>CM064511.1:37259264-37859264 GCA_032716605.1 Paralithodes platypus
CGCGTCGGCGATGTATGTAACGCACAGCCCCAGCGACGCGTCTGACGAGTCACCCTAATTGCTCCGACCGTAACCTCAGGTGTAGCCACTCGAGAGGGCTCAGATTTGTATGGGAACTGTGTACGTATCCCACGCAACCGTGCCGATGGTTGAAAACTCTCAAAGTCCACGTGCGTGCACGTGAGCGCGCAATAACCTGGTTTTTTGGGGTAATTGCCTTCAATTTTTTACTCTTGTAAAATACGTTTTCGGGGGCTCTGTAGGACCATTCTTTAAGCTTTTTGAGCGGTTTTTCGTGGTTTTTCCTTCATTCCTAACCCATTCGCTATTGTTTCTGGAATAAAACCATTTTTTGAAAACCGGCCGGGTTCTGGTGAACAAACATTACAAAACTAGCCGGGGCTCCACGGGTTAAGGGTTTTATAAGAACTTGGAATATGTAACTTGTTATAAATAACAATAAACACATATATTAAAAATAACTTAACAAATCAATTTAAATCTTAGGAAGGGAGAAACCAGCAGTATAACAACAATTTCAAGGAGAGAATAGGTTACTTTCCCTTTTACTCATATATAAATAGCCTCGTTAGGACTAATTTGTATGTGGCTGTTGGAATTCTATGTATTCCAACCCATGAGTATTTTTGTTTTTCCATTTCACTGCCAGGCAATGATTATAATTAAACAACAATCAAACCAGGTAACTAAAGAGTGAATAGGTGTATTATTTACAATCTAGATTGGGTCGCGTAGGGATGTGGCGACCCCATTGCCAGTCACGTTTGTGGCGCAGATAGCCCTTGGAGGTTGGGACTGGGAATCCTACCTCCAGAATGTATTCCTAGTAAGGGATCACCAAGCCTTGCTGATCCTCCCTACCCTTTTAAGGGAGTGAGGGTTTGGCTACTGACTGACTGACTGACTGACTGACTGACAAGGGAGAAACTTTGAAGTTAAAATTCAATACCGGTACACTAGCTTCCTCTTAATACATAAAGATATTTCATAAGATAATTCGAAAGAAACACTTAACAAAATTGATCAGAGTATTAACAAATGCTGTACAATGGATTAGATGGATTATATTAGATTATAAAGGGGCAGAGAAAACCTTGTCACTTTCAATGCTTCCAAAACTCAATTTATCCATCTGTCTACTCGTCGCCCCCTTCCAGAAAACTATGACCTACTGTTAACAACATACAAATTAACCCTTTATCTTCTCTTAATATTTTCGGTGTCTCTTTTTCTTATGATCACTCTTGGAAAGATCATATTACCACTCTTGCTAAATCAGCTTCCCAGAAGCTGGGTGTGGTCAATCGCCTCCAAGGGTTCTTTATTCCTGCACAGCTTCTTGCTCTGTACAGGGGCACAGTGCGTCCATGTATTGAGTAGTGTTCACATGTGTGGGGAGGATCCTCTCACACAGCACTTCTACACAAAGTTAGCCTTCCGTATCATTAACTCACGTCCACTCACCAATTATCTGCAATCTCTCTCTCTTCGCAGCAATGTTGCATCTCTCTCACTATTCTACCGCTATTATAATAATCAGTGTTACTCAGAGCTCTCTCTTCGTAGAGCACGTAGCGCCCGTCTTGCAACACAATCCCACCCCTACTCTGCAACTCTCCAACCCAAGAGTGAAACATTATTCTCATTTTTGTTTCTATTCAACAGCTGAGCTCTGGAACTCTCTCCCTGAATCAGTCTTTTCCTCTTCCTATGACTTAAATTTGCTTCAAACTCCGTGTGTCCAGGCATTTTGGCGCTGTCACTCTTTCAACTCTGGGGGAGGCACTCGTCACAGGTAGTTCTGCCTTTTGTCTCCCTCTCTCACATTAAAAAATAAATAAAAAAAAAATAAAAAAACATCTATCTCTATCTATCTATCTATTGCCGGACGCCTTACTCCCCTTACGAGGGTGGCCATACACAGAATGCCCCCAAGCGGACCTATTCCCTGTGAGAGGGACAACCCGAGCCAGTTTAGTGAAGGACTTACAGGATTGACCACTCAATTTTGGATCCGTCCGACTCAGAGGCCCTCTGTGTATCTTGTTAGCACTATTTTTCTACAGTGGTGTTCGGCTAATCCATCCACTAACCTGCCTTACCCTTAGGTAAGCAGTACGGATTTGTATCAGGTTTACTCCCCTAGACAGGTTGCCAACCAAGGCTGACAAGTCCCATCCACCCGGATTTGTATAAGGTTGTCTCCCCTAGATGAGTTGCCGACCAAGGCTAACGAGTCCCATCCACCCGGATGGGTGGAACATAAAATGGGTGAAAACATAAAATCGTTAAATATGGTGCACATGTAGGGGCATGAGTGTACCATCACCATCACCACCATGTAAAACTATCCGAGTGAGGTAATTAAATATGACACAAGTACCGGTAGGACAAGACTGGTGTCACTCTGCTTGACGTGATAATCAGGTTGTCAGAAATACAGGCAGGGTAATTACGTGTTATTGTCAGAGCCCAGAGCACCTCCAGTCCTCCACCACCCTCCTCTCCTCTGCTACCGGTATGCTCTTACAGTTTTACAGCCCTATTCTCCTCAATAATAATAATAATAATACTGTAATAATAATTGATGATAATCGTCAGTGCCTGTATCTCGTCATGCGAGGATAGGAGCTTGACCACATTAATATTAGGAACTTTTCTTGCCATTTAGGTGTCGATTTTTTTCTTGGCGAGCGATAGCAAACGATAGGAGGAACCAGCCTTTCGACGGGACATTATTCTATCGAAAAATGTACACATTTATCTCAAGGTGGGATCTAGGTGTTCTTTTAAGCTTGAAAGAGGTCTAGCGATGAAAAAAATAATAATATGCAGTATATATAAATATATACAGTATAAATATATATATATATATATATATATATATATATATATATATATATATATAAACCCTACCCTTCCTTAATATATTTAACAAAGAAGCAAAAGCAATCAGGTGTTTTTTTTTATTTTTTAACAATGCTGAGAGAGTAAACAAGAAAGACAAAGGCGAAAATATGTTAATAATAAATATAGACACACAAGAGAGAGAGAGAGAGAGAGATTTACATAGATACACTGACCACAGACCTTACGATCCCAGCGAGGTGATTAGGACTTAATTCTAGTAGAGATAGCTAACCCGAGAGTAAGGGACAGTGGAAGGAAAGGATAGCAAAGAAGAAGGAGAGAGAGAGAGAGAGAGAGAGAGAGAGAGAGAGAGAGAGAGAGAGAGAGAGAGAGAGAGAGAGAGAGAGAGAGACTAAATGAAGGTACCGGTAGAACAAGATAGTGAAACAGAAAAACAAATAAATCCCCTATAGCTATTGGGAGTGAAGAAATGTACAGTCGGCCTAATAAGTGATGTCGCGGCACCAATTATGTTTTGATCAATAATTGGTATCAACAATATTTACTCATGATTTCTTCTTTTTGAGGGAGATATACCGACATGTTCCTACACTTACCCACCTTATTCAACATCTGACAGACATTAATACAGCACAGAGCGAGCCAAACGTAATGACAGCTGAGACATGACTTATTAGCGCCACTGTACCATTCCATGTTGAGGGAAGGTTTTTAGTTTGCCCCCTAGACTTCCACCAAACTTTTTCCCCAAGACCAACCTTCGAGATAAATGTGTATATATGTTGATGGGGTTCGAGGGAGCAAACTAAAAAACTGCTCTTAATAACCAAAGTTTGATTGTGGTGTTTAGTTACCGACTGTTGTAGCACCTGATCCCGTAATTGACTCCACCTCCTCCACCACTCACCTGGGGGAAGACAGAAAATAATGTTAGGTTAAATTGTTGGATATTAACATTCATATTTATAAGTAACTTACAGTACATCAAAGTCGACCTAAATATAATCGAATGTTCAATTTAAACAACATAATGAATCAACATGTAAAATATAATATGATATAAACAAAATCTTGGATATAAAACTCTGGCTTCTATAATTGCTTGCCAAAAACTCAAAACATATTTTTGGAAGTAAATGTATAGGCCTACATAGATAGATAGATAGAAAGAAAGAAAGATAGATAGACAAACATATAGATAACTAGATAGACATAGATAGATAGACTCAGACTCAATATTTTATTTCGTAAAAGCTACATAAAACTTTGTACATAGTAAGAGAATTGTGAAGCACATTTATCTCATAGTTGGTTCACGGCTTTGAATAAAAGTAATTATAGATTTTACTGCGTCAATGTAATTTTCCATTAAACATTCGATATTATAAATATTCAATAAAATATTCTTTACTTCCTTCATCAAATATAAGCTATCATCATTGTTAAGTAAACATTTTCTTAAAAAGATACAAGGCTTCATCATACATCTGTGAGCAAACCGTATTTTTTGCCAATTAATTAGATGAGTGAATGTCATTAACCCTGCTAAATCACATGCTTTGTGGTTGCTCTCCCAGTATTTAAGTTTTAAAATCTTCTTAATGGCTTTGTGGTATCCAACCGCAAATTGTTTCAGAGGAACACCACACCGCTTATTGGAAAACCATAATTCTGTACCATAAAAACTTAAGCAATAACTATTAAATAGTTGAATACAAACATTAATATTAACATTAGGGAATTTACGTAAAATACAATTGAATTCATTATAAAACTCATTTCTTGTCCTTATTACATCCTTATCATTATTTAGTTTATCATCAATAATAAATCCTAGGTACTTATGTTCATGTACATTGATCATTACTTCATCATTAAGCTTCATTCTCGGCAGACCATTTATATTATTAGTATCCATAAAAAACATACACACTCATTTCTTTGCATTCACTTGAATATCTAAAGTTTTCGTTTCATGTATTTATAGATAGATAGATAGATAAATAGATAGATAGATAGATAGATAGACAAACAGATAGATAAATAGATAGATAGATAGATAGAGAGTAAGAGAGTAAGATGATACCGGTAACTTTCGTCTGTATCAAAAACGCCATAAAAACTCGAGGGCGTCATTTCACCTGTGACACTTTTATTCTCTCTCTCTCTCTCTCTCTCTCTCTCTCTCTCTCTCTCTCTCTCTCTCTCTCTCTCTCTCTATGGGTTTGTGAGTGTAGCATGTACGAGTGATACATAACATATTAAGGGGGGGTCACTTGTTTTTTTATTAATCAACCGTTATAGATAAAGCAAAAAATACTCCTTCCAATGATTGAAGCAGGATAAACGATACAACACTGATATGGATAATTACCGTATATCGTAAACACTCTTTACCCAGCCTTTATACTAACGCTCACATTTGTTTACTAAAGTAGGGAGTAGAGGGAGTAGTTGGAATATAGAAAAAAAAAAAAAAAAAAAAAAAAAAAAAACATAATACAGAGTTTACATAACGATGTATATTTGTAACTGAAATATATTACGCCTTTTCTTTGAAACGAATACTCTCTTAATTGCCTCAATGAGATCACTTGATATACTTTTGGCTTAACTCAGACGCTTTATCATCCAGCTTAGAAACAGCCTCACAAGTTCCATGAGTAGCTATATATTTGTGAGTTTTCGGTAAAATAATGACTTAAAAGTATAATTTAGATGAAAACCAATCAAAGCAACGTAATATATTTACGTACAAACTGTCTTCGTGGTGCGATGCATAAGGTGTTGATATTCGGTGTGAGCATCCTGGGTTCGAATCCACGGACTGCCACATGTGTTTGTAAATTTCATAAATCTATTTTAGGAGTATAGTTGGTTGTTGGAAGGAACATAATAATATATATATACTTAGTTATATAAACACCGAAATATGTTCTAACAAATTGAAAGGTTGGGTATGGTAAAACCTACTTTCCTGCTTCCGCCTTAGCTTCTATCTATTTGTCTCGCTAACTGTCGCCAATATTAAGGGGAGATGGGCCATTTCTCTCATTAGTTTTCAGATTTTAAGACGTTCGGCTCATTGGTTTGGCGATTTTAAGATCTTTCGCCCCTTTTCTTTGGCAATATTTAGACTTTTTGTGTCATTTGGGTGTTGATTTTTTTCCTGGCGAGCGATAGCGACCCTGTAATTTAAGAGGCCGGATTGATGCAGCCCCATCTCTGAAGCTGCTTCGCTTTTGTGCTTCACTGTCTCACCCCCACACTCGGACCCTCACTCTCACAACGCCACCTATTGAGCAATGGACTCGCTAGGCATTGCCCCCCTGTAACATATTATGAATATGGGAATATTCATACAGCTGAATACTCAAATATACTGTAATCCCTATGTTTAATAAGGAGATAGTTGTACATTTTCTGGACTTCCCATTCTTCGTCATGTTTAGCCCCATTAGTTTTTGAGATTTTAAGATGTTCGCCACATTAGTTTGGTGATTTTAAGAGCTTTTGTGCCATTTAGTTGTCAATGTTATCCTGGCGAGTGATAGCTAAGCCTGTAATGTAGAAGGAACCGGGAATGGACACATGTAATTCGAAGGGGGGGAGGGGGGGGGGGGATATTTCTCTAAGCTTGATGACGGTCTAGGGAGGAAAATAAAACCAAAATAATAACAAAGACCAAAATATAGACTCTACCATCTTATATTATACCCAACACTTTCGCGAACTTCCTTTACGAAGTTACTCCTAGACACATATGCTACACCCAAGCTGAATATTCCCTCACGATGACAACTAACAAAATCATTCATATATTCAAATTATCCCAACATTGTCGGAAACTATATATTTGCCAAGTTAATACCCGGCACATATTTTCCTCCCATACTGACAACTAAATATATTCCGTATGTTTAAATTATACCAACATTCTCGGAAACTTAATTTAATGGGGGTCACCGGCTTTTTGTTATCTTTCTCTCCTTTTCTCTCTTTCCCTGGCTTGGATCCATTCGGCCCCATTCAGCCAACTGTTTTGAGACGTTTATCCCCATTCAGGTGTCGATTTCTTCCTGGCGAGCGATAGCGAGCCAGCATTGTATGGAGAACTCCGGCTTCGCCGGAGAAATTTTTCTATCGAAAAATTTACAAATTTACCTTGCTTTCAAAACAAATATATATATATGCTGGCTCGCTACCACTCGCCAGGAAAATATTGACACCTGGATGGAGATAAACGTCTTAAAACAGGAGGCTGAATGGGGCCGAATGGATACAAGCCAGGGAAAGAGAGAAAAGGAGAGACAGATACAAAAAAAAGCGAGGTGGGCTCCCTTAAGAAGTTAATATCCGGCACATATTTTACTCCCAAGCTGAAACTAAAATAATATAATCCCTAGGTTTAAATTATACCCTACCAAAATTCTCGGACACTTCATTTAAGGGGAGGTTTCCACTTGAGGGATTTTTTTCTGGACCCCTTTCTCCTTTATGTTTAGCCCTATTGCTTTTGAAGTTTTAAGACGTTCGCCCCATTAGTTTGGCGATTTTAAGAAGTTTCACCCCATTTTAAGACCTTTCGTCCCATTTAGGTGTCGATTTTTTCCTGGCAAGCGATAGCGACCCTGTAATTTAAGAGGAATCGGCCTTCGGCCGGGACATTTTTCTACCGAAAAATGTACAAATTTATCTTGAAAGGGGGTCAAGGGGGTGTAATTTCAAGCTTGATGGAAGTCTAGGAAACACACTAAAAACCTCCCCTTAACCCCTTCAGTAACAGGCATGTCCTTTTCGGCAACTGTTAGACGATTTTAATCAGCTTAAGAAGGACCTCTGGCGATAATAACGCTACATCAATCAACCAACCCTTTTAACTAACTACCACAGATCCTTCCTAAGCTGCATAATATCGTCTAATTATAGCTAGAATAAAATAGAACACGTCGCTGAAATGTTAAGGGAAGATGGGTCCTTTTTTGGCCTATTGATAAATGTATTCCTTTATTTCTTAGTTTCCTCGCTAGACCTCCATCAAGCTTAGAAAATCACCCCCTCGATCCCCCTTCAAGATAAATTTGTAAATTTTTCGGTAGAAAAATTTCCCGGCCAAAGGTCGGTTACTCTTAAAATTACAGACTCGCTATCGCTCGCCAAGGAAAAAATCGACACCTAAATAGCATGAAAGGTCTTAATATTGACAAAGGAATGTGGCGTAAAGTCTAAAAATCGCCAAACTAATAGGCCCAACGTCTTAAAATCTAAAAACCAATGGGGCTAAACACGAGGGAAATGGGGGCAGAATAACCACCCCATCCCCCCTTAAAAGAAGTTAATACGCAGGCACATATTTCACACCCAAGTTGAATATTCTCTCTCGCGCTGAAGACTGAATTATAAGTCCTACGTTTTATTATTCGCGGCCTGAACGAGATTATATGGATTCCTGATCCAACCGGAGGACCCTGAGAGGAAGGAGAGAGCTAATAGGATGTGAGAGAGAGAGAGAGAGAGAGAGAGAGAGAGAGAGAGAGAGAGAGAGAGAGAGAGAGAGAGAGAGAGAGAGAGAGAGATGAAAGAGAAAAATAATAGTATGGGGGAGGTAAAAAGAAAGAGAAGGATAGGAAAGATATAAGATACAGATAATTGCCTGTGGAAGGGAAGGAGAAAGAAGAGAAAGATAGAGGAGATGAAAGAAAGATAATAATAGCATATGAGAAGGAAGAGAAAGAGAAAGATAATGGCATGGGGGAGAGAAGAAGGATGAAGATAATAGCAAATGGAAAAGAAGAAGAAAGAGCAAGATAGTGAGAGGGCAGGAGGAAGGAAGGGAGGTAATAGCATGTGGGAGGGAAGAAGATAGAAGGTTTATCATATTGTACAGTCGAGGTTGATAGGTGTTGTCAGATATTTCACAAAGTTTCGGACACTGACTAATACTCTGAGGGATAAGCACTTTTCCCAGTAACTATGAAGATACCGATAACACTTGTTGAGCGAAAACCACTGTAATCGATGACAACATTTATTACCCCCGATTGTACCTGGAGAAGAAAGAATATGTCTGAAACCTTTATATTATATCATATCTGGACCCCCTTCTCCCTCATGTTCAGCATATTAGTTTTGAGATATTAAGACGTTCTTGTCGTTAGTTTGGCGGTTTTGAGACCTTTCGCCCTATTTCTTTGTCAATATGAAGACCTTACGTGCTATTCAGGTGTCGTTTTATTCATGGCGAGCGATAGCGAGCCTGTAATTTTAGAAGGCACCGGCCTCCGGCCGGGACAGTTTTCTACCGAAAAATGTACACATTTATCTAGAAGAGGGATCTTTGGATGTTTTTTTTAGTTTGATGGAAGTCTAAGGAGGAAACTAATACAAAAAATACATAAATGAGTACAAAATTCCGCCCATCTCCCCTTAATGTCAAACCCCACACCAACAACACAGCAACCATATTAATTTAATAGCCTCATCCATCAGAGTAATGGGCTCATCACTCACTTTACCAGATATGAGGTGACGGAGGGGAAACAGGCCGAGATAGATGAGGAGATGGATGGTCCAATACGAAGAAAGAACAAAACACACATACAGTACGTACAGTCGTGCTAATAAGTCATTTCCCAGCTGTCATTACGTTTGGCTCGCTCTGTGCTGTATTAATGTCTGTCAGGTGTTGAATAGGGTGGGTAAGTGTAGGAACATGGTTGTATATCTCACTCATAAAAGAGGAAATCATGTGAAAATATTGCTGATACCAAATATTGATCAAAATATAAATTGGTGCAGAGACATCACTTATTAGCGCGACTGTACACACATACAGTATACCATCACCTGACATATAAAAAGACAAATACGAAATAAATTACCTCTCTCTCTCTCTCTCTCTCTCTCTATATATATATATATATCTATATCTATATAATATTATTATATATATATATAATATATATATATATTATATACCGGTATATACAGTATATATATATATATTTTTTTTTTTCAATATATCGTAACGTCCATCGCATACGGTAACAAACTAATAAAGTATATAATTATAATCTATACGAAGAATAAGCAAAACGCACAGAACGTACACGATTATACCATCACCTATCCACTCTATTGTTACTATACCGTGCACCTATCTATCTATCTATCTATCTATATGCTCAGGCCCAATCCCCATTTTTTCTAATTTTATTTTTATTTTCTATTTTATTTTATTTTTTCGATTTTCATTTTTATTTTCTATTTTATTCTATTTTATTTTCGTTTTTTTTTCGTTTTTTCTTGGGGGTGGCCGACTCAAGACAGAGCAAGAACAGGGAAAACACAAACAACAACATAAAACAACGAACAAACACAGATAAAAACACAAATTCACACACATCACCTGATATAAAAAGGTAAAAGATGAAATAAATCACCTGTATTGTTTAGTGTTCAGTATCAGGATATCGCGTAACGAAATAATCAAGTTTATACAAGACCAACATTAAAAACGGTGTACGGTTGCGCTAATAAGTCATGTCCCAGCTATCATTACGTTTGGCTTGCTCTGTGCTGTATTCATGTCTGTCAGATGATGAATAGGGTGGGTAAGTGTAGGAGAAACATGTTTGTATACTTCACTCGATATGAAGAAATGAAGCTTAGATGTTGCTGATACCAATTATTGATCAAAACATTCTTGGTGCCGAGACATCACTTATTAACGCGACTGTACTTCAGGATATAATGGTGAATGAACGAGGGGGTATGATGGAGTGAGGTGAGAGGAACGAGAGCTAATATTAACTCCTTGAAGCTCTGACGCGTTTTAGCAGTATATTTTGGCTATCATTAGACGATTTTATGCAGCTTCGGAAGGATCTGTGGGTATTAAAAGGGTAAAGACTCTCTCAATCAACCCTCTGACTTCCATATACCCTTCCTAATCTGAATAAAATCGTCTAATAGTTACCAGAAAACAAAACAGAAATGCGTATTGGAGCTTGAAAGGGTTAAGGGCAGATTTTTAGTTTGCTTCCTAGACCCCCATCAAAAATACCCCAAAGACCCCCCATCGATATATATTTGTACATTTCTCGGTACAAAAATGTTTCGGCCGAACGCCGGTTCCTCCTAAATTACAGGCTCGCTATCGCTCGCCAGGAAAATATCGACACCTAAATGGCACGAAAGGGGGAAAATGTCTTAAAATCGCCAAACAAACGGGGCGAACGTTTTAAAACCTCAAAACTAATGGTGCTAAACATGAGGCAGAAGGAGGTTCAAAAAAAAAATCCCTTAAGTGAAAATCTCCCCTTAACGCATTGAAAGAGCGAGATAGGAAAGAAGGAAGGAAGGAAGGAAGGAAGGAAGGCGAACCAATAAAAGAGTAGGGTCGGGAGGAGGGTTGCGAGGGAAGCGATACCAGGAATTTGAGAGAAGTTGGAGCTGCAAAGAAGTGATGAAGACCCAATGCCGGCATAAATTAACCCCTTCTGTACCAGCGACGTCTGTTATGTTGTACGCTAGCTATATGGACACGATTTAGTGCAGCTTAGGGAGGATCTGTGGTACCGTGAAATGCCCCCTAGCTTCGGACGGGGGCTATACTTCGGACACTTCTAAATGCCCCCTAGCTTCGGACGGGGGCTATACTTCGGACACTTCTAAATGCCCCCTAGCTTCGGACGGGGGCTATACTTCGGACACTTCTAAATGCCCCCTAGCTTCGGACGGGGCTATACTTCGGACACTTCTAAATGCCCCCTAGCTTCGGACGGGGGCTATACTTCGGACACTTGTAAATGCCCCCTAGCTTCGGACGGGGCTATACTTCGGACACTTCTAAATGCCCCCTAGCTTCGGACGGGGGCTATACTTCGGACACTTCTAAATGCCCCCTAGCTTCGGACGGGGGCTATACTTCGGACACTTCTAAATGCCCCCTAGCTTCGGACGGGGGCTATACTTCGGACACTTCTGGATAAATGTATATAAGGTACAGTTATGGAAACATTACTCTGCGTTATGGAAGAACACCGCAGACACACTTGTTTGTCCATAACATCATGCATTTATCCCATAACTGCGGTTCATTGTATAATTTGTCTAGAGTGTCCGAAGTTATCTCCCCGTCCGTCCGAAGTTACGTCAGGTTACCGGTAGTAAAAAGGGTTAAGTGAGAATGTTCGAAGCCCGTTTATCACTGGAGGCCCATTTTAAGCTGAATAAAATCGTCTAACGGTAGTCATAGTAAAGTTCAAAAGACGTCGCCAGTACAGTAAGGCTTAAGGGGAGATTTCCACTTGAGGGATTTTTTTCTGGACCCCTTTCTCCCTCATGTTTAGCCCCATTGTTTTTGAGATGTTAAGACGTTCGCCCTAGTAGTTTGGACATTTTAAGACATTTTGCCCCATTACTGTCAATTTTAAGACCTTTCGTGCCATTAAGGTGTCGATTTTTTCCTGGCGAGCGATAGCGAGCGTGTAATTTAAGAACATGAAATTTTTCTACCGAAAAATGTGCAAATTTATCTTGAAAGGGGGTCTAGGGGGTGTAATTTTAAGCTTCATGAAAACGTAGGGAACAAACTAAATACCTCCCCTTAAGCATTTCTGGGCCATAATTATGATAAAGACAAGTTTCTCCGGACTCACCCCCACTCGGACCTGAGGCCAAGTGATTCTTAACCATTGTAACTCAAAAAAGGCTGGTGTAAATGGGCTGAAAATGTCCAAACCCATTCCCTGGCTGCCTCTTCCCAAATGGTAGAATAAACTATAGTACCGGTATGTTTCTTTTCAACTGACGGTAAATTGCAAAGTTCCCACCACCAAGATGTCTCAGTCATTTTGAAGATGTTTTAGTGAAATATGGTGCTAATTATAATAAGCTTGGTCTTGCTATGATGCAGAGACAGAGCAGTTTCATATGTTTCCATTAAGGGGAGGTTTTTAGTTTGGTCTCTAGATATCCTTCAAGCTTAAGATTACACCCCTTTGAGCCCCTTTCAAGATAAATGTGTAAATTTCTCGGTAGAAAAATGTCCCGGCTGAAAGCCGGTTCCTCTTAAATTACAGGCTCGCTATCGCTCGCCAGGATAAAATCGACACCTAAATGGCACGAAAGGTCTTAAAATTGACAGAAATGGGTCGAAGGTTCTTACAATCGTCAAAATAATGGGGCGAACGTCTTAAAATTAGAAAAGCAATGGGGCTAACATGAGGGAGAAAGGAGTCAAGAAAAAAATCCCTCGAGTGGAAATATCGCCTTAAGTATAGATAAATTAGCTACTAAGGGCTTCAATGTATCGCCAGCTGAAAAGAAACAGAGTATAGTCTATGGATCAGACAAAAAGGGCTGGAGTTAATGGGCTGTAAATGTCCAAACCCATTCCCCGGCTGACTCTTCCCAATTTGGTAGATATATTAGCTCGATTACTATAGTCCTTTTTTAGTTACGGTATATAGGTTAGTGGTCAATAATTCTGGCCTAAATATAATGAAAAGACTATAGCCTAACATAAACAATAGAAAATAGCACTATAATATACAACACGCTAAGATAATAATAATAATAATAATAATAATAAAATAATAATAAAATAATAATAATAATAATAATAATAATAATAATAATAATAATAATAATAAAATAATAATAATAATAATAATAAAATAATAATAATAATAATAATAATAAAATAATAATAAAATGATAATAAAATAATAATAATAATAATAATAATAATACTAATACTAAGATAATGATAAAGAACAATGAACATATATGGCCGACCGAAGGGAATTGTTGGGGAAAGGAGGAAATTAAACTGTATTTTTACACCACTACCAACCCCAGGCACACTCGTTTTTATATGTATTTTAACCAAACTTACAATCCACAGCCTTCATACTGATAATACCCAAGTAACTGCCTCCGAGTTCGTAAGTATTCATGTCAAATATTAACCGTTATTTTTTTTATCCCTACCTATGTTTGTCAAGTTTGAACTAGAATATGTTTTCCAAGAAACAAGAAAAAGAAAAAGGAAGAGGGGAAAGAAGAAGAAAGAAACGAAAGGAGAAGAATGAGGAGGCGGAGGAGGAGGACGAGGAGGAGGAGCAGGTGAAGAAGAAGAAGAATGAGAAGTAGGAAAAGGTATAGTTTTGTTCCGACTTTCTCAAGATTTCACTGACATTATCACAAAAGCTTTCAGCGACCTACTAAAGGGGCCCTCACACAGTCATGAGTGCGAGCTAGTGGGTGTCTAACAGGAGTCACTAGGAGTCGCTAGAGTCACTAGGAGTCAGAGTGTTGTTTTTATTATTATTATTGTTATTATTATTTTTATTATTATTATTATTGTTATAGTTATTTTATTATTTTGTACTAGTAGAGTTGTTACCCTGTACGCATGTTTGTATGTCTGTTTTTGCTAGTTCCTACTGATGTATTTGACCCATATATAGGCTCCGCCTCCCCTCCCCCCATGCTTCTGCCCCCTCCCTGTCCTGCCTCCTTCCTCCCTCCCAACCCCCACCTCCCACGCCACCTGTCTGGACGGATATTTAAGGCCTCCTATGTACCAGCATTTGTTAGTGACCTGATGAAGCTATCTGCGAAACGTCGTCAATAAAGTGCTCTTCCTCAGATGGGTTTTTTTTTATCCATTCACTAGGAGTCATCGATTTTCACCGCGAGCGAGTGGGAGTCTAACAGTAGTCGCTAGGAGTCGCTAGTCACTAGGAATCATCGATTTTCACCGCGAATAGCCCCGCGAGTCCGAATTTTCCCCTACTCCTAGTGACTCTAGCTCGCACTCCTGACTGTGTGAGGGCCCCTTAAAGAAGAATAAAAGAATTTCTGGAGCAAAGCCAGAAGGAGAAACAAGTTAGGCTTGAAAATGGTGCTATTATTTTGGTGACAATAATATTAGGATTTTTAAACTTATTTCTGGGCTGAGGTGGAGTCATCAAAACTATGTATTTGTTTATACAAATGCGAATAGTAAGGAGGAAATACAACAATATGGTTGCTAGTTACCAAAATGATACCTAGCATACAGAACAGAAGGGGAGGTGTGGCAGAGTGGTCTTGCCACTGGACTGGTAATCCAATGGACCCGGGTTCGAATCTCAATATGTCAATGGGAAGATATTATTGGGATGGAATTTGTGCTGTAGCCTACCTAGTTTCAGTGCATTACCACAGCACACCGAAATGCCAAAACAAAATACCCTCATTGTTCCCTGATTAAATAACACTGTATAAATATTCCCATATTCAAAATATGCTACAGGGGGGCAATGCCTAGTGAGTTAATTGCTCAAGAGGTGGCGTTCTGAGAGTGAGGGTCCGAGCCTGGGGAGTGAGACTGTGTAGCGCAGAGGCGAAGCAGCTTCAGAGATGGAGTTGGGTTCAAGCCGTGAATGGCTGCTTCGCATGTCTCACTCCCTAGACTGGAACAAGACCTCACGGGCCTCATCGTGTTCAGTGGTAGAGTGTAAAGGCTATCAGCCTATGCCCGAGAGGGAGTGGTTGGAATATAGAAGAAAACAAAAACAAAAATACGAAGAGCGTCTTAGACAATTAAATATACAGTATTTCCTTTAACCCAGTGCAGATTAAGAGGCGACTTAATTCAAGTGTTCAAAATCACCAAATGCATCGACAATATGAACTGTAATAAGTATTTCACTATAGACCAATCAAATTACACGCAGGGAAACGGTTGCAAAATTATTGGCAAATTTTATAACTCAAACGAGTCTAAGAACTTCTTCAATCGAGTCGTCAACTTGTGGAATGCGCTTCCCCGAAATGTTATAGACTGAAGCACCGTTGATTCTTTTAAACTTCGCCTAGACAAACACCTTGTCTTAAATCCGCGACTGACTTCATATACAATATATATGAACATTTTGTTTTCCTTCAGATTCATCAATGATTATTGCGTTTATATATGACTAAGATGTTATTCTCTTTTCCCCAGATTCACGAAAGATCGCTTATAACTACGTTATGCTACTAACGCAACTGTCCCTTACTTACATATCTTAATCCTGCCACGGACATTAGTCCCAAGACAGTATTTCCCTTTCCAATTTTCTATTACACCACTCTAAATCACCGTTTGGACACTCAAGCATCAGTGTTTTAGAGGGCAAACAGCCTTAAGGGGAGATGGGCTGGTTTTTTGGTCCGTTATTTAATTTATTCATATGGTTTTTAGTTTCCTCCCTAGACCTCCATCATGTTTAGAAAAACACCCCCTAGACCCCCCTTCAAGATAAATGTGAAAACATTTCGGTAGAAAAATGTCCCGGCCAAAGGCCGATTACTCTTAAAATTACAGACTCGGTATCGCTCGCCAGGAAAAAATCGACACCTAAATGGCACGAAAGGCCTTAAAATTGACAACGAAGTGGGGCGAAAGGTATTAAAATCGCCAAACTAATGGGCCGAACGTCATAAAATCTGAAAACTAATGGGGCTAAGCATGAGGAAGAAGGGGGACCCGAAAAACGGTCCCCTTATGGGGTAGCTAGACCTGCTGTTGCTTGATTGGCTTTGTACTCTCACACTCTCTCTCTCTTACACCCCCCCCCCCCCCCCTCCTTTACTGTCTGGCTCTTGGCGACAACATAAACTACCAAACTGCCCATTAACCCTTTCTCTACCGGTTCCCTTATTTTCGCTTTATACTGGCGGCTAATTGACGATTTTAATAAGTTTCAGAAGGCCTCCATCCATTAAGAGGCTTCGAACTATATTAATTAACCGTTTTGACTACCACAGATTCTTCTTAAGCTGCACAAAATCTTCGAAATATAGCTAGAATAAAATGGAAAAAGACGTCGCCGGTACAGAAGGGGTTAAAGGTCACCCCTAGCATAAAACACCGCCAACACCACCACCACTGCCCACCACACACCACACACCTCCTCCTCCTCCTCTTCTGCTATTATATTATTAGCATTTTATTATATTACTGTAGAGACCATTAACTTCTAAAAATCGAAGAACAACTAGAGTAATCGAGCTAATATTTCTAACATTTGGGAGGAGTCAGCCAGGGAATAGATGTGGACACTTGCATCCCATTTGTTCTATTTCTTTCTAGTTACACCACCTCCACCACCACCACCACACATTTCTTTTTAGTTACACCACCACCACCACCACCACCACCACACATTTGTTTTTTAGTTACACCACCACCACCACCACACATTTGTTTTTAGTTACACCACCACCACCACCACCATCACCACACATTTGTTTTTAGTTACACCACCACCACCACCACCACCATCACCACACATTTGTTTTTAGTTACACCACCACCACCACCATCACCACACATTTGTTTTTAGTTACACCACCACCACCACCACACATTTCTTTCTAGTTACACCACCACCACACATTTGTTTTTAGTTACACCACCACCACCACACATTTCTTTCTAGTTACACCACCACCACCACCACCACACATTTCTTTCTAGTTACACCACCACCACCACCACACATTTGTTTTTAGTTACACCACCACCACCACCACCACACATTTCCTCCTTCTATATATGAGTGCTATTGTATTATTTATATATTAGTGTTAGTCTAGGCTAGTCTATAGTCACATTATTATTAAAGGGAGCCCACCTCGCTTTTTTTTCGCTTTCTCTCCTTCTCTCTTTGGCTTGTATCCATTCGGTCCCATTCAGCCTACTATTTTAAGACGTTTACCCCCATCCAGGTGTCAATATTTTCCTGGCGAGCGGTAGCGAGCCAGCATATATATATTTTTTTTTTACAGCAAGCTAAATTTGTAATTTTTTCGATAGAAAAATTTCTCCGGCGAAGCCGCATTTCTCCATATAATGCTGGCTCGCTATCGCTCACCAGGGAGAAATCAACACCTGGATGAGGATAAACGTCTTTAACCCCCTGGGGGTTAGGGAATAGAATATGCCCCACGTGCCTTCTGCGTGTCGTAAGAGGCGACTAAAGAGGTTGGGTCGGTGGGCTTGCGACCCCCACCCGGAAAAAATATCTAAGCAAAGAAAAACGAAAGAACAGCCTCGGATGCGGACGGAACCAACGTTGACGAACCACGACCGACTAAGGACATGCCTTCGGACATTCTGAGAATGGCTACGTGGAATGTTAGTGGCATGAATGATGGCACAAAAGAGAGAGAGGTTCTGGAAGTGTTAGTGAATGCCAGGCTGGATGTATGTGGAATGACAGAGACCAAATGGAAAGGTTCAGATGTGAGAGAGTGGGAGTGTGGAATGGGTGTGTGCTGGAGTGAGTGAAGGAACAGCGAGAGAAGGTGCATGTTTGTTTGTAAGTAGCAAATGGAAGGAATGTGTAAGAGAGTATGGGTCTGTGGGTTCAAGGATTGTGTGGGGTGAGAATGAAAGTAGGAATACAAACGTGGGTGATTGTATGCGTGTATGCCCCGACAGAGGATATACTTGAAAGAAAGAAAGAGGAGTTCTGGATGAATGTGGAGGCGTGCCTGGAGAAGTTTGACAAGAACGAAAGAATATTTCTGATTGGGGATATGAATGGTAAGGTGGGTGATAGGAAAGTTGAGGGAGTGGTGGGAGGGTGGGGGGTACCATCAGAGGTGAATGGGAATGGTAGTGCACTTGTGGACGTATGTGGGGGAGGAGGCTGTGGATAGCCAACACCTTCTTCCGACACAGAATGATCCACAGGTACACGTGGAAACGGATGTTGACGATGAAGGATAAGACAGTGGTGGAACGAAAGTCATTGATTGATTATGTATGTGTGGATGAACGAATGAAGAAATCTGTGATGGATGCTAGGGTGTATAGGGGTATTGGAGGGGGTCTGTCTGATCATTATGTAGTGGTAGCTAAGGTTAGGATACAAAAGAAGTGGGTGAGGAGAGCGGGAGGGAGGCGAGGGGAGGGTGGAATGGTGAGGAGGGTGGAGAGGTTGCAGGAGGAGGAAGTCAGGGAGGAGTACAGGAGAGCAGTGGAAAGACGACTAGGTGGGTTCGACCTGGAAGTTATGGAGGAAGTGGAGGAGATGAGCAAGGTGTTTAAGGATGAGATCTGTGCAGCATGTGAGGAGGTGTGTGGAGTGAGTGAGGAGAAGAGGGAGGGGAGTGAAAGGTACAGCATGGTGGACAGAAGAGGTAAGAATAGCTGTGGAAGAAAAGAAGAAAGCATATAGAGAGTGGTTGGGTAGTAGAGGAAATGAAGATTCCGAGAGACAGAAACGAGCGAGGTACGTGGAGAGTAAGAGGGTGGTGAAGAGAGTAGTGAAGGAAAGTAAGAGAAGAGTAGATGAGGAATTTGGAAGGAATCTGAGTGTAAAATGGAGGGAGAGTAAGAAACTGTTCTGGAAAGAAGTCAAGAAAGTTAGGGAAGGTAGCAAGGGAAACAGTAAGGGTGTGAAAGATAAGAATGGGAGAATGCTAGCCGAGAAGCAAGAGAGAGTCGAAAGATGGAGGGAGTACTTCAGTGAGTTGCTAAATGAAAGGAATGAAGAGCCAGCAAACATAGCTGGATATGGTATGGGAGGGAGAAGAAGAGAAGTAGTGGAGGAGGAGGTGGGGATCAGGAGGTCAGAAGTGTGGGAAGCCATGAAAAGAGTGAAGTTGGGGAAAGCACCAGGAACAGATGGAGTGTGTGGGGAAATGTTGAGGTATGGTGGTGAGATAGTGATAGAATGGGTATGGAAAATGTGCAAACTAGCATGGGAGAAGGGGAGTGCACCCGATGACTGGAAGACTGGCATAATAGTCCCCCTATATAAGGGCAAAGGGGAAAGAGGAGTGTGTGGTAACCACCGAGGAATATGTCTTCTAAGCGTAGTAGGGAAGGTATACAGTAGGGTAGTGATTGAGAGAGTGAGAGTGAGAACGGAGAAATGGATAGGCGACGAGCAGGGAGGTTTTAGGAAGGGAAGAGGATGTGTAGATCAGATTTTTACCCTGAATTGTGTTGTGGAGAAGTATCTGGAGAAGAAACAAAAGGTGTATGTTGCCTTTATGGACTTGGAGAAGGCCTATGACAGAGTGGATAGAGAAGGTTTGTGGAAAGTACTTAGAATATACGGAGTAGAGGGCAAGTTGTTGAAAGCAGTGAAGAGCATGTATGAGGGTGCAAAGGCGGCAGTACGTGTGGAGAGTGAGCAAGCGAGCGAGTTCTTTGACCTGAATGTTGGTTTGAAACAGGGGTGTGTGATGTCCCGTGGTTGTTTACTGTATATATGGATGGAGTTATGAAAGAAATACTATCAAGAGCAGTGGATGTTGGTGTATCGCTGAAAAGGGAGGGAATTGAGTGGAAGCTACCTATACTGCTGTTTGCGGATGATACAGTTCTGATGAGTGATAATGAATGGGAGTTGCAGGGTCTGGTAAATGAGTTTGGAACAGTGTGCGAAAAACGGAATTTGAAGGTAAATACGGGGAAGAGCAAGGTTATGGTCTTCGAAAGGGGTGATGAAGTCACAGAGTGTGAGGTGAAGCTGAACGGTCAGGCTATGGAGATCGTCAACTCTTTTAAGTATCTGGGCAGTGTGTTGAGTAAAGATGGGACTATGGATGAAGAGGTGCGGGAGAGGGTACAACAGGGGAAGAGGGTTGTAGGAACGCTAAAAGCAGTAACAAGAAATAGGGTGGTCAGTATGGAAGTGAAGAAGTCCTTGCATGACAGTGTGGTAATCCCGACACTGACTTACGGAAGCGAAGCATGGACGTTGGTTGAGAGACTCAGACCAAGAGTGAGAGCAGTGGAAATGAATTACTTAAGGAGTGCGTGCGGAGTTACATGGAGGGATAGACAGACTAATGAGGAAGTAAGAAGGAGGTGTGGTGTGGAGGTAGATGTGCTGGAAAGTGTGAAAAGGAACAACTTGAGATGGTTCGGCCATATGGAACGTATGGAGGGCGAGAGAATGACTAAGAGGGTGTACGAGAGCGAGGTGGAGGGACAGAGGGGGAGAGGTAGACCGAATATGAGGTGGAAGGATGGAGTGAGGAACTACATGAACGAAGGCGGTGCTGGTTGGGGGGAGGGGTGTCGACTGACTGGGGACAGAGGTGCATGGGGGAGGTTCGTTCGTGGCCACCCCTTCGGGGATCACGGCGTCAGGCAATAGATAGATAGATAGAAAACAGTTGGCTGAATGGGGCCGAATGGATACAAGCCAGGGAAAGAGAGAAAAGGAGAGAAATATAAAAAAAAAAAAAAAAACGGTGAGCCCCCTTAAATACTTAATTAAACTGTCTTGGTGGTGTAATGGTTAGAGTGTACCGTATACAATCTGTATGTGGTATCCCAGGTTCGAATCCCGGGGAGAGGATCACATACTGTCATTCATTTCATTATCAGTGTTTAGTGTTGGGAGTGAAATGAATGAATTAGATTAATACTTGAAATACTTACAATGACAATACTGTACATCCAAACCGGAACCATCCAAAGGGATCGGTACTAGGACCAATTCTCTTTCTAATTTACATCAACGACATAGATGAGGGTCTCACCTGTACAATCTCAAAATTTGCTGACGATACAAAAATTGCAAATAGCGTACTCTCAAAAGAACAAGTTGACGATATGCAACACAATCTAGATAAATTGTCATGTTGGGCCCAAATTTGGCAAATGAGTTTCAATGCGGATAAATGTAAAGTACTACATATCGGATACCTAAATGAGAAAGCAAACTATTCGATGAATGGCACTCAGCTTAAGAATGTAAACAAAGAAACCGATCTGGGAGTAACAACATCGAGTAACCTAAAACCGAGTCAACAATGTTCAGAAGTTGTTAAGAAGGCAAACAAAATAATTGGCTTTATAGGCAGGTCATTTGAGCATAAATCCAAAGAAGTTATCCTAACCCTTTACAATTCCTTAGTCCGCCCTCTTCTGGAATACTGCGTTCAATCCTGGTGCCCTTATTACCAAAAAGATATAAACAAGCTAGAACGAGT
This sequence comes from Paralithodes platypus, assembly GCA_032716605.1. Classification (NCBI taxonomy): domain Eukaryota; kingdom Metazoa; phylum Arthropoda; class Malacostraca; order Decapoda; family Lithodidae; genus Paralithodes; species Paralithodes platypus. Next base: position 37,281,159 of record CM064511.1, read on the forward strand.
TCAACGTAGAGTTACCAAAATGATACCTAGCCTAAAGAACAAACCATACGAAGAGCGTCTTAGAGAATTAAATCTATTTCCTTTAACCCAGCGCAGATTAAGAGGTGACTTAATTCAAGTGTTCAAAATCATCAAAGGCATCGACAATATGAACTGTAGTAAGTACTTCACTATCGACCAATCTAATTACACGCGGGGAAACGGTTGCAAAATTATTGGTAAATCTTTTAACTCACACGAATCTAAGAATTTCTTCTTCAATCGAGTTGTCAACTTGTGGAATGGGCTTCCCCGAAACGTTATAGACTGCATCACCGTTGATTCATTTAAACTCCACCTAGACAAATATCTCGCATCAAACCCGCGACTGACTGCGTTTGTAAATGAATAACTTTATTTTATCCCCCCCTCAGTTACTAACCCATCTGTCCCCTACTAACTTCCTAATCCTGCCACGGACATTAGTTCCAGGGGAGTAATTCCCTTTCCAATGTTCCCTTACCCACTCTAAACCACTGTTTGGACACTTGATCCTCAGTGTTTTGGAGGACAAGCAACCTAGAAGGGTCACTAGATCTGTTGTTGCTTGATTTCCTTTGTACTCCTTTATTAACGGGAGGTTTTTAGTGCGTTTCCTAGACTTCCATCAAGCTTGAAATTACACCCCCTTTGATCCTCTTTCAAGATAAATTTGTACATTTTTCGGTAGAAAAATGTCCCGGCCTCTTAAATTACAGGCTCGCTATCGCTCGCCAGGAAAAAATCGACACCTAAATGGCACGAAAGGTCTTAAAAGTAACATAAATGGGGCGAAAGTTCTTAAAATCGTCAAACTAATGGGGCGAACGTCTTAAAATCTCAAAAGCAATGGGGCTAAACATGAGGTAGAGGGAAGTTCGAAAAAAAATCCCTCAAGTGGAAACCTCCCCTTAACCCCCTTCTCTACCGCTTCCTCAATTTAACGTTCTTGTGGCTATAGTCTATGTCGGAGAGGGTTAACTGTCTTCTGGCTATAGTCTATTCGCTGTAAGTAGGCCAGAAATGATGACCTCTATCCTCTGTAACTCAAAAAGGACTGGAGCAAATTGGCTGTAATTTTCCACATCTATGTTTTGGCTGACTCTTCCCAAATGGTAAACATATTAGCTCGATTACTCTGGTAGTTTTTGAGTTACAGAGGTTAGAAGTCATGATTGCTCGCCTACTTACAGCGAATAGACGATTGTATTCAGTTTAAGAAGGGCCTCCAGCAATGGACAGGCTTCGAACTATCTCACCTACCCTTTTTACAACCACACATCCTTCCTAACCTGCACAAAATCGTCTAAATATAGCTAGAATCAAATATAGCACACGTCGCCAGTACTCAAAGGGTTAATAGTCTGCTACAGGTAACAGAAGCAACACACCTGAACTGAACTTCCGGGCAGGTTAATTGTCTGGTAGGCTACAACAATTAGCTTTGCGATTTTAAGACGTTCGTTCACTAGTTGGGTGATTTTAAGACCTTTCGCCCCATCACTTTGTCAATATTAAGACCTTTAGTGTCGCTTAGGTGTCGATTTTTTCTTGGCGAGCGAAAGCGAACCTATAATTTTTTAAGGAACCGGCCTTTGGCCGGGAAATTTTTCTACCGAAAAATGTACAATATATATCTTGAAAGGGAGTATATGGGGTGTTTTTTTTAAACTTGATGGAGGTCTAGAGAGGAAACTAAAAAAAAAAAAAAAAAAAATGAAAAAGTGCGGTAGCGCCCCAAAAGCAAGCAGTACCCTTAAGGGGAGGTTTTTAGTTAGTTCGCTAGACCTCCATCAAGCTTAACATTACTCCCCCTAGACCCCCTTTCAAGATAAATTTGTAAATTTTTCGGTAGAAAAATGTCCCGGCCGAAGGCCGGTTCCTCTTAAATTACAGGCTCGCTATCGCTCGCCAGGAAAAAATCGACACCTAAATGGCACGAAAAGTCTTAAAATTGACAGAAATGGCGCGAAAGTTCTTAAAATCGCCAAACTAATGGGGCGAACGTCTTATAATATCAAAAGCAATGCGGCTAACCAGGAGGGAGAAAGGGGTCAAGAGAAAAAAAAAACTCAAGTGGAAATCTCCCCTTAAGTCTGTAGATTCTGCTATAGGCCTACCGGTACTTCAAATCTTTAACTAATTAAATGTACACATATCCAAACCGGAACCATTAATAGTCTGGTATATAGGTAACAGAACCAACCAACACACCTGAACTGAACATCTGGGCGGGTTAATTGGCAGGTAGGCTACAGCAACAAGTATGCAAGTCAGATATTCAACAGTTAACCCCTTGAAGCTCTGACGTGTTTTAGCAGTATATTTTGGCTATCATTAGACGATTTTATGCAGCTTAGGAAGGATCTGTGGGTATTTAAAGGGTAAAGACTCTCTCAATCAGCCCTCCGACGTCCATATACCCTTTCTAATCTAAGTAAAATCGTCTAATAATTACCAGAAAACAAAACCAGAAATGCGTATTGGAGCTTGAAAGGGTTAAGGGGGGATGGGCGTATTTATTTGTTCATTAATATTATGTTTTCATATTTGTTCTTAAGTTTCCGCCCTAGACCCAAATCAAGCTTTAACCCCTCCCCCCCCCCCCCCCCCCCCCGATAAATTTGTAAATTTTTCGATAGAAAAATTCGGCCGGGTTACTCTTAAATTACAGGCTCGCTATCGCTCGCCAGGAAAGTATCGACACCTAAATGACACGAACAATCTTAATATTGACCAAGAATTTGGGCGGTAGGTCTAAAAATCGGCAAACTAATGGGACCAGCAAAATGGCCCATCTCCCCTTAAGGGAGAGCTTCGTCAGTCCAAGTTTGGAGCCCCCGCAACTATTATCCCAATCAACCATTAGGCCCAGGGCACATTGAGAGACACGCCCCCCCCCCCCCCCCACCCCTCCCTCAAGATAAATTTTTAATTTTTCGATAGAAAAATGTCCCAGTCGAAGGTCAGTTAGATATATAATTACAGGCTCGCTATCGCTCGCCAGGAAACAATCGATACCTAAATGGCACGATAGGTCTTAAAATTGACAACGAAATGGAGCTAAAGGTGTTAAAATATCACCCAACTAATGGGCCGAACGTCATAACATCTTAAAACAAATGGGTCTAGCAGGATGAAGAAAAAGGGGGATCAGGAAAACGGCCCATCTCCCCTTAAGGGGGGTGACCTGTTTTTGTTCTGTCCTTTTCTATCTTTCTCTGGCTTGTATCCATTTGGCCCCATTCAGAGTACTGTTCTAAGACATTTATCCCCATCCAGGTGTCAATTTTTTACTGGTGAGCGGTAGCGAGCCAGCATATTTTTTATTTTTGTTTGACAGCAAGCTAAATTTGTACATTTTTCGATAGAAAAATGTGTCCGGCGAAGCCGGATTTCTTCATATAATGCTGGCTCGCTATCGCTCGCCAGGAAGAAATCGACACCTAGATGGGGATAAACGTCTTAAAATAGTTGGCTGAATGGGGCCGAATGGATACAAGCCAGAGAAAGAGAGAAAAGGACAGAAATAACAAAAAGCAGGTCACCCTCCTTAAGCAAGAGTAAAAGATCAAGGCTGAGGAGGAGGTAACACAGACTGAATAATGTACGAGAGAGAGAGAGAGAGAGAGAGAGAGAGAGAGAGAGAGAGAGAGAGAGAGAGAGAGAGAGAGAGAGAGAGAGAGAGAGAGAGAGAGAGAGAGAGAGTTGGAGGAAGATCAACATGAATCAAAGAGGAAATAAGAAGACGCGACGTGAACATCAGATATACTGGTTATACTGTAGTTATAACGTTATACACAATAGTTATGCCTGTGACATTGCTTATACTTGAAGACAAATTTTATAGATGAACATCTATTGATTAGATCAGAACAAACATTACAACGTTTACAATAAATAATATATGTACTGTGTGTATATATATATATGCAAAGAGAGAGAGAGAGAGAGAGAGAGAGAGAGAGAGAGAGAGACAGAAAGAGAGAGAGAGAGACAGACATAGAGACAGACAGACAGAGAGAGAGAAAGAGAGAGACAGACAGAAAGAGAGAGAGAGAGAGACAGACATAGAGACAGACAGACAGAGAGAGAGAAAGAGAGAGACAGACAGACAGAGAGAGAGAGAGAGAGAGCGAGCGATTATGGTCAATTATAATAAACGGTTTGCTTTGAACCCGGGTTTAAACTTTGTGGAAGGGTAATTACCGGTACTATGAAAAAAGCTACGTGTCTGAAATTACAGATTTGTATAGCACATTAAATTTTCCATATTCTGAAGACAATAGTTCAATTATATGACTAAAGTAACTTTATTTCACCCTGCGGAAAATACAATACAATGCATTACATTTTGGGCTAAAGTATAGATTAGCAAAAATTCATATATATATATATATAACCATAAACTTGACCTTCAAAATGTCTGTATGCAAACTGCTAACTAATCTGAGAAGCCAAATATTAACATGCAAATATTTATGACACCTTCCTGAATTATAAAATATATAATTAATTATTAAAAGCAGACATGAGAACGCCAGGTAATATATTCATGAGTCACCAACTTTACCTCCACTCCACCTGAACCAACAGCAATATTATCACCACCACCACCACGGTTACCATCACTACCATTACTGTTACCATTACCACCACCACTACTACTATCACCACCACCTGAACCAACAGCAATATTATCACCACCACCACCACGGTTACCATCACTACCATTACTGTTACCATCACCACCACCACTACTACTATCACCACCACCTGAACCAACAGCAATATTATCACGACCACCACCACGGTTACCATCACCACCATTACTGTTACCATTACCACCACCACCTGAACCAACAGCAATATTATCACCACCACCACCACGGTTACCATCACTACCATTACTGTTACCATCACCACCACCACTACTACTATCACCACCACCTGAACCAACAGCAATATTATCACCACCACCACCACGGTTACCATCACCACCATTACTGTTACCATTACCACCACCACCTGAACCAACAGCAATATTATCACCACCACCACCACGGTTACCATCACTACCATTACTGTTACCATCACCACCACCACTACTACTATCACCACCACCTGAACCAACAGCAATATTATCACCACCACCACCACGGTTACCATCACTACCATTACTGTTACCATCACCACCACCACTACTACTATCACCACCACCTGAACCAACAGCAATATTATCACCACCACCACCACGGTTACCATCACCACCATTACTGTTACCATTACCACCACCACTACTACTATCACCACCACCTGAACCAACAGCAATATTATCACCACCACCACCACGGTTACCATCACTACCATTACTGTTACCATCACCACCACCACTACTACTATCACCACCACCTGAACCAACAGCAATATTATCACGACCACCACCACGGTTACCATCACCACCATTACTGTTACCATCACCACCACCACTACTACTATCACCACCACCTGAACCAACAGCAATATTATCACGACCACCACCACGGTTACCATCACTACCATTACTGTTACCATCACCACCACCACTACTACTATCACCACCACCTGAACCAACAGCAATATTATCACGACCACCACCACGGTTACCATCACTACCATTACTGTTACCATCACCACCACCACTACTACTATCACCACACCTGAACCAACAGCATATTATCACGACCACCACCACGGTTACCATCACCACCATTACTGTTACCATCAACCACACCACCACTACTACCACCACCTGAACCAACAGCAATATTATCACGACCACCACCACGGTTACCATCACTACCATTACTGTTACCATCACCACCACCACACTACTACTATCACCACCACCTGAACCAACAGCAATATTATCACGACCACCACCACGGTTACCATCACTACCATTACTGTTACCATCACCACCACCTCTACTACTATCACCACCACCTGAACCAACAGCAATATTATCACGACCACCACCACGGTTACCATCACCACCATTACTGTTACCATCACCACCACCACTACTACTATCACCACCACCTGAACCAACAGCAATATTATCACGACCACCACCACGGTTACCATCACTACCATTACTGTTACCATCACCACCACCACTACTACTATCACCACCACCTGAACCAACAGCAATATTATCACGACCACCACCACTGTTACCATCACTACCATTACTGTTACCATCACCACCACCACTACTACTATCACCACCACCTGAACCAACAGCAATATTATCACCACCACCACCACGGTTACCATCACTACCATTACTGTTACCATCACCACCACCACTACTACTATCACCACCACCTGAACCAACAGCAATATTATCACCACCACCACCACGGTTACCATCACTACCATTACTGTTACCATCACCACCACCACTACTACTATCACCACCACCTGAACCAACAGCAATATTATCACCACCACCACCACGGTTACCATCACTACCATTACTGTTACCATCACCACCACCACTACTACTATCACCACCACCTGAACCAACAGCAATATTATCACCACCACCACCACGGTTACCATCACTACCATTACTGTTACCATCACCACCACCACTACTACTATCACCACCACCTGAACCAACAGCAATATTATCACGACCACCACCACGGTTACCATCACTACCATTACTGTTACCATTACCACCACCACTACTACTATCACCACCACCTGAACCAACAGCAATATTATCACGACCACCACCACTGTTACCATCACCACCATTACTGTTACCATTACCACCACCACTACTACTATCACCACCACCTGAACCAACAGCAATATTATCACCACCACCACCACGGTTACCATCACTACCATTACTGTTACCATCACCACCACCACCACTACTACTATCACCACCACCTGAACCAACAGCAATATTATCACGACCACCACCACGGTTACCATCACCACCATTACTGTTACCATTACCACCACCACCTGAACCAACAGCAATATTATCACCACCACCACCACGGTTACCATCACTACCATTACTGTTACCATCACCACCACCACTACTACTATCACCACCACCTGAACCAACAGCATATTATCACGACCACCACCACGGTTACCATCACTACCATTACTGTTACCATCACCACCACCACTACTACTATCACCACCACCTGAACCAACAGCAATATTATCACGACCACCACCACGGTTACCATCACCACCATTACTGTTACCATCACCACCACCACTACTACTATCACCACCACCTGAACCAACAGCAATATTATCACGACCACCACCACGGTTACCATCACTACCATTACTGTTACCATCACCACCACCACTACTACTATCACCACCACCTGAAACCACAGCAATATTATCACGACCACCACCACTGTTACCATCACTACCATTACTGTTACCATCACCACCACCACTACTACTATCACCACCACCTGAACCAACAGCAATATTATCACCACCACCACCACGGTTACCATCACTACCATTACTGTTACCATCACCCACCACCACTACTACTATCACCACCACCTGAACCAACAGCAATATTATCACCACCACCACCACGGTTACCATCACTACCATTACTGTTACCATCACCACCACCACTACTACTATCACCACCACCTGAACCAACAGCAATATTATCACCACCACCACCACGGTTACCATCACTACCATTACTGTTACCATCACCACCACCACTACTACTATCACCACCACCTGAACCAACAGCAATATTATCACCACCACCACCACGGTTACCATCACTACCATTACTGTTACCATCACCACCACCACTACTACTATCACCACCACCTGAACCAACAGCAATTATCACGACCACCACCACTGTTACCATCACCATTACTGTTACCATTACCACCACTACTACTATCACCACCACCTGAACCAACAGCAATATTATCACCACCACCACCACGGTTACCATCACTACCATTACTGTTACCATCACCACCACCACTACTACTATCACCACCACCTGAACCAACAGCAATATTATCACGACCACCACCACTGTTACCATCACTACCATTACAGTTACCATCACCACCACTACTACTATCACCACCACCTGAACCACAGCAATATTATCACGACCACCACCACGGTTACCATCACTACCATTACTGTTACCATCACCACCACCACTACTACTATCACCACCACCTGAACCAACAGCAATATTATCACGACCACCACCACGGTTACCATCACTACCATTACTGTTACCATCACCACCACCACTACTACTATCACCACCACCTGAACCAACAGCAATATTATCACGACCACCACCACGGTTACCATCACTACCATTACTGTTACCATCACCACCACCACTACTACTATCACCACCACCTGAACCAACAGCAATATTATCACGACCACCACTGTTACCATCACCATGGTGGTGATGGTACTGTTATTACTATGGGACCAGTGTTTCACACTGTAGATTAGGGCTAGGAAAGGTATGCCAAGTACAGTATGCAGAAAAGTGGCGGCCGCGAACTCAATTCAGTGTAGCGTCTGCCGCTGCTGGGTACTTCATGGAAAGAAGCGCTGCACTAGAATAAAGGGACCTCTACCAAGGAAGAAGTCCGAAATTTAAAAATTTGTATGCATAGTATGCAAAGATGTGTTTGTATTCAATGACCGGCTCGAGAGTGTTAACTTTGGCAATGAGGCACTGGAGATGGTGGACAAGTTTTGCTACTTGGGTGATACCATCTCTGACGGTGGTGGGGCTGAGGCCGCCACTATCGCCAGAATAAGATGCGGCTGGGGAAAGTTTTGAAAACTTTTGCCACTACTCACCATGAGAAAACTCCCTCTCCCCTTGAAGGGAAAGGTATACGCTGCTTCATGCGTTAGAAGCGTTAGAATGACGTATGCTTCAGAAATGTGGCCTGTCAAAGCGGATGATATCAACTGAATTTAATGCAATGAGATGAGAATGTTGAGATGGATGTTTGGTGCCAAACTACAAGATAGGATATCAAGTGAAGAGCTAAGGAGGTTAGGTATTAACCCACTGAACCCCAGCGACGACAACGTGTCGTCGGCAATGTATGTAACGCTAAACCCCAGCGACGACAACGTGTCATCAATGTTAATTATTCCAGTCCTATGGCACCTAGAGGGCTCAGATTTGTATGGGAACTGTGTAAGTATCCCACGCAACCTTGTCGATGGTTGAAAACTCTCAAAGTCTAACCGCGTGCGCGTGAGCGCGCAAAAACATAGTTTTTGGGTGTTTTTGCCTTCATTCTTTTACTCTTGTAAAATCCGTTTTCGGGGGCTCCGTAGGACCAATTTTTGACCTTTTTGATAGTTTTTTTGTGGTTTTTCCTTCATTCCTAACCCATTCGTTATTGTTTCTGGAAAAAAAAAATCAAAACCTGCCGGTCCCTGGTGGTACATTTATTTATAACTAGCTGGGGCTCAGTGGGTTAAGAGTATCAGTGATGAGATGCGTACTAGCAGGCTTGGATGGTTTGGACAGGTGGAGAGAATGGATGAACTAAGCTGGTTGAAAAGATGCAAGTCCATGAATGAGGAGGGAGCTGCACCAAGGGGCGGACCAAGAAAGATGTGGGATCGGATCTTGCCGTCTGATCTTAAATCAAAGAACCTGACAAGTGAGGCAGCTTTTAACAGGGTTGCCTGGAACGCCGCCATTAGGATGTGAGACCGGAACCGCACTCGGTCTTTAAATTTATGTATGTATGTACAGTATGTTATTATGACCCCCACCACCCCCACTGTTACCATCGCTGTCATTACTGTTACCAATACCACCACCACTGTTACCATCACTGTCATTACTGTTACCATCACCACCATTACTGTTACCATCACCACCATTATTGTTACTATCACCACCACCTAAACCAACAGCAATATTAGCATCACCACCACTACTACCATCACTGCCATTACCATTACTGCCGTCCAGCTGGCTCAGTTGATAGCGTGCCTGATTCCCACCTTGAAGGTCTCGCGTTCAATCCCCGCTCAGATTGAAAAGTTTTTCTGGGATACAGCCGGCGGTTGCCATCTCCCCATGAGCAAGGGGGATGGGTAATGGTCTCTGGTAGACTAAAGAAAGCCAAGCGCTTGCGAATCCTCGAAGGAGGAGAGACGGGCGCTATATAAGTAACCAGAAGATTATTATTATTATTATTATTATTATTATTATTATTATTATCATCACCACCATTACTGTTACCATCACCACCATTAGTTACTATCACCACCATTACTGTTAGTATCACCACCATTATCAACACCAACTGAACCAACAGCAATATTATCATTACCATCACTACCATTACTGTTACTATCACCACCACCACCACTATTATCACCACTGCCATTACTGTTATTACCACCACCACCTGAACGAACAGCAATATCGTCATCATTACCACCATTGTTACCATCACCACCACCACCATTACTGTTACCGTACCATTACCACCACCACCACCACCATCGTTATAGGCTAATTGTCATGTATAGCTGCCCATATAAGCTCTGTTTCTCGCCGCGATCTTATGTATGAAAGTCAAATTAGTATGAATGAATTGCAAGTGTGGTTTCATTCTAATTACCAGTTACTTAATCAGATGAGTTAACCACTGCTTAAGAAACTACACGCGTAATTATATCATGCTCATAAGATTTCCATGAATAAGATCCCGACGAGGTACAGAACTTATGTGGGCAACTGCACATGGAGGATTATCATGTTCACAATGATAGATTACTGAATTTAATATTAAAAGGGCGATTTTTTTTTTTTGCCAGCATACAGCCTTTTAGTTTATACAGTATACTGTAGCTACAATCTAAGTTATGACAAATGCATTTATCTATATACTATTTTCGATTGTCTGTGTGTGTGTGTGTCTGTTCTTAATAGGCGGCCGCAGTTTTGGACCTGGGGAGCTGAAACTTTGCATGTGGGTGTCAATTGACCAGGATCAGGTCATAGAGGGGGCGAGCCCACGATCGGAGGTCGTTTCGAGGCCGAAATTTAAATAAAAATGAAAATTAAAAAAAAAAAAAAAAAGGCCGTTTGGGGCAGAAGGAGGCCTCCGATCGAAAAGGTGTATGGAACGCAAGTTGTTCGCAGCCCCCCAAAATTGGGGTACGGATGAGGTCAGATCCCAAATCGGAGGTCATTTAGCGGCCGAAATCGAGGTCGCCGTTTAATGAGGCACAGGGAGGTCGAGGCCGGTGATTATGGTGGTAGTAGTAGTATTGTGATGATTGTGGTAGTAGTGATTGATGATGGTGATTATGGTAGTAGAATTTAAACCCGGGCAACGCCGGGTACCCCTGCTAGTGTAATATATTTTCTGAATATTCACACTCAGTTATATAAATATATAGGGGTGTTGTTTTTCAGTACACAAGGTGTTCAATTTAGTGTGTTCCTCCAGTCAAGAAACACAATGTTATCAAGGTGTGTGGGCGAAGTCTTGAATCAGGCTGTGCTACCTCTCTTAACCCCTTCTGTATCGGTGACGTATTTTTTATATCATTCTTGCTATATTTAGACGCATGTGTGCAGTTTAAGAAGGAGCTGTGGTAGTAAGAAGGGTTAAGTGCGATAGTTCGAAGCCTGTAAATTGCTGGAGGCCCTTTTTAAACTGAATAAAATCGTCTAATAATAGCCAGAATAAAGCTAAACAGACGTTGCCGGTAAAGAAGGGGTTAAAGACACAATATATTACCGGTATCCACTACAATAATAGGCAAGGATATACTTATTTTAACCAATCAATACAAACAAATATCCTTTATAAACTGGCCGGACATTTCTCTACCTAAAAATGTACAAACGTATCTCGAATGGGGGTCTTGGGGTGTTTTATTAAGCTTGATATAGATGTGGGGAGCAAAACTAAAGAAAAATATGAAATATCCGGTAATAAAAAAAATTATGTACCGGTATGTATGTAGCCTATGTAGTTTTTTTTTTTTCTTCTTTGTGAGTGAGGGAGGCAAAAGGCAGAACTGCCTGTATCGAGTGCCTCCTCCAGAGTTCAAAGAGTGAAAGGGCCAAAATCGAGGGACGTTCGAGCCAAAATGCCTGGACACACGGAGTTTGAAGCAACTTAAGTCATAGGAAGAGGGAAAGACTGATTCTGGGAGAGAGTTCCAGAGCTCAGATGTTGAATAGAAGAAAGTCTGAGAGTAACGTTTCACTCTTGGGTTGGAGAGTTGACAGAGTAGGGGTGGGATTGTGTTGCAAGACGGGTACCACATACCCTACGTAGAGGAGGTGGAGTCTATCTGCACCAAATAGTGGCGGGCGCTTGGGCCACAGCATCCCTAAGCGATTAGAAATGTAGAAAGATAAAGAGGACACCAATACTCACTCTGACAAAAAGTCATCCCACCACATAACAAAATTAATATAAAATTCAATAACCCCACCCTCCCCTTCAATAAACCTAATATACAAGGTTATGAAGGACTCCGGCTGTGTGGTTAACAAATGTTTGAGCCGAGTCAATAAGGTGCCTATAGACTATTGATGTAGGCCTAGTGTGTGTTACTCAGTTACTCAGTTACCGTACTTGTTCGTCAAGGGGAATCCACGCAATGCGAGCTAAGCTCATTATTATCGCGCCTCCTTAACTGGGAATGTATTGCGTGAAATGCATGTTAAGTGTTTTATGTATTGTTGGAATGGCTGTGGATGTGTGTGTAGTCTGTATTTTAGCCAATTGGCGACATAGGAAACGAAGGCTTAGGGTGGATCTGTATGGTACCATTCTCACTATAGACGGTACCGTCTCGCCCGAAGGCTTAGGTAGCCATCAGCTTAGGTGAACCATATGATACCCATCTCGCCTTGTACCATTTTTGCCAACCCCAGATGGGACGTCACAACGTCGTCCACTTATTCCAGGTACCTATTTACAGCTAGATGAACTGAGGCTAACACATGAAAGGAGACAAGCCCAATTTGTCTCCGCCCGGCCGGGGATTGAACCCCCGACCCCTCGTGTGTGAGACGAGAGCTCTACCTACTAGGCTACGGGCTGTGTTGTGTGTGTGTGTGTGTGTGTGTGTGTGTGTGTGTTGTAAAGTTTGATAAAGGTCTAGGGAACAAAGAAAACAACACTTAAGAGGTTACTACGAGTGACACTGGCCACCGTACATTTGTCCTTGTTAATTGTGTGTTACCAATAAACAATTCATAGTTTGTAGTGATTTCCTGTAAATACACCACCCACCCACCCACACACACACACACACACATATCCGCACACACACACACACACACACACAGTATTTGAAAGCAGAGTGGTGTGGTATTCTTTAGTCTGGTCCTTCCAACAAAGTAAACTACGCTTTTTCTCCGTCTGTACTCTTAAGATAATAGGCCATTCAAAACTTACAATTGGAATTAAACGCATTTTCGTAAGTACCGGTACCATCCACGAGAATAGTATACAGTCGAGGTTAATAAGTGTTGTCAGATATTTCAAAAAGGTTCGGACACTGATCAATACTCTGAGGGATGAGCACTTTAACCAGTAACTATATAAAAATACCAATAACACTTGTTGAGCGAAAACCACTGGAATCTATGACCACACTTAAGGGGATATTTCCACTTGAGGGACTTTTTTCTTGACCCCTTTCACCCTCATGTTTAGCCCCATTGCTTTTTAGATTTTAAGACGCTCGCCCCCTTTACTTTGGCGATTTTAAGAACTTTCGCCCCATTTCTGTCAATTTTAAGAACTTTCGTGCCATTTAGGTGTCGATTTTTTCCTGGCGAGCGAGAGCGAGCCTGTAATTTGAGAGGAACCGGCCTTCGGCCGGGACATTTTTCTACCGAAAAATGTACAAATTTATCTTGAAAGGGGGTCTAGGGGGTGTAATTTTAAGCTTGATGGCGTTCTAGGGAAGAAACTAAATACCTCCCATTAATAACCCCGACTGTACATCACTAATATTTAGCTACGATTATGAAGTTTCTCGCCCTCCACTCTGGTAGTTATGGGTCCTCACCAGCCTATTCACATCAACATTAAACCTTGGATTACACAACATTTAAATAATGGAAACAAATATATATAATAATAATAATAATAAAATGATGGAAACAAATATATATAATAATAATAATAATAAAATGATGGAAACAAATATATATAATAATAATAATAATAAAATTATGAAAACAAATTTATATAATAATAATAATAAAATTATGGAAACAAATATATATAATAATAATAATAATAATAATAATAATAATAATAAAATGATGAAAACAAATATATATAATAATAATAATAATAATAAAATGATGGAAACAAATATATATAATAATAATAATAATAATAATAATAAAATTATGACAACAAATATATATAATAATAATAATAATAATAATAATAATAATAATAATAAAATGATAAACAAATATATAATAATAATAATAATAATAATAATAATAATAATAATAATAATAATAATAAAATGATGAAAACAAATATATATATATAATAATAATAACAACACCTGCAGGAATATTAGAGATATCTGGTTCACTGGGCTAATTGGCCACTTGCGAGTTTCGTTCTATAAGGAAGTTGGAGCTGTAGACATCGATGTTTAGCAGAATTACCAGCTAAAACACGGTCGTAGTACATTCATAAATACATAAAACCCAATTCAACATACTTTTTATCCATTAGAAACCTACATTATTATTGTATTTCTGTTTAATATCGATGTTTATGGCTCCAACTTCCTTATAGCCTGAAACTCGCAAGTGGAGAAGTGTATGCAACATTCTGGTTCCTCCCATTTTCTTTTGGACTGATGCCTCTCCATCCTGGCACCTTCCACGAATATCGGGGGACCACGAGTGCTGAGTGATCGCGTAACTTATTCGTCTGGCCTCTTTTCTTTTTATCTTGACTTGTATTCTCTCTCCCTCTCGTTCTTTACTCTTTTTCTCTCTCCCTCTCTCTTCTTTACTTTTTTTCTCTCTCCCTCTCTCTTCTTTACTTTTTTTCTCTCTCTCCCTCTCTCTTCTTTACTCTTTTTCTCTCTCCCTCTCTCTTATTTACTCTGTATTCTCTCTCCCTCTCTTCTTTACTCTTTTTCTTTCTCCCTCTCTCTTATTTACTCTGTATTCTCTCTCCCTCTCTTCTTTACTCTGTATTCTCTCTCCCTCTCTTCTTTACTCTTTATTCTCTCTCCCTCTCTTATTTACTCTTTATTATCTCTCCCTCTCTCTTCTTCACTCTTTATTATCTCTCCCTCTCTCTTCTTCACTCTTTATTATCTCTCCCTCTCTCTTCTTCACTCTTTATTATCTCTCCCTCTCTCTTATTTACTCTGTATTCTCTCTCCCTCTCTTCTTTACTCTTTATTCTCTCTCCCTCTCTTATTCACTCTTTATTATCTCTCCCTCTCTCTTCTTCACTCTTTATTATCTCTCCCTCTCTCTTCTTCACTCTTTATTATCTCTCCCTCTCTCTTATTTACTCTGTATTCTCTCTCCCTCTCTTCTTTACTCTTTATTCTCTCTCCCTCTCTCTTCTTTACTCTGTATTCTCTCGCCCTCTCTTATTTACTCTTTATTCTCTCTCCCTCTCCCTCTCTCTCTCTCTCAATTAATATTCGGTTGCACCAAGCTAGGTTAAGATTGGCTTTACTAGGATCAGATATGCAAAGTTGTCAGGGTAAAAGGAAGATTACTTTTCTTAAACTAAATATGGAAGGGGGATGGGAGAGGAGAGCAGGGTATCAATATGGCTTCCTCTTATGCTCCCTCCTGGGCTAGCAGATTATTGCTTAATTAAAAGGTAACAAGTCTGGGTAAAGGGTGGGGTTGGAGGGAGATTAAGGAAGGGAGGGGGGGGGGGTGATTAAAGGGGGGGGGGGGGGTGATTAGTGAAACACCACACACACACACAAACACACACTAAGACCACTCAAGCTACAAGTTCGTCTCTGAGACAAGACTAAACTTCAGTAATTAGGTAAGTGGTGAAGTGAAGCAGACATGGCCTCTTATTCCAAACCAATTAGGAGTTTCTGTTATGTTTTCCATGATGCAGCGGTAAACCAAGAATAGTCCACAGCTGACAATGACTCCTAAACACAGCCAAACCAAGAATAGTCCACCACAATAACGATCCTTAACACAGCAACACCAAGAATAGTCCACCACAATAACGATCCTTAACACAGCAACACCAAGAATAGTCCACCACAATAACGATCCTTAACACAGCAACACCAAGAATAGTCCACCACAATAACGATCCTTAACACAGCAACACCAAGAATAGTCCTCCACAATAACGATCCTTAACACAGCAACACCAAGAATAGTCCACCACAATAACGATCCTTAACACAGCAACACCAAGAATAGTCCACCACAATAACGATCCTTAACACAGCAACACCAAGAATAGTCCACCACGATAACGATCCTTAACACAGCAACACCAAGAATAGTCCACCACAATAACGATCCTAAACACAGCAACACCAAGAATAGTCCACCACAATAACGATCCTTAACACAGCAACACCAAGAATAGTCCTCCACAATAACGATCCTTAACACAGCAACACCAAGAATAGTCCACCACAATAACGATCCTTAACACAGCAACACCAAGAATAGTCCACCACAATAACGATCCTTAACACAGCAACACCAAGAATAGTCCACCACGATAACGATCCTTAACACAGCAACACCAAGAATAGTCCACCACAATAACGATCCTAAACACAGCAACACCAAGAATAGTCCACCACAATAACGATCCTTAACACAGCAACACCAAGAATAGTCCACCACAATAACGATCCTTAACACAGCAACACCAAGAATAGTCCACCACAATAACGATCCTTAACACAGCAACACCAAGAATAGTCCACAACAATAACGATCCTTAACACAGCAACACCAAGAATAGTCCACCACAATAACGATCCTTAACACAGCAACACCAAGAATAGTCCACCACAATAATGATCCTAACACAGCAACACCAAGAATAGTCCACAGCAGACAAAACGATCCTAAACACAGCCAAACCAAGAATAGTCCACAGCAGACAATAACGATCCTAAACACAGCAACACCAAGAATAGTCCACCACAATAACGATCCTAAACACAGCAACACCAAGAATAGTCCACAGCAGACAATAACGATCCTAAACACAGCCAAACCAAGAATAGTCCACTGCAGACAATAACGATCCTAAACACAGCAACACCAAGAATAGTCCACCACAATAACGATCCTAAACACAGCAACACCAAGAATAGTCCAGAGCAGACAATTTAACGATCCTAAACACAGCCAAACCAAGAATAGTCCACAGCAGACTATAACGATCCTAAACACAGCAACACCAAGAATAGTCCACAGCAGACACTAACGATCCTAAACACAGCCAAACCAAGAATAGTCCACAGCAGACAATAACGATCCTAAACACAGCCAAACCAAGAATAGTCCACAGCAGACAATAACGATCCTAAACACAGCAAAAAGCAGGCTATATATTATCAGGGTGTCAAACGAAAGCCGAGTCCATTATTTTTAGTCTGTATTGTTGTATTTGTAGAGATAAAATATTATTTATAGGTCAAAATATGTCTTTGAAAGTGATACAATGGTTGGAACAATGCTATTTTAAGATATATGTTTTTTTATAGTCATTCACGTCTTCAAAATAATTGCTTCGGATTGACACCCTGTATATTATAATAGGTACCGGTACTGGTATTTGTAAACGGAAAAACACATGAATTGCAATGAATTATAAAAAAGCTGATAAAGAAAACTTAGAAACACAAGCAGGAAAGAGTGAAGAAGAACGAAGAGGTCAAGAGATAATCCCTAGAGATAATCCCTAGAGATAATCCCTTAATAGTCCAACACTGTATCCCAGGAGTTACCAACCACCACCATCATCACCTTCTGTCTGTCTGTCTGTCTCCCCCCCCCCCCCCCCCCCTCTCTTACACACGTCAGAGTGGCGTCCACGTTTGGTTTAGACAAAATGAGTGGATGGGAGGGACCCTGGTTGGTGATTGGTATGTTTGGTTAATATTTTGTGTGTGCTTATGTGGTTAATGTTCACACACACACACACACACACACAGACAGACAGACAGACACACACACACACACACACACACACTATTACATGGGTGGCTAAGCTTCCAAGGACGGTCACCAAGATATATGGTATGTACCGTACCATACTGAGTATCTTAACCCTTACAGTCCCAGGCCCGAGTATATTCGTCAGTAATGTATTTGTCTTGTAACTGCCTGTACAAGGCTTAAAGCCTTGTAAAAACAAATATATATATATATATAAATAAAAAAAATAAAGTGAGAGATCCAGTCTTGCCTCATCTCTTGAGGTGAAAAGGTGGTCTCTCCTGCCATTTTCGCAACAGGGCTTGGGACTGCTGGGCACTTTTATTATTGTATCCTACGGTACTCAACGGGTTAATTGTTTCGTGTACAGAAATAGCAAATTAAATAAATTTGCACATTGTTCGGTAGATAAATACCGGTTCCTCCTAATTTGCAGGCTTGCTATTTCTCGCCAGGAAAAAAATGACACCTAAATTGTGCGAAAAGTCCTAAAACTGACAAGGAAGGTCTTAAAATCGACAGATTAATGGGGTGAAAGTAAACAAATCTCAACACTAATGGAGCTTAACACACACACACACAATTCGAGCAAAAAACTCAATTCTGTATACTGAAATTATGAGTACACACACACACACACACACACACACACACACACACACACACACACACACACACACACACACACACATTACATTCACTGGTCGGCCGTTAAGATAACTTGGTCTTCACCGTCTGGACTATCTTTATTATAGGCCATTATATTTTCCGGATTTCCCATTCTCTCTCTCTCTCTCTTGCCTGACGCCGTGATCCCCGAAGGGGTGGCCACGAACGAACCACCCCCATGCACCTCTGTCCCCAGTCAGTCGACACCCTTCCTCACAGCCAGCACCGCCTTCATCCATATACTTCCTAACTCCATCCTTCCACCTCTCTTTCGGTCTACCTCTCCCTCTCTGTCCTTCCACCTCGCTCTCGTACACCTTCTTAGTCATTCTATCGCTTCCCATACGTTCCATATGGCCGAACCATCTCAAGGTATTCCTTTTCACACTTTCCAGCACATCTACCTCTTCACCACACCTTCTTACTTCCTCAATATATATATATACATATACATAAATATATATGTATATATATATATATATATATATATATATATATATATATATATACTACATACATGGAAAACAAGAGAGAGGGTACGAAATCATCAAGCCACATAGGCTAACGAGAGGAAAACCTGCAGGAAAATCGTGGTTGGTGTCCGGGAAGCTAATGATGGTGGAAGTGGCGTAAGACGTGTGGGCCGTGGCGGCTGGGGGAGAAATGGTGGCTCAAAGAGAAGACAAACTAATTATAGAGTGGACGAGAGAGAGAAAAAAGGCAGCAGCTGCAATCAAACCAATGTTGTTGTTTTTTTAGACACAGGACCGACATCCAAAATAATGTTTATGTTTGTGTATATTTGTATTTTATTTTGTTATAAGAAGTTGGATCTGCAACCAAAATATTGTTTTTTTATTGCGTAGGAGCTACTAACATCATAATGGGTGTTAAACCCGAGGAATACGCCTTTTATGTTTTTATAAATGCTGCGTATGTGAATAAATTTCCTTCGATTCTGACATTATTTGTTATATTTACCATATAAAGCATTATTACTTCTCAATGTGCATATATTCTACTTGTATGATGAACATGTGAACATTGAAAACCAGAATATACAGTAGGTGTAAAAAGCAAATATCTAGTCAAGAAAGGTTTATTTGTGACTGGGGAGGGTTGAGGCATGTGACAGAGTGGGCAAAATAGACCCTTCCTCTCCAAGGTCTCACGAGACGAGACGCTAGGCTCGAACGGCTACCTCTCGCGCAAGTTACTGGTAAGGGGGACTATTATTATTATTATTATTATTATTGTTTTTATGGGCTGTCTTCCAGAAGGCTTATCGCATTCGCCAGCAGACACTATTCTGTTTAAGATGGAGCCTGCATGGATCAGGGGTAGCATGTGAGTTTATCACGTGGGAGGCCTTGAGTTTGATTATTAATCAGATACGGCTTCTACTGGAGGTGGCTCTGAATCTGGCTCCATTGCTAGAGTCAGAAGTGGCTGGGGGAAGTTTAGAGAGCTGCTGCCACTCCTGACCATGAGAGGACTCCCATTTCACCTTAAAGGGAAGGTGTACACCTCGTGTGTTTGGAGTGCGATGACCTATGCCTCGGAGACATGGCGGTTAAAGTGGAGGATATCAATAGAATGGTGATATGAATATGTGGGGTTAACTTCAGGGACAGGGTATCGAGTGAGGAATTAAGAAGACGTCTGGGCATTAGGAGTGTCAGTGAAGTGATGCGCAAGAGCTGACTTGGTTGGTTTGGACACGTGGAGAACATGCATGATCAGTGCTGGGTGAAGAAATGCCGGACTGTGAACTTGGGAGGGAGCTTCACGTAGGGGTAAACCTAGAGTGACGTGGGATCAGGTAGTCCAGTCCGATCTCAAAATAAAGAACTTGACAACAGAGGCAGCCCTTGACAAGGCCGCCATTTTGGACGTGAGACTGTAGCCACATTCTCTGTGGACAAAACAGTCTTTAACCCTTGTCTAGCAGGGTGTTTTGGGCTATTTTGGGCATATTCAGGCCCTCCTGAATGATCAATCAAGTATCTGCATGAAAAGAAATTTATTCAGCAAAAAACTAGGCGCTAAAAGCTTCAAAATGAGACTAGAACGAGCTACGTAGCACTCGTGGTTCTCATGCAGTGGTGCCACCAACATGGGAGTTGAGCGTATAGCAGCATATTTTTTCCCACTACGCTCACTAATGGTAACACTGCCGTCCTCTCGAGAACAGAGGGAGCGTGAGTCAGTGAGTGGCGGTAAGCCCTAGGTGTCGGACGTGTGGCCTGCTGCGCTCCCGGCCATTTGCACTTTATTTTAACCCTTTAAAAGCCTTAATAATGCTCCTAACTTGCTGCAAATTGGTGCACGACTTAAGTCAAGCGCCGCTCTTTAAGGGTTAAACTTGTATGTATGTATGCATGAAGAGAAGTTTATTTGCAAGATGAAAAAATAGTATGTTAGCTACTTTCTATTTTGTTTTCAAGTCGGCTATTAAACGCTAACGCTAACGCTCTCTCTCTCTCTCTCTCTCTCTCATACACACACAATAAACTTCCACTCCTCGCCTCTCCCCCACCAATCATCCCACTCTCCACCCCTAGCTCTCCAGTCCCCCACTCTCTAGCCCCTAGGAGTCTAAAATCACCTCTAGTCTTGTCCTGCCTTAGACTCAGTCCCTTAGTCCTCACAATTAAGGGGACTGGTTATTTTGGGGGGTCTATATATGTATAGAGCGGGTATTCATTTATTTTTTAGTTTCCTCCCTAGACCTCCATCAAACTTAAAATAACATCCATTAGATCCCCTTCGAGATTATTTTGTACATTTTTCGGTAGAAAAATGTCACAACCGAAGGCCGGTTCCTTCACAATTACAGGCTCGCTTTCGCTCGCCAGGAAAAATTTGACACCTAAAGGGCACGAAAGGTCTTAAAATTGACAGACATGGGGCGAAAGGTCTTAAAATTGACAAAGACATGGGGCGAAAGGTCTTAAAATCGACAAACTAATGGGGCAAACGTCTTAAAATCTCAAAACTAATGAGGATAAGCATGAGGAAGACAGGGGACCAGAAAAACGGCCTATCTTCCCTTAATCCCTGTAGCAGTCCTCACTATCAGATCCTTGACCCTACTTCAGTCCTATCACTCCCTTTCAGTAGTCTAGTCCTCTTGAGACCTATGTATGTAACACAGATTCACACACACACATAACACACAAATATACACAGACACGACACAGATTCACACACACACACACACACGGATTCACAAACACACACATACACAGGCACGACACAGATTCACAGACAAACGCACACACACAAACACACACACAGATTCACAAACACAGACACGACACAGATTCACACACACACACACACACGGATTCACAAACACACACATACACAGGCACGACACAGATTCACAGACAAACGCAGACACACAAACACACACACAGATTCACAAACACAGACACGACACAGATTCACACACACACACAGATTCACAAACACACAGACACGACACAGATTCACACACACACACACACACACACAATTCTATTCCTCCCCTTTCCCCAACCAATCAGCCCACTTCTGACCCCCAGCTCTCCAGTCCCCTGCTCTCTAACCCGAGTTGCGTGGGTAATCTTGTAATCATCCCTGCATACTATCCTGGAATATTAATGATCCCAGCTGCCATTACGTTTGGCTTGCTCTGGGCTGTATTAATGTCTGTCAGATGTTGAATAGGGTGGGTAAGTGTAGGAACAGGTTTGTATATTTCACTCGATATGAAGAAATGAAGCTTAGATAGTGCTGATACCAATTATTGATTAAAACACACTTGGTGCCGAGACATCACTTATTAGCGCGATTGTGCATTGGGGTTTGTAATTGATGATTAATGTTAAGAATGGGGTGTTACTTAAATGGATCCTGTGACTTGTCCATGAATTTCCCTTCTCCTTAATATACTGTATATAGGAAAAGGTTAAGATTACTTTATCACGCCGTGGTGTAGTGGATTAAAAACTTGGGACACGCGTTCTGAATGTCGGAGGTTCGATCCCAGCTGGGAGTATTTAAATATGTATTAGCCCATTTGCATTTGTGAGATATACCGGTACTTGACATTTTATATATATATATATATATATATATATATATATATATATATATATATATATATATATATATATATATATATATATCTATATATATATATATATATATATATATATATATATATATATATATAGTATATATATATATATATATATATATATATAGAGAGAGAGAGAGAGAGAGAGAGAGAGAGAGAGAGAGAGAGAGAGAGAGAGAGAGAGAGAGAGAGAGAGAGAGAGAGAGAGAGAGAGAGAGAGAGATATCCCGGCAAAATATAACTCCACTCCTCATAATATTAGCACAGCCCTCCTGTCGGCACTACACGCACTAATGAAATTTTTTTTTAAAGTCTGGACAGAATTAAATTAAGGGAGCCCACCTCGCTTTTTTTTTTATCTCTCTCTCCCTCCCTCTTTGGCTTGTATCCATTTGGCCCCATTCAGCCTACTGTTTTAAGACGCTTACCCCCATCCAGGTGTCAATATTTTCCTGGCGAGCGGTAGCGAGCCAGCATATATATGTTTATCTTTTGACAGCAAGCTAAATTTGTAAATTTTTCGATAGAACCATTTCTCAGGCGAAGCCAGATTTCTCCATACAATGCTGGCTCGCTATCGCTCGCCAGGAAGAAATCGACACCTGGATGGGGATAAACGTCTTAAAACAGTTGGCTGAATGGGGCCGAATGGATACAAGCCAGAGAACGAGAGAAAAAAAAACTGTCACCCCCCTTAAACCCTTCTGTACCAACGACGTCTTTTTAACTGTACTCTTGTTGCTATTAGACAATGTTATTAAGTTTACAAAGGGCCTCCACCAATTGCAGGCTTCTAACTATCTCACTTAACCATTTGTACTGCCACAGATCCTTCTTAAACTGCATAAAACCGTCTAAATATAGCTAGAATAAAATGTACAAGACGGTGCCGGTACTGAAGGGGTTAAAGAGAGAATACCCAACAGTATAAGTTTATATACTGGCCCTAGTTATTACACTTCTAGACTACTACTACTACTACTACTACTACTACTACTACTACTATACCTTTCATTACATTCATCTTCCCTAATATCCATCGCTTTCACTATAATCACCATCACCATTTATATACTGGCCCTAGTTATTACACTTCTAGACTACTACTACTACTACTACTACTACTACTACTACCATTACTTTCATCCTCCCTAATATCCATCGCTTTCACTATAATCACCATCACCACCAGCACTATTGTGAGCCTCAAAGAATCTCACCCCTTGATCAGCTTCGTTAATGAAGCAGAAAATCAATGCCATTATAGCTCTGCAGTCTGGTTCCAGCTCTTTGGTCCTAATGGTACTGCTTGGTCTGTCTGTTTGTCTGTCTGTCTGCCTGTCTGTCTGTCTGTCTGTGTGTGTCTGTCTGTCTGTCTGTCTGCCTGCGTGCGTGCGTGCGTGCCCGTTTGTCTGTCTGCCTGCCTGCGTGTGTGTGTGTGTCTGTGTGTGTCTCTCTGTCTGTCTGCCTGCCTGCCTGCCTGCCTGTGTGTGCGTGTGTGTCTGTGTGTGTCTGTCTGCGTGTGTGTGTGTGTGTGTGTGTGCAAATTTATCTACAAGGGGGATCTTGGGGATGTTTTTGTTAAGGGGAGATTTCCACTTGAGGGATTTTTTTTTACTGAACTCCTTTCTCATTCAGGTTTAACCCCATTGATTTTGAGATTTTAAGACGTTCGCCCCATTAGTTTGGCGATTTTAGGAACTTTCGCCCCATTTCTGTAAATTTTAAGATATTTCGTGTCATTTAGGGTTCAATTTTTTCCTGGCGAGCGTTAGCGAGCCTGTAATTTAAGAGGAACCGGCCTTCGGCCGGGACATTTTTCTATCGAAAAATGTACAAATTTAGCTTAAAAGAGGGTCTAGAGGGTGTAATTTTAAGCTTGATGGAGGTCTAGGGAACAAACTAGAAACCTCCCCTTAAGCTTGATGGAGGTCTAAGGAACAAACTAGAAACCTCCCCTTAAGCTTGATGCAGGTCTAGGGAACAAACTAGAAACCTCCCCTTAAGCTTGATGGAGGTCTAGGGAACAAACTAGAAACCTCCCCTTAAGCTTGATGGAGGTCTAAGGAACAAACTAGAAACCTCCCCTTAAGCTTGATGGAGGTCTAGGGAACAAACTAGAAACCTCCCCTTAAGCTTGATGGAGAGTTAAGGAACAAACTAGAAACCTCCCCTTAAGCTTGATGGAGAGTTAAGGAACAAACTAGAAACCTCCCCTTAAGCTTGATGGAGGTCTAGGGAACACACTAGAAACCTCCCCTTAAGCTTGATGGAGGTCTAGGGAACAAACTAGAAACCTCCCCTTAAGCTTGATGGAGGTCTAAGGAGGAAACTAAAAAAAAAAAAAAAAAAAAAAAAGTAATTAAATATATTAATAAATTAGCGGTCCCCCTTCAAAATGTAGCTCTAGTCTGTCTAAGCTGCTGATCTAAGCTAACACTGTTCCCCTGTGCTGGCCCGTCCTTCGCCAGTGGAGAGGTGTGCACTCATTAAGGAAGCCCAGACGGTATTGTGCACCATAATTTACTGGTTCGGCTCAATGGTTTAAGGAGGGGGTTTAGTTTGCTCTCTAAACCTCCATCAAACTTTTAAAAAACTCACAAGATTCCCCTCCCCCCCCCCCCCTCCCCCCCTCTCGATATAAATTAGTACATTTTTCGGTAGAAAAATGTCCCGGCCGAAGGCCGATTCCTCTTTTAATACAGGCTCGCTATCGCTCGCCAGGAAAAAAATCCACACCTAAATGGCACAAAAGGTCTTAATATTGGCAAATAAATGGGGCAAAAGGTCTGAAAATTGCCAAACTAATGGGGCGAATGTTTTGAAATCTTATAACTACTAGGGCTAAACATGAGGGAGGAGGACTCGAAAAACCAACTGCCTCCCCTTAAGAGGAAGGGTGACAGCCATTTATCAATTATATACACCCTGTTCCAAGATGGTATAATTATCTCTGTAACTCAAAAAGGGCCTGAGCAAATAGTCTGTTAATGTCCACACTTATGCCCTGGCTGACCCTTCCCAGATGGTAGCCATATTAGCTCGATTACTCTAGTCGTGTGTGAGTTATATAGAGGCTAATGGTCGAGAGTTTGCGCATACATGGTTGGCATAGGGTATAGTTCTACTGATAGTGCCATCTCTACAAGGCAATTAGAGTCACTGAACCACATGCTATTTATAAACAACAATAACAGTAACAAAACACAATGATCAATACTACTTGTACTAATAAAAGGAAAAGAAAAAATTAATAATAATACACTAATACAGTAACATTATCTGGGTTTACTTAAGGGGGGACTGACCGTTTGTTTGGTCTATTAATTCATTTATTCGTATATTTGTTTAGTTTCCTCCCTAGACCTCCATCAAGCTTAGAAATACACCTAGACCCCACTTCAAGATAATTTTTTACATTTTTTGGTAGAAAAATTTCCCGTTCCTCTTAAAATTGCAGGCTCGCTATCGCTCGCCACCAAATAATCGACACCTCAATGGCACGAAAGGTCTTAAAATTGACAATGAAATGGGGCGAAAGGTGTTAAAATCGCCAAACTAATGGTCCGAACGTCTTATAATCTCAAAACTAGTGGGGCTAAACATTAGGGAGAAGGGGGTCCAGAATAACGGACTGCCTCCCCTTAATAACAAACGATAGAGAGGAATCTTATATTGTATCCCCCCTCCCTCACTCGTTCTTCTTCAAAACATCAATACTTTACTCTAGATTTGTACCTCCCCCCCAACCCCAGCTCTCTCTCTCTCTCTCTCTCTCTCTCTCTCTCTCTCTCTCTCTCTCTCTCTCTCTCTCTCTCTCTCTCTCTCTCTCTCTCTCTCTCTCTCCACCATCGCCGATTCAGATTGATAATTCAGATGTTCTAAGCAATATCACCGTTACAGAGAGAGAAGTATTGAATTGTTTAGATAAACTCAAGGTAAATAAAACGCCTGGACCTGATACAATCTCACCTAGAGTTCTAAAAGAAGCTAAGGATGAGCTCTCCAAACCACTGACATTGCTATTCAATGAATCCTTGCAGTCTGGGACTATGCCTGATCAGTGGAAGCTAGCCAACGTAACAACGATATTAAAAAAAGGCAGCAAATCCCTACCCAGTAATTATCGTCCAATTAGCTTAACCTCAATTGTATGTAAAATGCTAGAAACGGTCATAAGAGACAGACTCGTAAATCACTTCGAGGCAAATAACTTACTTAAAGATACTCAACACGGCTTTCGTAAAAAACGTTCCTGTTTAACAAACCTCTTAGACTTCTTCCACGATATCCTCAACCTCTATGATGAGAGTAAAGATGTAGACATTATATACCTTGGTTTCAAAAGGCCTTTGACAAAGTTCCCCACAAACGTTTACTGCTAAAACTAAAAGCGCATGGAATACAAGACGGTGTGTTGAAATGGATAGAAAATTGGCTCAGCGACAGAAAGCAAAGAGTAGTCATAAACGGTAAGGCATCTAAATGGACCAATGTAAGTAGCGGGGTACCCCAGGGATCGGTACTAGGACCAATTCTCTTTCTAATTTACATCAACGACATAGATGAGGGTCTCACCTATACAATCTCAAAATTTGCTGACGATACAAAAATTGCAAATAGCGCACTCTCAAAAGAACAAGTTGACGATATGCAACACAATCTAGATAAATTGTCATGTTGGGCCCAAATTTGGCAAATGAGTTTCAATGCGGATAAATGTAAAGTACTACATATCGGATACCTAAATGAGAAAGCAAACTATTCGATGAATGGCACTCATCTTAAGAATGTAAACAAAGAAACCGATCTGGGACTAACAATATCGAGTAACCTAAAACCGAGTCAACAATGTTCAGAAGTTGTTAAGAAGGCAAACAAAATAATTGGCTTTATAGGCAGGTCATTTGAGCATAAATCCAAAGAAGTTATCCTAACCCTTTACAATTCCTTAGTCCGCCCTCTTCTGGAATACTGCGTTCAATCCTGGTGCCCTTATTACCAAAAAGATATAAACAAGCTAGAACGAGTTCAACGTAGAGTTACCAAAATGATACCTAGCCTAAAGAACAAACCATACGAAGAGCGTCTTAGAGAATTAAATCTATTTCCTTTAACCCAGCGCAGATTAAGAGGTGACTTAATTCAAGTGTTCAAAATCATAAAGGCATCGACAATATGAACTGTAGTAAGTACTTCACTATCGACCAATCTAATTACACGCGGGGAAACGGTTGCAAAATTATTGGTAAATCTTTTAACTCACACGAATCTAAGAATTTCTTCTTCAATCGAGTTGTCAACTTGTGGAATGGGCTTTCCCGAGACGTTATAGACTGCAGCACCGTTGATTCATTTAAACTCCGCTTAGACAAATATCTCGCATCAAACCCGCGACTGACTGCGTTTGTAAATGAATAACTTTATTTTATCCCCCCTCAGTTACTAACCCATCTGTCCCCTACTAACTTCCTAATCCTGCCACGGTTCTAGGGCAGTAGTTCCCTTTCCAATGTTCCCTTACCCACTCTAAACCACTGTTTGGACACTTGATCCTCAGTGTTTTGGAGGACAAGCAGCCTAGAAGGGTCACTAGATCTGTTGTTGCTTGATTTCCTTTGTACTCTCTCTCTCTCTCTCTCTCTCCTAATAAACGGCACGAGGACTACCGTACATTTCCTAGTAGGGTTTGATTAAATTCTTTGCAACCACCCTAGCCCTTCAACTCGAGGAGGTGGTGGTCTTGACAACAAAGGGGGTGGCCGATGAGGAGGTTATGTAGCCTCACCATCATAACACACTACTTCACGTCACTCAACCCCTTGAGGATCTAAGACGCATTTTTCTCTCATATTTTCTGGAGCCTATCATTAGACGATTTTATTCAGATTAGAAAGGGTATATGGAAGTCAGGGGTTGAATTGAGATCGTCTTTACCTTTTTAACGCCCACAGGTCCTTCCTAAGCTATATAAAATCGTCTAATGTTAGCCAGAAGAAACTGTCGACATGCGTCATGATCCTCAAGGGGTTAAACACACACACATACACAGAATGAGAGAGAGAGAGAGAGAGAGAGAGAGAGAGAGAGAGAGAGAGAGAGAGAGAGAGAGGACCAGAGAGAGAGAGAGAGAGAGAGAGAGAGAGAGAGAGAGAGAGAGAGAGAGAGAGAGAGAGAGAGAGAGAGAGAGAGAGAGAGAGAGAGAGAGAGAGAGAGAGATATTACAGCAACCATTGGAACGCAGGTCTACCGGAAACGAGTAGAGTAACTGAACAGTTTAAAAGGATACGATAATAAATATCACAATAATCGGGAATGCTGTTGTTCCTAAAGAACCATAATCTCAGGAGGATCAAGATGTCTACAGTATTTTGGCGACAAAACCATCATTATCATATTTTTAGCTTAAAATATAAGAAACAAAATATGTTCATCATAATACCAGGGTTAGGCAATCTTACCCCTCCTTCATTTTAAAGCTGCCAGATTACAATTGCCCGTCGTGTCACTAGCCTGCAATCAATACATATATGCTTAACACAATAATAAAGACAGTGTCACACGAACGATTTTTCCTTCAATTTGTACAGGAAATTTTAGTCTGGCAGCTTCAAAACATAGGCTAAATGCCACACAAATTAAACGACATAATATAATCAACCTTCGATCTAGTTTCCGATTCCGATGCGAAAGAGCCTCAAAATAGCACGAGAGAATAGCTTGCCCATCGAAAATTGTCTTAAACTGCGCTCGTGTGACACCACCCTAATCGAGAATCACTTAAGTTGTCAGTACGGTACTCACCAATCTTGACATCCCAGCACTGACATCACCACCAGTCACTCACCTGTAGGGGAAAAGAATATTGAGTATTATAGATAGATAGATATATATATATATATATATATATATATATATATATATATATATATATATAGAGAGAGAGAGAGAGAGAGAGACTTAATTAATATAAAATTATATCATTTAACCACGAGACATAACCTTTAATTAAAGACGCTTGAAGGAACAGGTAACGGGCACATCATTCAGTCTGACACTCAACCGATATATAATGCATATAGAAAGCAAATAGCTCGGTCTAATATATACCTGTATATATATATATATATATAGCCTATATATATTTTTTTTAAAGCTTGATGAAGGTCTAGGGAGGAAGTTAAAATTCATACATTCCCAAAATCTTCCCTTAAACTTAAAAAGATACGAATGTTAACTCTCAAAGAACCAATACCCCACACTAACACGGGGTTCCAATACGGTACTAACACGGGGTTCCAATACGGTACTAACACAGGGTTCAAATACGGTACGGTACTAACACAGGGTTCCAATACGGTACTAACACAGGGTTCCAATACGGTACTAACACAGGGTTCCAATACAGTACTAACACAGGGTTCCAATACGGTAATAACACGGGGTTACAATACGGTACTAACACGGGGTTCCAATACGGTACTAACACAGGGTTCCAATACGGTACTAACACAGGGTTCCAATACGGTACTAACATAGGGTTCCAATACAGTACTAACACAGGGTTCCAATACGGTAATAACACGGGTTTACAATACGGTACTAACACGGTGTTCCAATACGGTACTAACACAGGGTTCCAATACAGTACTAACACGGGGTTCCAATATGGTACTAACACGGGGTTCCAATACGGTACTAACACAGGGTTCCAATACGGTACTAACACAGGGTTCCAATACGGTAGGCTACTAACACAGGGTTCCAATACGGTACTAACACAGGGTTCCAATACGGTACTAACATAGGGTTCCAATACGGTACTAACAAAGGGTTCCAATACGGTAATAACACGGGGTTACAATACGGTACTAACACGGGGTTCTAATACGATACTAACACGGGGTTCTAATACGGTACTAACACGGGGTTCTAATACGGTACCCGGGTTCAATTCTCAGCGTCAAATAAAGTGCCTCTTAAAAGTTACATTAAAAGCAAATGATATCCATTAACAAAAAAAAATCGGTAATCACAGAACGCCAGGGAACCGACATTATGTTTGTTATTTGTACCGTATGTATTTATTTTTATTATCTAAATTATTTGTATTCATCAATTATATATTTATTGACATTATTATCAAACTTATTATTATTATTATTATTGTTTTTGTCATTTGTTTTGCTCCCTAGATCTTCATTAAGCTTACAAAAACACCCCCAGGACCCCCCTTCGAGATAACACCCCCAGGACCCCCCTTCGAGATAACACCCTCAGGACCGCCTTTGAGATAACACCCCAGGACCCCCCTTCGAGATAACACCCCCAGGACCCCCCTTCGAGATAACACCCCCAGGACCCCCATTCGAGATAACACCCCCAGGACCCCCCTTCGAGATAACACCCCCAGGACCCCCCTTCGAGATAACACCCCCAGGACCCCCCTTCGAGATAACTTTGTATATTATTCGGTAGAAATATGTCCCGGCCAAACGCCGCTTCTTCCTAAATTACAGCCTTGCTATCGCTCGCCAGGAAAAAATCGACACGTAAATGACAAACAAATAGTACGAAAGGTCTTAAAATCGCCAAACTAATGAGACGCATGTCTTACAATCTCAAAATTAATGGAACTAAAGATATGGGAGAAGAGGTCTAGAAAAACAAAACAAAAGCCTTCCCTTAAGGGGGCCCACCTCGCTTGTTTTTTTATCTCTCTCCCTCTCTCTTTGGCTTGTATCCATTCGGCTCCTTTCAGTCTACTGTTTTAAGACGTTTACCCCAATCCAGGTGTCAATATTTGCCATAGGCCTACTGTAGCCTATATATATTTTTTTGTTTTTACAGCAAGCCAAATTTGTAAATTTTTCGATAGAAAAATGTCTCCGGCGAAGCCGGATTTCTCCATACAATGATGGCTCGCTATAGCTCGCCAGGAAGAAGTCGACACCTGGGTGAGTATAAACGTCTTAAAACAGTTGGCTGAATGGAGCCGAATGGATACAAGCCCGATAAAGAGAAAAGAAGAGAAAGATAAAAAAGCAGGTGACCCTCCTTAAACCACCACTACAAGGTTTATTTTAATTTATTTTTAGTATATTTTACTTACATCGTTTACTTTCGAACTCTAGTGAATATTTGTTTATGGGCAACCATTTGTATTAAGGGGGTAGTACCGGTACTCGCTTTTTCTGGACCCCCTTCTCCCTCATGTTTAGCATAGTAGTTTTGAGATTTTAAGTCGTTCGTTCCGTTAGTTTGGCGATTTTGAGACCTTTCGCCTCATTTTGTTGTCAATATTTAGACCTGTCATGTCCTTTAGGTGTCGATTTTTTCTTGGCGAGCGATAGCAAGCCTCTAATTTTAGAAGGAACCGGAACATTTTTCTACTGAAAAATGTACAAATTTATCTTGAATGGGGGTCTAGGGGGTGTTTTTCTAAGCTTGATGGAGGTCTAGCGAGGAAACTCAAAAATATATTAATAATTATTAAATATATATACCAAAAACCAAGCACTACCCCCTTAAAGTACCGGTACCGGTATAACACTATCTGCACTGAATATAAACACTACGGTATATGAGGAGGAGCACTTTATTGACAACGTTTCGCAGACAGCTTCTTCAGGTCACTATCTGCATTATATCTTCTTTTATCTAAACATTTTATGGAGGTTTGCTGCAATCATCTTCTTACCATCTCTCAATAATTTCACCAGCTCACCATCACCACATATATACTATGGATTGTTAACCATGTACCGCCTTAACCATATTATAGTCTTTATTCCATTACTCATACACTTCAACCATCCATTTATGTTCATAAATCATATGTTCATCATCATAAATGTTCGGAACCCGCATCACCATCGTAACCAATTAACTGCACCTAGATTCATGTATTAACACTATATATACTTAAATATGAACTGATTTCGTCACATCATCGTCCACCATGTTTTTTATTCTAACACTATCTGCAATATATTTAATTATATCTAAACACTTTATGGATGCGCACTATCATAATCCACAACCCCACTCAATAAAGGTATGTTGTACCGGCAATATATCTTTTCTGTAACTATGACATCACGACATATATACTGTATGTAACTCCTGAGCACATCCACCAAAATATTGTCCCAACACACACGACCCTCAACATTACAACAACAATAGAAAAATAAACACTTCAACAATTTTCAAGAACCTGTCGATTCTTCTCCCTTCTTTTGTTTCAGGCGGGCTGTTTGTTTACCTCTCATACACAAAGAGAGAGGGAGAGGGATATAATATAAATATATAAATATATATATATATATATATAATATAAATATATAAATATATATATATATATATATATATGTATACCGGTACTGTATATGGAGAGAGTGAGAGTGAGAAATGGGAGGGTGTAACAGGAAGAGGGGGAGG
Organism: Paralithodes platypus; assembly: GCA_032716605.1. Classification (NCBI taxonomy): domain Eukaryota; kingdom Metazoa; phylum Arthropoda; class Malacostraca; order Decapoda; family Lithodidae; genus Paralithodes; species Paralithodes platypus. The sequence continues at coordinate 37,314,701 of CM064511.1, forward strand.
GATGTAGTCGAAGGGGGAGAGAGGGCCTAGTAAATTAAGGGGAGGTATTTACTTTGTTCCCTAGACCTCCATCAAGCTAAAAATTATACCCCCCTTGAGTCCTCTTCAAGATAAATTTGTACATTTTTCGGTAGAAAAATGTCCCGGCCGAAGGCCGGTTCCTCTTAAATTACAGGCTCGCTATCGCTCGCCAGGATAAAATCGACACCTGAATGGCACGAAAGGTCTTATTATGGGGTGAAAGTTCTTAAAATCGCTAAACTAATGGGGAAGGAGATAATAGCGGACAAGCAATCAGGAAAGGCTAAACATGAGGGAGAAAGGGATCAAGAAAAAAATCCCTCAAGTGGAGATCTCCCCTTAAAAGGGAAGCACTTCTTTCCAACAAAACGACCCATAAAAGAAGGAAATGTAGAGAGCAGGGTAGAGTGGGGAAGGGGGATGGAAGAAGGAACAGAGAGGAAAGTGGAGGGAGGAAGGAAGGCTGAGGGAAAGGAGGATGGAGAGGGAGGATGGGAGAGGAAGGAAGGCTGAGGGAAAGGAGGATGGGAGAGGAAGGAAGGCGAGGAAGGAGGATGGAGAGGGGGATGGGAGGAGAAGGAGGCTGAGGGAAGAAAGGAGGGAGGAAGAGAGGAAGGAGGTGGCGGAGAAAGGAGGATGGGTGAGGAGGAGGATGGGAGAGGAAGGAAGGCTGAGGGAAAGGAGGATGGAGAGGGAGGAAGGCTGAGGGAAAGGAGGATGGGAGAGGAAGGAAGGCTGAGGGAAAGGAGGATGGAGAGGGAGGAAGGCTGAGGGAAGGAGGGGGAAGAGGAGGACGAGGAAAGGAGGTGAGGGAAAGAGGAGGGATGGCACGAGAAAGGGAAGGAAGGAGGATGGAGAGGGAGGGAAGGCTGAGGGAAAGGAGGATGGGAGAGGAAGGAAGGCTGAGGAAAGAAAAGGAGGATGGAGGGGAAGGAAAGAGGATGGAGAGGAGAGAGGAGGCTGAGGGAAAGGAGGATGGAGAGGGAGGGAGACTGAGGGAAAGGAGGATGGAGAGGAAGGATGGCTGAGGGAAAGGAGGATGGAGAGGGAGGGAGGCTGAAGGAAAGGAGGATGGGAGAGGGAGGAAGGCTGAGCGAAAGGAGGATGGAGAGGGAGGAAGGAGGATGGAGAGGGAGGGAGGCTGAGGGAAAGGAGGATGGGAGAGGGAGGAAGGCTGAGCGAAAGGAGGATGGAGAGGGAGGAAGGCTGAGGGAAAGGAGGATGGAGAGGGAGGAAGGCTGAGGGAAAGGAGGATGGAGAGGGAGGGAGGCTGAGGGAAAGGAGGATGGGAGAGGGAGGAAGGCTGAGCGAAAGGAGGATGGAGAGGAGGTGGAGGGAGGCTGAGGGCGAAAAGGAGGATGGGAGGGAGGGAGGGAAAGGAGGATGGAGAGGGAGGGAGGCTGAGGGAAAGGAGGATGGGAGAGGGAGGAAGGCTGAGGGAGTACAAAGGAGTACAAGGGAAATCAAGCAACAACAAACAGATTCTTAGTGACCCTCTAGTGTGTGTGCTAGTGTTGACTTGTCTCCAAACACATGGAGACTCAAGGGTCCTAAATAGTGGTTGTAGATAGTCGGGTAAGGGCAAATCATTGGAAAGGGAATTACGGCCCTGGAACGTAATCTTGTTCCGTGGCAGAGGATTAGTGAAGTAGTTAGTTAGGGGACAGCAGATGGGTTAGTACCTGAGTAACGGAGGGGGGATAAAATAAAGTTATTCATTTAACAAATGCAGTCCAGTCGCGAGGTTTGATGCGAAGGAGAATATTGTGTCTACGCGGAGTGTCTTTAAAATGAAATCAACGGGTTGATGCTAGTCTGAACGTTTCGGGGAAAGGAAGCCATTTATCACAAGTTGACCAACAAACCTCGAGTGAATGAAGAAAATTCTTAGATTCTGTGAGCTAGAAAGACTTGTACCAATAATTTGCAACCGTTACCGTATTCCCCGGGTAATTAGATTGGTCGATAGTGAAGTACTTACTACAAAGGGGGGAAAGGAGGATGGAGAGGGAGGAAGGCTGAGGGAAAGGAGGATGGGAGAGGAAGGAAGGCTGAGGGAAAGGAGGATGGGAGAGGAAGGAAGGCTGAGGGAAAGGAGGATGGAGAGGGAGGGAGGCTGAGGGAAAGGAGGATGGGAGAGGGAGGATGGGAGAGGAAGGAAGGCTGAGGGAGAGGGAGGATGGTGGGGAAAGGAGGATGGGAGAGGGAGAGGAGGGGGGAAGGCTGAGGGAGAGGGGAGGATGGCTGAGGGGAAAGGAGGATGGGGAGAGGCTGGGGGAGGAGGAGGAGGGGAGAGGGGGATGGCTGAGGGAAGGAGGATGGAAGGAGGAGGGGGAGAGGGGATGGCGAGGGAAAGGAGGATGGGGAGAGGGAGATGGCTGAGGGAAAGGAGGAATGGAGAGGGAGGGATGGCTGAGGGAAAGGAGGATGGGAGGAGGGAGGAAGGCTGAGGGAGAGGAGGATGGTGCGGGAAAGGAGGATGGGAGAGGGAGATGGCTGGGGAAAGGAGGATGGGAGAGGGAGGATGGCTGAGGGGAAAGGAGGATGGGAGAGGGAGGAAGGCTGAGGACGGGGAGGATGGATGAGGGAAGGAGGAAGGGAGAGGGAGGTGGCTGGGAAAGGAGGATGAGGGAGGAAGAGCTGAGGGAGAGGAGGATTGCTGAGGGAGGAGGATGGGAGAGGGGGAGGCTGGAGGGAAAGGAGGAGGGGAGAGGGAGGATGTGAGGGAAAGGGATGGGAGAGGGAGGAAGGCTGATGGGAGAGGGAGGATGGCTCTGAGGGAAAGGGAGGATGGGAGAGGGAAGGATGGCTTAGGGAAAGGAGGAGGGGAGAGGGAGGAAGGCTGAGGGGAGGGGAGACTGAGGGGAAAGGAGATGGGAGAGGGAGGATGGCTGGAGGGAAAGGAGGATGGGAGAGGGAGGATGGCTGAGGGGAAAGGAGGATGGAGAGGGAGGAAGGCTGAGGGAGAGGGGGATGGGAGGGAAAGGAGGATGGGAGAGGGGGAGGGCTGAGGGAAGGAGGATGGGCGAGGGAGGAGGCTGAGGGAGAGGGAGGATGGTGAGGGAAAGGAGGATGGGAGAGGGAGGATGGCTGAGGAAAGGAGGATGGAGAGGAAGGAAGGCTAAGAGGGAACGGAAGGAAGGGAGGGGGAGATGGGAGAGGGAGGATGGGAGAGGAAGGAAGGCTAAGGGAAAGGAGGATGGGAGAGGGAGGATGGCTGAGGGAAAGGAGGATGGGAGAGGGAGGGACAGGCTGAGGGAGAGGGGGATGGCTGAGGGAAAGGAGGATGGGAGAGAGGGAGGATGCTGAGGGAAAGGAGGGATGGGAGAGGGAGGATGGCTGAGGGAAAGGAGGATGGGAGAGGGAGGAAGGCTGAGGGAGAGGGAGGATGGCTGAGGGAAAGGAGGATGGGAGAGGGAGGATGGCTGAGGGAAGGAGGATGGGGAGAGGATGGCTGAGGGAAAGGAGGATGGGAGAGGGAGGAAGGCTGAGGGAGAGGGAGGATGGCTGAGGGAAAGGAGGATGGGAGAGGGAGGATGGCTGAGGGAAGGATGGGAGAGGGAGGATGGATGAGGGAGAAAGGAGGATGGGAGAGGGAGGAAGGCTGAGGGAGAGGGAGGATGGCTGAGGGAAAGGAGGATGGGAGAGGGAGGATGGCTGAGGGAAAGGAGGATGGGAGAGGGAGGAAGGCTGAGGGAGAGGGAGGATGGCTGAGGGAAAGGAGGATGGGAGAGGGAGGATGGCTGAGGGAAAGGAGGATGGGAGAGGGAGGATGGCTGAGGGAAAGGAGGATGGGAGAGGGAGGAAGGCTGAGGGAGAGGGAGGATGGCTGAGGGAAAGGAGGATGGGAGAGGGAGGATGGCTGAGGGAAAGGAGGATGGGAGGAGAGGCTGAGGAGAGGATGGGAGAGGAAGGAAGGCTAAGGGAAAGGAGGATGGGAGAGGGAGGAAGGAAGGAGGATGGGAGAGGGAGGATGGGAGAGGAAGGAAGGCTGAGGGAAAGGAGGATGGGAGAGGAAGGAAGGCTGAGGGAAAGGAGGATGGAGAGGAGGATGGTGGGGAAAAGGAGGATGGGAGAGGGAGGATGGCTGAGGGAAAGGAGGATGGGAGAGGAAGGAAGGCTAAGGGAAAGGAGGATGGGAGAGGGAGGAAGGCTGAGGGAAAGGAGGATGGGAGACGGAGGATGGGAGAGGAAGGAAGGCTAAGGGAAAGGAGGATGGGAGAGGGAGGATGGCTGAGGGAAAGGAGGATGGGAGAGGGAGGATGGCTGAGGGAAAGGAGGATGGGAGAGGGAGGATGGCTGAGGGAAAGGAGGATGGGAGAGGGAGGAAGGCTGAGGGAGAGGGAGGATGGCTGAGGGAAAGGAGGATGGGAGAGGGAGGATGGCTGAGGGAAAGGAGGATGGGAGGGGGGAGGTGAGGGAGGAAGGAGGAGGATGGGAGAGGGAAAGGAGGATGTGAGAGGGAGGATTGCTAGGGGAAAGGAGGATGGGAGAGGGAGGATGGCTGAGGGAAAGGAGGATGGGAGAGGGAAAGGAGGATGTGAGAGGGAGGATGGCTGAGGGAAAGGAGGATGGGAGAGGGAGGATGGCTGAGGGAAAGGAGGATGGGAGAGGGAAAGGAGGATGGGAGAGGGAAAGGAGGATGTGAGAGGGAGGATTGCTAGGGGAAAGGAGGATGGGAGCGGGAGGAAGGAAGGAGGATGGCTGAAGGAAAGGAGGATGGGAGAGGGAAGTAAAAATAAAGAAGGTAAGATGATAGGTGTGTACGGAGTGGAGGAGAAAGTGAGAGGAATGTGGAGTGGAGGAGGAAGGAAGAGGGAAGTGGATAGAGGGGGGGGGGTGTCGTATATGGAAGGATAGGAGAGGGAAGTGAAAGGAAGGAGGGTGAGGGAATGTAGGGAAGGAGGAAATGGGATGTTGAGGGAGGGGAGGAAGAGTGAGGGAAATGTTGGGAGGGATGAAATGGGAAGAGGGGGAGCGAGGAAGAGGGAGGGAGGAAATGGGAAGTTGAGGGCGGAATGATGAGGGAGAGAAATGTAGAAAAATGTCTCCGGCGAAACCGGATTTCTCCATACAATGCTGGCTCGCTATCGCTCGCCAGGAAGAAATCGACACCTGGATGAGGATAAACGTCTTAAAACAGTTGGCTAAATCGGGCCGACTGGATACAAGCCAGGGAAAGAGAGAAAAGGAGAGAAAATCAGCGCTCTGCAGACCCCCGTAATCCTGCGTTAATCTCTAACCGTTTTGGTAAGATGATCCTCAGGGTACGGTATTAGAGTGAGCCTATAATTGGGCTTTGTAATTGGGGTTGTGTGGGATAGGGATCTGCCTTGCTTAGGCCAATCGGCTTTCTGCAGACTCCCATTTTCTTATGTTCTTATGTTCTTAAAATTAACAAAAAAGCTGGTGACCCCCCTTAAGAAAGGTTTCTCAGAGTAAATCTGTCAAAACTTTGGTGGTGTACAGAAATACGAATAAAGAATCCCATAAATTATAGAATGTAGACGAGAGCAAAATCCACCCACACTTATTTCATTATCATGACCTTGCATTGTAATACGTTCCCCTACCCCTTCCCGCTCTGGCAAAACACACACGTACACACACCACAACACACACACACGCTCCATACATACACACACACACACCACAACACCAACACACACAATCCATACATACCCACAATCACAACACACACACACACACTCCATCAAAACTGGTGAAGAGCACCATTGTTACTCTACAAAAGGTACCAAACCAGCCTCTATAAGACCCTGGTCACGTAATATTGTGTCTGGTTCACTGTGTACACATAGCCTAGGGGAGAAGAAGGGAGAAGAGGGGAGAGAGGGGAATAATAATATAGAACACCCCCGAGGGATAAGAAAATAGTTTATAAGAAAACAATACGCACTGCTATGGACAGTCGGATGCCATAGTCTCTGGCCCGCTCATAAGATCTTGTGGACCCCCTATGTATTTCTTTAGGCTATGCAATTATAATATCTGGATTGATTGTTGCTTTCCTATAAATAGTATATATAGTTTTATACTTGATATATAGAACAAAAATACTCATAATTTCGTGTCCATAGATATACTTTCATAATTAGAAATAGGTGAAGTCTACGAATATTGATGAGTGGGCTAGAAAATATGGCATCCCAGTGTAGGCCTACTTTGATTTTGGTTCTCTGTGTTCTGACCACATAATTAAGGGGAGATCTCCACTTGAGGGATTTTTTTCTTGACCCCTTTCTCCCTCAAGTTTAGCCCCATTGCTTTTGATATTATAAAACATTTGCCCCATTAGTTTAGCGATTTTAAGAACTTTCACCCCATATTAAGACCTTTCGTGCCATTCAGGTGTCGATTTTATCCTGGCGAGCGATAGCGAGCCTGTAATTTAAGAGGAACCGGCCTTCGGCCGGGAAATTTTTCTACCGAAAAATGTACATATTTATCTTGAAAGGGACTCAAGGGAGTGTAATTTTAAGCTTGATGGAGGTCTAGGGAACACACTAAATACCTCCCCTTAACCGTACAGTCGCTTATATAACATCGCAGACCTCCTGTGTGTTTTTCTTCATGCAATTATAACCATCTGGATTGAACTTTGGCTGGAATTTGCCTTTCAAAAAATAGTATATATAGTGTTGTAGCTAATGTACCGGTATAGACAATTACATTACAAAATTCGCGTCTAAAGATATACTGTAACTTCCATAATTAGTAATAAGGTCCATGAAATTTTACGAGTGACTGTACATTATATCTTCAAAATTGTGTCCTTTCTATACGGTATGTGATAAGTCGTATGCTGCTCTCTTGTACAGTATCTATCTATCTTTATATATATATATATATATATATATATATACCCTGTATATATATATATATATATATATATATATATAATATATATATATATATATATATATATATATATATATCTCAACCTTCTGTGTTTCCCCTTTCCTCCTTCCCTGTCATCCATCCCGTTTCCCCCCTTTCCCCTCTTTCTCCCCATTTCCCCCTCTTCTGTTCCTCATTTTCCCCTCTCCACCTCCTTCACTTCCCCTCTTCTACTTCTCCATTCCCCCTTTTTTCCTCCTCCGCTTCCCCTCTGCTCGTCCTCCTCCTCGTCCTTTTCTCTCTTTTCCTCTTCGATTTCCCCTATCGTCCAATTTGTTTTCCCCTCCCTGTATTATAATTTTTCTCTCTCCTCCTCCTTTTCCCTCTCCTCCACTTCCCTTTTCCTCTCTATTCCTCCTCCATTTCCCCTATCCTCCAAATCGTTTTCGCCTCGCTTCCTGTTAATTTTTCTCTTATCTCCTCCTCCTCCTCCTCCACCTTCAATACGAGGCCACACACTACCCTGGTAAAAATTGGGTCTTGGCTATGGCATACATGTGATAATGGAACCTCATAAATATACAGGCAGACCTCCACCCTTTTAAGGTCCACTGGTCTATGTTAGTGCTGGCACCTGACTCGAGACTAATGGGATCTGGCTCATGACCAGTGGGACCTGAATGATCACTACTGGGATCAGACTCACTACTGGGATCAGACTGACTCATAACTACTGGGATCAGACTGACTCGTAATTCCTGGGTCCTGACTCATCCATGACTACTGAGACCTTATTGACTCATCACAATTGGGACCTGACTGATAGATTGATAGACAGGTATGTTCATACTAAACACATTGGTATGTGCCATGTTAAGCATGATAAAATAATCAGTGATTAGACATAGCCTAAGCCCTATATACAGTATATACAGTATATTTGGCATTTGGTTAATGTCCGATAAAATCTGCGGATTTTGGTACCCACAATAAATTACATATACATATATATATATTATATAATATATATATATATATATATATATATATATATATATATATAATGTATATATATATTTATATATATATATATATTTACTGTGTATATATCTATCTATCTACCGGTATATATATATATATATACCGATATATATATATAAATATATATATATATATATATATATATATATATACCGTATATATATATATATATATATATATATATTGTAGATTAATGTATCTATATAAAAGAACATAAGAAAAATTGGAAATTTGCAAATAAGGCCTACTGGCCAACACGAGACAGACCCTTTCTACATCCATATAAATTGTTCCCTACACTAACATCTTCCACTACAACCGATATTTGCTACACTTCATCTACCTTAAAACTACCGGTAGGCCTGCCTTAGAACATCTCCCACTACAACTGTTATCATTTACAAGTATATTATATTCACATAAATACTCGTGACTACACACTGTATATACGTATTAGAATCCGGCCATATATATACCGATACCAGTAACTAGATTCTATAAAGAAAAAGTGTCTAAGGTTTTATGACCTCGAGGTGAAGTAGTATCAAAGCCAAGGTATTAACCCCGAGGGCCTAGGTTCGAATCCTGGCCAGGCTATAACATACCGTACGGTACTGTAGCATTGCATTTGTTTTACACTTGGATGCTCTAGCAACAGTAATTTTGAGCAATATACCGGTACTCATTCAACATTTGTATACCGGGTACCTTTAATTCGTAATAAATACATTTCGATACCTGTAATTACATACTACTGCCCATTGTGTTATTGAAGATTTGTTTTTATAAATAACCATTAATACTACCGGTACAGCGTATTTTAATACGGTACCGTATTATTTGTTGAATACCCTAATGGGAGTGTTCTTCGGTACCGGTACCGTACTTTGCCATGAGCCAGTTCTGGTATTTTAAGGGGAGGTCTCCACTTGAGGGATTTTTTTCTTGACCCCTTTCTCCCTCATGTTTAGCCCCATTGCTTTTGATATTATAAAACGTTTGCCCCATTAGTTTAGCGATTTTAAGAACTTTCATCCGATATTAAGACCTTTCGTGCAATTCAGGTGTCGATTTTATCCTGGCGAGCGATAGCGAGCCTGTAATTTAAGAGGAACCGGCCTTCGGCCGGGACATTTTTCTACCGAAAAATGTACAAATTTATCTTGAAAGTGACTCGAGGGGGTGTAATTTTAAGGTTAATGTAGGTCTAGGGAACAAACTAAATACCTCCCCTTAAGCATTGTATCCAATTTCCTACCATAGGCCTATATGTGCACGAAAACAATGTGTAGAAGGTTAAGGGGGATGACCTGTTTTGGTTCTGTCCTGTTCTATCTTTCTCTGGCTTGTATCCATTTGGCCCCATTCAGCCTACTGTTTTAAGACGTTTATCCCCATCCAGGTGTAAACAATTTACTGGTGAGCGGTAGCGAGCCAGCATATTTTTTAGTTTTGTTTGACAGCAGGCTAAATTTGTAAATTTTTTCGATAGAAAAATGTCTCCGGCGAAGCCGGATTTCTTCTTATAATGCTGGCTCGCTATCGCTCGCCAGGAAGAAATCGACACCTAGATGGGGATAAACGTTTTAAAATAGTTGGCTGAATGGGGCCGAATGGATACAAGCCAGAGAAAGAGAGAAAAGGACAGAAATAACAAAAAGCAGGTCACCCCACCCCCCCCCGCCCCCTTAAGGGGGATGGGCGTATTTACCCAACTATATACTCTATGATAAACCTAATGTTTAGCGGAATGGAAGAGGTAATTAATGGGGCACTTAACCACAAGGGAAGGCCTCCTAAACCTGGATAAACTCATATTTATTTTCACAAACCCACCAATTAATTTACAAACAACCCTAACTAGTGAAATCAATGACAGTAATGAATACATGTGGTACTCCAAGGTTCGCTTTCGAAAATTAATCGATACGGTACCGTACCTAAATTAATCGATACGGTACCGTACCTAAATTAATCGATACGGTACCGTACCTAAATTAATCGATACGGTACCGTACCTAAATTAATCGATACGGTACCGTACCTAAATTAATCGATACGGTACCGTACCTAAATTAATCGATACGGTACCGTACCTAAATTAATCGATACGGTACCGTACCTAAATTAATCGATACGGTACCGTACCTAAATTAATCGATACGGTACCGTACCTAAATTAATCGATACGGTACCGTACCTAAATTAATCGATACGGTACCGTACCTAAATTAATCGATACGGTACCGTACCTAAATTAATCGATACGGTACCATACCTAAATTAATCGATACGGTACCGTACCTAAATTAATCGATACGGTACCATACCTAAATTAATCGATACGGTACCGTACCTAAATTAATCGATACGGTACCGTACCTAAATTAATCGATACGGTACCGTACCTAAATTAATCGATACGGTACCGTACCTAAATTAATCGATACGGTACCGTACCTAAATTAATCGATACGGTACCGTACCTAAATTAATCGATACGGTACCGTACCTAAATTAATCGATACGGTACCATACCTAAATTAATCGATACGGTACCGTACCTAAATTAATCGATACGGTACCGTACCTAAATTAATCGATACGGTACCGTACCTAAATTAATCGATACGGTACCGTACCTAAATTAATCGATACGGTACCGTACCTAAATTAATCGATACGGTACCGTACCTAAATTAATCGATACGGTACCGTACCTAAATTAATCGATACGGTACCGTACCTAAATTAATCGATACGGTACCGTACCTAAATTAATCGATACGGTACCGTACCTAAATTAATCGATACGGTACCGTACCTAAATTAATCGATACGGTACCGTACCTAAATTAATCGATACGGTACCGTACCTAAATTAATCGATACGGTACCGTACCTAAATTAATCGATACGGTACCATACCTAAATTAATCGATACGGTACCGTACCTAAATTAATCGATACGGTACCATACCTAAATTAATCGATACGGTACCGTACCTAAATTAATCGATACGGTACCATACCTAAATTAATCGATACGGTACCGTACCTAAATTAATCGATACGGTACCGTACCTAAATTAATCGATACGGTACCGTACCTAAATTAATCGATACGATACCGTACCTAAATTACACGAAAGGTCTAAACATTAACAAAGACAAGGAGCGAATGGTCTTAAAATCGCCAAACTAAGAGCCGAACGTCTTATAATCTGCAAACTAATGGGACTAAACGCGAGGGAGAAGGGGGCCCAGAACATTCAACCATCTCCCCTTAACCCCTTCTGTAACGGCGACGTCTTATTAAGGGGGGATTTCCACTTGAGGGATTTTTTTCTTGACCCCTTTCTCCCTCATTTTTAGCCCCATTGCTTTTGATATTATAAAACGTTTGCCCCATTAGTTTAGCGATTTGAAGAACTTTCACCCCATGTTAAGACCTTTCGTGCAATTCAGGTGTCGATTTTATCCTGGCGAGCGATAGCGAGCCTGTAATTTAAGAGGAACCGGCCTTTGGCCGGGAAATTTTTCTACCGAAAAATGTACAAATTCATCTTGAAAGGGACTCAAGGGGGTGTAATTTTAAGCTTGATGGAGGTCTAGGGAACAAACTAAATACCTCCTCTTAATGTTATGCTAGTTCTGTTTAGACCATTTTAATGTAGTTTAGGATGGATCTGTGGTAGTAAAAAGGGTTAAGGGGAGATTTCCACTCGAGGGATTTTTTTCTGGACCCCTTTCTCCCTCATGTTTATCCCCATTGCTTTTGAGATTTCAAGACGTTCGCCCTAGTAGTTTGGACATTTTAAGACATTTTGCCCCATTTCTGTCAATTTTAAGGCCTTTCGTGTCATTAAGGTGTCAATTTTTTCCTGGCGAGCGAAAGCGAGCCTGTAAATTAAGAGCAACCGGCCTCCGGCCGGGACATTTTTCTACCGAAAAATTTACAAATTTATCTTGAAAGGGGGTCTAGGGGGTGTAATTTTAAGCTTGATGAAAACGTAGGGAACAAACTAAATACCTCCCCTTAAGCGAGATATTTCCAAGCCTATTAATTGCTAGATGCCTTTTTTAAACTGAATAGGCCTACAATCATCTAATAGCCAGAATACCCGGTAATGTTAAAGGGACGGCACCGGTAATGAATGGGTTAATTGGGATGCTTGTCAACTGAGAACGTCAGGTTGTGATATGTGAAACTACGTAGGCCTATGTTTAGTATATACATGTGTGTAAACACAATGGTAAAGTAACACATAACAATAAAATAATAATCATTGTAATTATTATTATTTTATTATTATTATTATCGTTATTATTATATATATATGTTTATTACTGTTATTATTATCGTTATTACTATTATTATTATTATGAATATTATTAATATTAGTACTGGTATTATAAGCTACCGTAAACGCCCTGGTAGAAGAAAATGATGAGGAGTGCATTGGCCCTTTCAAAGTTTGGGAATCTGCATCCCGCTAAAGGAACACAGGTGTTGGGACAAGTGTCGCCTGCAGCACAGGTGTGGCAGAACAGGTGTACGGTAATACCGTACTCTAAAGGTGGATTTACACCACCGCTTTTTCCCACAAAATTTTTCAGCAATTTTGACCTGACAGCTTTTGAAATATACGTTGATAAGAATGTTGTCACCTACATTAATCTAAGTTCGGTCTAGTTTTCGATACCAGTGTAAAATATGCTTTAAAAATATTCTAAAAGAAATGTTACTAGAACAATTTGCAGCTAAAGAATTGCCGAAATAAATACGGTAGCATCGTGTACATAAACCTTAAACACCGACTAACTGTACAGACCCTATAATAACAGATATCACCCAACCTCCGTCATGGGGCTAAACATGAGGAATAAGGGAGGAGGGGGGGCGGGGGGGGGGGGGGGGGGCGGGCAGAAAAAGTAGTGCAATGAACACCTGGATAGGCTATCAATCATAGTCTCTAACAGATGGCATTTATAAATAAATACTCAACGCCCAAAAGAGTATAATGACATGTATGACAGGGTTCCATGTCAACTCAACCAGTAGGCCATTTCAACCAGTAGCTCTCAACCAGTGCCAAATTAACCCAGACCAACCAAACCAGTGCCAAAATATAGTACTAACCTAACCTAACCTAACCGTATTGGTTGATTTGGTACTGGTTGAGAGCTACTGGTTGAAATAGTCTACTGGTTGAGTTGACCGGTTACCGTATGACAGTACCGGTAATTAAAATGTCTAATCACCTTATGGTAATTAGAATAGGTGAGGGAATGGAGTTATTAGCATAACCTTATTAACGTGGTTGAATGGGTAGGCAGAAGTGTGGTTAAGGGGAGATCTCCACTCGAGGGATTTTTTTCTTGACCCCTTTCTCCCTCATGTTTAGTCCCATTGCTTTTGATATTATAAAACGTTTGCCCCATTAGTTTAGCGATTTTAAGAACTTTCACCCCATATTAAGACCTTTCGTGCCATTCAGGTGTCAATTCTATCCTGGCGAGCGATAGCGAGCCTGTAATATAAGAGGAACCTGCCTTCGGCCGGGACATTTTTCTACCGAAAAATGTACAAATTTATCTTGAAAGGGACTCAAGGGGGTGTAATTTTAAGCTTGATGGAGGTCTAGGGAACAAACTAAATACCTCCCCTTAATATAAATATAAATAAACACCAATAAACTAAGTAGGCCATACCAATGTGTTTAAGGGGAGGTTTTTAGTTTGGCCCCTAGATATCCATCAAGCTTAAGGGGAGGTTTTTAGTGTGTTCCCTAGACTTCCATCAAGCTTAAAATTACACCCCCTTGAGTCCCTTTCAAGATAAATTTGTACATTTTTCGGTAGAAAAATGTCCCGGCCGAAGGTCGGTTCCTCTTATATTACAGGCTCGCTGTCGCTCGCCAGGAAAAAATCGACACCTAAATGGCACGAAAGGTCTTAATATGGGGTGAAAGTTCTTAAAATCGCTAAACTAATGGGGCAAACATTTTATAATATCAAAAGCAATGGGGCTAAACATGAGGGAGAAAGGGGTCAAGAAAAAAAATCCCTCAAGCGGACATCTCCCCTTAAGATTACACCCCCTTGAGCCCCTTTCAAGATAAATTTGTAAATTTTTCGGTAGAAAAATGTCCCGGCTGAGAGCCGGTTCCTCTTAAATTACAGGCTCGCTATCGCTCGCCAGGATAAAATTGACACCTAAATGGCACGAAAGGTCTTAAATTTGACAGAAATGGGTCGAAAGTTCTTAAAATCGTCAAAATAATGGGGGCGAACGTCTTAAAATTAGAAAAGCAATGGGGATAAACATGAGGGAGAAAGGAGTCAAGAAAAAAATATCTCTAGTGGAAATTTCCCCTTAATGTGGACTGTGGATAGGCTACTGTATATATGAGAACAGATCAAGTCACTGTTTTTTTAGTTAAAATAAGACTTAATACTCTACCAATCCTTCAGGATTATTAAGCCAGCATAAGTCAGAAAGTAAATCATGACTGGAGCCTCTTTCCGAGAATTCCAGTACCGGTACCTTCATAAACTACGGTACTGACTCGGGAAGATCAAATTACCGAGAATCATTATAGTTAGGCTCATAGTATTGTGTGTGTGGGTGGGTGTGGGTGTGTGTGGGTGTAGGCTGATAGTATCGTGTGGGTGGGGGTGGGGGTGGGGGGTGGGTGTGGGTGTGTGTGTTTAGTGTGTGTGTGTTTTTTGTTTTTTATTTAATTAGGAGGCGTTTAAGTATTCATGACCACGACCGTACTTTACAGTGAATATACCAACAGGCTAGGCTATACAAATACCAACAGGCTAGGCTATACAAACATCCGTGTTGTTTCTATCTAATAGGCTACATTATGAACCACCCCGGTACTTCTTGTTACCTGGCGATTTTACACTTGGTCCATGTGAGATAGAGAGCACTCTACTTCGAGCTTATTGGTCGATAGTATTGTGCACCGCAGTACCGTATATTTCTTGTGCTTATTGTTTTCAACTAAAATATACACTGTACTATCAGATAGTCTATTAGCTCGAAGTAGAGTTCTCTATCTCAAAGCGACCAAGTGAATAAACGCTAGGTTAATAAATATGGGCTAGTTATGGTATACGGTGCACATATAATAAATATGGGCTAGTTATGGTATACGGTGCACATATAATAAATATGGGCTAGTTATGGTATACGGTGCACATATAATAAATATGGGCTAGTTATGGTATACGGTGCACATATAATAAATATGGGCTAGTTATGGTATACGGTGCACATATAATAAATATGGGCTAGTTATGGTATACGGTGCACATATAATAAATATGGGCTAGTTATGGTATACGGTGCACATATATACATTGCATGAATAATTTCACATACATTACTTCTATAAGATAGAAAAAGCCTAGAATGATGAAAAGAAAACGGGCGCACTTATTACGAAATGGTAATAAACTTTATGCCATAATAAACGTAAAATTAACACGACTTATTGGAGCACAAGTGTGGCCACGGCATGAGCAATACCTTCAGAAATGCTCTTTGTTCGTAACTTCTCACACAAACACCTGTGCCAAGATAATCAAAGGGTTGAGGTTAGAAGTACAGATAAGGTCGTCGTAAGTTAAGGTCGCCGTAAATTTAAGGTCATTATAAAGCGAGAGAATGACTAAGGTGTACGAGAGCGAGGTGGAAGGACAGAGAGGGAGAGGTAGACCGAAAGAGAGGTGGAAGGATGGAGTGAGGAAGTATATGGAAGAAGGCGGTGCTGGTTGGGAGGAAGGGCGTCGACTGACTGGGGACAGGTGCATGGGGGCGGTTCGTTTGTGGACACCCCTTCGAGGATCACGGCGTCAGGCAATAGATAGATAAAGTTAAGGTCGTAAAGTTAAGTCGTCATAAAGTTAAGGTTGTTGTATAGTTAAGGTCGTCGTAGAGTTAAGATCGTCGTAAAGTTGAGGTTGTCGTAAAGTTGAGGTTGTAGGCTAAAGTCAAGGTCGTCGTAAAGTCGAGGTCGTCGTAAAGTGAAGGTCGTCGTAAAAGTAATGTTGTAAAGTTGAGGTCATCGTAAAGTTAAGGTCGTCGTAAAGTTGAGGTCGTCGTAAAGTTAAGGTCGTTATAGAGTTACGGTCGTCATAAAGTTAAGGTTGTCGTAAAATGAAGGTACCGTATCGTTAAGTTAAGGTCGTCGTAAATTGAAGGTTGTCGTAAATTGAAGGTCGTCGTAAATTGAAGGCCATCTTTACGTAAAGTTAAGGTCGTCGTAAAAGTAAGGTAGTCGTAAAAGTAAGGTAGTCGTAAAGTGAAGGTCGTCGTAAAGTTAAGGTCGTCGTAAAAGTAAGGTCGTCGTAAAGAGAAAGTCGTCATAAAGTGAAAGTCGTCATAAAGTGAAGGTCGTCGTAAAGTTAAGGTCGCCGTAAAGTTAAGGTCGTCGTAAAGTTAAGGTCGTCGTAAAGTTAAGGTCGTCGTAAAGTTAAGGTCGCCGTAAAGTTAAGATCGTCGTAAAGTTAAGGTCGTCGTAAAGTTAGAATCATTGTAAAGTTAAGATCGTCTTACAGATTAATGTCGTCATAAAGTGATGGTCATCATAAAGCTAAGGTACCCGGTAATCAAAGGCCAAAAACTGACCAAAATCAACACTTTTATAAGAAGTACCCCCCAAATGATGATATACCGGTACGGTACCGTACATATTTTGCTAGCGTTTAAGGGGAGGTTTCTAGTTTGTTCCCTAGACTTCCATCAAGCTTAAAATTACACCCTCTAGACCCTCTTTCAAGTTAAATTTGTAAATTTTTCGGTAGAAAAATGTCCCGGCCGAAGGCCGGTTCCTCTTAAATTACAGGCTCGCTATCGCTCGCCAGGAAAAAATCGACACCTAAATGGGACGAAAGGTCTTAAAAGTGACATAAATGGGGGTGAAAGTTCTTAAAATCGCCAAACTAATGGGGCGTAAGTCTTATAATGTCAAAAACAATGGGGCTAAACATAAGGGAGAAAGGGGTAAAGAAAAAAATCCCTCGAGTGGAAATCTCCCCTTAAGCTTATTCGGGCCAGAAATGGTTGAAATATTGGACATATACCAGTACGAATTTGGCGAAGTTAAGGGGAGATCTCCACTTGAGGGATTTTTTTCTTGACCCCTTTCACCCTCATGTTTAGCCCATTGCTTTTGATATTATAAAACGTTCGCCCCATTAGTTTAGCGATTTTAAGAACTTTCACCCCATATTAAGACCTTTCGTGCCATTCAGGTGTCGATTTTATCCTGGCGAGCGATAGCGAGCCTGTAATTTAAGAGGAACCGGCCTTCGGCCGGGACATTTTTCTACCGAAAAATGTACAAATTTATCTTGAAAGGGACTCAAGGGGGTGTAATTTCAAGCTTGATGGAAGTTTAGGAAACACACTAAAAACCTCCCCTTAAATAATTGCCCATAGGGATTCCCATGTATTTCATTATGGTGATGGAAGTAGTGATGATGATAGTAGGTAGTACCGGTAGTGATGATGATAGTAGGTAGTACCGGTAGTGATTATGGTAATATCTCTTATAATAAAATACATGGCAAATCCCTATGGCCAATTATTTAAGGATCGCTCTGTATATATAATTACCGACTCAGGCTGCCAAACCGGAGCAATTTTGTTTGAAGACTTGAATAAATAACCTGATATATTAATTTCACTTGAATAAATAACCTGATATATTAATTTCACTTGAATAAATAACCTGATATATTAATTTCACTTGAATAATAACCTGATTGAATAAATAACCTGATATATTAATTTCACTTGAATAAATAACCTGATATATTAATTTCACTTGAATAAATAACCTGATATATTAATTTCACTTGAATAAATAACCTGATATAGAGATTAATAAAAATAATAATATTAATTTCACTTGAATAAATAACCTGATATATTAATTTCACTTGAATAAATAACCTGATATATTAATTTCACTTGAATAAATAACCTGATATATTAATTTCACTGCCAACACCAAACCCTTCCTAATTAAATTAATGAAAGCGTGTGATCCTACCGTGATTCGAACCAGGGTTACCACATAGAGATCTTAAGGGGAGATCCTTCACTTTTTGTCAATTTTTGTATTTATTTATTATTTTTTCTAGTTTCCTCACTAGACCTCCATCAAGCTTAAAATGAAGCCATCTAGACCCCCTTTCAAGATAAATTTGTACATTTTTCGGTAGAAAAACGTCCTGGCCGAAGGCCGATTCCTCTTAAATACAGGCTCGCTATCGCTCGCCTGGAAAAACTCGAGACCTAATTGACAGGAAAGGTTTTAAAATTGACAAATGGGGCGAAAGTTCATAAAATCGCCAAACTAATGGGTCTAAAGATGAGGGAGAAGGTGGTCTAGAAAAGCGACTCGTCTCCCCTTAAACACTCTTAACCCCTTCTTTACCGGCGACGTCTTTTATCATTTTTCCTGGCTACTATTAGACGATTTTGTTTTCAGTTTAATAGGGGCCTCTAGCAATTAACAGGCTTCAAACTATTTCGCTGAACCCTTTGACTACCACAGATCCTTCTTAAACTATACAAAATCGTCTATAAAAAAGCTAGAACAAAATTGAAAAGACGTCGCCGGTACAGAAGGGGTTAAGCATACGAGAATATACGAAGGAATACCGTACAAATAACATTAAGGGCAGGTTTTTAGTTTGGTCCCTAGATATCCTTCAAGCTTAAGATTACACCCCCTTGCGCCTCTTTCAAGATCAATTTGTAAATTTTTCGGTAGAAAAATGTCCCGGCTGAAAGCCGGTTCCTCCTAAATTACAGGCTCGCTATCGCTCGCCAGGATAAAATTGACACCTAAATGGAACGAAAGGTATTAAAATTGACAGAAATGGGTTGAAAGTTCTTAAAATCGTCAAAATAATGGGGCAAACGTCTTAAAATCTCAATAGCAGTGGAGTTAAACATGAGGGAGAAAGGGGTTAAGAAAAAAATCCCTCAAGTGGATATCTCCCCTTAACACGAAATAGCATTGTGTTGGCCATATAATAACTTCAAAGATATAATTTGAACTGTAAAGCATAATTTTATATAATTTATTTTTTGTTTTATGTTGTTTTTGTGTTTTCCCTGTTCTTGCTCTGTCTTGAGTCGGCTACCCCCAAAATGGGGATTGGGCCTGAGCATATAGATAGATAGATAGATAGATTATATATATACAATAATGAAGACTAAAAATAATGGAGAGTTTGGTCTTTCATTTGACACCTTGTTGTAAATGATCGTACCTTCAAATGTTACTCCAATTTACCTCAAAATCTCAATAGCCAGTAGCCGAACGGATATCATTCTGGACATATCCTGTACTAAGGTTAAAGAGCGTGGGTTCGAATCGTCGAGAATAATTTAGTCAAATAAAATTACTTTAAATATAAACATGGGCTATTGTCTATTAAAGAAAATAAATAAATTACCGGTACCTTTCATGCACTGTACAATCGCGCTAATAAGTGATGTCTCGGCACCAAGTATGTTTTGCTCAATAATTGGTATCAGCAATATCTAAGCTTCATTTCTTCATATCGAGTGAAATATACAATCATGTTCCTACACTTAACCACCCTATTCAACATCTGACAGACATTAATACAGCACAGAGGAAGCCAAACGTAATGACAGCTGGGACATGACTTATTAGCGCCACCGTACCAATGTAGAAGATGTTTAGGCCTAAGATTATGCTTCTCCCGATTTTTTTTTTAAATTGTCAAATTTATCTCGGAAGGAAGGTCTTGGGAGTATTATTTTGAGCTTGATGAAGTTCTAATGAGCAAACTAAAAACCTCCCCTTAAAACCTCAAAACTAATGAGGGAGAAGGGGGTCCAGAAAGCCTCCCTCCTTACCGATAACATTCTCCAGCACATGTTTATAGCATGTTATTCTAGCCGTCAATTATCTTTTAATTACCTACCAACTAGTAATGAACCTAGCTAACGATATCTTCAACAAGAAGACCAGAAACTGCCCCACACAACCAACAATAAAAGATGTACCGGTACATTCCAACTGGGCCAGGGCTTCTTATATTAAGGTCATAATATATACTTTAATTAATTTCATTGGGGTGTTGGGTGTTGTGGTGAAATTAATAAATAAAGATTATACATACTATACTGTATATATATATATATATATATATATATATATATATATATATAAACTGTAGAGAGAGAGAGAGAGAGAGAGAATTTTTACTATTTATGGGTATGAAGGAGACAAAAAGGCAGAGCTGCCTGTAACGAGTGTCTCCACCAAAGCCACAAGAGTGACGGAGAGCCAAATTCAAGGTACCGGTACTGTTCAGTACGTTGGAGTCAAAATACTTGGACACAATGCTTAAAGCAATCTAAGTCATAAATAAATAAAATAGAGTAACGGTAATGGGCAAACAAAATATTCAGACTTCAGGGGAGATGGGTCGTTTTTATGGTCCCCCTTCTTCCTCATGTTTAGTCCCATTAGTTTTCAAATGTTATGACGTTCGGCCCATTAGTTTGGCGATTTTATGACATTTCGCCCCATTTCTTTGTCAATATTAAGACTTTTCGTGTCATATAGGTGTCGTTTTTTCCCTGGCGAGCGATAGCGAGCCTGTAATTTAAGAGGAACAGGACATTTTTCTACCGAAAACGGTACACATTTATCTTGAAAGGTGGTCGAGGGGGGTGTAAGTTTAAACTTGATGGAGGTACCGGTATATAGGTAACACACTAAATAGCTCCCCTTAACCCCTTCAGAACGGTATATGATGATGATATCCTTGTTGCTGTATGCTGGCAATCATTGGACCATTTTATGTAGCCTACCGTACTGTAGATATAAACAACATCATTTTATGTAGCCTACCGTACTGTAGATATAAACAACATCATTTTATGTAGCCTACCGTACTGTAGATATAAACAACATCATTTTATGTAGCCTACCGTACTGTAGATATAAACAACATCATTTTATGTAGCCTACCGTACTGTAGATATAAACAACATCATTTTATGTAGCCTACCGTACTGTAGATATAAACAACATCATTTTATGTAGCCTACCGTACTGTAGATATAAACAACATCATTTTATGTAGCCTACCGTACTGTAGATATAAACAACATCATTTTATGTAGCCTACCGTACGGTACTGTAGATATAAACAACATCATTTTATGTAGCCTACCGTACGGTACTGTAGATATAAACAACATCATTTTATGTAGCCTACCGTACGGTACTGTAGATATAAACAACATCATTTTATGTAGCCTACCGTACTGTAGATATAAACAACATCATTTTATGTAGCCTACCGTACTGTAGATATAAACAACATCATTTTATGTAGCCTACCGTACTGTAGATATAAACAACATCATTTTATGTAGCCTACCGTACGGTACTGTAGATATAAACAACATCATTTTATGTAGCCTACCGTACGGTACTGTAGATATAAACAACATCATTTTATGTAGCCTACCGTACCGTACTGTAGATATAAACACAATTATAAGCTTTGGATGGTTAGGCTAATCGAGATCGAATTTAACCCCTTCAGTTCTAGAGCTCGTTCCTAAACTGCAAAATATCTTCCAATGATGGCCATAATATCTTCCAATGATGGCCATAATATCTTCCAATGATGGCCATAATATCTTCCAATGATGGCCATAATATCTTCCAATGATGGCCATAATATCTTCCAATGATGGCCATAATATCTTCCAATGATGGCCATAATATCTTCCAATGATGGCCATAATATCTTCCAATGATGGCCATAATATGAAGTGAAATAGCGTCATGGGATTATAGGAGTTAGGCCCACCGTAATATAAGGTTAAGGGAAGGTATTTAGTTTGTTCCCTAGACCTCCATCAACCTTAAAATTACACCCCCTTGAGTCCCTTTCAAGATAAATTAGTGCATTTTTCGGTAGAAAAATGTCCCGGCCGAAGGCCGGTTCCTCTTAAATTACAGGCTCGCTATCGCTCGCCAGGATAAAATAGACACCTGAATTGCACGAAAGGTCTTAATATGGGGTGAAAGTTCTTAAAATCGCTAAACTAACGGGGCAAACGTTTTATAATATCAAAAGCAATGGGGCTAAACATGAGGGAGAAAGGGGTCAAAAAAAAAAATCCCTCAAGTGGAGATCTCCCCTTAACCCAAGGAAGATCCCATGATGCAGTTTTATGGCTAATATTAGACAATTCTATTCAAACTAGGAAGGGAATCTGGACGTCAGAAGGTTAATTGAGATAGTCTTTACCCATATAATTTCCACAGATCCTTCCTTTATTGTATTGATTTTTGTGTTTTTCCCAACTTAGCCTACTCCCTCTCGGGCATAGGCTGAGAGCCTGTGCGTTCAACACACGGTGAAGCCCGCGAGGTCTTGTTACAGCCTTGGGAGTGAGACATGTGAAGCACTTTGGAGCTTGATTGCCCACTCACGGCTAGAAGCAGCCCCATCTATGGATGTGCTTCACTGTCTCATCCCCAAGACTCGGACCCTCACTCTCAGAATGCCATCTAATGAACAATTAACTCACTAGGCATTGCGCCCCTATAGCATATTTTGACTATGGGAATATTCATACAGTGTTATTTAATCCGGGAACAATGAGGGTATTTTTGTTTTGGCGTTTTGGTGGGCTTTGTGGTAATGCACTGATACTAAGTAGGCTACAGAACAAATTCCATCCCAATAATATCTTCCCATTGATACATCAGGATTCGAGCCCGGGTCCATTGGATTACCAGTCCAGTGGCAAGAACACTCCACCATTCTAGCGATATAGCCAAAATATACTGACAAAATGCGTCCTAATCTTCAAAGGGTTAAATAGCGTCAAGCACCGGAAGCCTAAAACCTGATGAAGTACCGGTAGCCTATAGTAACTGTCAACATCATCAACACTCCCCTAATATTTAAAGTGTTAAGGGTACATTGTGTTAGGTTAACCCAATTAACGTAGCCACTCCCACTCTCAGGTAACGTAATTGGCTGAGCGATCCCACACAAGGTTGGCGACCTTACTCACACCAATATTCTAATCAAGGTGAGATTAGGCCTATATAATTATTATATATACCATATCATATATTACCATGTACCGGTATCTTATAACTAATTATCATTATATTTATTTATTTATTGGGGGGGGGGGTCAAGTACGTACCGGTACCAGTTTTGCTGAAATTAAGAAGCCAGTTAATAGCCTAAATATAATATATTTCTAAGTGTTCTCGGTATGACCATATAATTGTACAAGAGATATATATATATATATATATATATATATATACTGTATATATACCGTATATATAAAAGTCCTCTTTTACATTCTTCTGGGTACCGTACGAAAACAATAACCTCTGCAAAAGTAGGGCTACTTACCTCTGCAGTTTTTAATATACCGGTAGCTACTGAACTCAAGCTATCAAGCATAACCTACAGTAGATTTATTCAATAGCCTCTTTACCCTATTGTACTTGATAAACCTGCATACCCAAACTTGCAAATGCGAGGCATAACACAATATACAGTATGTTGCTGTACTTGTTTGAGACAGAGCTGACACGTTGCAAGCATTTAGGCTACAGTACCGGTACCGTACATTTATTGAAGCACATTATCTCTCCACTTTAGTAACTATAGTCTATTCATTATGATGAATATAGACATCCCGACTCCTAATTTCTCATAACTCAAAAAGTAATACATTTAAGGATTCGTGTTCTGCCAGTTGGTATAATTTTAACGAGTCGACCGTTAAATAGATGTGGACATTTTAAACCCGTTGCCCCAGCTCTCCATCAGTTACAAAAAGGACAGATTCGCCTTAATTAACGCTATGCTGTTGTTGTTGTTGTTGTTCCCCAGGCTGCCTGGCCGAACAGCCCCAAGGTCCTGAGCAAGGCCAAGGCCATAAACGAGCGCCCCCACAAAACCCTCCCTGCTTACCACTAATAAAGCCTGGGTGACCGAAGCCACTCCAAGGCAGGGAGCCGAGGAGGGCGCGGAAACGCCCGGGAAACCAAAGCTTCACCCAAAGCCCTGTGCCCCTCAGCAATTATGAAGGGAAAGTTGAGGGGCAAGGGAAAAATGTGACGCTTTGGCTCCCAATCTGCCAACTTTTAGGTTGGCAGTAGGGAGGTCAATCCACGGAAAAGACGCCGTCACTTGAGATCTAGAAGATATATAAGTAAAAGGAACAGTCAGAGTAAGCTATGGGTATGGCAGAGATCGCTCAGCTCTCACTCTGATAGACCAGCCCATCACCACATGACTAGAACCCAATCCTCTCAGCATCAGCTAGGAAAGGCCCTAGAAAGCCGCCTTTGGCGGGGGGATAGCTCCCCTATTTCAACTCCTTTCGGAGTTGGGCACCCGCCTTAATTAACGCTATAGGCCTATGTTGCATAGTCCTATAGATACTACGGTATATATACATTATATATATATATATATATATATATATATATATATATATATATATATATATATATATATATATATATATATATATATATACAGTACACACACACACGAGAGAGAGAGAGAGTGTGTGTGTGTGTGTGTGTGTGTGTGTGTGTGTGTGTGTGTGTGTGTGTGTGTGTGTGTGTGTGTGTGTGTGTGTGTGTGTGTGTGTGTGTGTGTGTGTGTGTGTGTGTGTGTGTGTTTGAAAGAAACTGAAAGTAAATTAAACGTCTACAAGTAAAGTCGTTACAGTAAGAGTATTGATTGAGACTACCAACCATACCGCCACTAACCTACTCCACCCCCGGGCTCCACAAGTGTGTAATAATCTCATAATAACTCGCTAATTGGGGCACTTCGATTTTCTCTGTAGACGATGGTTCGCTTTATATTTACGAAAAACAGGTCTGATATTAAAATTATTGTTAATAATTTATATTCATTATATCGAAATTTCGGAATTAAAACATTAAAAGATTCATTGAAAGGCCTACAAAAGAAAAGTTTTGCTCCTTTTATAGAAAATATTACAAACAATAAACATAATTTCACAAATAAATTTAAGAATATAGTCTTTGCTTTTATGATATATTAGAGCTAATTCTAAGAAATCCAAAGATAACCGTATTAAAGATAAAGTCATGTCCACTTTATATTATTCCTCTAAAATTTTAGACAAAATTAATGTTAACAGTCTTATTAATTCAAAGAAAGTTAAGTCCATGTTACCAGATGGTTGTAAAGATTTCAAACCATTAATAGTGTATTCATATGAACGACCTGTTGGGTCTATTATTTGTAATTATAATAAAGTTTTAGGAAATCTTTCAGATAATTATATTTTCAATAATAATAAATGCGTGTGTGTGAAAGAGTCATGGATATACCAGCTAGCAGACGTGATGCACTAGCAAAGTTCATTTATAGTCCGATATGTCACATATTAACAGGTGATGTAGAACTAGTTAAACATTTTGCAAACAACAAATTAGCGGAGCTATGTCGTAAAGGGTTTAAATTTAGAATAGGGAGTAATAAAGTAACATGGGACATAATTTTAAAAGATATTGTTTTTTCAGTCAATAAATTAAAAGATAAATTGTTAAAAATTGTGTGCTGCGATGCGAGAGAACTAGAAGCATGGTCTAAATTATTAATTAAGTTAATTAGAAATAAAAATTTCTCGCTTAAAAATGAATTTAATCTTTCAGATTTTATAGACTATAATTATAATAAGCTTAAAGCTGATTTAATAAATTTACATACACATTTTGTAATCACTACAGTAGATAAAGCCAGCAATAATTATAGCTTCACATGTAAGAAATTTTATCTTGAAAACATGAAAAAATAATTAGGCATTAAAGTAACATATTACGTAAAAATATTTGCGGTAATTCTGTTTATGAAATTCAAAATAATCTGAATATTGATAACTTAATCGATGAACATACCAAGAAAAATATAACATTTGATATTAAACTTTCTGATAAGAACAAGTGCATTGCAAAATTATACATGTTACCTAAATTTCATAAAAGACCTTATAAATATCGCTTTATTGCCGGAGCAAAATTTGCTACCACTAAAACTCTATCAGAACAAGTCGTAAATTGCTTAAAATACATTAAAAGTACTCATAAAAGATATTGTAATACCATCATGAGAAGAACTGGCATTAACTATTATTGGAGTGTTGACAATTCGTTAGAAGTTATTGATAAAATAAATACCATGCCGAAAGTTACCTCGGTACATAGCTTCGACTTTTCAACTTTGTATACCAATTTGCCTTTAGATTTAGTATATTCAGAGCTTTGCTTTATTATAGATTTGCACTTTGACAGGTTCGTTAGGAATGGTAATTATTTCATAAATGTTTATACATATTTTAATAATGCATCACTTAGCTCTACTCCCACTAGTTCTGTATATTTTGATAGAACTAAACTTAAAGATGCCCTTAAATTCCTCCTTTTCAATACTTATGTTAGATTCGGGCCTTACATTTTCAAACAAATATTAGGAATTCCTATGGGTGGAAATGCTAGCCCTTTAATTGCAGACTTATTCTTGCTTGCTTTAGAATTTAAATATATAAAAGACTTAGTTGACAGTAGCAAGAAAAATAAAATCCCAGAAAAATTAGCACTTGCTAAATTGTTAAGTAATAATAGTAGGTATATTGATGATATTCTCGTTTGCAATTTGTTAAATTTTAATCAAGTTGCTAAACTTATTTACCCTAATTCTATTCCCCTCACGCAATGTAACGTAAATTATAAAGTTGAAAATGTTCTTGATATAAATATAGAGATTGTTAATGAACAGTGCATACTTAAAGTATATCACAAAGTTGATGATTTTAATTTTAACGTAATAAACTTTCCTTTCCCTAGTAGTAATATCGACAGTAAAATAACTTATACCGGTAATTGTTTTTATTCCCAGTTAATAAGATTTTGTAAAATCTGCACTAAAGTAGATGACTTTTGGGCTAGAGCTAGGTTACTATACAGACTCTTAGTGGACAGAGGTTTTGAGGCAAGTAAAGTGTTCCATAAATTTAATCTTTTTAGGGTCAATTATTGTGACTGTATTCTAAAATTTGACATCAATAATTTTAATCAAGCATTTTTAACTTGAAGTTTCTTGTATAACCTCTGCTTACTTTTTGTCTGTATATATTGTTTTTTGTCTGTATTTATTGTTTATCTTTTTCTTTTTCTTTTTCTATTATTAATATTAATATTGATGATATTTTTTAAATTTATTGTTCTTGTTAAAAGAGTACTCTTTGTTTAAATCTGTTGTTACTTCATGTTTTGCAATTATTTGTCTTTATATTATATGTATTCATTGTCGATAGTATCAATTGCTTACTTTTGCAATTTCCTTAGTTTATTTGTGCTATAAATGTAGGTTATTTGTAGGGTAGTTATTGATAGGGGTCACTTGAGGCATGCTATGGTTACAGGTACCTACCCGATAGCACTATCGTTAGTGAGTGCTGTACTGTATTTTATATATTATTTTGTAATAGTATAGATATCTTATCAATATGTGTATTTTGTACTATTGTTAATGTCTTGTCATGTTGCAAATTTGATTTTAAATAATATTTTGACATTTAACATGTAGTTTCTTTATTCATGCAGAGTTTAGTAAAATTTGCCAGAACGTCCCGGACTTCCCAAACTTGACTACTTCCTTTAACGTGACGATAGTGCGTTGTTATATGTGCGATTAGTTTGCTTGGGAAACAGATTAACTTGCTCATGTAGTAATGTACACCCTATGTGGTGGATTGTGTTCTTTTATTTAATAATTTTCATTTTAGTAAGCGTTGTTTCCACATAGCGATTTTGATAATTTAATTTGACTTTATATTGTCCTTGTCCCAATTTTGGTTTGTTTAGTTTGCAAGTTTTACATTTTAATTTGTCCTCCCGTTGTAACCAACGCGCTTTCCCATATTTGTATACCGGTAGGCTACCGGTACGTCATATCTTGGTGTTCAATATTGTGTGTAGAAAGTAGTCTAGTTAAATTAATAGCACTAAACACACAGGAAACTGATTATACTAGTGAAGGGGAGGTGGAAAAGATTGGTCCGGCTAACATGATCATGATGCCAAAGCAGTGATGATGTCACTACATCCATATAATTTTTGGTAGAGTCCATGACTCGGAACGTACCCGGTACATAAGAGTTAGCCTAAAGGTTAGGGTACGTTACGTTAATTAGACTCAGCCGTCTGGCTACCTCGGTGGATAATGTCCCCGCCTGCTACCCAGCAGACTATAGGTTTCGCCATACCAGTCGTTCAGAGCTTCAGACTGGTGAAACTTTTTTTCCGAAACACAGCCGGCGGTTAACATCTCCCTTGAGCAAAGACATGAGTACCGGTAATAGTCACTGGTAGACTGACGATGTACAAGCGCTTGCAGATCCCCCATGAGAAAGACGCTATATAAGTTACGAGATGGTACAAAGGAAATCAAGCAACAACAGTCTAGTGACCCCTCTAGGCTTCTTGTCCTCCAAAACACTGCATGAGGATAAGGTGAGCAAACAGTGGTTTAGAGTGGGTAAGGGAAAATTGGAAAGGGAACTACTGCTTTGGAGCTAATGTCCGTGGCAGGATTAGGATGTTAGTAGGGGACAGGTGGGTTAGTAACATAACGCAGTTATAGGCGACGTTTGATCTTTCGTATATCTGGGAAAAAAGAGTAACGTCTACGGTCTTAGTAATATATATACGCAATAATCATTGATGAATCTGAGGGGGGGGGGGGATAAAATATAGTTATTCATTTACAAACGCAGTCAGCCGCGGGTTTGAGGCAAGATATTTGTTTAGGCGAAGTTTAAAAGAATCAACGGTGCTGCAGTCTATAACGTCTCGAGGAAGCCCATTCCACAAGTTGACAACTCGATTGAAGAAGAAATTCTTAGATTCGTGTGAGTTAAAAGATTTACCAATAATTTTGATGGTAATGATGATGATTTAAATACAAAAATACATCGAAATAGAATCGTCATTTCGCACGAATTTAAAGGTAGCCTATAGCAGCTGCCTGTATGGCCTTTGTGTGAAAGTGAGTGTGCGTAACTATTTATCCTTTTTTTGCGTGAGGTGCGTGTGGATATTGAGGAACATGCTTGTGCGTGTGTGTTTTTTATTTGGAAACCCATTACGCCATCAGACAGTAGCCTACACTAGGACCATACGGCTGGGAAATTGTAGATTGCAGAGAAGGGGTGTTGCAGAATGATAAGACTCGATAGAGGAAGCTGTTGTAATGGCTTTGTTGTGTGTTTTTTATTAGTCTGTATACGTCGTCGAGGTGTCCCCCGAGGCCCTGACTGGGTGTGAGCGTGTTTGAAATGCGTTAGGACATACTACCACACTCACTAAATAGTCCGACTTTACTGGGATCGAACCCAGGTTAAGTAGATTCACACGTGAGCGTGCTCTCCACTCGACCGCCGCGGCCGTGTGTGTACAAAGGAAATCAAGCAACAACAGGTCTAGTGACCCTTCTAGGCTGCTTGTCCTCCAAATCACTGAGGATCAAGTGTCCAAACAGTGGTTTAGAGTGGGTAAGGGAACATTGGAAAGGGAACTACTGCCCTGGAACTAATGTCCGTGGCAGGATTAGGAAGTTAGTAGGGGACAGGTGGGTTAGTAACTGAGGGGAGGATAAAATAAAGTTATTCATTTACAAACGCAGTCAGTCGCGGGTTTGATGAGAGATATTTGTCTAGGCGAAGTTTAAATGAATCAACGGTGCTGCATGCAGTCTATACCATCTCGGGGAAGAGAGAGAGAGTGTGTGTGTGTGTGTGTGTGTGTGTGTGTGTGTGTGTGTGTGTGTGTGTGAAATCATTGCTTTACCGTGATTATCGAAGGTGGTATTTGAATATTAAAGTGCATAATGGAAAACCTGCCACCTTCGGATACTTACTGTGCAATATGCAACAAACAATGTTTACTGGAGTGTTTGAAGTGCCAGAAATGTAAAAGTTCTATCCATGCTGACTGCTCAAACCTCCCTGCTTACGCCATAGTGAACTTCTTTAATACAAGGTGTCAGTACACTTGTGAAGAATGTGCAAGAAAACAGCTGGGCGACGATTGTGACCGGTTGTTTGCGCAGGTGTACACCATATTAGAGAAGGAGAGGGAGGTGGGACAACAACAACGATTGGAGCAGGAAGGTGCTGTAAATGACGTTGATGAAATAAACGAACTTGACAAAGAAAATAAACTTAGTGAGGAAAATGATGAAAGTATTGGGCCAAACGAACCGTCCTCACAAAATAAAAGTACAAAACACTCTACTGGCAAACAAGGCAACACCCAAACTACTGCAGGAAATGGAAACCAGACTAGCGACCAACGGAAAGAGAAGGTATGCTACTATTACAAAAACAACAAGTGTAAATATGGACTAAGGGGCCGTGATTGTCCGTATGCTCACCCCAGACTGTGCACTAGGTATATGGTAAACGGCTGTGACCCAGTAAGGGGGTGTAAAAAAGGTAAGGACTGCGTCTATCTACATCCACCAATATGCTATGGGTCAGAAAGAAAACGGGAGTGTTTGAATATGGAATGTAAAAGACTACATTTGAAGGGCACTCGCCGCTCCCCCCCCCCCCCCCCCCCCCCCCCCTCTGACCATCAAACTACCGAACAACAAACCAGGCAACAGGCAGCCCCCGCCAAACAACTACCCGTTCGGTCAACCATACCACCACCAGCCCCTAAACCACACAATGCATGGGAAAGTGGACCCCCACACCAGACTGAAAAACAACAAAATGCTACTACACAGTCTTTTTTATTGCAGCAAATGCAACAAATGCAACAAGTACAGCAACATATACTGCAAGTGCTGACAGCAGTGCCGTGGCAGTGGGGCCCCACGCACCCGCTACAAGGATACCAGCAACAACAGGTGGCAGCAATGCCGACAGCCTTTATAAAATAATCACTCTAAATATTGCTGGCCTCTTACCATACAAATTTAGAGGCAAAATAAAATTACTCTCAGAAGTGGCACAAACTGAAAATGCTTTTATAATCTCCCTAACAGAAACACACCTAACAGAGGAAATCAGAGAAGCTGAAATAAAAATACCAAACTTTGTATCATATAGAACGGACAGACCAAAACAAAAGAAAAAAGGCGGTGTCATCACCTACGTGGATGGCCACTTTGCAGCTAGGACACAAGTTCTCCACTCAGAATCAAACTTGTACACAGAATCCCTGGTACTATACATTAAAGACCTTGATTGGGTATATATAAATATATACAGGCCACCAGCGTGCCCAACAAATAAATTTAATGACCAACTAACAAAGATTAGAGAAGTAATTAACTCACTACCACCACCCATGCCTACCATTATGCTCACTGGTGATCTAAACTTCCCGCTCATAGACTGGGAGTTGGAGAGTGTATATGGAGGAGCAGGGGACATGCGGACTCAGGCAGAAGCTGTCCTGAACTTTGCGGAGGATTTCTGTTTACATCAAGCCATCAACACTCCCACAAGAGGTGACAACATACTGGACATTGTGATGACAAACAATGATGACCTTTTACATAATATTACTGTAAACAAAACTAATCTCTCAGATCATAACATCATAACCCTGACGACCAGCTTACCTACAAATATGCAAACTAGAATTCCCAGTGCAGCACAACAAGCACCAAATTTCAGCCGAATGAACTTTCACAGCGAGTCAGTCTGCTGGGAAAGTTTAAAGAGAGACCTCGGTGAAGTAAACTGGGATTCACTCATGAAAGACTGCGATCCTGAGGCCCAATACGACATACTGACGACTAAATGCTTGGAAATATCAGAGAAATATGTACCGTTGAGGAGATCGTCTAATAAGACCTCTCCTTATAAGGGTAACATACCAAGGGACCGAAAAGTTCTGATGCGAAAGAGAACAAAACTAAGAAAAAAACTCAAGAACACCAACAACATTGAAATACGGACGCAAACCGAAAACAAAATTACCATCATAGAAGAAAAACTTAAAAGGTCAGTTGAATTAGAAGATGACCGGAAAGAAATACAAGCCGTGGCATGCATTAAAACCAATCCTAAATACTTTTACAAGTATGCCTCAAACAAGTCAGTAGTGAGAGCGAGTATTGGCCCACTGACTGACTCAGACGGCCGAACCATAAACGAACCTCAAGAGATTGTTGAAGAACTACTGCTCCAGTACAAAAGTGTCTTCAGCAACCCTGTGAAAGACAAAATAATCAACTCACCTATGGACTTTTTTCGTCACGGTGCTGACTGCACATCAAAACTGACGGACATAACTTTAAGCAGAGACATCATAGAAGGAGCAATTAAAGAGATGGCTACTAACTCGGCAGCTGGTCCCGACCACTTCCCTGCTGTGCTCCTTAAACGTTGTGCTAAAGAGCTGAGCGTTCCTTTGCTCTTTCTTTATAGCACTTCATTAGAATCTGGTATAATACCAAAGAAATTAAAAAGTGCCAACATCACACCAATCCACAAGGGAGGGTTGAAGACAGAGGCAAAAAATTATCGACCAGTTGCCTTAACCTCCCACATTATTAAAGTCTTGGAGAGAATAATGGTTAAGAACATGGCTCAATATCTTGAACAAAACAACAAAATGAACCAAGACCAACATGGTTTTCGCACTGGGCGTTCATGCCTCTCCCAACTGCTTGCCCACTATGAAACAATTTTAGAAAAGCTGGAATATAACAAAAATGTTGATGTGGTCTATCTTGATTTCGCAAAAGCCTTTGACAAGGTAGACCACGGTATTTTGTTACACAAGATAAGACAAATGGGCATTACTGGAAAGCTCGGGATGTGGCTGCACTCGTTTCTTACTGACAGGGAGCAGTGTGTAGCGGCTAGCGGTGCAGTGTCTCGGCCGTCCGTGGTCAACAGTGGGGTGCCACAGGGATCAGTCCTTGGACCTCTGCTATTTCTGATCCACATATCCGACATAAACAGACACGTCTTACACTCGTCTGTAGCTTCTTTTGCCGATGACACCAGGGTACTGAAGGAAGTTTCTTCAGTATCGGATGCCGAAAAATTACAAACTGATCTGGCATCACTTTACGCGTGGGCAGAGCATAATAACATGTCCTTCAACGACAACAAATTTGAGCATATACATTACAGTTCAGGGGGAATCAATTACAATGCACACACGTTTGCAGCACCGGACGGTTCACATATAGACACCAAGGAGTATATAAGAGACCTAGGAATTACCCTCAGTTGTGACGGAAACTTTACCCAACATATACAAAATGTGGTAAAGAAGGCACGAAACCAGGCTGGCTGGATCCTTCGCACTTTCCGGACACGTGAAAGGCTTCCTATGCTGACGTTATACAAGTCACTCGTGATACCATTGCTAGAGTATTGTTGTCAGCTGTGGAGTCCGTGGCGAGCAGGAGAGAAGCAGTCACTTGAAACAGTACAACGATCTTTCACCGATAGAATATCTGACGTCCGACATTTAGACTACTGGGCAAGGTTACGTGAACTCGACCTTTACTCACTAGAAAGGCGTAGAGAAAGGTACGCTATATTATACATCTACAAAATATTGACCGAAAAATCTGTAAATAACTTGAATATACGGTTTAGCATCCACCAACGACGGGGTCGGCTCTGCCATATTGAAAGGATATACCCCAGAGCAAGTACAAGAATCAAGACGCTCAAAGAAAACGCTTTTGCTATAAGAGGGCCACTCCTTTTCAATGCACTGCCCAGACACCTGCGTGACTCAACGGAACATAACCTTGAACGTTTCAAGAACCAACTAGATAAATTCCTACGGATAATACCCATTATCCGATCAACCCAAGCTGCCACATTACCACCTCTGCGCTGCCAGCAACAGCATCATAGACCAAATGGCGAAGAGACGAGCAGACGGGTTATACTAGTGGCGGCGCATCAGCGTGGCCACGGGCAGCAACTACTGCCTGAAACTACTCACCACAGGAACCACAGGGGGGGGGGGGGGGGGGGGGGTGACTAAAGCATTATACACTGATACTAGGACCCAATGAGAACATTTAATGGGAGGAGACAATCTGTATATTCATGCTGGTTCCTGTGGCAGCCCCTTTTCAATTAATTTCCATGGGAGTTCTGAAACACTGATAAGACTGATTTTTGCCCCAAACTGTATAGGCCTACCGTGATAGAGATGTCAAACTAGTCTCAAATTATTCGTCTGGACAAGGGAAACAACTTATATTCAGACAATGTTTGGCTAATGTTGGACAATTAGGGGAGGTGTGGTGGAGTGGTCATGCCACTGGATTGGTAATCCAATGGACCCGGGTTCAAATCCCGATATGTCAATGGGAAGATATTATTGGGATTGAATTTGTGCTGTACCTAGTATCAGTGCATTACCACAAAGCCCACCGAAATGCCAAAAAAATACCCTCATTGTTCCCTGATTAAATAACACTGTATGAATATTCCCATATTCAAAATATGTTACAGGGGGACAATGCCTAGTGAGTTCACTGCTCAATAGGTGGCGTTCTGAGAGTGAGGGTCTGAGTCTGGAGGGTGAGACGGTGAAGCACTTGAGCGAAGCAACCAGCCGCTTCAGAGATGGAGCTGCTTTGAGCCATGATGGATGCTTCACATGTCTCACTCCCCAGGCTGGAACAAGACCTCACGGGCTTCGCCGTGTTGAGCGGTGGAATGTACAGGCTCTCAGCCTATGCCCGAGAGGGAGTAGTTGGAATATAGAAAAAAAAAAAAAAAAAAAAAAATTGGCAACATTTCATACCGATGTGTGGCATGCTGATAAACTACAAGAGACTTTACAAGTCAAACGGTCAACATTAGCCAAACATTGTCAGAATATAATTTGTTTCCCTTGTTCCAGACGAGTCATTTGAGACTAGTTTGACATCTCTATCACGGTACGGTATACAGTTTGGGGGAAAAAATCAGTGTTTCAGAACTCTAATGAAAATTAATTGAAAAGGGCCAGCCACAGGCACCAGCATGAAGATACAGATTGCCTCCACCCTTCAAAATGTTCCCATTGGTTCTTAGTATGAATGCAGAAAGTACCGTAGCCTACGATGCTTTAGTCAAAAAGTGCACGATTTTCGCCTTATCCGTTGTACTACTAGTCTCCTAGAGGTAGATTATAAGCAAAAGAAAATAGTTTAATGGTAGCCAGAATATGATGAAAATTACGTGATTTCTAACTGTAACTTAACCCATTCAGACTCAGTACCGGTGTCGTCTTTTTAACTTTATTTTGGCTATTATTAGACCATTTTATTCAATTTTAAAAGGGCCTTCAGCAATTAACAAGCTTCGAACTATCTAATTTAACCCTTTATACTACCACAAATCCTTATTAAACTGCACAAAAGCGTCTAAATATAGCTAAAATAATATAAAAGACGTCGCCGGTAGGGAAGGGGTTAACCAACCTAACCTCGGTTAGATTGGGTCGGGTTGGCTAGGTTAGGTATAAAAGTTTGGTCAAAAATGCTTTAGGCCTAACAATATTTCATTTTCAACTTTTCTTACACATTTTCATCCTTTGCATTTTTGCACTCTAGGCCTAGGCCTAGGCTATAGGATATTAGTGTAGAATCGTTGTGGTAATATATTTTTTTTATATACCGGTATACCTATAATCTGGCATACGGTACATACCCCAGTTTAATATGCATAAGCAGCACACCACACCCCACCGAAATCGAACAACATATATAAATATGAATAGGCCTATGCCTAGGCTAGCCTATTCATAAATTCTGGTCATAACTTCAAGATATAGGCTAGGCTACACCGACACCATAGCCTAGGATGAATTTATATAACTGGTGTGGGAAAATAATTTATATTCATATTATTGTTTTAGCATTAGACTAGCCTGAGTACCTAAGGCTTAAGTTACCGGTACCCTAGTCACTTAGTCAGCCAGTGTGTCAACAAGTAAAACTACTAGTAATAATAGACAATTCGACTCTCATGCCATTACAGTACAGTATATCATGCATATTATGTGATGATGTGAAGGCTTGACCAATGGCCTAGGATGGTGACCGGTCAACTCAACCAGTAGGCTAGACCATTTCAACCAGTAGCTCTCAACCAGTACCAAATCAACCAATACGGTTAGCCTAGGTTAGGTTTGTACTATATTTTGGCACTGGTTTGGTTGGTCTGGGATAATTTGGCACTGGTTGAGAGCTACTGGTTGAGATGACATGGAACCGCCTAGGATATAAGCTAGTTGAAGAAGTTTATCTTGAACATTTCACCAATAATATTGTGTGCCTGTATTAACGATGCTAATGTCCTGGACCTAGCCTATCCCATGTAGGCTACAACATAGGCCTACATGTGCCGATAGTATCCATATAGGCTAGGTCGCATAGGCGAGACTTGTGATGATAGGCTATACGTTCCTACGGTTCCTACGGTTCCTTTATCCTACAATCATATTTAAAAACATATTGGTTAAGTTTAAGAAAACAATTTAGAAAGAAATAAAGGCCTACTAATTTTGTACTAAAAATACCCTTGCTGAACTTGAAAAACTGAGGACCCAACTGATAGGCCTATTAGCCGCCTATAGGATAATAGGCCTAGGCTAGTCTAGCTAGGCCTAAATCTAACTCCTGCACAACCAAGTGTGTTGGCCTAACCTGAAACACAAGATTAGTCCTTGATTATTATCTTGATAAACTATAGGCTAACTTCAACCTAACATACGAGTAGGCCTAGTTCTAAAGGTAACTAGGCTAGGCCTAACCCGATAACATGGGTAGGCTAGATTTAGAGAAACAAACTTGACATAGGCTACGAGTAGCTCCTAAGATAACAAACTTGGTTAGGCCTATAGGCTCCACAGGTAGGCTAGGCCTTGAAAAACAAACTTTACATAGGCTAGACTACAAGAGTAGTGCTTCAGATAAACTAACCTGATATAGGCATACATGGGTAGTCCTTGGGAAACAAACTTGACATTCGAGTAGCTCCTAAGATAACTATACCTGATATACACGGGTAGTCCTGGAGAAACTGCTGCCTTCGTCGACGGATAGCCCGGATCATCTCCATCTCATCCGGGGCCTCGATGGCGGAGAAGATCGCGGCCCCCAACACCAGGAACACCAGATACAACACCAGGTACGTCAGCAGCCGCACGTTACTTTTCGCCATCTTCAGCGTCGGGAGCTGAGACGGGTAGATGTTTTTCAGCGTCTCCGTCACCATCTTCCCGTCCACCAATTGGCCGCGTATGCCCTCCACTTTGACGATAGCAACGAAGGAAGATTGGTAATAAAAAAAGTTTCGCTGATTTTTCTTAAATTTCTTTTCTGTAACTCACAACTAGAATTGTTTTTAATTGTCGTATTTTCCAATATATTTTCGTTGTTGGATGTGTAAACAATGACGGCAGAGATGTAAACTAACACAGATTATAATAACTTCCAATACTGGCACACTAAACTGCAGATAAACGTATTCCAAGTAAAGGTGTGGATGACTAGAGAGGCGATCTGCCTGCTCTCTCACGCAGACCACTTGTTACTGGCAGTATCGAGCCGTCGGGACCCTCACCTCTTCCCGCCAAAACATTTTCTGCATCTCTCTTACGCCTTATTTCTGTTATAATACACTATTTGCCGTATGTAATCTATACTAAATACAACCGGTGTGAATATTAAAACTCGTAAGTGTGTCAGCTGTTCCAAATATAGCCTATGGTTCTGTGCCGGCCCACTTTGTTGAGGGGTTGTATTCCTCCGCGAGTATATTGCGTCGACGCGAGAAAGTGGTCGGGGACACTCCGAGGTCGACTTGGAACAGTCTGAGCCCAGCATCACACGGCAGGGATGATAACTGTATACAGTGGCAAACTCCGTTAAAGTGAATGTCTATGCCTTGGCAGCCTTATTGCTGAACTTGCAGATAAATAGCAATATTCTTATGATTATACTGGAAGCAGGAAATGTATCACAAGACAGATTTTCTTTTAATCTATAATCAAGCTTCCAGTCAGGAAATATCATAGTAACCACAATTGATCACTTGCGAGCTTCAGGCTATAAGGAAGTTCGAGCCGTAAACATCGATACTAAGCAGAAATACAACAATGATAGGCGTATATGTTTCTGATGGATAAAAAAATATGATTGATTTGGTTTTATGTATTTATAAATGTACTAGAACCGTATTTTAGTTATTAATTCTGCTAAATATCGATGTCTACAGCGCCAACTTCCTTATAGCTCGAAACTCGCAAGTGATCAAATTGACCACTTGAGAGTTAATTTTAGGCTCTAAGGAAGTTGGTGCCGTACACATCGATATTACTCATAAATGCAATAATAATGTAGGTTTCTGATAGAAAGTATGTTGAATTGGGTTTTATGAATTTATGCATGTACTACAATCGTATTTAGCTGGTAGGCCTAATTCTGCTAAATATCAATGTCTACAACTCCAACTTCCTTATGGAACTAAACTCGCAAGTGGTCAATTAAACAACTTTTAGCATCATTCTATTAAATTATAGCCTACACGTTTGTTTGTCTTTATGAAGAGATATTGGAAACTCAAAAATTGCTCAATATTAAACTTAATTAACCGTCGATTAAAGTTACTATTCCGTATGTGAACCGTGAATTGATTATAATTAGTATTCCATTATATGATTTAAATATACATCCCAATTATTATATTCAGTTAATTATTTCAGCGAGGAATAGGCCTATCATGTGTGGATATCGGCTACAGTAGCCTATACGTAATATTATATTTTGTTTCATATAGCCTAATCTGCGTTTTATTCGATGGAAACAAAACTTACGTGTATTATTAGGTT
This sequence comes from Paralithodes platypus, assembly GCA_032716605.1. Taxonomy (NCBI): domain Eukaryota; kingdom Metazoa; phylum Arthropoda; class Malacostraca; order Decapoda; family Lithodidae; genus Paralithodes; species Paralithodes platypus. The sequence goes on from CM064511.1 coordinate 37,353,610, forward strand.
CATGCAAATATTGAAGTTGTAAATTAGATTGTGAGAATAAAGTCCATACTGAGCCGCAATGTTGCATCTTTCACTCTTCTATCGCTATTACAACAATCAGTGTTATTCAGAGCTCTCAGTGCGAGGCACCCGCCTTTCAAGACAATCCCACTCCAATTATGTCCTGCTCTCCAACCCAAGAATTAGCAAAGTTTCTCAATTTTCTTCTACTCAACAAATGAACTCTGAAACTCTCTCCCTCATCCTATGACTTAAATTTAGACTGCTATAAACTCTGTGTCCTGGCATTTTGACCTCAATGTCCCTTGGGGACGTATTTGGGGAAAGTAACACACCTCACAAATGTTTAGGAATACGGCCCAAAGATCAATCTCCTACGCGAAAAGAAAGGATGATTATATTGGTTCTTGCCCTTCCCAGTAGTTAGGGTATTGCTAGTTGCTACTCTTATTGCTTTAAACAAAAAATAATAATAATAAAATAAATAACCCTAAAGCTTTTTACCAACTATATAAATCTAAAGTTAGAGATGTAATAGGCCCCCTAAAAACTTCAATAGGAGAAATAACAGAAAATTATTTAGAAATGTGCAGTACATTAAATAGTCAGTTTCTTTCCGTTTTCACTAATGAAAATTTGGCACAGATTCCAGAAGTCAATATGGTATATAGTGATAGTATAGAAAATATGTTAAGTACAGTTAGTATAAGTAGAAATGATGTGCTTAAGGAAATTGACAGACTGAAACCTCAAAAATCGCCTGGTCCTGACGAGGTATATGCTAGAGTATTAATAGAATGCAGAGATGAGTTAAGTAGCCCATTAGCATTTTTATTTAACAAGTCATTAGAAACAGGTTAAGTTCCAGAAGCTTGGAAGCTTGCAAATGTAGTTCCGATCTTAAAAAAAGGTGATAAATCGATAGCATCCAATTACCGTCCCATTAGTCTCACATCAATCATAGGAAAGTTGCTAGTCTATTATTGCTAGGAAAATTAGAAGCCACTTAGTAAAATTTAACTTAATAAATTCTTCTCAGCATGGATTCACTCAGGGACGTTCTTGCCTTACTAATTTGCTTAGCTTTTTCTCAGAGGTATATGAAGCAGTAGATAGTGACAAGTCATATGATATATATTTAGATTTCAGTAAAGCTTTCGACAGAGTCCCTCATGAGAGATTGATGAGAAAGGTTGAGGCACATGGAATAGGAGGGTCGTTGTTGGGATGGATTAGGTCATGGCTAATTGGTAGGAAACAGAGAGTCCGCATAAATGGTACCAAGTCAGAGTGGGGAGCAGTCAAAAGTGGTGTCCCCCAGGGATCGGTATTAGGTCCCCTGTTGTTTCTTATATACATAATGACCTAGATTTAGGTATAACTAGTAGGATAAGTAAATTCGCAGACGATACTAAAATGGGGAGATCAATTGATTCAGATAGCGATATAGAGTGCCTCCAAAGGGATCTAGATACCTTACATGAATGGTCAGTAAATTGGCAGATGAAGTTTAACATTGACAAATGCAAGGTATGAAAGATAGGGAAGATGCAAACAAATGTTAAATATAAACTAGCTAATTTAGAATTAGAAAATTCAGACTGCAAGAAAGATCTAGGTGTGTTTGTTAGCAATGATTTGAAGCCTAGAAAACAGTGTATAAGCGTTCGTAATAAGGCAAACAGGATTCTCGGGTTCATCTCTAGGAGTGTAACAGAACTGCTGATGTTATCTTAAAACTTTACTTGTCATTAGTGAGACCCCATATGGATTATGCTGTCCAATGTTGGTGTCCTTATTACAGAATGGACATAGATTCATTGGAGAGAGTACAGCGTAGAATGACAAAAATGATCCATAATATTAGAAATCTTCCGTGTGAAGAAAGGTTGAAGAAACTAGGTTTACATTAGTTGGAGAGACGCAGAGTTAGAGGTGTTCAAGTGGGATTAACAAAGGCGACATGACAAATGTACTAAAGCTCAGTGATAGCTAAAGAACTCGTACCAATGGTTTCAAATTAGATAAATTTAGTTTCAGAAAAGATATAGGCAAATATTGGTTTGGTAACAGAGTTGTAGATGGGTGGAATGGACTACCAAGTGCTATAGTGGGATTAAAAACGGTAGGGAGCTTCAAGATAAAATTGGATAAGCATATGGACGAGAAGGGTTGGGTGTGAAGGTGGATCAGCCGGGTTGGGCCAATCAGCGCTCTGCAGACCCCCGTAATCCTGCATTAATCTCTAACCGTTTTGGTAAGATGATCCTCAGGGTATTAGAGTGTTGAGCCTATAATTGGGCTTTGTAATTGGGGTTGTGTGGGACAGGGATCTGCCTTGCTTAGGCCAATCGGCTTTCTGCAGACTCCCATTTTCTTATGTTCTTACTCATTATGGTTGCATTTTGTAGGTTAGGTTCAATGCAGCATTCAGATCAATTTTGGTTCATTATATTTAGCCTCTATTACTACATAACCCCAAACACACATGTATAGGCTACCATACTGTTTATACTGGTATTATAAATAAAGAGAGCAGCCAGATAGACATCGTTTCCTTCAACCACCAGCCAGTTTACAATTTAAGGGGGAAGGAGGGTAGTGGCTATTTGTTTGGTCTATACATTTATTTATTCATTTATTTTATAGTTTCCTCGCTAGACCTCCATCAAGCTTAAAAAAACACCTTTAGACCCCCCTTAAAGATAAGTTTGTACTCCTGGGCTCCTAGAATTACAGGCTAGCTGTCGCTCTCCAGGAAAAAAAAAAATAAAAAAAAATAGACATCTAAATGGCACGAAAGGTCGATATTTATGTTGACAAAGAAATGGAGGAAAAGGTCTTAATATCGCCAATCTAATGGAACGAACGTCTACAAATATTGAAGCTAATGGGACTAAACATGAGGGGCACAAAACAACTACCTCCCCCTTAACCCCTTCTGTACCGCGACGTCTTTTTATTTTTTCTCTAGCTATATTTAGACGATTTTGTGCAGTGGAAGGAGGAGCTGTGGTGGTAAAAAGGGTTAAGTGAGATAGTTCGAACCCTGTTAGTTGTTGGAGGCTCTTAAGAAACTGAGTAAAATCGTCTAATAGTAGCCATGATAAAGTTTAAAAGGACGGCGCCGGTAAAGAAGGGGGTTAAAGAGGTTGCAGCTATTTTTTTTTATAGCAATAAAAAGGTCTTAGGTAAAAGCGATGTTCCGCCTTCATAACTGCAAATTAATGTTCCCATAATGGTTTAATAATACAAAATTACTCCTGAACCATGTGGTGATGGGCTGGTCTATTAGAGTGAGAACTGAGCAATCTCTGCCATACCCATAGCTTACTCTGACTGTTCCTTTTACTTATATATTTTCTAGATCTCAAGTGACGGTGTCTCTAACGTGGATTGACCTCCCAATCTACCAAGATTGGAAGCCAAAGCGTCACATTTTTCCCTTGCCCCTCAACTTTCTCTTCATAATTGCTGAGGGACACAGGGCCGTGGGTGGGGCTTTGGTTTCCCGGGCATTTCCGCACCCTCCTCAGCTCCCCGCCATGGAGTGGCTTCGGTCACCCAGGCTTTATTGTGGTCGGCGGGGAGGGTTCTGTGGGGGCGCTCGGTTATGGCCTTGGCCTTGCTCAGGGCCTTGGGGCTGTTCGGCCAGGCAGCTTGGGGAACAACAACAACAACAACAACTCCTGAACCACGTTAAATAAGCCATTAACCCCGTCTGTACCGGTGATGTACTTTTCATTATTTTCTGGAAACTTTTAATCGACTTTACTCAGCTTAGTAGGGACATATATCCATTAAACAGCTACATACTAACTCAATTAATCCTTTTAGCAACCATATATTCTTCCTAAGCTTCATAAAATCGTCTAAATGTAGCTGATATCATATGGATCTTCTGATCACTGTCTGATACAGGCCACCTGTCTATCACCTACCACACCTTCCCACTCTGAACCTGTTTTGGTGACTAAATGGCATTACGATAGGGCAGACTGGGAGGGTCTTCAAGGTTTCTTTATTGATATTCCCTGGACCTCTTTCTTTTCTAATGATGCACACTCCACCTTGAGCCACATACAAGATTTTGTAAAAATTGGAATGGAAACTTTTATTCCTCATCAAAAGTACAGTAAAAGATCTAATTCACCTAAATGGTTTGACCATAATTGTGCTAGAGTAACTGAACAAAAAGCAATAGCCTACAATGCATACACAAGATCAAAAACACATGAAGCCTTTAATTACTTTAGAAACATCAGAAATCATGCCAAAACTGTATTAAACCTAACTAAATCAAACTTTCTCCATAAGCAGGCAAATAAACTTCTAAATAATCCAAATGATAACAAAATATTTTGGTCTACTCTTAACTCATTCAAATCCAACTTCACTACTGCTTCATCCATTCCACCATTAAAATCTCCGACTGGCAATCTTGTAAGTGACCCACGAGGTAAAGCTAACCTTCTTGCAGATATTTTCTCCACCAACTCAACCTTAGATGACATAAATCAAGATGTCCCTGTACTTAATTTTAATTCACCTGAAATTCCCTCACTTAAGATCCACACCAGACATGTCAAAACTATTTTGCAGAATCTCTCAGTAGATAAGGCTCCTGGTCCAGATGAAATTCCTCCAATAGTACTTAAGAATTGCTCCTTGGTGCTCGCTCCTGTATTGGCAAAATTTTTCCGTCTGTGTACTCATACCTCATGCTTCCCAGTACCCTGGAAAGAAGCAAACATCCATCCAGTTCCTAAAAAAGGTGCCTCTTCAGATCCATCAAACTACAGACCAATAGCTATAACTTCCACTCTTGGCAAAGTTTTTGAAATTATATTAAATAATCACATAATTAAGCATCTGGAGAATAATAAATTAATCAGTGATAGGCAATATGGTTTTAGACGATGTCGATCAACTGCAGACATTCTTTGCCTTCTTACGCATCAAATCAACCAAGCTACAGACCAACATGGTGAAACACATACAATAGCACTGGATATATCAAAGGCATTTGATAGAGTCTGGCATCAATCCTTATTGTCGAAGATGTCACACTACGGCCTTGCATCATTAGTTCCACTAATTTCTTCTTATCTTCATAACAGAAACATACGTGTAATGGTAGATGGCCTTTATTCTCAATTTCACTCAATAAATGCTGGTGTTCCCCAGGGATCAGTTTTGGCCCCAACTCTGTTCCTCATTCATATCAATGATCTCATATCTACCACTCATAATCCAATACATTCCTACGCAGATGACTCAACACTCCACAGTTCCTTCACATTTACCAATTCTTTCACCCAACCCGATCTTATAAATTCAAAAATAAACACTGCAATTTCTCTGAACCAGGACCTTTCTAGAATTAATGAATGGGGACAAGAGAATCTAGTTTCCTTTAATGCACAGAAAACCAAGTACATTCAATTTTCTAACCGACAGAATCTCACTGACTCCCATATATTTTTTAATGATGTAAATATTCCCACTTCCCCTAGTATTGACATTCTCGGTGTAACATTAACTACTAACTTGAGCTGGACACATTATGTTAGAAGCATTGCTAAGAATGCCTCTAAAAAACTGGGACTCCTGTACAGAGTTCGAGAATTCTTCACTGACGAGCAGTTGGCCGTAATATATAAAAGTCATGTGCGCTCTCAGATGGATTACTGTTCACCTCTGTGGGGTGGAAGTGGAGTGGTTGCATTGAGGCAGTTGGACAAAATTCAAAATAAAGCTATTAGATTAATCAATAACCCTGCAATCACACAGGACCTTCCTACATTAGCCATACGAAGAAACGTTGCATCCCTTGCATTATTCTAGATATTTTCACAGCAATTGTTCCGAGGAACTTGCTTCAATTGTGCCGCCTCTCCACATCTTTCCCCGTAGAACTAGGGCAGCTGAGAGCGCCCATGAATTTACACTTTCTCCTCCACAATGCAGAACTTCTGCTTATCAGAATTCATTTATCCCCAGAGTTACTACTCTTTGGAATTCACTTCCCTCGAATTGCTTTCTACAAACTTACAATCAACAAATGTTTAAATCCAGTTGTTACAAACATTTTATGAATGGAGGATGCCTTTAGGCACATGGACCTTTTTGTTTTATCTGTGTTTTTCCTTCCTCCGTTCATTGTCTCTTAAAAAAAAAAAAAAAAAAAAAAAAAAAAAAAAAGACGTCACCGGTACAGAAGGGGTTAATATATAAGCTTTGTTTATGCCTATTAAAATATAGGCCTACTTTCAAAAATAACTGGAGAGATGAGCAGAGTTGCATTGATGGAGACAATTCACGGCTGCACATTCACCCATTCTGTACCGGCGACGTCTTTTATATTTTATTATAGCTACATTTAGGCGATTTTATGAAGCTTAGGAAGAATATATGGTAGCTAAAACGATTAATTAAGATTGTCTGTAGCCTTTGAATCAGTAGACGTCTTTCATAAGCTGTACAAAATCGTCTAATAGTTGCCAGAATAGAATGAAAAGTACATCACCGGTACAGAAGGGGTTAAAACTTTAACCCTTACATGTCATCAATAAATTTTAGTGTGATTTTTCCATGGAGGTAAGATCTTTACCTCCATGGATTGTTCTCGGGGTATTGGGGTAAAATATAAGTCCTAGGTGATGCATCGCCAGAGCTTAAAATTTAACCCTGGAACTTCTGGAAGATTTGTGCCTTTGGTTCATTTTTGGGCGATATTTGCATGTATTCATTATTTTTCTAGTTTCCTCCCTAGACCTCCATCAATTAAAAAAAAACAAAAAAACATCCATTAGATCCCCCTTCTAGATTAATTTGTACATTTTTCGGTAGAACCGGTTCTTCCAACATTACAGGCTCACTATCGTTCGCCAGAGAAAGAATCGACACCTAAATAACACGAAAGGTCTAAATATTGACGAAGAAATGGGGCGAAAGGTCTTAAAATCGACTAACTAATGGGGCAAACATCTTAACATCTGAAAACTAATGAGGCTAAACAGGAGGTTGAAAGTGGTCCAGAAAACCGGCCCATCCCCCCCTAACGTGATTCTTCACTTAGGGTTATATGTCCCTTATCCGTGTTAACCCTTTTAATCGGATGACGTAATTTTACCTTTTATTCTACCTAGATGCTACCAACAATACAGCCAGATCCAGTGTTTTCGAGTTGTATAGTAGGTGTAAGAGACAAAGAGTCAACATGGGTCTTCTCGTTCATCAGGCATCCATTTCCACACTAATTACATCTCTAAAATATTGTGTTCTTTTATTTAATAATTTTAATTTTAGTAAGCGTTGTTTCCACATAGCGATTTTGATAATTAAATTTGACTTTATATTGTCCTTGTCCCAATTTTGGTTTGTTTAGTTTGCAAGTTTTACATTTTAATGTTAGTGTTCTCTATAATCATGCGTTGTGCATATTATAATATGTAGGCTACGTATATCCAACACCCATATTATAATATGTAGGCTACGTATATCCAACACCCATATCGTTTGGTAGTCAAATAAATTTTCATATAAAGCAGATATGGAGTTTAAACATTCTCAAAAGTCTAAATTGTCGTAAATCAGCCACCCATCTCTTTTCGACGATAATAACCCCATTAAACTATTAATCTACGTTGGCCACGGTTATCAATAACTTAAATAATATAGTATGGAACTGCATCCAATGGTTGGACTGTATGGTAGGCATAGAAATGTCAACATTCAACATATTATTTCTTTTTGGAAGGCTATACACAGTGCTAGATAAAGCCAGTGTCGACATTTAAAGGGTCTGAAGGCGGGAAAACAGCGCTAATTTGTTGTATCGGCCACTTGTGTAATTTTATTGGTAGGGTCAATTATATTCAGCTTGGGAATGATCTCGATGTAAAAGGATTAAAATCTGTGCGTTAGATCTCTTGGCTATTGGAGAATGTAGCTAAACTGAATACAATTGTCGAGGTAGCTATAATAAAACAAATATTGGCTCTCTCTGATAGAAAATAACCTAACTTGACCTTAGCTAACCCAGGGTAATGATAGCTATTTGAACGTAATGTACTGTCCACACCCACGAACAAAAGCGCTGGCCCATCTTCATAACTTTACATTATATTTTTTGTATTGCTATAATACAACCAATAGCTGTATATATTTCTTAGTGTCTTGATAAAATAATACTGTATATTATATTTTTCTCTGAACAGGACTGCTGGACTTGAGAAGCAGCTAAATTTTTAGAGAGGCTGTTGATTGGCTAATCATGGATAGGAGTATGATTAGTAAATTAAGATATCTTCATTATTTCATATCTACTTTTTAAATACTTTAATTACGAACAATTTCAAAAATTGAGTCATGTTCTAGAGATATATTCGAACACCGTGGTATAAAATATGTCACATAAAATACACTATTAACGTACATATTATAAAGTGAACACAGACAAAATAAAAACACATGAGAAAAAACACTAAGCGAGAGAGGAGACTGCCTGCTGAGACAGCTGAGTTCTCGAGCCTATCAGCCAATCAGGGGCTGATAACCTAACTTACCAACACCGTAGAACTTACCCTGGTGTTAGGAAGCCACTGCATATGTTAAAAATGCAGAGGCTTGTGATTAGCTAAGGCAGGTGAGCTGTAAGCAGAGACTCAGTCAGTCTACAAATCTCACTTACTTGTTGGTTTTATCATTTTTATTTTGCTTGTGTTCACTTTATAATATCTATGTTATTTATTTGTTATATGATATATTTTAGCTCTCAGGGTTCGTATATCACTTTAGATTATCACTATCATTAAAATTGCTTACAATTTCGAGTTTCAATAAGTTGATATCTCAACTTTATCAGCACACATCAATCAACAACCAATCAGCATCTTAATTTTATATACAATATTCTACTCTACAATGAAAAATAGAAATGTACTTAATAAAATATATATCCATTAGATGTACAGTATCTGTTAAACACCATAATGTAGGACAAATTAATCTAAAATTATACTTGATGTTTTGAAATCACAACAAGAGATATACTAGTATTAGTAATGTTCACATTTTATTATTTTATTCGTGAAAAATTAAAGAATATGGTGACATCTGGCAAGTATGTCCACAGATTGAACACTCCTATTATGAAATATTGGCAATAATATGGAGTGGCATAGCAGTTTCTTATTTTTCTATTACTGTATAGAGAAATCAGCTGCTGAGGGGCTAAAAATTTCCGCCTAGCTAAATATAAATTGAGTAGGCGCACGCCAAGGATGAATTCGAGGGCGGTATTGCGAAATTAACTCCAGGCCAGGGTATTGAATTGGGAGAGGGCCCATAATTATGGCACATAGAAAGTACTTATCGGGTAAAGACCTACATAATTTTGTTAGCGTTGATGTGTTTTTTTTTTTTTTTTTTTTTTTTTTTATAAAAGAAACATACTGTATATAGTTTTATACAATTGCCTTAAATATATAGGTATGTACAAAATAAAGATTAATTAAAATTATCAATCACTCATTAGGGAAAAAATGCACCATGTGGGAGTTTGTTAGTTATGTAGAGCAGATTAATCTGACCACTGAGCTCCATACGGAACTCTCATAGGTCTGGCCACGTGGGAATATATGTCAGCACGTCATTCTTTGTTTCTGACCGAGACAATCATTTGTAATTTTTTCTTCATCCTACGGCTTTAAACTCCTTCAAGCTTCTGGTGTTTAAACATTTTGACTCTCAAATACAATGAATTTGGCTCTCATTACATTCAATTTAAAGTGACACTAGCTACAGGCCATTTTACCTTTTACCTCCTTCTTATCTTCTTATGCCTGACGACGTATACAGACTAAACACACATAACAAAGCCACTCCAACAGCTTCCTCTCTCTCCAACACCCCTTCTCCCCTCTCAACACTCTTCTCTGAGCTAGTGCCGGTACATATGGACAGTCCTGTATAGAATCGTAAGATTCCGGGACGAGCTCAATAGACGAAGAAGTATAGGAAAAATGTAGAGCGAATTCCTAGACTTTTTAATCATAACATAGGCTACATGCATACATTAAATGGTCTGAAACGTTTAAATGTTTGAAAGGAATTTGAAGCATTCTCAATATTTCCATGATTATTTCTAACTTGATATAATCCTCTGCAACTGTTCTGGGGTAAGGTTGAGTGATTGCCCCGACGCATCCTTCATTTGCCTCAGTACAAAATATGTCTGTGGAAAATTAGAAGGATCAGTTAGAGGGAGGGTGCTTGAAGACTCTGAGGGTTGTCCGACCAGAATAGTGCTTGAATTTGATTTGACTTGTGGGACAGGGTTCAAAGAAACTTCCGGCATGATTAATAGAACCTTTCTCTGTTGCATTATGGGTGCGATTGAATTCAAGCTACTGTTATCTGTTGGGGGACTGTTAATGCACTGTATTTGAGTTTGTTGGGGACTGTTAACACACTGTACTTGGGGCTGCTGGTCAAGTGCTGAGATGGAGCTCAGGAATTTGGGAGGGTTTGTAATGTGAAAGATACGTCTTACCTGATCAAACGGCATGACTGGACTTGAAGGTTCTTGGGATGTTTTTGAATATGGGGATTTGTTGGATACCAGAGATATACTTGATTCTAAGGAATGGCCAGATTGTAAGGATTTACTTACTTCTGTGGATTTACTGATTTCTGTGGATTTATGGGCTTCTGTGTAAATATTTAATTGTAGGGATTTATTGGATTCTGCAGATTTTCCACATTGCAGGGATTTATTGGTTTCTGGGGAATTATTTGACTCTAGGAATGTACTGGATTTTGAGGATTTACTAGATTCTGGGGTTTTATTGGATACTTTATCTGAAGGTACCACAAATATAGACAATGAATTCATTTCTTTCAGCACAGGAACCTTTTCCATTGAACAAAGAGAAATTGAGGTTTTGTTATCTTTTCTTACCTCTTGTATTGATGACACAATGGTACTTGAGGTACTGGAAAGACTGTCGACTTTGACTTTGCGCATATTTATGAATGGACCTGGAGAATGTAAATCTTTCAGCGAACGTACAGGATCTGAGGTGTTCTGAATCTGTACTATTTTTTTGGGCTCTTCTTCTGATAATGTAATGCGACAAAAGGACGATACAGAATTATTTACTTTATGTGGACTTGTTAATGGATCCGCTGCCTGTACACCTTCCACACGCTTCACCTTTACTAGCGAACTAAGAGAATCCGAGGTTGTCCTACTCACTTCTCTTACCATTTGTTCTGATGATGTGAAGTGACTTGATGTATCTGCAGGATTGTTGGTTTCGAGAGCACTTGTCGATGGATCAAATGGTATGACGGAACTTAAGTCTAATGATTCTGGAGATTCGTTGCCTTGTAGAAATCCCATCTCTTGATCTAAAGGTTCAGGGAAACATAAAGGACTCTTATCATCAACCAACGAGGATAAATCTTGTAACTGCGACACCTGCTTTGGTTTTGGTGGTTTACTAGTTGTTACTTTTGTTACTTTACCCAGATGTGCAAAGCTTAAGGATGGTTTAACAATTGTCTTTTTCTTATCACTTGAATGTGTCAGGGAACTAGAGGGATTTATAGTATTATTTATTTGTGAAGCCTGTTTACAGGAAATCAGTGAGTTACCCTTCTTTTCTGACATTGGTGCATCCTCTTTCTTTGACTGCGACGCAACCTGATTTTCCGTCTGCGATTCAGCAATTTTGTGTAACATAAGTTGATCAAGCGATTTCTCTGACAAATGTGAAAGGAACCTCAAGGACTTGGGAGGTACATAGTGCTCTGGCTTTAGTATTTCGTACTCTGAAGGCCAAGGCACCAGAGTCCAGGGAATATGCGAACATTTCAGCCGTTTTTCCAATCTACTCTTGAGGTGAAACGGAAAGCTACGAGGTACGGGAGAGCTATAGCTGTGATCACTCGACATTCGATCAGGCATAAAGAGAGGAGGAAGGGCAGCGTAAGGCAGAGGATTAGGAGGAGAAAGGGTAACACCATAATTTTGTGTGTTCTGCTCCTCATCCTCAATCTCTCGTACTTCCTCTTCGCCGTCTCTGGTGTCCTGGCTCACATTAGATGGAGTTGGTGACAGTCGTAGTTTCAGGCTTTCATTGTCCTGTAACAAATACAATTTATATGAAATTATAAGTACTGTATTACTAATATAGATTTTTTTTTTTTGGGTAAATTTATTTAAGAGGAGAAGGATACCAGGCCACCCGCCTCCGATCCCCTCTAGCTGTCTTCTACCCCTCGCAGGAGAAAGCAGTGGTGGAAAATTCTCACCGCTCCACCACAGAGGAGGCTATCTACACCAGATAGTGGCGGGCACTGGGGTCGTCGCATCCCTACGCCATTTGAAAATGTAGAGATGTAGAGGGAGAGAGAGAGATAAAAGGGGCTATGGGAAGTAGAGGACACCAACCTCACTCTGACAGAGTCAGCCCACCACCTGGGCCTGGGTCTCTGGGTTTTTCTCCTGGACGACCTAGATGTGTGTGGATTTTGTGGTTTGTTTTTTGTTGTGTTGTGTTGTGTTGTCCCTGTTCGGGCTCTGTCCCAAGTCGGCCACCCCCAATATATATATACAGTATATACAGTATATATATAAAAAAAAAGTGTATGTGCCAGAGTACAGTATATAGATAGATAGATAGACTAGTACAAATAGCTCTGTACTAAACAAAACACTATAACAATAAATATAATTAACTACCATATAACTGTTGAAAAAAGAAAAGAAAAATAAGAAAAGTGGGAATTGGGCCTGAGTATATACTGTAGAATAGAATATAACTGTTGATTTTGCAAATATAGTACTGTACTGTACGTGTATTATGAATGGACCTGATGAACGTTCGCTTTCAGCGAACCAAAAGACTCTGAGGTTTTCCGTACAAGTTTGGGTGGATAGGACTCGTCAGCCTTGGTTGGCAACCCGTTTAGGGGAGTAAACCTTCTATAAATTCTTACTGCTTTCCTAAGGCTGAAGCAGGTTGATTGATGGAATAACCACCCTCCACTGTTGAAATATAGTGCTAAAATATACAGAGAAGGCATCGGAGTCAGACGGACCCTAAGTTGAGTGGTCAATCCTGTAAATCCTTGAATAACTGGCACGGGTTGTCCTTCTCATAGGGGACAGGTCTGCTTAGCGACGTTTTGTGTATGGCCACCCTCATAAAGGGGAGTAAGGCATCCGGTAATAGATAGATAGATAGATAGAACCCCACATATGATGAACTCCAAAAAGATAATTTCAGTTTTGGCAGTAGCCTAGAATGTCCAACTTTTCCTCAATATGACAATTACAATATATACACCCGGTCTGATGCATTTTCCCCCATGGGCGAGAGGTCAGCCAAGAGGGGCTTGTAATATGCCAGACTCTATCAAAGGCTGTCAATATTGCAATAGAAAAGGTCTCGCCGCAGTACGCACTATGTGTACACTAGCGCTATTTCTAACAATATTGTTTTGAAATAGGATCTAGCTGCACCAATATTATAGTTTAATCAGAATTCACTCACCTGTGATAATCTACTTATAGTTGTAGTCTGGTTCGATATAAATGCAAATAAGCTCCAATATGATGTTAGAAACAAGTTGTGCAACAAATACTGATGAAAAAACGCGGCGTGACCTTATGCACTATTATGGTAAGGTCACGTACATGTTTATTTCGTCAGTATTTGTTGCACAGCTCGTTTCTTGGTTTGTTTAGTTTGCAAGTTTTACATTTTAATCATATTGGAGCTCATTTGCATTGATATCGAACATTGATACTCAAACCAATAGTTGGAAATAGCGCTAGTGTACACATACAGTAGTGCGTACTATGGCGAGACCTTTTCTATTGCGATATAAAAAAAAAAAAAAAAAAAAAAAAAAAAAAAAAGGGGGGGGGGGAAAAAAAAGAAAAAACAAAGTGGGGGGATTGGGCCTGAGTAAATAGATAGATAGATTATTATTATTATAATTTGTATTATTAGGTCATAGTATAATGTAACACAATAATATAAGATACACATAGACACAAACACATAATTAACTGACCTTTTCACCCATGCTGTCAACATCCTCCACTACCGGCTCACCCGGAGTGGTCATCTTCACAGCCGTCGATACTTTGGCTGTAGTGCTGGTAGAGAAAAGATCTTTATCATCCTCCAGCATCACCATGGCCGTTAGTTGAGGAAAGTTCTTGGGCAGTAGTTTGTCGCGCCTCATGTACATGGTCAAACGCTCCAGTAGAAGGGAGTCTTCATAGTTTATGCTGGGAAATATAATGAATGATGATAATTAAGATTTCGCCAAATACCTTTTAAATAATGTGTGAAATCTAGAAGATGGATATTTAAACCCAGGAACTGTGAACGGTCAGGCTATGGAGAATGTCAGCTTATTTAAGTATTTGGGCAGTGTGTTGAGTAAAGATGGGAGTATGGATGAAGAAGTGCGGGAGAGGGTGCAACAGGGGAAGAGGGTTGTAGGAACTCTGAAAGCAGTAACAAGAAATAGGGTGGTCAGCATGGAAGTAAAGAAGTCCTTGCATGAGTGTGGTAATCCCGACATTGACGTACGGGAGCGAAACATGGACGTTGTTGGAGAGACTCAAACCAAGAGTGAGAGGGGTGGAAATGAGTTATTTGAGAAGTGCGTGCGGAGTTACATGGAAGGATAGACGAATGAGGAAGTACGAGAGCAGTGTGGAGTGGATGCAGATGTGCTGGAAAGTGTGAAAAGGAACACCTTAAGATGATTCGGTCATGTGGAACGTATGGGAAGCGAGAGAATGACTAAGAGAGTGTACGAGAGTGAGTTGTGCAGAATGGGAGGAGGGACGTCGAATAACTGGGGACAGAGGTGCAAGGGGGCATTTCATTCATGGCCAATCCTTCGGGGATCACGGCGTCCGGCAATAGATAGATACTGTATATACCGGCGATCTATATCGCATACCAATTGCATCACAAATTGGCAAGTCTACCCTAGAAATGTTACCAATTGTTGAAAAATATTTACAATTATACAGTATACAGTTGTGTGGGATACTGACCTTCTCTTACGGCCTTGTGTGTCCTTCTTGAGATTTCGGAAGTCCCTAGTAATCTCGTTGTACATTTTACCTGGTGGCCTGTGTTCAAATATAAGAATAGGTATTAGAAGTTTTTTTTTTATAGCTTAGGGAGGACCTCTAGGAATCAAAGCAACAAAA
Source organism: Paralithodes platypus (assembly GCA_032716605.1). NCBI lineage: Eukaryota > Metazoa > Arthropoda > Malacostraca > Decapoda > Lithodidae > Paralithodes > Paralithodes platypus. The sequence goes on from CM064511.1 coordinate 37,368,866, forward strand.
ACTCAATTCACCCTTAAACATTTACAGATCCTTCCTAAACTAAATTAATTAGTTTAAATATAGCCAGAAAAGCATAATCATATACTGAAAGGGTTAACAAAATAGTTTCTAACAGAGATCATGGCATGAAAGCTTTAACCAGTAAACCACAATATGCCTCAATCAATGTTTAAAAGGCGGTATGAGACGTGCCTTAATTGAAGATTTTAAGTAAAACTGTTTTAGGGCCATGTGAATGGAATAATATCGAACACTTTGAGGTACAATTGTACACAGATGAAGTAGAGACAGTGTGCAGGAATGTGAGTGGATAGAATCTTGTCACAGATTTGTTTACAGCTTTAAACCATAAATGGCAAGCATCCTCTATAGAGGTTTTTGTGTTGCAATGCGAACGTCCTCTTAACCTCAGAAGTGCGCATGGGGGTAATTAGACACCTCTGCCTGTGCACATGTATTTGAGCTGTTTCCATCACTAAAATATTCATTTTACCATAAATAGCATTAATACTTATCCATATGTGCCTATTATAGGTTGATTATAAAGGTATTAACCTGTTACAACAATAAAACAAGTGAAAACAGCGTTTGGATGGTCAAAATCGGCGATACAGGGCGGGAGTTACATAATGTATGGGTGAGGCAACCTCCTTTCCCGCCAATTTCCCCCAAGGCTGGAGAGACACTGTCGATCGATACTCTCTCTCTCTCTCTCTTGCACTCGCTTGCTAACAGTGATGACAATGCCCTGCTTGCAACTCGCTAATGTTAGCACGAAAATATACCTCAAAATAAGGGAATAACAGGGAAAATAGGTGATAACTGAAGGAGGGGAGGAAAGTGGGGAAGGAGGGGAGGTAGAGGAGTGATATTTTGCATGGCCCAGGGGCAAAATTTTTTTTTTTTTTTTTTTTCGATGTTTAACCCTTTATTAGCGGCTCACCACATAAGTCGTATTTAATAAAGCTGGACTATGTGGCGGCGCTCGACATAGGTCGAGTGGCAATTTCAGCACGTAATGTTGCTGAGAGAGAGAGACAAGTGGTGGCAGGAGAGTAGCGAGCGTATGACTGCTCCAGACCACCGCGGCGAACATACTGACACGAATCCCAGCTCCCTCCTCCCTCTTTCACTCGCTATATAAGGAATTGTATCGGGAAAGTGGCTAATTACATGCTTTTTGCACTCGCGTTGCACGGTTATTGCAAGAAAACTAGCCATCATAAAAGGATCGTTATGGTGTCATTCGAAAGCTCTGTTTATGCCCTTTCAGGGATAGGTACTTGTTTTACGTTCTGGGTCTTATTTAGGCATGAAAATTATCACGTAAACAGCCCTATTTTGGCTAAAAACACCCCGCTGGGCGGTACATATAAATAAACCGCATAGGCCGCTCGTAAGGTGTTGAAGTTGATTTTTTTTTCTTCTGACTCTTAAGAGTCTTCCCGCAGTCCGCCGGGGGAACTCTTAAGAGTCTTCCCGCAGTTCCCGGGTTAAGATCCAGCATACAAAAAAAACTTTCAAAACACCCTAGTAGCACTCAAAACAACGCAATAAGTGATTAGGTGAGATAATTCCCCTCCATTATTTACTACCACTCCTCCATATGTGTCCCAACCCCCTCCCTCCCCCCTCCTCAATTATCCGGTATTTTCCTTATCATTCCCAATATTTATTGAGTATATTCGTGCAAGGACAGCAGGGAGAGAGGGGGGAGGATGGGGGAGTCTTTCTCCAACCCTCTAAGCCAGTCTCAGAACTCCCCTGGTCTCTCAGTGCCATGCGAGACAAGAGAAAGGGAGGATGTCTCTCTCTCGCCGGTCCGGGTCAGATTACGACCGCGGGGCTGTAATATACGTTTTTTTACCAGCCAATTGCTGTTACCACTTGTTTTATTGTTTTTCAATATTCATATGTTCATTAAAAGTAAATTAGGCACATATGGATAAGTATTCCTTAAATATACAGTATATGGTAAATATGACGACTTTCGTCAGAATTGAACCAAATACCTTCGCATGGCGTACCCTTTGAAATACCATAGCTTCGCCGTTTGAAGGTTAAGGTTAAGGTAAATGAAAGAATTTACATATTTACTGAAGTGCTGTTAACGATTGCTCTAACACTTAATTTACCATAAAACTATAAACTAACTCTTCATAGTGGCTAAATAAAGGTAAACTGCCAGCAATACTGCACTCACCTCATGCGTGGGAGGCCAGGGTTCAATCCACCGCCGGAGCACCTTAAGTTTAGTCATTTACGGGTGGGGGTTTCAATACCTTTAGCTGAACTGGTGGACATTTTAGAGGTGCAGTAGACCAGTGAGGCATGTATAGGCTAGCACCTGATCAGCAGGATCGAACTGATGACACTGGTTACAGACTACATTCACATCCACAACCTTTCCAACAGTACAATAATATTCCAAAAGCTTCCCCCCCCCCCCCCCACACACACACACACACCCCTCAACCGGATCACTATCAGCATAGCAAAGTCTACATGGAAGTTGTCTCCACTTTATCTGTCTACAAGTGTACATTTAGTTGTGTTTCAGGGGGGGAGGGGAGATTTTTAAAAGAAAACTTGTCTGGTAGAGGTAGTGGGAAAACCAATATACACAGGTTTTCGGTTTTTCCACTGCCTCTACCAGACAAGTTTTCTTGTAAAAATGTAAAACCAATATGCACAAGGCGGGTGCCCATCCCCAAAAGGGGTTGAAATAGGGGAGCTATCCCCCCCCCCCCACCAAAGGCAGCTTTCTAGGGCCTTTCCTAGCTGATGCTGAGAGGATTGAGTTCAAGTCATGTGTCTATCAGAGTTAGAGTTGAGCATTCTCTGCCATACCCATAGCTTACTCTGACTGTTCCTTTCGCTTATATATTGTCTACTGTAGATCTCAAGTGACGGCGTCTCTTCCGTGGATGGGCCTCTCTACTGCCAAACTAGAGGTTGGCAGACTGGGAGCCAAAGTGTCACATATTTTCCCTTGCCCCTCAACTTTCCTTTCATAATTGTTGGGGGTCACAGGGCCCTGGGTGGGGCTTTGGTGTACCGGGCATTTCCGCACCTTCGTCAGCCCCTCGCCTGGGAGCGACTTCGGTCACCTGGGCTTTCATAGTGGTAAGGCTAGGAGGGTTCTGTGGAGGCGCTTGGTTATGGCCTTGCTTGTGACCTAGGGGCTGTTCTGTCAGACAGCCTGGGGAATAACAGCAACAACAACAACCAATATACACAATTCCCATGTTAATAAATACTGTAGTTATCTTCTACACTACTGTTGGTGATCCTATCCCTGGTAATCTATTCTGTACTATGATGTCATTCCTCATGTAATTCTGGCTATTTTTATAGATTATTTTCTTCAGCTTCGCAAGGATTTGTTAAAATCAAGAGGCTTATAAAGATGATCTGTACCTTTCTGATTCAAACAGTTCCTACAGAAGCTGAATTATAATTGTCTAGCATTAGCCAGAACAAAATTAAAATAACGACGTTGTATTGAAGAGGTTAAGCTTCACTTTCGTTAATAAGATAAGAAAGTATGACAACCTTTTCCTTAAAAAATATGACTAAAGATTATACTGTACTGTACATGCAAAACTTACTTCTGTTTCTCCCAAGCGCAAGCTAACTTCTCTCCAACGTCACACTTCAAGTCCAATTGTACACAATTCTTGGCTTGCTTGCCCCTAGGATTCTGTAAATTAGGAGAGTTGGGTTAATTTCATTGGGGTGACCTATTGCATATTAGTTAGTGCACTCGGCTAAAGGCCGAGAGGTCCTGCGATTGATTCCCAGGCAAGGAATGAAACGTTTGAGTAGCCTCCTAACATCCTATGCCTCTGTTCACCTATCAGTTAATAGGAACCAGTCATAAGTGGACTGTTGTAAAGTCCCACTTCATCACAAAATAGCTGCCTCAGTTTGATATCAGGGGCATTACAGTTGGTCCTCTGGTAACGCGAGTTTTAGAAACGCGGATTTGGTGGCACGCGGTACACCCCAAATATCCAAAATGTTACTAACGCGGTCAATATTTAGACTGGCGCGGGGTCCAGCTGGGCTCCGAACCTACTCCCGACTTTCGTAGCTCATATCTCTTCAAATATATGGCCTAACCAAGTTTTTATGCATACCGGAGGTAGATATGATCGTTCCCGTGCATTGGGTGAATACTAGCACACTCCACATTGTGTAGTTAATGTGTGAGGTGAGAATAATTACCGAAACACACTTATGTTATTGTTTGGCTGTCGAGTGAGTGTGTGTGTTGTCATTGTGTGGACAAAATCGCTATGCTATCTCGGTCGCCGAATCTTTACTTACGACTTTCGTAATTTACCGATGCTTATATCTCTGCAAATAAATGGCCTAACCAAGTGTTTATGCCTACCAGAGGTAGATATGATCGTTGTTGTGCGTTGGGTGAAGACTAGAACTCCCTACATTGTGTAGTTATTGTGTGAGGTGAGAAATAATAAGACGGCGAGTTAGGCGGGAATTCCGAAGCTACGATTTTCGTAATATACCGATGCTCATATCTCTGCAAATAAATGGCATAACCAAGTGTTTATGCCTACCAGAGGTAGATATGATTGTTGTTGTGCATTGGGTGAAGACTAGAACACCCTACATTGTGTAGTTATTGTGTGAGGTGAGAAATAATAAGACGGCGAGTTAGGCGGGAATTCCAAAGCTACGATTTTCGTAATTTACCGATGCTCATATCTCTGCAAATAAATGGCCTAACTAAGTGTTTATGCATACCAGAGGTAGATATGATCGTTGTTGTGCTTTGGGTGAAGACTAGAACACCCTACAATGTGTAGTTATTGTGTGAGGTGAAAAATATGATGGAGGGATTTCAGAGCTTCGATCGAAAAATGTCGGCTACTGTTGTGACTCTCTCATTAGCCTAGCTGCCTAGCCTAAACAAAATATTTATTCAGAGGTAAGAGTTGTTGCAATGGGCAAATCAACTCATTGCACATGTCAAATAACCTTTATAATTGATTTAATTATTATAACATAGGCTTCTATGGAGAAAAAGTGAACTTTGTGGAAATCCCCAGAACACCAAGGTACCTTTAACATGTAAACATATGGGTTCGGTAACGCGGATTTTGCTAACACGGGCGGTAACCAGAACACATTGGCCGCGTTAATGGAGGACCAACTGTACTATTAAACTTGAGATCATTAACCCTTTCCCTGTGGGAGACGTTCCCGAACGCCATGGCAATTTACAGGCTTTTAAAGCCTCTAAAATCGAGTGCAAGGGAGCGGGAGTGCGACAGGCCACACGTCCGTCTCCCGGCCAAGCGACCGTGGCACTGAAGGGTCTCAGTCAGAGTCTCGCAAGATATACAGTGCTGCCAAAGGCAAATGTAGCGAGACATTAGCGAGAATGGCTCATTTTAGCGAATGTCTATGGTAGCGCTGCGGGTGAATCCCGCGAGCTACGAAGCTCGTTTTGGTGTGATTTTGAAGCTATTTTCTTCTAGTTTTCGGCTGAATACATTTAATTTATTGAGACACTTGCCTAATCAATCAGGAGTGCCTGAATGAGCAGAGAAAATGTTAAACATGAAACATTAGGTAATGTAATTTACCTTACAATTTGATTAATACCTCACTGCCATTCTAATAATATGAAGATCAAAAGAGCAAGATACCTGTACAGCAATAATAATAATGTGCTTTAGAGGTCCTGGCAGAGGTTGGCTGATCTCTGTTACAATGGGGTCTCTAATGTGCTTACCCTCTCAAAGGGACTACCTTGATGTGGCAAGGGGGCCTTGAACCAGGAAATTAAGGTTCTTCAATAGCACTTTTCCTTGTTTAAATACTGTATACTAGTCTTCAGTATTTTTTTATCTTCCATTTCTCTTCTCCCTTCTGTTCTGTTTTTCCTCTCGTCACACTATTTCGCATTTTTCCTGGATTTCTTTTCCTTATGCTTTTACTTCCCTTCAGGTTGTCTTTTTGCAACCTGTACCATATGTTGTGACGGAACTTTATTGCATTACACTCTAACTGCGGAAAGGCAACCCCGACTGAACCCTTACAATGTATGTAATAGAAAACGACACTAAACCATTGTATGTTAATTAAAATGTAAAACTTGCAAACTAAACAAACCAAAATTGGGACAAGGACAATATAAAGTCAAATTAAATTATCAAAATCGCTATGTGGAAACAACGCTTACTAAAATGAAAATTATTAAATAAAAGAACACAATCCACCACATAGGGTGTACATCACTACATGAGCAAGTTAATCTGTTTCCCAAGCAAACCAATCGCACATATAACAACGCACTATCGTCACGTTAAAGGAAGTAGTCAAGTTTGGGAAGTCCGGGACGTTCTGGCAAATTTTACTAAACTCTGCATGAATAAAGAAACTACATGTTAAATGTCAAAATATTATTTAAAATCAAATTTGCAACATGACAAGACATTATAGTAAAAAATACAAATATTGATAAGATATCTATACTATTACAAAATAATATATAAAATACAGTACAGCACTCACTAACGATAGTGCTATCGGGTAGGTACCTGTAAGCATAGCATGCCTCAAGTGACCCCTATCAATAACTACCCTACAAATAACCTACATTTATAGCACAAATAAACTAAGGAAATCGCAAAAGTAAGCAATTGATAATATCGACAATGAATACATATAATATAAAGAGAAATAATTGCAAAATATGAAGTAACAACAGATTTAAACAAAGAGTACTCTTTTAACAAGAACAATAAATTTAAAAAAAAAAAAAAATCATCAATATTAATAATAATAATAATAATAGAAAAAGAAAAAGATAAACAATAAATACAGACAAAAAGTAAGCAGAGGTTATACAAGAAACTTCAAGTTAAAAATGCTTGATTAAAATTATTGATGTCAAATTTTAGAATACAGTCACAATAATTGACCCTAAAAAGATTAAATTTATGGAACAATTTACTTGCCTCAATAATATACTGTATAGTTTATAGTACGGTATATAAATATATCTTGAATTTAAATACTGTAGCTGCTAAAACTGCTCTATACAGAGTATTTGCTCACCTTCTTTCCTGCCTGTGTATCTTTCTTTAACTTCTTGGTTCGGCTGGGGCCAATTATTTCACTCTCCATGTCATCAATACAGCACTCCACCATTAACAACTGAGGACAGTAAAAAAAAGAAATCATCATATTCTTCAATTCCCTTAATCTGGGCATTTATTAACCCCCTCTGTACCGGCTACGTCTTCTTCATTGTATTTCAGCTATATCTATACAATTTGAAGCATAGGAAGGATATATGGTAGCTAAAGGATTAATTGAGATAGTCTAACCTTTTAATGGATAGACGTCATTCCTAATCTGAATAAAATAGTCTAATAGTTGCCAGAATATAATGAAAAGAATGTCACTGGTACTAAATGGGTAAAAAAAAAAAAAAAAAAAAAAGGTCACTGACCAGTACAGAATGGGTTAATAAAATATATATTGGTAGCAAGATCCATAATAGTGGTAAGTCAGGCTACAATGTTAATAATGGCCTTGGCTTAGCATATGGGGTTAATGGATTCACTCAACAAAAGTATATGGCGTTGTCGACATCTGTGCAAAAGGACGAAGCTGCGGGTCTTCAAGACACTGGTGCTCCCTGTCTTATTATACGGATGTGAGACATGGACACTCAACAGGGAGTTGAAGAGACTCATCAACTACTTTTGTACTAAATATCTTCGCAGGATCATGGGTTATAGCTGGCATGATTACATCTCCAACCAGCGACTACTCCGTGAAACTGATACAAGATATATTTGTTGTATGGTCCGTGAACGCCAATTTCGGCTATATGGACAGATGGTTCGCCTCCCTGATGCTGACCTGCTCACCAGGTTATCTTTACAGAGAACAACCCTGAGTGGAGGAGGCCTAGGGGAAGACCACGGAGCTCATGGCTGAGGCAAGTCGACCAATCTTGCGATAGGATTCTTGATATGGGCTGGGCAGATGCCTGGAGTCTCGCCCGGATGAATCCCCAGAGTGGAATTGGATGGTGAGTGCGGCTACGCAATGTCACGATCTATGCCCCCATTGATTGATTGATCAATTAGGAGAACTTTTCAATTGTGTCACCTCTTCTAATCTTTCCCTCTGGTACTAGAAAATTGTTTATGCCCATGACTTAACCATATTTGGTCCAAGGGGGTCCTTTTTTGACATCCTCTGTTCGTTCCATTAATTACCACCTCACCCTGGAATTACCTTGAACCACCTCAACCTGGAATTACCTTGAACCACCTCATCCTGGAATTACAAAAACAAAAACGCCTTCCCAGACTTCCTTCAAACTAAAACTTGCACAACCAGACCACCTTCAAGCTAAATTTGTACATTTTTGATAGCAAAATATCCCAAACAAAGGCTAATTTCTTCTAATTTACAGGCTCGCTATAGCTTACCCAGAAAAAAAATGAACGAATGGGGTGAATCGTCTTCTAATCACATAACTAATTGGGTGAGACGCCTTAAAATTGCCAAACTTATGGGGGAAAACAGGGGCGTCCAAAAAGACCCCTCTCAGACCAAATAGTGTTATTATGTTTAAAAAAAAATATATATATATATATATATATATACAGTATATATATATATATACTGTATATATACAGTATATATCGGTATATAAAAAATAAAATAAACAAAGAACAGCACATTTACTGGGTTAGGAGTATCATCATCATCCATGGAGGACCGCGAAGTGGAGGGTTGGGGAGAGTCTGGTGGCTTGCTTCCAACACTTAGCTTCAACATTTTACTGCGCCCGCTTAAAGGTCTACCTCTGAAATAAAAGAATTTATGCCTTATATATTTTGTTTATACTGTATGCCCTATTCTGATCACCATTATCTTTAAACAGTAATTATATCCACATGACGGAAACAAGTAACATTAACACCCAGAATACGGACCCTCGCGCCTTTTGTATTTTCGCGGGTGTCCTGGTACCAGGTAAAATATTGAATTCTCAGGATTTTGGCGCGCATATAAATACGCCAAAAAATGGCCTAACCTAGGTTATATATATATCCAGCAGCAGTTGTCGTTGTTGTCTTGCGTTTGGTGAAAACTAGAAGTCTCTAGACCAAGTGGTTCAGTTTTGATGATGAAAATAAGTAGGTCAGTATGGCGGAAGAAAGCCTAGGATTCAGTGTTTACCCCCGATTATCATCATTTACCGATACTCATATCTCTGCAAATATATGTCTCACCTACACAGAGTAATCCAGCTAGCTCTCACAAACACATCCTCTTTTATCCATTTCACTACACTAAACAAGCACACCACTCTTCTTGCCATTACAGTATTGGAAAAAAACAAAAAAAAAAACAAAAAAAATATTATCTTGTTTAACTGTGGGAGACACCTGTTACAGGCAACTTTGCCTTTTGTCTCCTTCATACACATTAACAAAAAATCCATGTTGCCATTATGGAGGGAGACAGCCACAAAACCATAGCTGATTGTAGAGTTGCAACAGATGTTTCAAAGCACGTGGGTGTAGATGATGGAGGAGTGAGTAATAGAAGCCATCCGGGGCAGGGGTGGTGTTGGAGCAGTGATTGAGCGCATGTTGTTGTTGTTGTTGTTGTTGCTCCCCAGGCTGTCTGGCCGAACAGCCCCAAGGTCTCGAGCAAGGCCAAGGCCACAAACGAGCGCCCCCACAAAATCCTCCCTGCTTACCACTAACAAAGCCCGGGTGACCGAAGCCACTCCAAGGCAGGGAGCTAAGGAGGGTGCGGAAACGCCCGGGAAACCAAAGCCCCACCCAAGGCCCTGTGCCCCTCAGCAATTATGAAGGGAAAGTTGAGGGGCAAGGGAAAAATGTGACGCTTTGGCTCCGAATCTGCCAACTTCTAGGTTGGCAGTAGGGAGGTCAATCCACGGAAAAGACGCCGCCACTTGAGATCTAGAAGATATATAAGTAAAAGGAACAGTCAGAGTAAGCTATGGGTATGGCAGAGATCGCTCAGTTCTCACTCGGATAGACCAGCCCATCACCGCATGACTAGAACCCAATCCTCTCAGCATCAGCTAGGAAAGGCCCTAGAAAGCCGCCTTTGGCGGGGGGATAGCTCCTCTATTTCAACTCCTTTCGGGGTTGGGCACCCGCCCATGTTGTAGTTCAGGTAACTAGAAAGGCGAATTATAAGTACGAGCCTCCCCACCATGAAAAAAAAAAAAGGGTGAAATTCTTCCAAAAGTTTTTGTTGTAGAATCCGTGTAGGGCATGATCAGTCAAGAGATAACGTTACAGAAATGATCGGCATGAATGGTAGCAATGGCGATAGGGTATTGAAAAAGCGAGTTAGCGCCAGGTTTTGACTGCCGGAGGAGGACGTACAACGTGGTTATCAATACTACAAAACTGTTTCCAAAGTGTAGAGAGGGGAGTACGGAAGGTAAAGGATGAAATATATGAATGCCAAGAACACACCTTACTAAGTATGACACTGTGCTTGACGACTGCGCACACCTTCTTATAAAATGGCTTGACTAATTCCTTGAATGTGACGATAGTGTATTGTTATATGTGCGATTAGTTTGCTTGGGAAACAGATTAACTTGCTCATGTAGTTGTTGTTGTTGTTGTTGTTCCCCAGGCTGTCTGGCCGAACAGCCCCAAGGTCTCGAGCAAGGCCATAAACGAGCGCCCCCACAAAATCCTCCCTGCTTACCACTAACAAAGCCCGGGTGACCGAAGCCACTCCAAGGCAGGGAGCTGAGGAAGGTGCGGAAACGCCCGGGAAACCAAAGCCCCACCCAAGGCCCTGTGCCCCTCGGCAATTATGACGGGAAAGTTGAGGGGCAAGGGAAAAATGTGACGCTTTGGCTGCCAATCTGCCAACTTCTAGGTTGGCAGTAGGGAGGTCAATCCACGGAAAAGACGCCGCCACTTGAGATCTAGAAGATATATAAGTAAAAGGAACAGTCAGAGTAAGCTATGGGTATGGCAGAGATCGCTCAGTTCTCACTCGGATAGACCAGCCCATCACCACATGTAGTAATTGCTCATGTAGTAATGTACACCATGTGGTGGATTGTGTTCTTTTATTTATAATATTATTTTGCTAAAGCGTTGTTTACACATAGCGATTTTGATAAGTTCTTTTGTCTTTTTACTGTGTTCGTCTAAGTTTTGGTTTGTTTATTTTGCAAGTTTTAAATTATAATGGCATAATATGTTACTCTGTCTCTTAGAGAACTGTTGAGTAGCACTATTTGACGTACTATTGTCGGCCTTTAAACTAAACAATATATAATGCTACACTATAATAAAAAAATACATTATCAAATTAATTAATAAAATCTTACCTCTGAGACATGACGGTATCCTCTTTGCTTGGTAAACTATTTGGAACATTGTTGGTGTGATTTTCCTTCTTTATCGTATTATCTGAAAAAAACATATAGGAAAACAATATATTATTATTCTTCCATCATGTGAAGATATTTAGTACACACTAACACAAACATTTAGCTAGATATAAAGAGGCGATTAGATATTTGGTGTGGATACAGGAAAGCCTTCGGGGTACAGTTTAATGGTTGTATGGTACCTGGTAGCAACCATTTATTCAAGTATTTGGCCAGTGTAATAAGTAAAGATGGGAGTATTTGGCCAGTGTAATAAGTAAAGATGGGAGTATAGAGGACGAAGTGTAAGAGAAAGGATACAACAGCGGAAGAGAGTTGTAGGAACGCTGAAAGCAGTGACAAGGAAGAGGTGGCGAGCATGAAAGTAAAGAAGTTATTGCATGATAGTACTGTACTGTACAGTGATCCCGATGTTGACGTAAGAGAGGAAAGCATGAACGTTGTTGGATAGAAATAAATCAAAAGTAAGAGTGGTGGAAATGAGTTGCTTGAGAAATGCATGGGAATTGTGTGGATCAGCTGGAGAGTGTGATGAACACCTCGGGGTAGGTCGGTCATGTGGAGTGAGTGGTGAGTAAGAGTGAATGAAGTGGGGGTGGAAGGTCAAAGAGGGAGAGGCAGACCGAGAGTAAGGTGGAGGGTTGGAGTTGAGAGGTATACAAGTGAAAGTGGTGTTGGATGGGAGGAGGGGCACCGGCAGACAGATAACAAAGGTGCATGGAGGTCATTCATTCGTGGCCACCGCCTCGGGGATGAAGATATCTGGCAATAAATAAATAGACATATAGATCTACAGTATTTAGGGATTCACTCTGACACAAAACTTCCTCACTGAGAATGAGTCACACTACTTTAACCCTATGATTATAACAGGTCTAACCTGAGGAACATGATAGGCCAGTTTCTGATAGGTCCACCACTCCGAAAGATTTAGCTACAATTCGGACAAAAAAATTTATGGTTACCATAAAATGCAATATTACTGCACCATATTTTACTATTTTACTTGTATAGGCCTAATGAACATGTCAACATTGAAGAACCAGAAAATAGGTGTAAAGAGTAAGTATCCTCTGAAAAACCTGATTATTGTGATGGGGGAGTATATCGAGTGCATAGGAGGTAGAGCAACATGGACCCTCCCTCACTGCTTTCGCCACACTGAATCGTTCACACCGCTCTCTTGCACTGTATGAGGGAGAGGGGTGGTGTAGAGGAGGGCGACTGAACGTATTTGAGACGGGAGGGAGGAAGTACAGGGAGTGGGGAAGGGTAAGAGAATATAATAAGAGAGGGGAAATAGAGGGAGAAAAGGGGTGGGGAGGACAGGGAGGGTGGGGGAGACACATGTAAGTGGAAGAGAGGAGGTGGTGGTAAGAAGATATGCCACCTAAAAACATATTGCATCTATTTCCCTGGCACTGGTGTGTGTTTTGTTTTTTAAGTGTCAGATTCCAATGCAATAAAGGCATAAATGACCTGAAGGAATTATTTGAGCTAGTTTTAAAACTTTTGACTAGGAGATATCTTTCATAACCTGAATAAAATAATAAAATGTTAAATCATCCTCATCTACAGAACGCCCACTCCTCCTTTCGCTTTTCCAGATTCATCCCCTTTCCAGTGGAACCGGTATCTCTCGGTTTTCCAACTATCCACTGTTAAATGGCTGTGGATGTGAATGTAGTCTGTAACCATTGCAATCAACTTGCCCATGCTCATCAGGTTGTTGTTGTTCCCCAAGCTGCCTGGCCGAACAGCCCCAAGGCCCTGAGCAATTCCAAGGCCATAACCGAGCACCCCCACAGAACCCTCCCTGCCGACCACAATAAAGCCTGGGTGACCGAAGCCACTCCATGGCGGGGATCTGAGGAGGGTGCGGAAACGCCCGGGAAACCAAAGCCCCACCCAGGGCCCTGTGCCCCTCAGCAATTATGAAGAGAAAGCTGAGGGGCAAGGGAAAAATGTGACGCTTTGGCTTCCAATCTTGGTAGATTGGGAGGTCAATCCACGGAAGAGACGCCGTCACTTGAGATCTAGAAAATATGTCAAGTAAAAGGAACAGTCAGAGTAAGCTATGGGTATGGCAGAGATTGCTCAGCTCTCACTCTGATAGACCAGCCCATCACCACTGCTCATCAGGTGCTATCATATACCTGTACTTGTATACCTGCGACACTAGTTTACCGTATTTATAATGTCCGCCATTCCAGTGACAGGTATTATTATTTTTATTAATCTCACCACCACACCCCCAATGAAATTAATTAAAGTATATATGATCCACCGGGATTCGAACCCGGGTTATCACACACATATTTTTGCCACCTTAACCATTACACCACCAGGACGGTTAAAGGTTTATGCACTGGAAGGCCATGCCCACAGGTCAATAAACCTGTGGTGCAACGAACGAGAGGTAAACCTGGGCTATTTCACGCACAATTTGAGTAACCCTAAACCATGCAGACATCTAACTCTACATACAAAGGGGTTGCCCTCAACCACAGAAAAGTTGACCTATTAACACTATTTTTTGATGCATCAAATTTTATCTGTACGTACAATATTTACATTTTGTAATCACCTTTTTCTTAGCTCTGTGAAGTATATCCAAGAACAAAAATGTACAATCATCATGCACCACTTGGAAGGACAATTGTGAAAATAAGAATTAATAATCATGGTAGAAAATAGTCATTAGAGATAGCTCAGTGAGTGATGCATTAGCCCCTGCACTCTGGGCATAATTTGCATTTTTTAACCTGTTTTATTTCTTTAACCCGTACAGCCCCAGCGACGCGTCTGACGCGTCGGCGATGTATGTAACGCACAGCCCCAGCGACGCCTCTGACGAGTCACCCTTATTGCTCCGACCGTAACCTCAGGTGTAGCCACTCGAGAGGGCTCAGATTTGTATGGGAACTGTGTACGTATCCCACGCAACCGTGCCGATGGTTGAAAACTCTCAAAGTCCACGTACGTGCGCGTGAGCGCGCAATAACCTGGTTTTTTGGGGTAATTGCCTTCAATTTTTTACTCCTGTAAAATACGTTTTCGGGGGCTCTGTAGGACCATTCTTTAAGCTTTTTGAGCGGTTTTTCGTGGTTTTTCCTTCATTCCTAACCCATTCGCTATTGTTTCTGGAATAAAAAAAAAATTGAAAACCGGCCGGGTTCTGGTGAACAAACATTACAAAACTAGCCGGGGCTCCACGGGTTAAAGGTAAGGAATATGGAAAAATTCAAGTGTTTATGATGAAGCATGCTATCCTTTCTGTGAAAAGACATCAAACATTCCTCTGTAGCGATGAGCCGAGTACAGTACAGTATGTGGTTTTGTGAAATTTTGTGAGTATTTTATGATCAACAAAGCAAAGTGGATGCCTGGCAGGGGTGAAAGTCAAGAGAGAGCATCAGGGAATACCTCTGTCAACTTTGAACAGACTTACAGTAAAACTATTTGAGTGAGTCTCTTCCCCTCCAGATGCCACTAAAGGCATAACAAAATGTCTAAATGTCCTGGGATGTTTCCAGGGGTGCAGGGGTTAATACTACTTTAAGGTTCTAATGAATCATTACTCTATACTCTACTGGAACGTCAAGACTGAATACTATATCAAATCAAGACTGTAATGCTGAATTGATGTTTAAATATTTTATAGTAAATAAGTCCAATGTATGTAATGATGCATATTCTTAAAACCATGCACTCCCTGTTCAAGAGTTGGGCTAGGGTGGGTACCCTGATGTTTCAGGCACTTAGGTGGACAGTTGCCACAGATTGCTAGACCGCGCCGTCCACCACAGCACTGGCGTCTGCCAATAACGCATACTGGCTGGCCCGAGTCTCGAACTCTCAGTTTGCAGGCGAGTGCTCTACCAACCACTCTACAATCTGTGGCCTGTACAGTATATGAAACATCGATCATCAATTACAGTGCATGTACAACAGTACATCTATTGTGCCCATTTTTGGCAATAGATAGAAGTAGGTGCACTGTAAAAAATAAGAGACAATTCAAATAAATGATGGAAATTAATGCACTGTACATTATTAACATGCATATTACAGTGAATACTATCAATTACAGTAGGTTAGCTAGTTACACAACCATAAATTAACTAAATATAAGATCTATAAGTATTATACAAAATAAACAAATCCTACCTACTATACTTTGATGAGCTGCGGGTGGACTGTGAATACTATCAGTACTGGTGTCCAACAACAAAGGCAGGACACCTCCTGAAAGACTCCCAGAGATATTGTCTATGGAGATTGTGTTACCGTCATGAAAGGAGGAAGAGTTACTGTCACATGAGGAGGTAGTGAGATTGTCCAAATAGGATTCAGAGTTATCTGTGTAATAGGAGGGTCGAATGGGAGCACAACACGTCCATCGCGAAGTGTAGTGTTTATACGACTTGAGATCAGTACATTGGATGTGCAACCATTCCATACACCGGTTGCACTGGACAGAACAATGTCTGCCTGTGACTTTAGTTTTACATTTAGGGCAAATATACATGTGTGGGCCAGGGTTGCTCTCAACATCCCCACAAAGAAGAAGTATGAGAAGGAAGTACAACACATTTCTACATCTAAAATTACAATTACAGTATATCTGCATGTAGATGTCTAGACCAGGATTGATCTCCATGTCTCCACTATGATGAAGAAAGAGAAGATAGCAGGACAAACCTGTACAGATTTGAGTGGTAAAGAGCAAGACAATGGTCTCTGGGAGCGTTGGCCACCGGAGTATAGGCAAACGACTGGTGTTTATGTGACTGAGGGGAACGTAGAAATGGAGTCCTGATGCTTGTTAATTCGTCTAGATGTTCGAGCTGCTGCCACCACCACAGGAAGGCGTCCATTCCCACCACTAATCAACAAATGTTTAAAGAAGAACAATCAATTTTAAAATTTGCAGATAAATATGTTAAATAGACAACACATGGCCATTAGGGTAGCATAGCCATAAATGCGTACTTGGTGGTTAAAAGTTGGCTCGGGTTTTATGGGTCTCGAAATGCACAAAACCGAGCCAACTTTTATTTACAAATGCAAAATATTCGCTTTAGCCTATAGGCTTAGCTTTTTACCCCTCAATTTCCCTATTCTTCATAGCGTAGCCCTTCCCACTATCAGGGGCCATGTTTTTAGATTCTTGAATAATGAGTAAATGCCAAGGTAATTATAGGGAATAGGCTCGCACCCTTATTTTTCATGTTTTTTCCTCCAGATTTTGAGAAATGAGTGTTTTCATGGTCTTAGTTATAATTCCAATGTGGGATACACAATGGGTTGAGGGCCCCCCCCCCCCCCCATGAATTATTGAAATCGTCATCTATGTTTCCAGCAGGGGGTAAATATCGATTATACTGCATAAAGAAGGCGTTTGTAAACAGTGAGGATGTCCGAATGAGCTCTGAGATTGATTAGAATGGGCGTTTTTTTCTATTAATATCGGGTTTTATAAATTTATGTGATCAAAATTATTCTCCCACAGTGGATTATACATGACTACAATATAAGGATTCGGTACTTATTACCGAAACTACCACTAATTATTTCTCAATATTTGAAGGCTATTATAGAATAAGGATGTTGCAAAGATCATATTAAAATGTGTTTCAACCTCCGGAGATACATTTTATGTGCACTATACAAAGTATTGTACAAACAAAAAACTCTCCCTATTGACGGCACTGAAACTCTTATTAAGCCCCTTACTGTTAAAATAGATGCTGATTTCAATTCATCATGTGGGGGAAAAAGCCACCTCTCAACCCATCCTGTATCCAAAGGCAAAACAAAATGTATATTTACTGTACTATGAGAATTACTTACATCTGAGTGTTTTAACCCTTAACTGGCGGCGCGCAACTTATGTCGTGTGAAATAAATATGGACTATGTGGCGGTTCACAACTTATGTCGAGCGCCATTTTCAGCATGTAATGTTGCTGAGAGAGAGAGAGCTGAGCGGTGGGACGAGCATAGCAACTCTATAACTGCTCCCCACCACCGCGGTGGACCTACTGAACTGAATCCCACCCTTCCCTCCCCTCTCACACTCGCTACACAGGGAATTATGTAGGGAAATTACCTAATTACAGGGTTTTTGCACTCGTGTTGCACGATCGTTGCAAGAGAACCAGTGGTCGTACAAGGATGGTTCGGGTGTCATTGGAAAGCTCTGTTTACGCCCTTTCAGGGATAGATACTTGTTTTACGCTCTGGGTCTTATTTAGGCATGAAAATTATCATGTAAACAACCCTATTTAGGGTAAAAAAAAAACGCTGGCCGCTATGGTCAAATAGACCACCTAGCCCGCTAAATAAGGGTTAAGATCATTGGATAATGGGAGAAATAAAATTTTACGGGGATTGTAACTAATTTCAACTACTGTACTGTATAATGATGTAAACTACCTAAAACCAAAAAGAAAAACCATGGGAAAATAGTGGTAGTTTCGGTTATATTTTCCAAGGATTCCATAGACTTACATTGTCCCTAATAAATTATGTATAATAAGGCTGCGAGCCTATAATATTCCCTATAATTATCAATGCCAATTTCCATGCAATAATTTTATCATAGAAAGTATAAAAAACATTAAGAAACAACTATAAAATAGGCCCTAGCCTAGCTGTGTTGCGTCTCGTAAATATTGACCCAAAGGTCTAACTTCATTGGCTAGTTGATCACAAACAGCCTAAATAGGCTAGCTTAAGTCGCTCATTCCTCAACTTCACATTTAGTCTACAAACACTCTTCCTTGTAGGCCTATGCTATTAAGTTTTTTGGGTAGAATGTAGACTTCGTAGAGTTCGGGCGTACCGCGACTACCGCCAGCCTTGCTTACACTGCGCGAAGCGGCGTCAGACGCTTACCATCATATTACCGTCTATTTTAACTGCCTTTGGATACAATAATTTGCAGTGGGGGGGCTTTGCCCCCCCCCTATGACATATTGTCACCATCATATATATTGCCAGCAGGGGGCAAATAACCGAGAAAAAAAATAGCTGTCAAAATAGACGCGAACTTAACCACGGCGATCGACAAATGTAAACATGACGGCGGCGACGACGGGGGAGGCGTCGGACGCTTGCAATCATGTTCCCGTTTATTTTGAATGCCATTGGATACAATAATATGTTGAGGATGAGGGCTATGACATGTCATCATCATATAGGCTAGGCTAATAAGGCTATATTGCCAGCAGAGGGCAAATAACCGAAAAATCGCCGTCAAAATAGACGCGAAGTTAACCGCGGCGATCGCCCTATGTAAACACGAGGACCGTACGGCCGGAATCTACAGCCATCCCAGTTTTTTTTGTCAAAAAACACATTAAAAAAGTTATTAGGCCTAGGCCTAGGCTAGCCTAAATAGTTTCTCTGGTCAATATTTACGAGTCACACCACAGCTGGGATCTCATTTCTAATGGTAGTTTTGGGTTCCTATCATTCTATGCTTCATTGCTATATACTTTTTATCCACCGGATTATTATTATTATTATTATTATTTTTTTTTTTTTTTTTTTTTTTTTTTTTTTTTTTTTTTAGCATTAACCTAACCTAAAAACCTAACCTAACCTAAATGTATTTGGGGGCTATTAGGTTAGGTTAGGTTTTTTTGGTTAGGTTAATGCTAAAAAAAAAAAAAAAAAATCCGGTGGATAAAAAGTATATAGCATACATACATACATACATACATAAGTGTTCCACACATAAGTGCAGTTTCAGTCTCTTGTCCTAATGGCGGCATTCCAGGCAACCCTGTTAAGGGCTGCTTCACTTGTCAAGTTCTTGGATTTGAGATCGGCGCGTATAGTCCGATCCCAGGTCTTCCTCGGTCCACCCCTTGGTGCAGCTCCCTCCACAATCACAGACCTGCATTTTTTCACCCAATTTTGTTCATCCATTCTCTCCACATGTCCATACCATCCCAGTCTACTTGTACGCATCACCTCGCTAATACTCTTTATACCTAAACGTCTCCTCAGCTCAACATTTGTTATTCTATCCTGTAGCCTGGCCCCACACATCCATCTCACCATTCTCATCTCATTACGCTCCATTCTGTTGACATCCTCTACTTTAACGGCCCATGTTTCTGAGGCATACGTCATTGCACTTCTAACACATGAGGCATACACCTTTCCCTTCAGGGGGAGAGGCATTCTTTTCATGGTCAGGATTGGCATCAATTCTCTGAACTTCCCCCAGCCACACCTAATTCTAGCAACAGTGGCAGCCTCAGCCCCACCACCGGCAGAGATGGTATCTCCTAGGTAACAAAACTTGTTCACCAGCTCCAAAGACTCATTTCCAAAATTCACAGCCACAGGATCATCACTTAACACAAGCTCGCCTTTGCACACTACGCACTCAAATTTCTCTATTTCTGACTTATCCTTCGGCAGGGGCCCCTTTATTCTACTACAGCGCTTACTCCCATGGTGTACCTAACATCGACAGATGCTACATTGAATTGAGTTAACGCCCACTCCCTTTCCACACACTGCACATGGGTATGCACCGCTCTTTTCCACATTGCCTCGTCTCAAACTACAATGCATAACCTTGGTTTTGTTAATATTGACTCTTAAACCCTTGCTCGCCATGCCCTCTCTCCACTCTCTGAATTTGGCCTCAGCATCCTGCATACTGTCAGCTATTAGGACTAAATCGTCTGCATAAAACAGTTCCAACGGGAGTCCGCCTCTAAAAATTCTAGACAGCGCCTCCAAGACCATAATAAAGAGGAGGGGGCTTAACACTGAACCCTGATGGACTCCAACACGGACTGCGAACTCATCACTCAGTACACCCTTCACCCTCACCGAACTTCGCGAATCCTCATACATCTTCATTATCACACGCACCAGCCACTCTTCCACACCAAGTTTCCTCATAGCCCACTGTACAACATCTCTAGGTACCCTATCAAAGGCCTTCTCCAGGTCCACAAACACAAAGTAAAGATCCCTGCAATGAAGCATAGAATGATAGGAACCCAAAACTATCGTTAAAAATGAGATCCCAGCTGTGGTGTGACTCGTAAATATTGACCGTTTCTCTTACTAGGTAACTAGGCCCTAATAACAGACCAGAAAAGGGTGTACAGTAGGCTAGGTTGTTGATGGATGCATGGACACCTAAAATAAATCTCTGATAAGTCCGTTGTGGTACCGTACCTGTGTAAAATGCGCGCTGCTAAAATAAAATTCTACCTAAAATTTTATTAGGCCTAGGCCTTCTTCTTCTTGATGTTTATATGTGCAGTTTGCTCGGAGTAGGCCTATTTCAGATCTCCAGATTACTGCACAGGCATAGAGTTGCTTGTTGAGGGGAAGGTAAGTTTGTTAGTTGAAAAGGGATCTACAGATAGGATGTCTAAATATTGAGTACAGGTATTGTACCCTACATAGTTTTTACTAGGCCTATAGGACATTAAGGACTGGAAAGGGTAAATATTTACGAGCCGCACCACAGCTGGGATCTCATTTCTAATGGTAGTTTTGGGTTCCTATCATTGTATACTTCATTGCTAGGCCTAGGCTAGGCTATATAATTTTTATATAATTTTTTCCACCGGATTTTTTTTTTTCTTGGCTCTTTTTTTTTTTTTTTGTGCATTAGGCCTAACCTACCTTAACCAAAAACCGGTAAACCTGACTTTTTGGACCGACAGCGATTTTCAGTAAGTTTTACTTTGTTTTTTGTAATTTTTCCTTCAGATATAGTGTTGTTTTATACTGAAGAGGAGCGGAAATGAGTATTTACCCATTATCCAACAATCTAAAAACACGCCCCCCACTAGTGGGGAGGGCTATGAAGTTCAGGGAAAATGAGGGGTTAAAAGCGTAAAAATACAATAATACTTGTATAGCGTTTTGTATCAAAACTTGGCTCGGGTTTTCCTAAATTGCAAACCCATACAACCCAATTTTGTGAATACCCGAGCCAACTTTTGACGAAAGCTGGCTCGGATTTCACGGGGTGGAGTGGGTAGCCTAATATCTCATGTTATAAAAATAGTCGGCTTTGGGAAGACATTAGCCTAACCCAACAACCCTACTTGTACCTTGTTTGTTAACGTAGCTGCTTATGATGCACTTTCCAGTCCATAGATTTCTATACTCCCTGTTTTTACTATAAATTTTAAATTATCTTTGGGCTGGCGCATCAGCAGTGTGTGGCTTCCGTGGACCCTGACCTACCACTTAGCTCTGGGGTCTGGGAAGCCCACCAGGTAAGAATACCAGGTAAGAACAACCTTACCTAACCTATCCTAGTATTATGGGTGGGGGCTGCTGCCCCCACACGTCGGCAGGTTGGGTTAGGCTCGCCTAGACTATTTTTTTTTTTTTTTTTTTATGTTCTAGGCTATTAGCCTAACCTAACCTAGTATATGGGTGGGGGCTGTCGACCCCACACCCCCGCTGGTTGGATTTTTTTTTTTTTTTTTTTTTTATGTGCTAGGCCTATTAGCCTAACTTAACAACCTAACCTAACCTAACCTAGTATATGGGTGGGGGCTCCCCCACACCCCCGCTGGTTGGGTACTGGCTGAAAAACGTATTGTTTTACAGTATAGGCTAGGCTAGCCTACTGTATGGGCCTATGTATTTTAGTGGGTTTTTTTTCTATCTATCTATCTATCTATTGCCTGACGCCGTGATCCCCGAAGGGGTGGCCACGAACGAACCGCCCCCATGCACCTCTGTCCCCAGTCAGTCGACGCCCCTCCCCCCAACCAGCACCGCCTTCGTTCATGTAGTTCCTCACTCCATCCTTCCACCTCATATTCGGTCTACCTTTCCCCCTCTGTCCCTCCACCTCGCTCTCGTACACCCTCTTAGTCATTCTCTCGCTTTCCATACGTTCCATATGGCCGAACCATCTCAAGTTGTTCCTTTTCACACTTTCCAGCACATCTACCACCACACCACACCTTCTTACTTCCTCATTAGTCTGTCTATCCCTCCATGTAACTCCGCACGCACTCCTTAAGTAATTCATTTCCACTGCTCTCACTTTTGGTCTGAGTCTCTCAACCAACGTCCATGCTTCGCTTCCGTAAGTCAGTGTCGGGATTACCACACTGTCATGCAAGGACTTCTTCACTTCCATACTGACCACCCTATTTCTTGTTACTGCTTTTAGCGTTCCTACAACCCTCTTCCCCTGTTGTACCCTCTCCCGCATCTCTTCATCCATAGTCCCATCTTTACTCAACACACTGCCCAGATACTTAAAAGAGTTGACGATCTCCATAGCCTGACCGTTCAGCTTCACCTCACACTGTGACTTCACCCCTTTCGAAGACCATAACCTTGCTCTTCCCCGTATTTACCTTCAAATTCCGTTTTTCGCACACTGTTCCAAACTCATTTACCAGACCCTGCAACTCCCATTCATTATCACTCATCAGAACTGTATCATCCGCATACAGCAGTATAGGTAGCTTCCACTCAATTCCCTCCCTTTTCAGCGATACACCAACATCCACTGCTCTTGATAGTATTTCTTTCATAACTCCATCCATATATACAGTAAACAACCACGGGGACATCACACACCCCTGTTTCAAACCAACATTCAGGTCAAAGAACTCGCTCTGCTCACTCTCCACACGTACTGCCGCCTTTGCACCCTCATACATGCTCTTCACTGCTTTCAGCAACTTGCCCTCTACTCCGTATATTCTAAGTACTTTCCACAAACCTTTGGCTTAGTTCGGTGCCTGTTCCATTTCCCAAAGCGTAAAACTTGTGAGACTCCTTTGTGTTTTGGACAAGCGGGAAGCAAAGGGATGGATCCTATAAACCCTGCCGCCTTTTGTTCTAATTTATCCTTATGGCACTCCCGAGAATGGATCTGTAGCACAACGTATTTTTTTGTATAATTATAGTGGCGTGTGATGTTAGCCTCATTACATAGCGTGACCCACTCGATACTCGTATTGTAGCTTAAGCTTGGGAGCTTGCTAATCCTACGCATGCTACGCATGCTACGATGCTACGCATCCTACGCATGCTACGGCAGCGTGATGTGAAGGGGGGGGGGGGGGGGGGGAAGGATGTCTCGCCATGTGGAATACCTTAATTCGAATTTCGTGCCTCCATAGGATGGACATCATGAAGTGCATTGCCGGGACGCGTAGGGGTGCTGACTGCTGACCGGAATGCGCTCTTAAAGTTTTATAGGCTACTGCCTTCATCAGCAGCAAGAGAGGCGTATAGGTACGGTATAGGCTAGTCAAGACTCAAGTATATGGATCTGCGTCTGTATTGAAGAAACTTGATACATTACACAACGCTGCCATCAGGCAAAGCATCGATCTCCATTGATGATAATTATGCAGCTTGGTTTTATGCTAGGACGTGGTACAACCGATGCTATCTTCATAGTTAGGCAGATACTGTACAGGAAAGATTACTAAAAGGCAGGGATCTTTACTTTGTGTTTGTAGACCTGCAGGGTCTAGAGATTGTGCCTATAGAGATGTTGTGCAGTGGGCTATGAGGAAACTTGGTGTGGAAGAGTGGCTGGTGGTGTGATAATGAAGATGTATGAGGATTCGCGAACTGCGGTGAGGGTGAAAGGTGTAGGCTACGGCTACTGAGTGATGAGTTCACAGTCCGTGTTGGAGTTCATCAGGGTTCATACATGTTAAGCCCCCTCCTCTTTATTATGGTCTAGAGTTTTTAGAGGCGGACTCCCGTGGTGACTGTTTTATGCAGACGATTTAGTCCTAATAGCTGACAATATGCAAGATGTTGAGGCCAAATTCAGAAGATGGAGAGAGGGTATGGCGAGCAAGGGTTTAAGAGTCAATATTAACAAAACCAAGTTTACGCATTGTAGATTGAGACGAGGCATTGGGGAAAAGAGCGGTGAATACCCATGTGCAGTGTGTGGAAAGGGTGTGGGCGCTAACTCGATTCGATGTAGCATCTGTCGATGTTGGGTACACCATGGGAGTAAGCGCTGTAGTAGAATAAAAGGACCCCTGCCGAAGGATAAGTCAGAAATAGAGAAATTTGAGTGCGTAGTGTGCAAAGGCGAGCTTTTGTTAAGTGATGATCTCACAAGGAGTTCCCGTACAAAATATTCTACTTTACAATGCTAGATATGTGTGCTTTGTGTACTCGTCTATAGAGGCCTAACAAGTGAGAAGGCAGGTGTGTTGTACAGCTTTCAGCAGGTCTCGACACAGAGGTGAGTTGGCTCCTTACCATCCGGGTGTTGAGAGGTAGGGGGGAGGGCTCAGAGAAGTTGCTGGGGAGCACGGACCTGTGTACTGGCAGTCTAGCAACTCCTATACTCGGGTTTCAGGCTACACACGGACCAGTGTACTGGTGACAGCCTTGACCTAAGCCTGGAGGGTAGAGAACTTACTAGGTAGTAAGGAAGCACTGACCAGTGTTCTGTCCACCTAGTATAATTCCTCTCGAGCAAGGGAGAAGTTCTTAGGGCCTGGACGACTTCTGCTACCCAAGTTGGGGAGGGCCAGAGAATCTGTTAGGCAGCTCGGACCAGTGCACTGTCCACCTAACAATTTCCCGGTAGGGTTTGGGTCAATACTCAGGGACTGAGTTATAGCGGGTTATGTGGACCAGTGTACTGGTAGCAAGCTAAAGCTCAAGAACTGGGCTTGACTAACTACTCAGACCAGTGCACTGGCAGTAAGTTTTACTCAGGATATGCACTATAACTATATATAGAGCCGTACGGACCAGTGTACTGACAACTTGTTATTATAAAATTCCTCTTGTACTTTCTCAAGGCAAGTAGGACAGCTTTAGGAAGTTCCAAGTCTATGTATCTTTGTGCACTGACCAGTGTAGGCTACAGGCAATTGGATTTTGACCAGGAGATTGAGTAGGGCTAGATGTTGTCTGACTGCACTGACCAGTGTACGGGCATATCACATTTCACCTAGAGATCGGCAGCTACTCCGATTTCACCCTGTCTGCCCTCTGTTGGTTTCGCCTGGCACGTCATATATTTAGCAACGTAGTCCCAGGCAAGGTATCTGCGAGGAAGAGGGACATGGGTTTAAGGTGTCACTTTTAACTCTGCAGATGCGCAGCCCCTGTAGTATAGGGGAGAGCGGTGATGGTTCGGACGGAAGGATGGTTCGGACAGTGCATTTCCTGAGAAACGTATGGGACCTAAGGCCCCGAGATTTTGCGTGAAACTGCGAGAGTTTGTCTACTTTCATCACGCGTGACTTGGTTCCTACATCAGCTACACTTTTTAATGCAGGTCCGATTTTATGGTTTTTTGCACTTCCTATGTAATATTTTCACTTTATATCGTAAGCTCTACCTCCATGAATATGTCAACCAGCGAAATATGCATTATTATGGTGAAACTATGTTGTATGCCGAAGATATTGCCGTAAATAACAAATGCTGAAGTCGCTTGTGTGAACGTTGAGCGTACCCATCAATTAACTATATAGATTCGGGATCATTCGGACAGTTGAGGGTGGTGATGGTTCGGACCAGTCCGAACCATCCTTCCCACTAATTACCAAAAAATTACCTTATCAATTGATAACACTACTTCTTGTAAACATCTATATTATGAACACATAGTGAAACACAACTCTTAATATCCATCAGGGAATAATATATTTATATTTTATTATGTATTTATCTGTGCTAATACAATATAATATAAACTAAGTCAATTATGTAATTTATTTGAAGTAACATAGTCCTAATCCATACCTATAATATTGTTTATACAAATAAAGGTACTGTATGTTTATTTGATTTATGGATAAGTACATTATCCATAATTCTGGTTAAGTATAATTCATTTTTTTGTTCAATATTATTTGTTTACAAATATGAAGAGGTTAATTTCGATTATGAAGTTTAATTTGTATTTTAGCAAAATAAAATGTCTTTGAATTGATAAATTCTTGTTTTTAGCAAATCCAACTCACATAATTTTAAGATTATGCCAATTAATATACGTGACCGAACCATCCCACCCTTCTGACCGAATCATCACCACTGGTAGGGAAGGTTCAGACGATTTAGAAACTTGTGTTTCGGGAACTATAGCTCAAAACTGAAAAGAGCTAAGGGTTGAAATAATTAGGCTAAAGAACCAAATAACGAAGCAACATTTTAACATCAACTAGATTATACTACTGCTTAAACCTGAATTTCTACAAATATTTAAAAATAAAACGTCCGAACCATCACCGCTCTCTCCTACACCATGACCCTGTGCGTAGGTATTTACATGCTTTCCTCACTAAAATCGTTATTTTACCATAAATATCATTAATACTTATCCATATGCGCCTATTTTACGTTTAATATGAAGATAGTAACATGTTACAACAATAAAACAAGTGGGAAAAGTGTTTGGATGGTCAAAATCGCGAATTGAAAGCGAGAGTTTCATTCATCAAGTGTGAGCCAGCCGGCGTCACACCCTCCTCTCACGAGGCCTGGAGAGAGACTGAGGCCACTATCTCTATCTCTCTCTCTTTCCCACGCATAGACACACATATGACCACGCCCTGCAAGCGACTCGCTAATGTTTGTACGAAAATATACCAAAGAATAAGGGAATAACAGGGAAAATAGGTGATAATTGAAGGGGAGGGGGGGGGGGGGAGGCAAGGAGGGGAAGTGGAGGAGTGATATGTGGCATGGCCGAGGGGCAAAAAAAAAAAAAAAAAAAGGTTTCAAGTGCTACTGGGGTGTTTTAAAAAAAAAAAAAATTTTTAGGCCTAGGATCTTAAGTCTCCCCGCAGTCACCCAGTAAAACCTCTTAAGAGTCTCCCCGCGGCTGCCGGGTTAAAGGGTTCAGGTCGACCCCCGAAGCGCGGGCAGGGTCCGAGCGCTCGCGTTTGAATTTGGCTTGGCTCGCATCATCTCTGGGGTTGATTTCATCTAAGCTACGGCATCTGGATGATGCTTTCAGGATTTGTGGTGTTTATGAAGTCTCTCTGGGTGGTTAGGCGACTTCTAGAATAGCATTTGTCCTAATGATCTGGGGTTCTGGTGTCGCTTCCCGCTCTCTTTGGTTTTCCGTTCTCCCTCTTTGTCTCGATCCTTCCTTCTTTTTCCCATTTTGTGGATCTCCGTTTTCTTCTTTTCTGCTTCCGCTTGCTGTTGTCCTCTGCCTCTGTCGCTTTCTCTCGTATTTCAGTAATGTCAATATGTTATCTTCTCAATTATGTGTTTATAATTCACCTTGTTGTCCATTACGTGAACTGTATAATAGCCATTTTTTCAGACAAACATTTTCAAGGCCACAGGTCTAAGTCAATTATAGCTGAAAACATACATAATTATAATGTCTTGACACTTGCTATATTCAATTTTTGCAGAAGAAATTAAACGTCAATATCAGAATTCCAGGTCGCAGAGTTGGGTACGCTTTTTTTTTTAATGAAAAAACTGCACTTCTATTTTTTCCCCATAAATACAACGTATCTATAATAAAATTATATTTTCTTAATTAAACACTATTGCTGAATTACAACTAATAATGTTTGCAATAATTGCAGTGTGAGTTAACATTACTTTTAATATTCCAGTAATCATCTGCACCATCTAAATAAGCGACATAATAAAACAGACATGCCAAATGTTTTCAATCATTATAATGAGCTCAGTAAACATTGGCCATGTCATTGATAACACTATCAGATTAATCAGATTACGTCGATGGTATGAGTGCAGAGTGTAGCCTACAGTATCAGTTCTGTGGCGACTTCTGCAACACACCGTAGGCTACACCCCATCATAACGGTGAGTAATGTTTATAGCTACTATCTCTTATAAAGGGTACAAAATAACTATAATTAAACAACAGGTAAACGTTAGCATAGCCTACATAACTTAACTTGAAGCATCAGGGTTAACGTCTCATTTTCGGTATCCACTACACCGTGAAATCATATATGTTTAAGAACTATTATTTTTTTAAAGGTGAATTCCCAGGGGTGAAACCTATTCAAACTATAATGTCCATTGGGATCTGCTTGGTTTTAGGGATATGATCCTGAAGAACTTTCATCAATGTGTCCTAACAACATAGAAATATAGCCTCTCTAAATTATTTTTTGTGGCGAAAATTGGCGTGTTTACCAAGACGTCACTATGTTCAATGGCGGAAACATTTGACATGGGAAATGGGTGAATCATATATTTATACATGTTCCTACCTTTATACAGCCTATTCAACATCTGACAGACATTAATACAGCACACGAGCATAATGATAGCGGAGACGCGACTTATTTGGCCTCCTGTACACATTCTAGTAAGGCTGCAGCTTAATAGAATGTCAGATGTTGAATAGGCTGTGTGTGTGTTTTTTGTTTTTGTTTTTATTCCAACTTACTTCCTCTCTGGCATAGGCTGAGAGCCTTAACATTCACCGCTTTACAATGAACAGTGAAGCCTGTGAGGTCTTGTTCCAGTCTAAGGAGTGAGACATGTGAAGCCTGTTAACCCGTACAGCCCCAGCGACGTGCCTGACGCGTCGGCGATGTATGTAACGCACAGCCCCAGAGACGCGCCTGGCGCGTCACCCTAATTGCGCCGACCGTAACCTCAGGTGTAGCCACTCAAGAGGGCTCAGATTTGTATGGGAACTGTGTACGTATCCCACGCAACCGTGCCGATGGTTGAAAACTCTCAAAGTCCACGTGCGTGCGCGTGAGCGCGCAATAACCTGGTTTTTTGGGGTAATTGCCTTCAATTTTTTACTCTTGTAAAAAAAAATACGTTTTCGGGGGCTCTGTAGGACCATTCTTTAAGCTTTTTGAGCGTTTTTTCGTGGTTTTTCCTTCATTCCTAACCCATTCGCTATTGTTTCTGGAATAAAACCATTTTTTGAAAACCGGCCGGGTTCTGGTGAACAAACATTACAAAACTAGCCGGGGCTGGACGGGTTAAAGACCTGTTAAGGTAGGAACATGTATAAATATCTCGCTCGAAACGATGAATTAAAACTTAGATAGTGCTGAACCAATTATTGATCAACATACATTTGGTGCTACGACATCACTTAGTTGGAATTGACTGTACAACAAGATGGAAATGGACTTAACCCTTTGAGTACCAGCGTGTTATATATGTTTTATATTTTATTCTAGCTAGATTTAGA
Organism: Paralithodes platypus; assembly: GCA_032716605.1. NCBI lineage: Eukaryota > Metazoa > Arthropoda > Malacostraca > Decapoda > Lithodidae > Paralithodes > Paralithodes platypus. The sequence goes on from CM064511.1 coordinate 37,398,507, forward strand.
TATTATGCAGCTTAGGAAAGATTTGTGGTACTGAAAAGGGTCGGTTGAAATAGTTTGAAGTCTTATCATTGCTAGAGGTCCTTCCTAAGCTAAATACAATCGTCCAATAGTTGCCAGAGTATGATCAAAAGGATGCCACCGGTACTGTATGGGTTAAACATAGACTAATTTTGTAAGAAAATTGTCACATTTTATGCACCGTATGTATAAGTCTGTTACCTCTAGGTATGGATGGAGAAGAGGAGCTAGCAGAGGACCAACAACAGGGTGCCACCAAACATAAACAATGGACCGAGAAGGAAGAACAGGGACTCATAGGTCAGTATTGTAATTAAATTATAATAATAAGTATTATACAATATTTGATAGGTAGGGACGCCCATCATCCACATTATGTTGTCAATGTGTTAGTAAACATAAACACCCTACGACTCATGGTAGTAGTCCTGTTTTTGTTGTATTTCAGCTTCTAAAATACCTCGTTTGAACACAGAACCTCTCACAACCAATGCATGTAGCAGACTGATAAAAGTATGGGTGGCAAGCTTAGTAGCTCATGGAATCGTCTGGTAACAAGCGGAGCGAGTTGGTGCCACCAACTCGGCCGGTAATACCAAAACAAATGGGTAGGTTGCCCGCCGTATGGTCCTTTACTCCTTTTTTTATATAGGAAGTATCCACACGTCGCCCACAGTGATTTTATTTACATACAAGTCTGGGCCAAACAGTGTGTGGAGAATTTAATCTTAGTTTGCCCCCATATACTAAAACAAATTGCCTTCCCAGACCCCATTCAAGCTAAAAAAAAAAAAGAGAGAAAGGAAAATACATAAACAAAATATATAAATAAACTTTCAAACCCTCCTTCAAGCTAAATTTGTAAATTTTTCGGAAGAAAAATTAATCCGTCTGAAGGCTGGTTTCTTTTAAATGCTCACTGTCGCTCGCCAAAATATATTGATTGACAGCTGATTGGAGCTAGGCGTTATATATTTGCCAAACTAATAGTGTGAAATGTCTTAAAATTGCTAAACTGATAAGAGCAAAACGTGGGGGATTAGAAAAAGATATGACTAATTATTAATAACTCCATCCCCCTCCCCCCTTCACCCTTAGACTGTCTGGAGGAGTGGGACAAACACACCTTTACCAGTGAAGACTTCACGGCCGTGTCTGCCCAGATGCTGGAGACTTTCAACATGAAAGCTTCGGCCGAACAATGTGCCCAGAAGTACAAGGAGCTGCTTAAAACACGTGAAATTGACGTCAGAGGCACATTCTCCGGGATGCCAAGAGGTATGTAAAGGGCCAATTAAATGTAGAGTGGAGAGCATAAGTGGCGATGGTCATTTAAATCATTATTAATCGCAAACAAAATAATGCAGTTCTTTATTATAGCCCAGAAGCTTCAGAACTTGGTTTTTACCCCTTCTATACCAGCACCGTTTTTTTTACTTATTCTGGCTATTATTAGACGTGTTATGCCACGCTCTAAAAGAACAAGGGATATAATTATAAATGCTCTTTCCACTATGGGAATGAGGCAGTTAACTTAAGCTCGTAAAGTGCTAAGCCCCTGTAGTATACACCATTCCCCCATGCGAAGGTATTCTGATTTATTCCTCACTAAAATTGTTAATTTACCATATATATAATTAATACTTATCCATATGCGCCTAATTTGCTTTTAATATGAACATATGAATATGGGAAAGCAATAAAACAAGTGATAACAGCAATTGGCTGGTGAAAATTGTAGCCTATATTTTAGCTCCGCGGTCGTAATCTGGCCCAGACCGGCGAGACAGGCACACACTCCCTCTCTTAACCCTCTCACGTTTTTGACGCAATTTTGAGCCTATTAGGGATACTTTAAAGCCTTTGTTACCATCAGGGGTATTTAGAAACCTTTAGTTTAGTTACTTCAACCTCTGCAGTTGTCTTTGAGTTAGCTGTGGGCAGAAAACTAATTTTGGAGAGATAATTATAAGAGTGAGAGAACTCTATTTATTATTGCTAATCTGGCAACCTCTGCATCATACAAACGTGAAAGGGTTAATTGTCTCGCATGGCACTGAGAGACCAGGGGACCTTTCAGACTGGCTTGGAGGGTCGGAGTTACACTCCTCCACCCTCCTCCCTTCTCTCCCACTTGTCCTACGCAAATACTCGATAAATATCGGAATAGAAAAAATACCTGATAATTGAAGAGGGGGGAAACAGGGAGGGGGGGGGGGGGGACACATGTGTAGGAGTGGTAGAAAGTAATGGAGGGAAATTGTCTCAGCTAAACACAAATTGTTTTTTTTTTAGTGCCACTGGGGTTATAAATGTTTTTTTTTAGGCCTAGGTTCTTATGAGTCTTCTCGCAGCCCCCCACTAGAATATCTTATGAGTTTTCCCGCAGCTTCCGGGTTAATTACCACACATTTCGCTACAAAATCTTCGTAATATTTAAGTAATCAAGATGAGGACCTAACAATTTACCATTGGCTTTTATAAAACTGTAGGCTATAACATGGAATCGAATTACATACAGTTTATATTGTTTTGATCTGGAATCCTGATGGACTTTGCATTTTGTATTTTATTATATTTATGCGGCGGTCGAGTGGTGAGCACGCTCACGTGTGAATCTGCTTGACCTGGGTTCGATCCCAGCTCAGGCGGACATTTAGTGGATGTTGTAGTACGTCCTAGCATGTTTCACATGCTTGCACCCAGTCGGGGGACACCTCAACGACGCATACAGACTAATAACACACATAACAAAGCCACTCCAACAGCTTCCTCTCTCTTCAACACCCCTTCTCCCCTCTCTATAATTATACACTGTTCAGAAAAATAGGAAAAGTAGAATGTAGATACGAGGTGCCGTTGTTTGTTTGTTTGTTTGTTTTTGGGGCACTCTCCCATCCAGGAGTTCGTTCTACGAACGATGGCTGTTTCCTTATTGTTATTTGTATTTGTTAAACATTTTCATATTACTTATATATTTCTTTTCTCAAATTAACGATAGTCTCCCTCCTTTTTAGAACTGTTCTTATAAACCGCATTTTCCTTTACCATCATTATCTCCGATAGACTGGAAACGGTGTCGTATTTCACACCCAAATGCCATAAAAGGGTGTCCAATATCAAGCCAACTCAACCCTGCTCTTCCACAGGGTCGAAACTCAACCCGATTCAAACTTTCGGAGCTTGATAACAGTTTTAAGACTTTTTGTATATATCCATATATAAATAATCAATTTGGATGTCATAATTATAAATGTACCTAGCTTTATCCTCAGAATGTCCAAAAGAATTAAGCGTCATAATCCTATAGAAGGCCGATAACCTACCGGAGTTATTATATATAATACCCCAAAGTAAGCGATTATTGAAATGCTAGGTTTTTCCAGGTTAAATAGGAATGGGAATTATCCCCAGGCTACCTTTAGGATCAACCATTCCTGGTACCTGGCACGGGGTACGAACCTCTGAAGGGAATTTAACCCCCCTAAAAACCCACAGGTTTTGAGATGCCTTGGGTGGGGTTCGAACCCTGGTTAGTGACGCACCACCAGGCCCGCGCGCTAACCCACTGTACTACCACGGACGTACAAAAGTATAGCAACCTTAGTCCGATTTTTAAGAACCACGGTGATAGTCTCTCGAGATGAGTTTATTGGACTTACCATCTACAACTATTTTACGCTATACCTGACGTCAACTCGGGTTAGTATTATTGTGGGTGTGGGAAATTTTCGAGGGCATTACACCAATGAAATGCTAGGTTTTTCCAGGTTAAATAGGAATAGGAATTATCCCCAGGCTACCTTTAGGATCAACCATTCCTGGTACCTGGCGCGGGGTACGAACCTCTGAAGGGAATTTAACCCCCCTAAAAACCCACAGGTTTTGAGATGCCTTGGGTGGGGTTCGAACCCTGGTTAGTGACGCACCACCATCACCACCAGGCCCGCGCGCTAACCCACTGTACTACCACGGACGTACAAAAGTATAGCAACCTTAGTCCGATTTTTAAGAACCACGGTGATGGTCTCTCGAGAGGAGTTTATTGGACTTACCATCTACGACTATTTTCGAACCACGGTGATAGTCTCTCGAGACGAGTTTATTGGACTTACCATCTACGACTATTTTACGCTATACCTGACGTCAACTCGGGTTAGTATTATTGTGGGTGCGGGACATTTTCGAGGGCATTACAATATATAATAACTCCGGTAGGTTATCGGCCTTCTATAGGATTATGACCCTTCTTTCGGATATTCTGAGGATATAGCTAGGTACATTTATAATTATCACATCCAAATCGATTATTTGTATATGGATATATACACTAAGTCTTAAAACTGTTATCAAGTTCCGAAAGTCTGAATCGGGTTGAGTTTAGACCCTGTGGAAGAGCAGGGTTGAGTTGGCTTGATATTGGACACCCTTTTATGGTATTTGGGTGTGAAATACGACACCGTTTCCAGTCTATCGGAGATAGTGATGGTAAAAGAAAATGCGGCATATAAGAGAAGTGGAAGTAAAACTAGAGAAGCTGTTGAACAAGACATATCAAGTAATTATATTGAGGACTTAAGCTTTGAAAATGCCAGAACAATTATTATGACAAGGACAAGAATGATAGAAGTAAAAGAAAACTTCAAAAACAAATATGAACCTAACTTGTGCGATATTTGTCAAAATTAAAATTAAAATCAAATGCACCTATTCAACTGTGAATCATACGAAGACCTAAGATCTGAGAGGCAGGGACAACTTGAGGGAATTATTTGAACAAAATTAATGAAAAAGGGTAGCAGAGACTATAGCTGCGTTTTCTGTTACCCCAAAGTCTGATAACCCACTCTCATTATAGTGGGGTGGCACAAAATGAACAAGGGGCGATCCAGACTTTTAAATATATACATTATATGGACAACCTTTCCTGACTATTTTTAAGAATGAAAGTAAATATGCATTGCAGAATAATTACTACAAAGCAAATAAAGACAAAATAAAAGCGAAATAGCGTAATATACCAAATATGAGGTATGTCAGGGACTGGAATAATCGACAACAGAACATATCGGCAATAAATTTGAATATATACAATTTAAGATGTGTTGTGACATTACATATTAGGTGAAATTATACAACATATTTATTTCTTTAATAGTAGAGCAAGAAATATTCGCATACATAAACATTTCAATAATTCTGAGGAGTGACAGACTAATTACCGTGACGAATACTGATTTTCTGAACTTGACTCTTGGTCAAGGTCACGAGGCTAGATGCCCCCCCCCCCACCCCTCGATATCTCTACCACGGTATAGTAACAGAAGGTAGACGCAGTGAATTCTTGAACTCATATACACAAAGGGTTCTAAAAAGCACTAAACAGACTTTTATTAATTATTTTTATTTTGTGACTTCACGCTCAACCATGGTACCGTCATAATATAAGATATAGTTGTTGGAATAACGTTGATTATTCTACAAGCGAGTATTTAGTGAAATATTTGTATACCATCGTGGCTTGTTTGTTGACGTAGGCAGTGTTCTCTCTGGCCGTCAGAGGGCACCACCGTCCGGTCTGCTCTCCCCCCCCCCCCCCCCCCTCCACTCCGCTTCGTAGAAATCTACGTTCCCTCTAGATTCTTAGCTGGCCATATACTCTTTATATAAACTACACATATATCAAATAGCAATGCTAACATGTAGATTGGGTCCTACTACAATAATATTGTCGATATCAATCGACATTACTCTACATATTAGGTAATTAGGTCAACAAAAATATCATCGCATTTCCGCGGTAAAATTTTAAGGCGACGTCGGCTATATACTACCTCATAGCCGTATATATAAGCTTCAAATGCAAAAAATAACAACTTTAGCAAATAGACTAGGGTCCTGTCACACTATATAATTATGTATATGTTTATCCATGTCACTTTACATTTTCGGTGGAAAACGCAATATACTGATCCTGTTATAACACCATATTTAGCTTGGGAGACGGTACAAGAGTCATTCAGTGACGTCACAGAGGCCCAAACAAGTGACTGTCGTGGTTCCAATACTACCGCCATGCGCCTACCTCCTTATGTTACTATACTGTGATCTCTACGTTCCTACTGGCCCCTACGCAGCCGTGGTGCTTTGCGCGGTCGAACCTATATTTCACAAATGTTATGATATTTATATATATGCGTGTACTGCTACTTAGTAATATTGTATTGTGTAGCCTAATCAACCCAAATGATATAAATTTAAGTAAGAATACACCAAAATATAATCGTGATTAGGCGTGAATGGAGTGGCACCGCGGCTGCGGCCATGTCCTCCAATGTGTATAAACAACAGGCTTTACATATCAAGATCAATATTTGATCCATCATTTCGATATTATTTTGATCTAGTTGAATTTGTAAAAAATTGTGATGACTATTCCTATAATATAATTGTTATGCCGTTTTTCTACAGGTTTAACTTGGGTAATGTGAGTTCTGAATGACTGGGTATATAAGGCTGCATGCACAATACAAGGTATGAGGAATAGAGAACACAAAATAAACACACGGTAACACGACACAAGTTCACGTTTATTGAAGTAAATAAATAAAGAGCATAGAAAGATAGTTATTTTCTCACAAAACAAATAATAGAAGGGAACTGCTAGCATTAGCGGATCTGGATGGAGCCTAGTCTCCCACTTCCAACGTTCAGGTATATTCTTCTGATCACGGGTTTAATTAGCAAGTTTTTATTTTACTGGAAGACCTCAATATATTTGTATAATTCAATGTCACTGATTTGACCTCTTGCTGGCTGGTCGCGTGCCCAAGTAGCAGCTCACAGTTAGGATTAGACACGCGTATATTGTAGAACACGGAATCTCTAGTAACCTCATGGGGGTACTGAACTAAGTTTTATATTCTTATGGCAGAAATACGTAGAACACAAATCAGTGGGCGAACGTTAGATATCACTAGAGTTTTAATATCTGAATAAGGTAATTACGAGTCAAGGTCGCCTGTTAATTAAAGAGCACTGATCGCTTAGTACGTCCCAAATGGAATGGTTAAATATGAATTACACTGGGCAAGGTCTTAGCCACTTTATAGAAAGTTAATAAGTGAGTATCAAGCTAGTACTATAACACTTAGTATTAGCAACATGAATCTTGAATAGTATGGGTAGATCTGGTCCTGGTTATCTTGCTTCCGGTGATGTTGGGGGCTAACGACTGGTTCCTCGGCCGTCCAGATGGTCCAAAATGTAGGAAGTTCTCAAGTCGGATCTCTTGACGATCGTTGCTGGCTACACACTTATATACCCACGAATTTGTGTGAAGGTTATAAGGTGCACGTTAGGACTTGTACATGGACAGATGCTTCTATCAGTCTTCTCTGCCACGGAGTCTGCCGGATCTGGAATCTCTCAACTCCGGAACAACACAAGGGCAGAGCTAGAGGTAAACTGCAGGGTAGTGACCACTGGTTGGTGTCTAGCTTTCAACCGATTTGACTGGGGGCGGGAGTTAGATTTATAGGCTCGGTTCTGGACCCTGTAGACAGTAGGGATCTCGAGGTTATTGGACTTACCATCTATGACTATTTTACGCTATACCTGACATCAACTCGGGTTAGTATTATTGTGGGTGCGGGACATTTTCGAGGGCATTACACCGGTGTAATGCCCTCGAAAATGTCCCGCACCCACAATAATACTAACCCGAGTTGACGTCAGGTATAGCGTAAAATAGTCGTAGATGGTAAGTCCAATAAACTCATCTCGAGAGACTATCACCGTGGTTCTTAAAAATCGGACTAAGGTTGCTATACTTTTGTACGTCCGTGGTAGTACAGTGGGTTAGCGCGCGGGCCTGGTGGTGATGGTGGTGCGTCACTAACCAGGGTTCGAACCCCACCCAAGGCATCTCAAAACCTGTGGGTTTTTAGGGGGGTTAAATTCCCTTCAGAGGTTCGTACCCCGCGCCAGGTACCAGGAAAGGTTGATCCTAAAGGTAGCCTGGGGATAATTCCCATTCCTATTTAACCATTCCATTTGGGACGTACTAAGCGATCAGTGCTCTTTAATTAACAGATCAACCAGGTTTCATCACCTTATTAGGACGACGACTATAATGTCATCGTTCATCGATGTATGCAATCCTTAGGTTAAGTATTTTTATCCGCCATTGTGTTCACCTTTTTCCATTTACTTTCCACAATTGTGCATTACATTGCAAGTTGGGAACAGCTAGAACACGAGAACATCATGGCGCAACCTACTAACACTTCCATCCCACATTATGATGAAACAAACTATGGGATCGAAGTATTCATGGACGTAGTGAAACCCTTACTTGACATTACTTATACCACGAACGCACACAAAATAGCCGTAACATTACCACACCTGGGAAAAGCCGTTTCCCTGGTGGCCTATCAAGTGCACCCTGATCTCACCTGGAACGAATTTCGCACAATAGTGATAGAAGCCATTAAACCTTCGTTGGGCGGTTTCGTGGCCCACACCCGTATCCTAGACACGAAATTCGAAGGCGATCTAGATGCCACAGTGAGTAAGCTTGCCCAACACATAAAAAATTCTTTCCCCACGTTGACCAAAATCCAACAAGAACCACGGTGATAGTCTCTCGAGATGAGTTTATTGGACTTACCATCTACGACTATTTTACGCTATACCTGACGTCAACTCGGGTTAGTATTATTGTGGGTGCGGGACATTTTCGAGGGCATTACATATATAATACCTCAAAGTAAGCGATTATATTATAGGAATAGTCATCACAATTCTTTACAAATTCAACTAGATCAAAATAATATCGAAATGATGGATTATTAATTATTGATCTTGATATGTAGGCCTAAAGCATGTTGTTTATAAACATTGGCCGCAGCCGCGGTGCCACTATTCGAGCCTAATCACGATTATATTTCGGTGTATTCTTACTTAAATGTATATCATTCGGGTTGATTAGGTTACACAATACAATATTACTAAGTAACAGTACACGCATATATATAAATATCATAACATTTGTGAAATATAGGTTCGACCGCGCTAAGCACCACGGCTGCGTGAGGGCCAGTAGGAACGTAGATATATCGATATATCGTGACCTTGACCAAGAGTCAAGTTCAGAAAATCAGTGTTCGTCACGGTAATTAATCCGTCACTCCTCCTCAGAATTATTGAAATGTCTATGTATGCGAATATTTCTTGCTCTACTATTAAACAAATAAATATGTTTTATAATTTCACCTAATATGTCACCTAATAATGTCACAACATCTTAAATTGTATATATTCAAATTTATTGCCGATATGTTCTGTTGTCGATTATTCCAGTCCCTGACACCACCTAATGATATTTGGTATATTATGCTATTTCGCTTTTATTTTGTCTTTATTTGCTTTGTAATAATTATTCTGCAATGCATATTTACTTTCATTCTTAAAAATAGTCAGGAAAGGTTGTCCATATAATGTATATATTTAAAAGTCTGGATCGCCCCTTGTCATTTTGTGCCACCACACTTTAATGAGAGTGGGTTATCAGACTTTGGGGTGACACAAAATGCAGCTTTTAATGAGTGGGTTATCAGACTTTGGGGTGACACAAAATGCAGCTATACCTTCTATTATCTCTTCCCTATTTTTGATTTGCACTTTATCTTTAATCAATTGTTTAGCTTCGATTTCACTCATTCTTTCAAGATTTTCAGTCATATTGTATTTTTCTTTAAGATTACAATTTTTTTTTTTGTATTTTATTTCATTGTCTTCACTGTTTGTTTTAATTTTAACCCCAATTGCTTCATTGTCTCGGGTTATTCAAATTAATGTAATATTCAATCTTTCTTTGGTTTATTTTATGTTCAGTTTTTATTCCCTTAATTTCATGGAGTAGGGCACATTTTGGGGTCGTTCTGGGGACTTTAAACAGCTTAGTTAAATACTGTGTTTGGATGTTATTTATTTCTTTTTTCTCCTTTTCTTTTAGTTTTTCCCAAACAGTATCAAAGGCGTTACACAAGTGTCATATAGCTTAAGTTCCACTTTTATTCTGTTTTTCTTCATTTCTCTTTTACTTAATATGTTTATACACTCATTTGCTGTTACTTTTGTAAAGGCTTATCCCTCAATACCTTCACCTGTGACAGATAAAGGGGTGGCGGCTAGTTTGAGACTAACTCTGAGTTCAACCAACCCTATAGGCCCGCAGTACCAAACGTTCCCTTCCCTCGAAGGTATCCTTCCTTTCAAAACTCGTAGTATAGAAACATTCTTTGGGATTTGTTTGGCTGAGCGAATGCTTTCGTAAACGGTCGCCGCGACCGTTTACGTCCAATATTATTGGAATCTGAAGAGGACCTTCGACCCTTCTCTTCGATGGTCGTCGGATCCCTTCGTTTGCTAATTGAATTTTATTATTTGTATTATTGTTTCAATTCGTAAATTAAAGGTTACAGAAGACATTCTTCTACTGCCTCACAGTCTTCAGGTAAGTTTTTTGGGTCTATTAATTCATTTATTGTTTTACTTTCCTCGCTAAACCTCCCCCAAAAAACTTAGAAGAAACACCCCCTAGACATAAGATAAATGTGTAAATTTTTCGGTAAAAAAATGTCCCGTCGTTCTTATTATTATAGGCTCCCTATCGCTCGCCAGGAAAAAAAATTGACACATAAATCATAAATCTAGCAAAATGTGTTAAAATCGCTAAACTAATGGAACGAACTAATGGGGCTAAACATGAGGGACAAGGGGATCTTCAAAAAACGGCCTATGTCCTTAACTCTTAACCCTATTTGGTTCAATGGGGTCTTTCGCTCTCTTGGTTTGGAGATTTCAAAACGTGTAACCCCGATAGTTTGGCGATAATAAGACGCTTCATCCCATGCAGGTGGTCATGTATTCTGTGAGAGTGTTAGCGAGCCTTGTAACTTAACCCCTTGAAGCTCTGACGCATTTAGAGCTGTGGTGGTCAAGTGGTGAGCACGCTCGCGTGTGAATCTGAAAGACCCGGGATCGAATCCCTGCCACGGCGGACATTTAGTGGGTGCGGTACTACGTCCTAGCATATATCACATGCTTGCACCCAGTCAGGGGACATCCTGACGACGTATACAGACTAAACACACATAACAAAGCCACTCCAACACCTTCCTCTCTCTCCAACACCCCTTCTCCCCTCTCAACACAGTAGATAAATGTGTAAATTTTTCGGTAAAAAAATGTCCCGTCGTTCTTCTTATTATTATAGGCTCCCTATCGCTCACCAGGAAAAAAAATTGACACATAAATCATAAATCTAGCAAAATGTGTTAAAATCGCTAAACTAATGGAACGAACTAATGGGGCTAAACATGAGGGACAAGGGGGTCCTCAAAAAACGGCCTATGTCCTTAACAAAGCCACTCCAACACCTTCCTCTCTCTCCAACACCCCTTCTCCCCTCTCAACACTCTTCTCTGAGCTAGTGCCGATAAAACTGGCATGGTCAGTCCTGTAAAGAATCGTAAGATTCAGTCGTAAAGATTCCAGGACGAGCTCATTAGCGGCGGATCCCCATATCGACCGTGGTGATTGTCACCTAAACATCTACAAAAGTACAAAAGTACAAAGTACATTTTAGAAGTTTATTTTGGCTATCATTAGACGATTTTTAGACAGCTTAGGAAGGATCTGTGGGTATTAAAAGGGTAAATCCTATATCAATCAACCCTTTGACTTCCGTATACCGTCACTAATCTGAATAAAATCGTCTAATAGTAGCCAGAAAACAGAACAAAATGCGTATTGGAGCTGGAAAGGGTTATAAGACCCTTAACCTCTCGGCTGCGCATGGGGGGTATGAGACACCACACCCCTGTGCGCACATATTTGAGCTGTTCCCATCACTAACATCGTTATTTTACCATAAATATCGTTAATACTTATTCATATGTGCCTATTTTACCATTAATATGAAGATATTAACCAGTTACAACAATAAAACAAGTGGAAACAGCATTTGGATGGTCAAAATCGGCGATAGAGGCCGGGAGTTACATAACCAAAGGTTGAGGCAGCCTCCCACTCCTCCACTCCTCCCCATGTCTGGAGAGACACTGTTGCGCAATACTCTCTCTCTCGCTCTTTCCCACGCTTGGTAACAATGATGACAACGCCCTGCTTGCAACTCGCTAATGTTAGCACGAAAATAGACCACAGAATAAGGGAATAACAGGGAAAATAGGTGATAACTGAAGGAGGGGGGGATGTGGAGGAGTGATATTTGGCATGGCCCAGGGGAAAAAAAAAAAAAAGGGTTCAAGGTTTTTTTGGGGTGTTTTAAATGGATTTATTTAGGCCCAGGATCTTAAGAGTCTTCCCGCAGTCGCCCGGGGAAACTCTTAACCCCTTCAGACTCATATGACGCAGAGGTTGCCAGATTAGCAATAATAAATAGAGTTCTCTCACTCTTATAATTACCTCTCCAAAACTAGTTTTCTGCCCACAGCTAACTAAAGACAACTGCAGTGGTTGAAGTAACTAAACTTGTAATGCCCTCGAAAATATCCCGCAACCCCAATAATGTACTACCCGAGTTGACGTCTGGTATAGTGTAAAATAGTCGTGGATGGTAAGTCCAATAAACTCATCACGTGAATCACCACGAGACTATCACCTGGTTGTTACAAATCGGACTAAGGTTACTATACTTTTAGTACGTCCGTGGTAGTACAGTGGGTTAGCGCGCGGGCCTGGTGGTGATGGCCATGGTCACTAACCAGGGTTCAAACCCCACCCAAGGCATCTCAAAACCTGTGGGTTTTTAGGAGGGTTAAACTCCCTTCAGAGGTTCGAGCCCCGTGCCAGGTACCAGGAAAGGTTGATCCTAAAGTGGGCCTGGGGAGTTTTCAGGACAGAAAAACTCCCTTCGCACCCAGCATTTCAAAACTAAAGGTTTCTAAATACCCCTGATGGTAACAAAGGCTTTAAAGTATCCCTAATCAGCTCAAAATCGCGTCATATGTCGGAGAGGGTTAAGAGTCTTCCCGCACTTGCCGGGTTAAAAAATGTAAACATTTTGCTGTAGGTGGGCATTTTTTAATTTGAAGGAAGTCTTGGAAGGATTTTTTGTTAGCCTAGGGGACAAACTAAAATACATTACTCGAAAATGGTAAAAAAACAAAAAACATAATCCTTAATACTGAAATAATATAACAAAATATTATAATAACCCACAAGACGTCGGACTAGATATCGATAACACACATTCCCCTTTCATTTTACACAGCCCATGGTATTTCCTATACTGAGCCACTATAACAGGAACACCATTTATCTAGTACATGATGACAACAAATTGATAAAGAACATATTGAACCTACTAATTCATCAACTGACTATACCATCAATGTTCTTTCGTGATTGATGAGTTTTTATTTTCTTCCACACAGCAAAGAATATGGAGTCAGAGGAGGCAACAACAACCAAGACCTCGGGCATTCATCTTGCAGGCCTCTTACTAACCCAGATAGAAGGTAAAATGTGAATATTGGTATGTGGGCGAGTCGTGCCGAAGGGTAAATTTGTAGCTTTTCTCTTTCCTATGTGTATGTCATGTCTGCTTGCATCAATGTTTAAACCAATGATTATTCATGTTGGGCTAAGCCCTGATTACTTTAGTCTTACTAGAATTTACTTCCTTATCTATCTATCTCGGGGTGATCCCAAAAAATGCAACCCATATAAAAGCTAATAATGCGTACAAACGATGAGTAACATGCTTGAAATTTGGTACAAAGTAGCTTGAAATGAGGGATCACAATGCCAGAAAATTAAAATTGTGTAGATGAAACAATGGATATTTTCACATTCTTTACATAATATGCTCCAAATTAGGCTATGCCCGTGGCATTACAAGCAGAATTGGAGAAGGAATAATCCCTTATCTTGGCTACAATAGTTTCTTTTAGGTCATTGATTGCTTTGGGATTACCCTCGTACATGCAATTTTTCAAATAACCCCAAAGGTAATTGATATGCGGCCTAACCACCAATTGCCAGCCTCAAAATTACCAAAGCCATACGCCCGGATCGCTACGATTCACCATCACCATCAACGACAACAAAGCGACCCCTCCAGGCTCCGCCCCTCGACCTCTATGACCACTGCAGCAGCTACGATAGAAAACTGAGCCTAGCAAGATAAATCAGGGGAAGCCCAAGCAAAGCCAAATCGATGATCCACCTCCACCTCAAAACTTTCGCAACCCCTCCCTTCAACCCCACTTGCTCAACAACCCCCAAACCTTCCCAAAAATACCTCCTATAGTGCCGGCACCGACCAAAAATAAATACCCCCTCAGACCTCGGCTCTCAATAATACCCACACGTGGACGCAGCCGCCGCACTAGCCACCCCAATTATCCCTTCTAAACCCCATTTCCCTTTTAACCAGTCCAAAGCCCCAACCTCAGCACCTGCAGAAATAGTAGATAATGCGAAAGAATTAATGCAACTCCACATAATAAATCAGACAACCCGACCAGACGAATCACCAACCAGAGTTGTGCCCTTCCTGCCCGGAGATGCCCTCACTGCGATAGCCCTGCCAGAAGAGACACTACCTCAGCCAGCCCAACCATCATTAAGCATTCAACCTGCTGGCTTAAAACCAAATTTTGTTTGCTACACAGACAGTCCTAAGGTTGGAAAGGACAAAACCAAGTCTAGGTGTGAAAGACTTGTTGTAGTGCCAGCTGGGGATTATAGCACGTAACCTAGAACGCTTTGGTGGGTGCCCAACCCAAAAAGGAGATGAAATAGGGGAGCTATCCCCCCACCAAAGGCGCCTTTCTAGGGCTTTTCCTAGCTGATGCCGAGAGGATTGGGTTCTAGTTATGTGGTGATGGGCTGGTCTATCAGAGTGAGAACTGAGCGATCTCTGCCATACCCATAGCTTACTCTGACTGTTCCTTTTACTTAGAATATATTTTCTAGATCTCAAGTGACGGCGTCTCTTCCGTGGATTGACCTCCCAATCAACCAAGATTGGAAGCCAAAGTGTCACATTTTTCCTTTGCCCCTCAACTTTGTCTTCATATTTGCTGAGGGACATAGGGCCCTGGGTGGGGCTTTGGTTTCCTGGGCATTTCCGCACCTTCCTCAGCTCCCCACCATGGAGTGGCTTCGGTCACCTGGGCTTTATTGTGGTAGGCAGGGAGGGTTCTGTGTGGGCGCTCGGTTATGGCCTTGGCCTTGCTTGGGGCCTTGGGGCTTTTCATCCAGGCAGCCTGGGGAACAACAACAACAACCATATCTCAGTGCAACCCCGCGTAACCTATAACGCTTGCCGGGAAAGCAAGGGACTCTACTTGAATTCAGGAACCAACTGGGGATTAGGGTACGTAAACTATAAAGCTTGCTGCCGTAACCGTAACCCAGTACAACCCCGCGTAACCTATAATGCTTGCCGGGAAAGCAAGGGACTCTACTTGAATTCAGGAACCAACTGGGGATTAGGGTACGTAAACTATAATGCTTGCTGCCGTAACCAGTGCAACCCCGCGTAACCTATAATGCTTGCCGGGGAAGCGTGATAAATGAGTCTGGCTCAGTAACACCTGGTGCTGTTGGTGAGGCTCAGCTGCCCTTGTCTGGCATGGACACTCCTGGGAACACACCGCCTGTAGTAGAGACCACCCCCGACTCCCTTAGCAGTCACACTCCAGCCACTCTCGTCTGTCCCTGACGAGAAGCGACTAGGGCGTGTCGGCTTACCAGTCACCTCTCAGGTGAGCTTGCCTCCAATCTCTGGTAAGACCTCGGTCGATCTGGTGGTTGCAGATAAGCTGCCTTCTTTCCCCAGAGACTGTGTGAGAGAGGACCAGGAGCGAAGCCGAGGACCCCGGAAGAGCCGCCCCAATTTCCGACCCCTGCTGGAACTCTTTGGCCCAGATCCAAGCTCGTGAAGAAGCCGGACTCTGTAAATCAGTCCGGAAGTTAAACGAGTTCTTTGGATCTGAAGAAAGGCTTGCAGCACCGGCTAGGACTCTTCAGCCTCGACCCAAACTTGTGAAGAAGCCGAGACTGTGTGTGAATCAGTCCAGAAGTTAGAAGAGTTCTTCGGATGTGACAAGGGCCTCTACCTAGCCGGCTCGTGTGTGGGCAGCCGGAACCTAAACTCCTCGACGACCCCGTGCTCTCCTAACCCCCGAATTTAAGTGCTTTTATGTGTTTCTGTCGTGGTAACAGTGTTATAGTGAGCCTTAGACCTAGATGTGCCAGGACTCTTTTATCAGTGTTAACGTAAGAGACTCGAAGTCGTGCTTTACGTCTTCCCTTGTGTTTGCAATACCGTTTCCCCGGTTGTTGGGCAACAAATACACCTGTCCTACATCGGCTTTGTATATAGATACTTCCTCAGGCCCGGGCTCCCGTGACCCCTTGAAGGGGAAATATAGATATAAAGTTGCCACTCTATTTATTACACACACTCTACACATCATCAGAGAGCTCCTGCCGCATATGAGTTTATGCACTTCTTGTCGCTTACGCTTAGGCATCATATGGTATTCTTGTCTCAGAGTTAATCTTTGCAATCAATGTTTTAGAGTCTAATTCATGTAGACTCCTTGTTTGTCTCAGAGTTAATATTTGCAGTTCATGCTTTTAGAGTCTAACTCATTCAGACTCTTTGTATTGACCTTTTTGGGAACTATTGCTCTCTTTCTTTAAATATTGTTTAGCAATCATACTCGTGTTATTGATTTGTCATTCTATGCAATTTACACTTATTACTTTGCCGTACCTTTAGGTCGATTTGCTTGTGTTGAGGCCCATTGCCTCCTTGTTTATTTATTTATTTCCTGTGTACGAGCCTTGCAAGACCACCCTATGTATTATTACTGATATATTTATGTGTCTACCTGATTATGTGAATAAAACCATTGTGTTTCTGTTGATTTCCTATTATTTGTTTGATGTAAATAGAGTTAAGGTCAGTCCTCGCCCTGTCGAGAACACCCCAATTTGAAGACTACTGCACATTGCCTGGAGCAGGAAGTGCGACCCGAATATATCTCGCTTCTTGAAAGCGTGGCATAACAGTAATAATCTGGGGTGTTATGTCACACCTCGTGCAGATGAGTCGGCCGTAGAATTGCTGTATGAGGCACAGCAGACTTACATTGGACGTGTGAGGGATGGCTCGATCTTGCCGAGACCATTGTACAGCTCTTGCGATGTTCCTGCGTCGCCCCAATGCGAAAATGTATTGAACATTTTGTGACTTGCATTTTTTGGAGGTCACCCTGTATTTCTTCTGCCCCCTGCCTCCTTGCTTCATGACATTTGAACTAACAAATTTATTGGCTAATATCAACACAATTGCCCACAGCAAATAATATATCTTGTCAATATTTATAAACATAGTCCTTGTTAAGAGCAAGCTACCTAAAACAAAATGTTATAACTATACAGATACAATACGTGAATAAGCTTACATAATTATGTAAGCTATAGGCCTATAATTAGTATATATATATATATATATATATATATATATATATATATATAGTATATTACTAGTCTCCATTTCATTTTTGCAGGAGCTGTAAAAGATGAGTTTGAAGACCCACTGTATTCCCTCCTGACGTGTGCCTCGGAGACAATGCTGGCGGGACAAACTGAGGTAAATACTGACAATCCTCTTTATTCCAATGACACTGGCAACAAATGACGAAGCTCATCACAAGCCAAATACCATCAAAATATTTTTGTTTTCAATCATTTATGATACCCGCTCCGTTGGGCTCTTTCGATCATAACCTTATCTCTGTCACCTGGCCTTCTGAGTTCTGACCCCCCCAGCTGGTGGCACTTATGGCATTTTGGCACTGCCAACTGGGAGGCTCTATGGCAGTACTTCTATGATTTCCCATGGAATTATTTTTGCTTCCGTGGCCGGGGACCCTCAGAGAGTGCCGGAAACATTACCGAGGTAATCCCTTCGGGCATGGAAGCATACATCCCATTCTCTTGCTCTCAAACTAATTCACAAAAATCTTGGTTTACTCGCGCTTTTCCTACTGCTGTCCGCAATAAGGAGGAAGCATTCAAACGGTACCATCACTTTCAAACTCAAGAATCCTGTACTTTATATATTTCTGTCTGGAATGAAGCCAAATCTGTCCTTTGACTCGCCCAAAACTCTTTCATCAATTACAAATGCTCTGAACTTTCCAACTCTAGCACTTCCCAAGCTTTTTGGCATCTAGTTATAAATCTCTCCAACCATTTCACTTTCTCGTCTTTCGCTCTTTTCCACTAGGACAGTACCACCGTCACCTCTTCCTCTGACAAAGCTCTTCGCTCGAACTTTCACTAAAAACTTCACCTTGGATGATTCTGGTGCTACTTTTCCCTCTCCACCCCCGTCTCACTTACTTATGCCCAATATCATAATCTCTTCTAACCCCTACTGTACCAGAGGGTATTACCATAAATGCATCATCCAGTACTAGGCAATGTGGCCAAAATGGCTTCAGAGTTGAGAGAGAACACCCTTCCACCTCAAAAGTTGGAGGAATACTGACCCAGCTAGCCTGTGGAAGCTTGGATCTAAGCTGAGAATTGTTGCCTATGTCTCAGAGCAGTGTGTTCAAGTCGTGGTACCAGGTACCGCTCGATGCGGGCAGTTACAAGGACCGCATATTATGGATGAACGTCGTCCATCGCTGGTACTGACGAATTACTTTTTTTACTGTCGGCCAACGTACGTCGCTAGGACAGTAGGTGATAAGGATGTACTCTCTGCCCTCTCTGAGCTTAATACTAAGAAGGCGTACAGACCGGATGGTGTTCCTCCTATTGTACTAAAAAACTGTTCTTCCGTGCGGACTCCCTGCCTAGGCAAACTCTTTTGTCTGTCTTTCCTTTAACGTCCTTTCTTCTTGCTGGAAGTTTGCTCTTATTCAACCTGTCCCAAAGAAGGGCGACTCCTCTCAACCCTTCAACTATCGTCCAATTGCTCTCATTTCTTGCATCTCTAAAGTTTTTAAAACGCTTTTTAACTTACTTTCTTAAGCATTTCTCTTCCCATAATCTACTTTCAGATCACCAGTAAGGTTTCCTTAAGGGCCACTCAACTGGTTATCTTCTTGATTATCTTACTAACTCTTGGTCATCCTCCTTTCGGGACTTTGGCGAGACTTTTTCTATTGTGTTAGACATATCCGGAACCGCACTTTGTGTGGAGCACTCGGTCTTTAACTTTGTGTATGTATGTATATCGAACACTTCCGATTGAGTCTGGCACAAATCTCTAATTTCCAAACAACCCCTCCTTCGGTTTCTATCCGTCTATCTGTAACTTTGTCTCTAATTTGCTTTCAGACCGCTCCATAGTTGCAGTTGTGGACGGCCAATGCCCACTTCCTCAACCTATCAACTCCAGTGTTCCTCAGGGTTTTGTTCCGTCTCCAATTCTCTTTCTAATATTTATTAATGATCTCAACTGTACCTCTAGTCCTATCCACATAAATATGCTGACTCTACCTTACACTATTCAACTAGTTTTTCACAACAACCCAGCATGCAATCACGCCACGACTCACATAACAGGGCCATGGCACGCCTTTCTTCTGATATCAATTATTTCTGATTGAGGCAGAGAAAATCTTGTTACTGTCAATGCCTCCAAGACCCAATTTCTCCCTCTAGCTACCCGTCTCAATCCTCCGCAGGACTATCAATTATACTTCAACACTACACAAATCAACCCTTCATTTCCTCTCAATATTCTAGGTGTATCCTTTTGATCTAACCTTTCTTTGAAAGATCATATTACCACTCTTACTAAAACAGCTTCCCAAAAGTTAGGTGTGCTCATCCGTCTCCTTGGGTTCTTCACCCACGCACAGATTCTTGCTCTGTATCGGGGCACAGTGCGCCCCTTTATTGAGTACTGTTCGCATGTGTGGGGAGGTTCCACCTATACCGCACTTCTCGAAAGAGTAAAGTCAAAAGCTTTCGCCTCATCAACTCACTTCTTCTTATTACTTCCCTACAATCTCTTTCTACTCGCCGCAATGTTGCATTCTTTCACTCTTCTATTGCTATTACTACAATCAGTGTTCTTCAGAGCTCTCTCAGTGCATACCCGCTCCATTGTGGCGAGTGCAAGGAACCCGCCTTTCAACAGTCCCACTACTATTCTGTCCAGCTATCCAACCCAAGAATTGCCAAAGTTTCTCGGTCCCTTCTTCTACTCAACAAGTGAACTCTGGAACTCTCTCCCTCAATCAATCTTTCCTTCATCCTATGACTTAAACTTCATGCGTCCAGGCAATTTGACCTCAACGTCCCTTAAATTATAGCTCTGTCACTCTTTTGGCTTTGGGGGAGATACTCACTACAAGCAACCTGCCTTTTGTCTCCTTCATTCAAAAAATAACAAATAAAATATATACAGTATATATACCGGTATATATATATATATATATATATATATATATATATATATATATATATATATATAAATGTTTGTGTGTGTGTGAAGGTTAAATCACAAATATGCTTGCAAAACTCGCAGGAAAAATTAAACATTGGAACACCGAGCTTTCATCTATTATCTCAAGACATCTTCAGGGACATCTTCTCAAGACATCATCAGGGGAGAGGTAGACCGAATATGAGGTGGAAGGATGGAGTGAGGAAGTACATGAACGAAGGCGGTGCTGGTTGGGGGGAGGGGCGTCGACTGACTGGGGACAGAGGTGCATGGGGGCGGTTCGTTCGTGGCCACCCCTTCGGGGATCACGGCGTCAGGCAATAGATAGATAGATAGATCTTCAGGGTTATTACCCTGATTATGTTTTGAGAGAATAGACATAAGCTCGGTGTTCAAGTTTTTCATAATTCCTGCAAGTTTTATATATATATATATATATATATATAATGCATGCAGTAAATAAATAATAATGTGGAAAATATTCATTATTTAACGTAACTTGATTGTGATTCCTTCAAAAGTGTCTATATATTCTACTTTTTCTGATTGCAGAAGCATTTGAAATCTCAAACAACAACCACAGACATCACAACATCTGGTACCACCAGCACCGAACCAACAATTGAAAAATATGTAGATGACCATCCACAACAACAGAAGCTCAACAGCACCATAGTTAACTTTGTGGCCGGAACGCTGCAGCCCCTGTCTATTGTGGAGTCCAAGGAATTCAAGACCATGGCGGCCACGTTTGATCCCCTCTACATCATACCCTCCTGGAAGCATTTGGCTACAAGTTTGATCCCAAGCAAGAGTGACCAAATCCAAGCTAATATGTGTAAAATTCTGAAGAATATTCCAAGTGCTTGTCTCACTATCGACCTGTGGAGTGCTAATAAGATGAGTTACTTCGGGATGACTTGTCACTTTGTGCTTGATTGGAAACTTGAAACTATGATGCTTTCCTGCAAACGTTTCAAAGGTAAACATACAGGCAACAACATCCACTCCTCCTACTCGGACACCATTAAATGTTTTGATATTCATGATAAAGTTTTGAGTGTGACATCAAACAACATGCATAACCTTACAAAGGGGCTCTCTCGGTCAGGGTGTCAGATAGTGTTTGCTAATCCTGCCAGGGGCTATGACAATGAGAGCAGTAGTGAAGATGAAGGAGATACTAAGTCTAGTGCTGACAAAAAAGCTCTGCTTCAGAAAACCACAGAACACATTTCTTGCTTTGCCCATTCACTCCAACTTGTCATGAAAGATGTGCTTAATGCTTCTATAGAAGTTCACGAAGTTCTGGCAAGGGCGTTAGTTAATGTTGCATATATTGGTAAACTCTCACATGAATTCAATATTCTTGAAAGAGTAGACTACACACAGACAGTCACACCAATATGCTGGAATTCCAAGCTAAAGACTGTACGCTCTTTGTTAGCGCTGCCAGCTGACAAACTAAATGAGCTCAACACAGTAGGGTTAACTAAATATGACTTCAAACTTCTGAAAGATTTGTGTGCAGTCCTTGCTCCAGTAGAAGAAGCTCTAGACTATGTACAACGTCCAAGCGCTGTCACCTCCAGCTATGTTATACCTTGTGTCCGGGGTATCAAAGCTGAACTCAAATCGAGGTTCCATTGCCAAGATAGTGAGCTAGTGACAGCCCTCAGAGATTCTGTCAGCAAACATCTATTGATATATGAGAGAATAGAAACCTTTGTGCTCGCTGCTGTTCTTGATCCTCGATTCAAGCTTAAGTGGTGCATTAGTGACACCGAGGCATACTTCAAACACCGTACAGCTCTAATAACCAAAGCAAATGCTGTTACTGAAACAACCCCGTCCAAAGCTGAAAATAAGCAGCCTGTGCCCGAAAAAAATTCTCCTCCATGTAAGCGGAAGAGACTCTTCAGTTACATGAAGCATCAGAATGAACCCTTGCCTGAACAACTGAAGGTAGAAAAGGAAGTTCAAGACTACCTCAGTAGCCCTTGTATGCCCGAAGACTTGGATCCCTTACAGTACTGGCAGATGAACGAGTCCACCTATCCAACCCTGGCTGCTCTAGCTCAACACTATCTCAGTATTCCAGCTGCCTCGGCATTTGCTGAAAATCCTGATTCTAGTATTAGAAACAAAATTCTCCTGGTTGAGCAGAATGCACTGTCTGATGTATCATTTGAAAGTGTTCTGAATATCAAATATAATGCTAGCTATGTACAAAAACATCTCTAATTAAAGTATAATACAGACAGAGATGTTGTTATTTAAGGTTCATTAATCGGTGCGCCAGAGCAAAAATTGGTACCATCCTAGAGGGCTACTCCTTCAAATATTATATACACAACACATTGTTTTTGTTTGGATGTTAGTTTGATGTGATAACCTATGTCAATTAGTATTTTATCATTTAGTACCTGTGTATTGGAGTTTATGCTGATATGTCCCCTCAGATGGTACAATTTAAATATAATTAGGGATTTGGCCCATTAGTCATTTAATATATTTTTTGTTTTACAAAATACTACTAAATAATATTTGCAATAAAAACTACTGTACATACACACAAAATGTTTCCATATACCAGAATTATTATCAACTACCTGTACAGTATAGTCATTATCGACAGAAACCTTTTCTTTAACCCGTGGAGCCCCGGCTAGTTTTGTAATGTTTGCGCACCAGAACCCGGCCGGTTTTCAAAAAATGGTTTTATTCCAGAAACAATAGCGAATGGGTTAGGAATGAAGGAAAAACCACGAAAAACCGCTCAAAAAGCTTAAAAAATGGTCCTACAGAGCCCCCGAAAACGGATTTTATAAGAGTAAAAAATTGAAGGCAATTATCCCAAAAAACCAGGTTATTGCGCGCTCGCGC
The DNA here is from genome assembly GCA_032716605.1 of Paralithodes platypus. Taxonomy (NCBI): domain Eukaryota; kingdom Metazoa; phylum Arthropoda; class Malacostraca; order Decapoda; family Lithodidae; genus Paralithodes; species Paralithodes platypus. The sequence continues at coordinate 37,421,935 of CM064511.1, forward strand.
GCACGCACGTGGACTTTGAGAGTTTTCAACCATCGGCACGGTTGCGTGGGATACGTACACAGTTCCCATACAAATCTGAGCCCTCTTGAGTGGCTACACCTGAGGTTACGGTCGGCGCAATTAGGGTGACGCGCCAGGCGTGTCTCTGGGGCTGTGCGTTACATACATCGCCGACGCGTCAGGCGCGTCGCTGGGGCTGTACGGGTTAAGTGACACAGTTACTGTAAGGTTTTCGTAATATTGAGGTGTTGCTAAATAATGATTACTGAAAACTAATCCACTATAACTGTGCATATCAACTATCAATGTAAATGGCTATTCACATGATAAAGTAAGGTTTTCCTTGCATCAGAATGATTATGAAGTTTGAATGTGAAAAAAGTAGTATCCAGAATCTGTAGTGACGAGTGACAATGTAAAGTGCAGAACTGAATAATATTTCATGCCAATGGCAATGCAGGTTCGGAAGGGAAACTCACCTAGCCAAAACTGGGAGCTATCCACACACAGTTGGTCTAAGAAGTCAAGACTACGTCGAGCCAGTTACAAAACTTTTCATCTGGAATATGACCTCCAGAATTCATGTTGATCAATCAATTCTGCAAGTCATAGAGAGCTTCTGTATAAAGAGAGAGTTGGAACCTAATACACACACACACACATCAAACCAACCAATATATTAAACAGCCACGGTGGCATTACACAACCTTGTCGCAAACCAACATTTACCTCGAACCATTCACTCAACTCGTTATTTCTTTCTCTAACACACACTCTGCTCCCTTCATAAAAACTCTTAACTGCTCTCAACAATTTCCTCCAATTTCATAAATTCTTAACACCTTCCACATTGCTTCTCGATCCACACGATCATATGCTTTTTCCAAATCCATAAAAGCCAAAAATATTTCCTTATGCTTCTCTAAATAATTCTCGCATAACTGTCTTACTGCAAAAATCTGATCCACACACCCTCTTCCCCTCCTAAAACCGCACTGCTCTTCTCCTATTGCAACTTCCGTACCCTTTATTATCCTCCATCACACCTTTCCAACCACTGATAATAAACTAATACCTCTATAACTTGAACACTCCTGCCGATCTCCCTTCCCCTTGTACAACGGCATAATATATGCACTCCTCCAGTCTATTGGTACTATCGACACAACAAAGCATACATTGAATAGTTTCACCAGCATCACATCTCCACCCTTCTTTTTACACTTCACAGCAATACCATCCTAATCCTTCTGCTTTTCCCACTCTCATTTGTCTCGCTGCTTCTTTCACCTAATTTTTCTCAATCCTTTCATTCATTCCCTGGCACCTGGGTGGACTGGGTAACCTATCTACATCAACCACTGCTTCTCTTCCATCTCTTACATTTAGCAAAGATTCAAAATACTCGGCATATCTTTTCCTCAATTCAACTCCTTCCACTAGTAATTCTCCATTTGCATCTTTCACTGACTTTTCCCTCTTTTGTCCTCCTTTCCTTACTCTATTTACCTCATTCCAGAACATCATCTTTCTTTCCTCAAAATTCTCACTCAACCTTTGACCCCATCAAACACTTCCCAATGAAACTAATGAAAACATGTGATCCTACCGGGATTTGAACCTGGGTGTTACCACATACAGATCTTAAACACTCCTAAGCATTACACCATCAAGACAGTAACTTGCACTATTATACTCAATATATAAAATAAGGAAAGGATATTCATAATATATAAACAAATGTATTATACATTAAAAAAAAAAACTAACACTGTTGACTATTAGTATCATATATATAATAGTATTGATACTAATTACATAATATTATACTGTAGTAAACATTTCAATAAGAAACTTGTAATTGTTAAAAGAACAAGTACAATAATATTTAACATAAAAATACATTACTAGCTAAGAAAAAACAAATAGGCCTACAGTGGTGATATTCATCCAATATTAATGTACTGTATGTATGTATGTATGTACTACTGTATACAGTATATGTATATATGTATGTATGTATGTATGTATGTATGTATGTACTCAGGCACATACCCCATAGCTGGGGGTGGCCGACTCGAGACAGAGCCAATATTAATACTGTAAACAAATTATATATAGCAAAAAAAAAAAACAAAAAAATATATATATATATATAATATACAGTATATAATTATATACCGGTATATATTATTTTTGTACTGAACAAATTTAAACAATTTGCCTCCTTCAACTGAAAAAAATATTACATAACTAAAATTGAAAGAGGCATGACAATCTATTGATATAGAAAGCTACAATTAACCCGAGGAATGCATCATTAAGTTTTTTAACCCCTCCAACTCGGCGGCCCTCTTACGCTCCATACCTCTAGAATCAGCCCATATCCAACCTAATGGCCTTATAACCTAAATAGCTAAGCTAAGTATTGGTGGAAAAATTAGGTTAATGGGAATAATGAGTAATTACTGTTAATATGCTCCTGGCGTTGACCGGGCATCGACATGTCGTCAGGTTGTTGTGTTGTGAGGAAGTTGAAATTTTACGCGCAGGCGTATAAGAGGACAGCCGAGTTGCGAGTTAAAGTGCCACACATGCAAATTTATTACCTTCGATTCTGACAGAGTTTGTTATATTTATCATATAAAGCAATATTACTGCTTCATATACTGTATATATATTTTAATTGTATAATGAATATGTGAGCATTGAAAACCAGAAAATAGGAATAAACGGCAAATATCCAGTCAAAAACTGTATATTTGTGACGGGGGAAGGTTGGCCCATTGGACAAAATGCGTGACATACACCGTTCCTCTCCAAGGTCTCGCGAGACATTAAGACCCATACGGCTGCCTTCCGCGTGTGTTAGAGGGTGGGAGGATGTGGAGGGAGGGACAGAGAGTGATAATTTGCCATATTACAGGCAGGAAAAAGAAATAGGGTGAATAAAGATGGAAAAGTTAGGATAATTAAAGAGGGGTGAAATGGAGAAACAGGAGGGGGGGGGGGGGAGAGGATAAGACATATAGATGTGGTTGTGGACGGCCACCGTTCAATTCCTCAATCTACCAACTCAGGTGTTCCTCAGGGTTCTGTCATATCTTCAATTGTCTTATTATTATTCATTAACGACCTTCTCAACTGCACCTCCAGCCCCATTCGCTCATATGCTGATGACTCTACATTACACTATTCAACTAGACTTCCAAAAAAATATTCACAGCAGGAACTCCAAAACTCACTTAACCTCTGAAGTGTGCATGGGGGTAATTAGACACCTCTCCCTGTGCGCATGTATTTGAGGTGTTTCCGTCACTAAAATATTCATTGTACCATTAATAGCATTAATACTTATCCATATGCGCCTATTATGGGTTGATTATAAAGGTATTAACCTGAAACAACAATAAAACGAGTGAAAACAGCGTTTGGATGGTCAAAATCGGAGATATAGCCCGCGAGTTGTATAATGTATGGGTGAGGCAAGCTGCTTTCCCGCCAATTTCCCCCAAGGCCACTGAGACACAGTCGATCGATACTCTCTCTCTCTCTCTTGCATTCGCTTGCTATCAGTGATGACAACACCCTGCAACCGGATTTCTAATGTTAGCACGAAAATATACCTCAGAATAAGGGAATAACAGGGAAAATAGGTGATAACTGAAGGAGAGGAGGAAAGTGGGGAAGGAGGGGAGGTAGAGGACTGAGATTTTGCATGGCCCAGGGGCCAATTTTTTTTTTTTTTTTTTCGATGTCAAAAGTTTATTTATTTTTTCTCTGACTCTTAAGAGTCTCCCCGCAGTCCGCCGGGGGAACTCTTAACCTCTGAAGTGCGCATGGGGGTAATTGGAAACGTCCCCCTGTGCTGACGTATTTGAGGTGTTTCCGTCACTAAAATATTCATTGTGCCATTAATAGCATTAATACTTATCCATATGCGCCTATTATGGGTTGATTATAAAGGTATTAACCTGAAACAACAATAAAACGAGTGAAAACAGCGTTTGGATGGTCAAAATCGGAGATATAGCCCGCGAGTTGTATAATGTATGGGTGAGGCAATCTGCTTTCCCGCCAATTTCCCCCAAGGCCACTGAGACACAGTCGATCGATACTCTCTCTCTCTCTCTTGCACTCGCTTGCTATCAGTGATGACCACACCCTCCAATCGGATTTCTAATGTTAGCACGAAAATATACCTCAGAATAAGGGAATAACAGGGAAAATAGGTGATAACTGAAGGAGAGGAGGAAAGTGGGGAAGGAGGGGAGGTAGAGGACTGAGATTTTGCATGGCCCAGGGGCCAAAAAAAAAAAAAAAAAAAAAAAAAAAAAAAAAAAAAAAAAAAAAAAAATTTCGATGTCAAAAGTTGATTTTTTTTTCTCTGACTCTTAAGAGTCTCCCCGCAGTGCGCCGGGGGAACTCTTAAGAGTCTCCCCGCAGCTCCCGGGTTAAGAGTCTCCCCGCAGTTCCCGGGTTAAGGAGGCCATAAAACACTTATCTTCTGATCTCACTACTATCTCTAATTGGGGCAGAGCAAACCTTATTTTCAATGCTTCCAAAACTCAATTTCTCTATCTGTCTACTCGTCGCCCCCTTCCAGAAAACTATGACCTACTCTTCAACAACATACAAATTAACCCTTCATCTTCTCGTAATATTCTTGGTGTCTCTTTTTCTTCTGATCTCTCTTGGACAGATATTACCACTCTTGCTAAAACAGCTTCCCAGAAGCTGGGTGTGCTCAACTGCCTCGGAGGGGTTCGTCCATGTATTTGAGTATTGTGCACACGTGTGGGGTGGTTTCCTCTCACACAGCCCTTCTAGACAAAGTAGAAAAGAAAGCCTTCCGTCTCATTAACTCACGTCCACTCAACAATTCTCTGCAGTCTCTCTCTCTTTGTCGCAATATTGCATCTCTCTCATATTATCGCAATTATTGGCAATTATGAATTATTTCAAGACATAAAGTCTTGAACTTACAACAAGGCCACCAGTCAAGTTGAAATATTATTATGTACAAATAATGTTGTTGTTTTGTATAATTTATGTGTTATTGTATTTTGTATTTGTACTGAAGTATGTACTCTTAATACCCCACTTGGGGTCGCTCGAGTTAATAAACCTTTCAAACCTTTCTCACTATTCTACCTCTATTACAATAATCTGTGTTCCCCAGAGCTCTCTCAGTGTATAACACCCCTCTTCGTAGAGCACATAGCACCTGTCTTGCAACACAATCCCACCCCTACTCTGTGCAACTCTCCAACCCAAGAGTGAAACGTTATTCTGTCTTTCTTCTATTCAACAGCTGAGCTGTGGAACTCTCTCCCAGAATCAGTCTTTCCCTCTTCATATGACTTAAATTGCTTCAAACTCTGTGTGTCCAGGTATTTTGGCTCCCTCACTCACATAGAACAAAAAATTGTAGGGAAAGGCAGGAGCTGGTAGTAAGCAGACATATCACCTAATTCTATCATATTGTACACCCACGTTATTCTCGTTTGATGTGGAAAATATATGTGGAGCTTTGGAGCATGGAGCGAAATGGGGAGATAAGACCTACATCGAATCAAATAGAGTTAAAGTTCACTTCCTACTCAAGATTGCATCTGATAAGATAATCAAGAAATATACCTGTAATTGTTTTACAGTTTAATTTTTCAGTTCAACCATTTGCTACATATTGCCAACCAATTTAACAAATTTTAATTATCTGAACAATTTATATATTACTCAAATGGGTAAAAGAAAATTTGTGTATAGTACCGTATAATATTGATAACAAAAAATCCTAACTTTCATGTAGGTTACACTATAATGCTGCAGATTGTAAAAATAATGTACAGTATTAACCAATAAAAATTGCATGAGTAACTTTCTCATTAGAAACAAATTCAACATTGTAACTAATAAAATAAAATAAAAAGAATTAAAATTAAGATTAGATTGCAACATGAATTATGATAAACCACTGACATTTTCATGATTTAAACGTATGGGAAATCCTCGTAATATTTTGTGGTGTATATTTCAGATGAAAGAGGTGCATGGAAATTCTTTTGTGGCCACCCCCTCAGGAATCAAGGTGTCTGGCAATAGGTAGATTAATACAAATTGGCAATATAGCCAGCCTTAACCCCAGGAGAGCAATAATCGTTTTGAACCGACCCCTCCCTGGTGCGTAATTCCCGCCACAAATGTCTATCTATCTATCTATCTATTGCCTGACGCCGTGATCCCCGAAGGGGTGGCCACGAACGAACCGCCCCCATGCACTTCTGTCCCCAGTCAGTCGACGCCCCTCCCCCCAACCAGCACCGCCTTCATTCATATACTTCCTCACTCCATCCTTCCACCTCTCCTTCGGTCTACCTCTCCCTCTCTGTCCCTCCACCTCGCTCTCATACACCCTCTTAGTCATTCTCTCGCTTTCCATACGTTCCATATGGCCGAACCATCTCAAGTTGTTCCTTTTCACACTTTCCAGCACATCTTCCTCCACACCACACCTACTTCTTACTTCTTCATTAGTCTGTCTATCCCTCCATGTAACTCCGCACGCACTTCTTAAGTAATTCATTTCCACTGCTCTCACTCTTGGCCTGAGTCTCTAAACCAACGTCCATGCTTCGCTTCCGTAAGTCAGTGTCGGGATTACCACACTGTCATGCAAGGACTTCTTCACTTCCATACTGACCACCCTATTTCTTGTTACTGCTTTCAACTTTCCTACAACCCTCTTCCCCTGTTGTACCCTCTCCCGCACTTCTTCATCCATAGTCCCATCTTTACTCAACACACTGCCCAGATACTTAAAAGAGTTGACGATCTCCATAGCCTGACCGTTCAACTTCACCTCACACTCTGTGACTTCACCCCTTTCGAAGACCATAACCTTGCTCTTCCCCGCATTTACCTTCAAATTCCGTTTTTCGCACACTGTTCCAAACTCATTTACCAGACCCAGCAACTCCCATTCATTATCGCTCATCAGAACTGTATCATCCGCAAACAGCAGTACAGTATAGGCAGCTTCCACTCATTTCCCTCCCTTTTCAGTGATACACCAACATCCACTGCTCTTGATAGTATTTCTTTCATGACTCCATCCATATATAATGTGACTTTCGCAAAACACAATGAAAATTATATCAGCGTCTTGGAAACGTATTTCCACATCCGAACATGTACAATTTTCTTTCTTAAAAATATCTGGTTGTGATGTGTGATAAGGGCTTTAAAACTGAACCCTACTCTTTGGATTGGGCCAGAAGGGTTTCTCTACTTTAAATCTGAGCAGACAAGCATAGATATACCTCTGGATCCTCCCACTGGCTATGGTAGAGTTCTGGAATCTGCAGAGTTTCCAGTAAGATTTTCTTAGGATTATAAATTAAACCACCGTACCTCAGCCTGAAGTACCGGTATGAGTCAAACCACAATTACCTATGAATAAAGTATGAGAAAGTGCAGTTAGGTTAGGTTGGACTAGACTATAATAATGTTTTAGTTAGCCCTTGTTGAGATCTGTTGGATGAAATGGTCTATAGATTGAATTGTATGAGAGTCAAAGAGAACACATTACAAAAACCTAACATTCAATTAATATTAGGACATTACATATTTAAATGAACTATACAGTATATAGCATGAGATGATTACTTGGCAATAGCGAATCTCCTGTATTTTTCACAAAAAGCTAATACCTATTATTACGAATGTCTCACCGTTATGTAAGAATTGTCGGAAACTACAGAGGGTACAGTATCAAATAAGACATTCTATTGTAAAGTTGTGATATTCAAAAAAATTCTGGCAATATTTTATGGATTTTTACATTGGTAACAGAAACTAGATTAAAGATACATGAATATAGGTAACAGAATTATTTAGATATTTACCTCATAAGTTGCCAGACCAAATTTGACGATAATTTGAGAGAAAAAGCGTGTACATGTGATACTGGCTTAACACTTACGCTGCAGGCATATTTCCGCCATATTAGGGTTCATTCAGGCACTCCGGATTGATTAGGCAAGTGTCTGAAGTAAATTAAATGTATTCAGCCGAAAACTAGACGAAAATAGCTTCAAAATGACGCCAGAACGAGCTTCGTAGCTTGCGGGGTTCACCTGCAGCGCTACCATAGACATTCGCTAAAATGAGCAATTCTCACTACATTTACCTTTGGAAGCACTGTATATCTCGCGATACTCTGACTCAGTGCCTCAGCTGCCTGGCTGAGAGAAGGATGTGTGGCCTGTCGCGCTCCTGCTCCCTTGCACTCGATTTTACAGGCTTTAAAAGCCTGTAGATTGCTGTAAATTGACATGGCGTTCCGGAACGTCTCCCGCAGCCAATGGGTTAACTCACAATGAATGAAAATGGATATAAATGTAGCCTACAGCTGACAAGATTTCTAGCGGTTACAGATAAAATTAAGTAACGCTATTTTAGATAAACAGTATATGCGTATAGAAATGGGAAGCACTAAAGAGAAAGTAACAAACCAATGGATAGGTTAAGTCTATATTTTGCTGGTCAATGCTATACTTAACTCTTTCATGCACTGGGGGTTGCCTTATATTTAGATATAGAATTCTCCTAATCTCATAAATACTTCTCCACAATTAGTTTTCTGCCCACAGCTCGCTCAAGACAGCTGCAGAGGTTGAAGTAACTAAACACCCTTGATGGTCACAAAGGCACTTTAAGTATCCCAGAAAGGGCGCAAAAGGGTTAACATAGCAAACAGTATATAAAGAATAGCACTATAATTCTTCCTGGGTCTTACATTTCAAAACCCATTACGCTATCAGACAGTACACTAGGACCATACGGCTGGAAAAGTGTTGATAGCAGAGAAGAGGTGTTGGAATGGCTTTGCTGTATGTCATTAGTCTGTATACGTCATCGAGGTGTACCCCGAATGGGTGCGAGCATGTGAAACACGCTAGGACATACTATCACACCCACTAAATGTCCACCTTGGCTGGGATTGAAACCTGGTCAAGCAGATTCACATATGAGCGTGCTCTCCACTCGACCGCCGTGGCTCTAATGAACAGAAGCCTACTGACATATATATCCCTTGGCTGTAATTAAAACTTTCAGATTATGTATGAAAAAGTACTGACATACTTTTAACCCATGTGGTGCGGGAAACGTAGTACTACAGTTTGGCAAGTTACAGCAATATTAGAGGCTTTAAAAGCCTGTAAAAGCCGTAGAAATAGAGTGTCAGTGGGCGGGACCGCAAGGGGCCCACCTCCGACCGTCAGCATGTCCGTCGGTGCACTGAGGTTCCAGACCCAGGTCTCAGCAGTGCTGCCAAAGGCAAAAAAAACGCAACATTGCTAATAAATAGCGAGTTTTCCCCAATGTCTATGGTAGCGCGAGCTTTGAAGCATATTCTAGTGTCATTTTGAAGCTATTTTCGTCTAGTTTTCGGCAGAATACATTTCATTTCATGCAGACACTTGATTAATTATTCAGGAGTGCCTGAATATACCCTAAATATGCCCGCAGAGAGAGGGTTAAATAAATTCAGGAACAGGGTCTACCATGTCATTGGACTACAGTACATTGCAGAAGGTACATTATTTTTGTCAAATAATTGACAAATTATAGTGCAAAACTATGTTAGTTATATTGAAAACTAAACTGTAACAGGCTGGCTTTTCCCCAATAGTCAGTTATAAGAAGGCTATACGGTATCGGTATCAGTTGAAAGGCAGTTTCATGTTTTACAAGAATATGGTGTATCATGTATGCTTCATGTATTACAAGTACAACGACTTACGGTATAGAAACTTGGCCGGTTTAAATAGAATATATTAACAAAATGGAACCAAACTAAATGAAAATGGTGAGATGGATATGTGGGTGAGATGGATATGTGGGGTTAAGCCCAGAGATATTGTTGTTGTTGTTGTTCCCCAAGCTGCCTGGCCGAACAGCCCCAAGGCCCCGAGCAAGGCCAAGGCCATAACCGAGCGCCCCCACAGAACCCTCCCTGCCTACCACAATAAAGCCTGGGTGACCGAAGCCACTCCATGGCGGGGAGCGGAGGAGGGTGCGGAAACGCCCGGGAAACCAAAGCCCCACCCAGGGCCCTGTGCCCCTCAGCAATTATGAAGAGAAAGTTGAGGGGCAAAGGATATTGTTACTAATAATGGATTAACTCTCTCACGCTTCGTTAACCTATAAATGGCGACGTTACTCCCGGAATGTTTTATTGGGCGACGCCGACCTTCCTTGCGGTATCTTACATAAAAAAAAAATAATAATAATAATAATAAATATATATAAATAAATAAAAATAAATATAAATAAAAATGCACCAGTGCTGGGGAAATATATGCAATATATGATAAGGAGGCATGTCTCCATACCACCACCTCCTCTCCTCCCCATCCATGTGTCTCACCCTCTCCCTTATTCCTCTCATCTCCCCCAACTTCCCCCCTCCTACTATTTTTCTACTTCTTCCCTCCCCTGCCACTTGTGAACAGTCACACCAAACATTAAATACTGCGTTCATAACTTGGAGTACATTTCTGACAAATTTGTGAAAGAAAACAAAAAAATGGTAAATGTTAATAAGAGCACTTGAACAATCCCTTGATCAGTTTTATTGATTACATTATTGTTATTCTTATATAAAAGCAAAACAAATAATAAGCTTAAGCTGTGAAGATAAGCTTTAGTTTACTTCCAGGAAATTATATAAACCCTGCTTTTAATGCCTTTTTCAGCTTATGGAACAATAAAGTACAGTTGTTGTTGTTGTTGTTGCTGTTCCTCAGGCTGTCTGGCCGAGCAGCCCCAAGGTCCCGAGCAAGGCCAAGGCCATAACCGAGCGCCCCCACAGAACCCTCCCAGCTTACCACTAATAATGCCCAGGTGACCGAAGCCACTCAAAGGCGGGGAGCTGAGGAGGGTGCGGAAACGCCCGGGAAACAAAAGCCCCACCCAAGGCCCTGTGCCCCTCAGCAATTATAATGGGAAAGTTAAGGGGCAAAGGAAAAATGTGACGCTTTGGCTCCCAATCTGCCAGGGTTGGCAGTAGGGAGGTCAATCCACGGAAAAGACGCCGTCACTTGAGATCTAGAAAATATATAAGTAAAAGGAACAGTCAGAGTAAGCTATGGGTATGGCAGAGAACGCTCAACTCTCATTCTGATAGACCAGCCCATCACCACAACAGTACAGTACACCATAAAGTACAGTAATTAGCTTCTGTTACCTGTTACAATGTCTCCCTTCTGTAGACAAACCAAAGTAATACATCTTGTTACACAATTCTATGAAAATATTTGGTAATATTATATGGTAGTGTAAGAAAGATAAAATGTAACTTACACTATTGTTGATCATTGTACAAAAACTAAGTAACTTATCCAAAGACCATTTTAGTCCCTGTGTCCTTCTTAAACTGTTTAGTCCCTGGGTCCTTCTTACCTGTATACAATTGCTTAAAAGTAAGGAGGACACAAATAAACATGATTTCCGTTTATTATTAATAATACTAATAAATTATAATAATATTATTAATAACAAAAAGTAATTCCATAAAACTACAACTATGAGATGTATGTATATACTCAGGCACATACCCCATTGCTGGGATGGCCGACTCGATACAGAGATACTTCTCCAAATAATTATGCACCACATAAGCCTTTTATAAGTGAGTGATGTTTGTAGTACAAAGTACTAAAAGCACATTTTGGTATATCAACAAGGAGCAAACAGTATTTGTTCATAATCATTTTTTTTTAGTTTTGTTTGGTCCAGTCAAACAGTTTCAAGGGGTTGCTCACATTAGTTTACCAAACAAAACTCAAACAGAAAATTGTGTTTGCAACTGGGTGTTGTATCAAATTGTATCAAAATGTACCCAGAATAACTTGCTCATGTAACAAAAAAAGACACAACCCCAACTTCACACCAGAAATTCAAAACCTCATCAGACAACGCGACACACTGAAACACTCCCCAGCACCCCACACACAAGACATCACACAACAAATTCAAGCACTCAACACCCAAACTAACAACAAAATACAAGAACAACAAAAACTAAATTGGAATAACTTCCTACAAACACTTGATCACAAAACAAACCCCAAAAAACTCTACAAAACACTAAACAGCATCACACTTTCCAACAGCAACACAACACAATCACATGCTGCAATCACAACAACAGACTCTACTCCTTCATGTATGAATATTCCCATATTCAAAATATGTTACAGGGGGACAATGCCTAGTGAGTTCACTGCTCAATAGGTGGCGTTCTGAGAGTGAGGGTCTGAGTCTGGAGGGTGAGACGGTGAAGCACTTGAGCGAAGCAACCGGCCGCTTCAGAGATGGAGCTGCTTCGAGCCATGATGGTTGCTTCACATGTCTCACTCCCCAGACTGGAACAAGACCTCACGGGCTTCACCGTGTTGAGCGGTGGAATGTACAGGCTCTCAGCCTATGCCCGAGAGGGAGTAGTTGGAATATAGAAAAAAAAAAAAAAAAAACTCCTTCATGTAAACAACACGCAAACACTCTCATCAATCACTTCTCACATGTCAGCCACCTAAAACCTCACAAAGACGACCGACGTGTCATCCGACGTAAGAGACAATTCCCCACAGACCCTGACTATACACCCTTCACCAATCACCAGACAAAGCATATCATCAACAACCTCAAGCACTCACCCGCCTGTGGCCTAGACAACATAAGCAACATACAGCTCAGACACCTGGGACCACAAGGCATACAAACACTCACTAACATATCAAACTACAGCTATTCACACAACACAATACCAGACATTTGGAAGCATGGTATCATCATCACATTCCCCAAACCCAACAAAGACCCCACGCTACCCTCCTCGCACCGCCCCATCACACTCCTTTGCTCCCCCTCCAAAGTCATGGAACGCCTAGTATTACAACTAATTACACCCGACCTACCCCTAGCTCCAACACAACATGGCTTTAGGCCACTGCACTCCACAAACACTCTTCTCACAGACCTTACACAAAGAGCTTTTGACGGCATCAACTCAGCTAGACCACCACACAGATCACTATTAGCCACACTCGACATTAGTAAAGCCTTCGATGCCATCCCACGCCACAACCTAACAAACAAAATCTACAACACAAACATGCACAACAACACAAAAAGGTGGCTGGCCAACTTCCTAGCAGGCAGATGTGCACACGTATCTTTTGCCGGTCAGTCATCTAAAATCAGAAACTTTCCAAACGGAGTCCCTCAAGGATCCGTCCTATCGCCCGCACTCTTCAATCTGTACATGCACGATATAACTACACCCAATACTCCCCAAATAAACTTAGCCTCCTATGCAGATGACATAACACTCACATGCACACACCATGACCCAAGAAGAGCAACAGATCTCCTTCAACCCTATCTCAACACACTACATGGCTGGTGCACTACAAACAGACTTAATCTAGCCCCAGCCAAATCCACCGCAACCCTGCTCACAAGCTGGACAGGTGAACACGAATACATCCCTCAACTCACCATAAACAACACACCCCTAACACATACACACACACCCAAAATCCTAGGAGTAACATATGATACTCATATAACATTCAAACAGCACACCACAAACATTAAAAAGAAACTGACACCCAGACTTAACGCCCTCAGGTCACACGGTATCACACACAATTATTGTCCTCTCTCCCTCCCTGCCCACCCCGAACCAACTTCCAGAAGCACATCCATACTCATATCTCTCGCCAATCCATCCACTCACTCACAGACAACACGCAGCTGCATGCACGACCTCCCGAAATCCATCCTTCCGAATCCTCCCTCCCTCGCGAGGACAGAGTCCACCTGGCCAGGCTGAGATGCGGACACCATCCAGCTCTCCTGAGCTATCAGAAGAGACTGGATGACTCCGTTGCCGACGCCTGCCCGGGATGTAACACGGCACCCCATACCATTAAACACATCATAGAAGACTGCATTTCACACAACCACTTACGCCAACAACACAACCTACACTCAATGAGAGCTCTGTGGGAAAGCCCGATCGTGGCCATGGCCTTCCTCAGGGACTCGGGGCTGTTCGGCCAGGCAGCTTAGGGAACAACAACAACAACAACAACAACTTGCTCATGTAGTAATGTACACCCTATGTGGTGGATTGTGTTCTTTTATTTCAGTAAGGGTTGTTTCCACATAGCGATTTTGATAAGTTGATTTGACTTTATATTGTCTTTGTCCCAGTTTTGGTTTGTTTAGTTTGTAAGTTTTACATTTTAATTTATTAGCAATTCATAGGTTAAATTATTGGCCTTTATAGCACTAAAGGAAATGGGTATCTTAAGGGGACCGACCGGTTAATTACAAACTTCCAGGTCTTACTTTCAATTTAAATGAAATTTGGCACAGGTATATAGTGTATGACCATAAAACTAGATCAAAAATTATTATTATTTTTTTTTTTTTTTGCTTTTTTCTTGCAATTTAGGTAAAACAAAATTGAAAACCATAGCACTGCAGAAAATTATAAACTCTTACAGAAATCCCCATAGCACATGTTTTATGTGATCAAACAACTCACAAAAGGTGTATCTGTAGTTGCTATAAAAAACATTTTATATATTTTGTGTATTTGTTCGATTTAGGTGATTACGGATTCAGGCGAATAGATTTATGGAAAATTACAACTTTGACGACATATTGTGAACAAAATTAAATTACTAGAGTAAATTGGCTTTATAGGCCTTGTAGTGTTTTTAATTACCTTTCAAATGGTATATACACCATTCCTATAGGTCCAATAATAACTGTAGAATAACATCCGAAAGTGCGACAATATAGGTGCTGAGAAAAATAGGTGAAAGTCTAAGGTAATTAGGTGAAAAATGTTACTTTTGTTTTTTAGATTTACAATATTTTACTCAGAAACATGGCAAAGTAGAAGATAAAGAAGCGTATGGGAGGTTGTAGAGTAGCTTACGCTCTTTCGATTTATATAGGTATGCTCCTCGTACGACCAGTAGTTACTGAGCATGTTAATTTCAAAGTTCGCTATAAAACGTTTTTAGAATTACAGGAAAAGTTTGGAAAACATAAAAAAAAACTATTTCCAATGGGTTTTCACTAATAACATTTCACTGGCTTATGAAGGGATGTTGACTCTTGTTGAGTAAACACCTATTGGTATTTTCAGGATTTTGAGTTTTTTAAGCCTAAATTAACCGGTCAGTCCCCTTAACCCGTGGAGCCCCGGCTAGTTTTGTATTGTTTGTTCACCAGAACCTGGCCGGTTTTCAAATTTTTTTTTTATTCCAGAAACAATAGCGAATGGGTTAGGAATGAAAGAAAAACCACGAAAAACCGCTCAAAAAGCTTAAAGAATGGTCCTACAGAGCCCCCGAAAACGTATTTTACAAGAGTAAAAAATTGAAGGCAATTACCCCAAAAAAACAGGTTATTGCGCGCTCACGCGCACGCACGTGGACTTTGAGAGTTTTCAACCATCGGCACGGTTGCGTGGGATACGTACACAGTTCCCATACAAATCTGAGCCCTCTTGAGGTTACGGTCGGCGCAATTAAGGTGACGCGCCAGGCGCGTCTCTGGGGCTGTGCGTTACATACATCGCCGACGCGTCAGACGCGTCGCTGGGGCTGTACGGGTTAAGTTCGTTGATTCATTATTTCAACAAAGCCGGGTTAAGGTAATGATAGCCATATATTTCGATAATTACATCCTTCTTTAACCCCTTCAGACTCATATGACGCAGAGGTTGCCAGATTAGCAATAAGAAATAGAGTTCTCTCACTCTTATAATTACCTCTCCAAAATTAGTTTTCTGTCCACAGCTAACTCAAAGACAGCTGCAGAGGTTGAAGTAACTAAACTAAAGGTTTGTAAATACCCTTGATGGTAATAAAGGCTTTAAAGTATCCCTAATAGGCTCAAAATTGCGTCATATGTCGGAGAGGGTTAAGTAAAGCGAATGGTTTCAATGTGGAAATATTGACGTTAAATGTGTATACCTTGCGGAGAGTGCGAGACACCCGCCTTTCAACACAATCCCACTCCTATTCTGTCCAGCTCTCCAACCCAAGAATTAACCAATTTTATCAGTCTTTCTTATGCTCAACAAGTGAACTCTGGAATTCTCTCCCTCAATCTATCTTTCCTTCATCTTATGACTTAGAATTCTTTGTGTGTCCTGTAAATTTTGGCCCCAACGTCCCTTGAATTTGGCTCTCTGTCACTCTTTTGGCTTTGGGAGAGACATTCATTACAGGCTCCTTCATACAAAAACAAAAAAAGTAATATATACTAAAGTGTTTCTGGGCATTTTGTATTGGCATTAGCACTAGAGAAGCTAAATAGGTGGTCAAATAATTATGCCTCTTTAAAAAAAACACATTAAAATTACCAGAAATAAACCCTGATTGTATTGCAGTCATCATACTTAATTCATCCTATTAACCCTCTCACATCCTGACGCGATTTTTGAGCCTATTAGGGATACTTTAAAGCCTTTGTTACCGTCAGGGGTATCTATAAACCTTTAGTTTGTTTACTTCAACCTCTGCAGTTGTCTTTGAGTTAGCTGTGGGCAGAAAACTAATTTTGGAGGTAATTATAACAGTGAGAGTAATCTATTTCTTATTGCTAATCTGGCAACCTCTGCGTCCTATGGTTGTGAGAGGGTTAAGTTAAGATAGGTGGTTGAATTATTATACAACAGAAATGAGCAAAGTAAAATATAAACAAATGGCCCAAATAAGCGGCTGTAATAATAATAATAATAATAATAATGTATTGTAGCCATCACATTTTACTCCACAGGGTGCCCAACCCCGAAAGGGGTTGAAATAGGGGAGCTATCCCCCCGCCAAAGGCGGCTTTCTAGGGCCTTTCCTAGCTGATGCTGAGAGGATTGGGTTCTAGTCATGTGGTGATGGGCTGGTCTATCAGAGTGAGAACTGAGCGATCTCTGCCATACCCATAGCTTACTCTGACTGTTCCTTTTACTTATATGTTTTCTAGATCTCAAGTGACAGCGTCTTTTCCGTGGATTGACCTCCCAATCTACCAAGATTGGAAGCCAAAGCGACACATTTTTCCTTTGCCCCTCAACTTTCTCTTCATAATTGCTGAGGGGCACAGGGTCCTGGATGGGGCTTTGGTTTCCCGGGCGTTTCCACACCCTCCTCAGCTCCCCGCCATGGAGTGGCTTCGGTCACCCAGGCTTTATTGTGGTCGGCAGGGAGGGTTCTGTGGGGGCGCTTGGTTATGGCCTTGGCCTTGCTCGGGGCCTTGGGGCTGTTCGGCCAGGCAGCTTGGGGAACAACAACTCCACCTGTTAACCCTTTGAGTACCAGCGACGTGTGCCATCTTTGATTCTAGCTATATTTAGGGGAGGTGTGGTGGAGTGGTCTTGCCACTGGCCTGGTAATCCAAAGGTCCCGGGTTCAAATCCCGATGTATCAATGGGAAGATATTATTGGGATGGAATTTGTGCTGTACCTAGTATCAGTGCATTACCACAAAGCCCACCGAAACGTCAATAAAATACCCTCATTGTTCCCTGATTAAATAGCACTGTATGAATATTCCCATATTCAAAATATGCTATAGGGGTGCAATGCCTGGTGAGTTATCTGCTCAACAGGTGGCGTTGTGTGTGTGTAAGTGTGAGAGTCCGAGTGTAGTGGGTGAGACAGTGAAGCACGGGAACGAGATGGCTTCAGGGATGGGGTCGTTTCGGGCCATGAGTGAGCACCGTGCCTCATGTGAAGGCAAGATGGCAGGTGCTCGTTGTGCTCTACGTGCTTCACATGTCTCACTCCCTAGACTGGAACAAGACCTCACAGGCTTCACTGTTCATTGTAAAGCGGTGAATGTTAAGGCTCTCAGCCTATGCCCGAGAGGAAGTAAGTTGGAATATAGAAAAAAAAAAAAAAAAAAAAAAAAAAAAAAAAAAAAATATTATGCAGCTTAGGAAGGACCGGCGTTAGTTAAAAGGGTCGGTTGAGATAGTTTGATGCCTTTTTATTGCTAAAGGTCCTTCCTAATCTGAATAAAATTGTCTAGTAGTTGCCACAATAGAATGAAAAGGAGGTCACCGGTACTGTATGGGTTAAGGGGAGATTTCCACTTGAGGGATTTTTTTCTTGACTCCTTTCTCCCTCATGTTTAGTCCCATTGCTTTTCTAATTTTAAGACGTTTGCCCCATTATATTGACGATTTTAAGAACTTTCGTGCCATTTAGGTGTCGATTTTATCCTGGCAAGCGATAGCGAGCCTGTAATTTAAGAGGAACCGGCTTTCAGCCGTGAAATTTTTCTACCGAAAAATGTACAAATTTATCTTGAAAGGGGCTCAACGGGGTGTAATTTTAAGCTTGATGGAAACGTAGGGAACAAACTAAATACCTCCCCTTAACTCATTCAGTGCCGGGAACATCCTTTTAACACTATCTGGTGCAACGTCTTGGGGGTTATTATGGTATTTTGTTTAATTATTATTGAGGTTTTTATTTGTTTTAGCCATTTTCGAACAATGTGTTTTTAGTTTATCCGCTAGACTTGGACAAACGCCTCTCCAAACCCCCTTCAAACTAAAAAAAACGTCCCCCAGACCCCCTTCAAGCTAAATGTGTACATTTTTCGGTAGAAAAATTTCCCAGCCGTTTCTCCCAAATTGTGGGCTCGCTAACGCTCGCACAGGAAAAATCGACACCTTATTGGGTTGAAGCATCATATAATCGCCAAACTAACGCGATGAAACGTCTTAAAATCTCCAAACTAATAGAGTAAAACTGGGAGGCTCCAAATTGGCCCGCCCTGCACCTATTAGGGTTAACTTCAATCTGGCTAATATTTGACAAGTTTATTCAGTTTTAAAAAGGCCTCCAGCAATGAACAGGCTTCGTACTATTTCACTGAACCCTTTTTACTACCGCAGATCCTTCTTTAACTGCACAAAACGTCTAGATATAGCTAGAACTATATTAAACGTCTAGATATAGCTAGAACTATATTAAACGTCTAGATATAGCTAGAACTATATTAAAAAGACATCGCTGGTACAGTGATGTTAAGGGGAGATTTTCACCTAAGTTTTTTTTTCTAGATCCTTTTCTCTCTCATATTTAGCCCTATTAGTTTTATATTTTAAGACGTTCGCCCTATTACTTAGGCTATTTCAAGACCTTTCGCACCATTTCTGTCAGTTATAAGACGCTTCGTGCTATTTAGGGGTCGATTTGTTCCTGGCAAGCGATAGCGAGCCTGTAATTTAGGAGAAACCGGCCTTTGGCAGGGAGATTTTTCTGCCGAAAAATGAACAAATTTATCTCCACAAGGGGGTCTTGGGGGGGTATTTTTTCAAGCTTGATGGAGGTCTAGGGAGCAAACTAAAACCCTGCCCTTAAGTATTGCACCTATCAGACTTTATTCTGCTTGGCCCCACAGCTACCACAGAATTTGGCATTTGCCTTGACCTCAACCCAACACTCAAAACACAGGCTCACCTTACACCCACACTCACTGCAGAACTTGTCATCCTTGTTGATGGCAGCCTTGCACTTGGGACACGAGCTGCCACCACTCTGAAACAAGTATAAAACATGAAAAGATCATAACTAATGCTCTTAAACAAAAGTAAACCACATATTGATAAAAAGAAATACAAAATATATATCATAATATGCTTCCACTGCTCTGAAACAAACATAACATAAGAATCATTATACTTTGCTCTCATTCAACCTGTCCCAAAGGGTGACCGCTCTAAACCCTCCAACTATCGTCCAATTGCTCTCATCTCTTGTATCTCTAAAGTTTTAAAAACTATTCTGCAATCCAAATTTCTTAACCATTTCTCTTCTCATAATCTACTCTCAGATCGCCAGTATGGTTTCCTTAACCCGTACAGCCCCAGCGACGCGTCTGACGCGTCGGCGATGTATGTAACGCACAGCCCCAGAGACGCGTCTGACGCGTCACCCTAATTGCGCCGACCGTAACCTCAGGTGTAGCCACTCAAGAGGGCTCAGATTTGTATGGGAACTGTGTACGTATCCCACGCAACCGTGCCGATGGTTGAAAACTGTCAAAGTCCACGTGCGTGCGCGTGAGCGCGCAATAACCTGTTTTTTTGGGGTAATTGCCTTCAATTTTTACTCTTGTAAAATACATTTTCGGGGGCTCTGTAGGACCATTCTTTAAGCTTTTTGAGTGGTTTTTCCTTCATTCCTAACCCATTCGCTATTGTTTCTGGAAAACAATTTTTTGAAAACCGGCCGGGTTCTGGTGAACAAACATTACAAAACTAGCCGGGGCTCCACGGGTTAAGGGTCGCTCTACTGGTGATCTTCTTTCATATCTTACTAACTCTTGGTCATCCTCCTTTCGGGACTACGGTAAGACCTTTTCTATTGCACTAGACATATCGAAGGCCTTCGATAGAGTCTGGCATAAATCTTTAATTATTATGTCCTCTCCACTAACCAACTTTACTCCTAAACTCGATTAATGAAATTATGTGCCATTGTCTCTAATTTCCTTTCCGGCCGTTCCATAGCTGCGGTTGTGGATGGCTATCGCTCACTTCCTCATCCTACCAACTCCGGTGTTCCACAGGACTCTGTCCTATCTCCCATTCTCTTTCTAATTTTCATAAATGATCTTCTCAACTGTACCTCCAGTCCCATCCATTCATACGCAGACGACTCTACCTTACACTTCTCAATTAGTTTTCCTGAACGCCCCAGCCAGCAATCCCTCAAAAACAAACGTAATGAAGCCATACAAAACTTATCTTCTGATCTAACTACTATTTCCAATTGGGGCAGAGAAAACTGTGTTACCGTTAATGCTTCCAAAACCCATTTTCTTCACCTTGCTACCAGTTCGGAACTTCCACACTTCAACAATACAAAAATCAACCCTTCATCTTCTCTCAATATTTTGGTATCTCCTTTTCTTCTGCTCTCACTTGGAAAGACCATATTACCAGTTTTGCTAAGGCAGCCTCCCAGAAGCTGGGTGTGCTCAACCGCCTCAAGGGGTTCTTTACCCCTGCACAACTTCTTGCTCTGTACAGGGGCACAGTTCGTCCTTGTATTGAGTATTGTTCACATGTGTGGGGAGGATCCTCTCACACCGCACTCTTAGAAAGGAAGGCCTTTCGTAGCATTAACTCCCGTCCACTTACCAACTCTCTGCAATCTCTCTCTCTTCGGCGCAATGTTTCATCTCTCTCGCTATTCTATCACTACTACAATAATCAGTGTTCCTCAGAGCTTTCCCAGTGTATATGGTACCACCTCGTCTACGTAAGGTACGTAGCACCCATCTTGCAACACAATCCACCCCTACTCTGTGCAACTCTCCAACCCAAGAGTGAAATGCTATTCTCAGTCTTTCTTCTATTTAACTGCTGAGCTCTGGAACTCTCCCAGAATCAGTCTTTCCCTCTTCCTATGCCTTAAATTGCTTCAAACTCCATGTGTCCAGGCATTTTGGCTCGAACGTCCCTTGATTTTGGCCCTGTCACTCTTTCAACTCTGGTGCAGGTACTCGCTACAGGCAGTTCTGCCTTTTGTCTCCACACTCACATAGAAAAAAAAAAAAAAAAAAAAAAAAAAAAAAAAAAAAAAAATGAAACAAAAATATAACTCGCATAATAAAAATTAACATAATATAACCCCACCACATGCGAGAATGTATAATTGTACATGTACACATTGGGAGTGTTGTTCTTTGAGCAGTTCTAGGAAAATAATTTACCTACCCTTGTAAAGCTAACAAAAAATAAAAAAATAGGTAGCCACCATGCTTGAGAGAGAATGGAGAGTTTACAGGGGAAACTTTTGATAGTATATGTACATTCTTTAGAATATGGGGGTTTGTGTTAAAGGGTAAAAACAAAAAAGACTATAATTATACAGTGTACAACAGTGCACAAATTAAGATTTTTCAGGGAGAGGGAGGGCAGGAGAGTAGTCGATATCACTGATTAAAGAGATTTGGTCATATATATTCCAAAATACTGCTTCGGAGACCGACTCCAAACAATACTTGGTAGGGAGAATAAGTACGGTATATATCCACACATTAAACACAGTAAAACTAAAAGTGTCTCCTACCGTGTCTGCCGCTTCCTGTTTAACAGTTGATGGCTTCTGTTTGGAGGATTTCTGAGCGACGGAGATGACCTGTATGTCCTCATCATCATTTTCCGTGCTCTCCTCCGTCTCCTCACTGGAAGTATCATCAGAGTAGACGGTATACTCTTCAGGGTC
The DNA here is from genome assembly GCA_032716605.1 of Paralithodes platypus. Lineage (NCBI taxonomy): Eukaryota > Metazoa > Arthropoda > Malacostraca > Decapoda > Lithodidae > Paralithodes > Paralithodes platypus. Next base: position 37,444,278 of record CM064511.1, read on the forward strand.
TTTCTGAGGGGTTTTAGCTGGAGTATTCTTACCTAAGAAGAGGAGAAAAAACGGATATAAGAAATTGCACCTTGAAAGAGAGAAAATACAGTACAGTAGATCTTGCTGTCACATTAACCAACACTGTGCATGACTTGAGTTATATATACTGTATGTTCACTCTTAATCCTTTATTTACCATGTTCTCCATTCAGTTATAGAATTTAGCCACAGCATCTGTGCATTAACAAAGTCATCTAAGTCTAAGTCATAACTAAGTCATCTGTGTACAGCAGTTCCCAAGGAAGACCAATTCTAAAATCCCTAGACAGTGTCTCCAGAACCAACACAAAGAGAAGAGGACTGCCCTGCACTTCCTAATCACATGAACTAGCCAGCCTTTTACACCTAGTTTTTGTATAGCCCACTGCAAGATATCCCTAAGAACCCTATCGAAGGCCTTCTCAAAGTCTACATATACAGCTATCGATCCTTATGTAAATACCTTCCCTGCAGCTATTTACAATAGAAAACACTAACTTTTATCAATATTTCTTATTATTACTCACTGTTTGCCTCAGGTGTAGAGTGTGAACTACTGGTAGTGGCCATAGTGGGAGAGGTAGTGGCCATAGTGGGAGAGGGTTCTGCTCCTCTTGAAGCTCCTGCAAATTTGTTTATAATAAAATTAAATTGATGATTTTTTTTTTTTTTTTTCTATATTCCAACTACTTACTCCCTCTTGGGCATAGGCTGATAGCCTTTACACTCTACCGCTGAACACGGTGAGGCCCGTGAGGTCTTGCTCCAGTCTAGGGAGTGAGACATGCAAAGCTTCACGGCTTAAAGAAACTCCATCTCTGAAGCCGCCTTGCCTCTGCGCTTCACAGTCTCATCCCCCACACTCGGACCCTCACTCTCAGAACGCCACCTATTGAGCAATTAACTCACTAGGCATTGCCCCCCTGTAGCATATTTTTGAATATGGGAATATTCATACAATGCTATTTAATCAGGGAACAATGAGGGTATTTTTTGGGCATTTCGGTGTGCTGTGGTAATGCACTGATACTGGGTACAGCACAAATTCCATCCCAATAATATCTTCCAATTGACATATTGGGATTCGAACCCGGATCCATTGGATTACCAGTCCAGTGGCAAGACCACTCCGCCACACCTCCCCAAATACTGTAAAAGCCTGAAAACTTGACAGGTTCACAATCTATCTATTGCCAGACACCTTGATCCTCGCGGGGGTGGCCACCAATGAATCGCCTCCAGGCTCCTCTGTCATTCTCCCTCCCAAACCAGTTTCACATACATACTTCTCAACTCTATCCCTCCATCTCATTCTTGGTCTGCCTCTCCCTCCCTGCCTTTACAGAATGAAAAAGGTTTAAACATAAAACAGCAATTTTTTGTTTAGCTTTTACCACTTATTTGAGGTAACCAGGCAAGTGGAGGGAATTCATTTGTGGCCACCCCCTCGGTAACCAGGCAAGTGTGGCATAAGGAGGCAATTCATTTGTGGCCACCCCTTCGGAGATCAAGGTATCTGGTAATAGGATAGATAGGCGAGGAAGACATGTTAGTATAGGACCTTCTCGAAATTCACAAGAAAGTTTAAATAATTAATAATAATTAATAATAAATAAAGCTGTAAATTAAAAATCATAAACTAAAAAGATGGCCATGCCAAATATCTTTGTTTAAATATTCTTTTCCCTATGTCAAAATGCTGCTTACTATCTATCTATTTATCTACTGTATTGCCGGACGCCGTGATCCCCGAAGGAATGACCAAAAACGAAACGCCGCCATGCACCTCTGTCCCTAGTCAGTTGACGTCCATGCTCCTATCAAGCACCGCTTTCACGCATATACTTCTTAACTCCATCATTCCACCTCTCCCTCTCTGTCCTTCCACCTCACTCTCGTTCACTCTCTTAGTCATTCTCACGCTTCCCATACGTTCCACATGGCCGAACCATCTCAATGTGTTCCTTTTCACACTTTCCAGCACATCTACATCCACACCACACCTCTCTCGTACTTCCTCATTTGTCTGTTTATTCCTCCATGTAACTTTGCACGCACTTCTCAAGTAACTTATTTCCACCCCTCTCGCTCTTGATTTGAGTCTCTTCACCAACGTCCATGCTTCGCTTCCGTAAGTCAATGTCGGGATTACCACACTGTCATGCAAGGACTTCTGTACTTTCATGCTGACCATCCATTTCTTGTTACTGCTTTCAGCATTCCTACAACCTTCTTCCCCTGTTGCACCCTCTTCACACTTCTTCATGCTGCTTACAAAACAAAGTAAAATAATAATTTAAAAAATAAACTTGGATTGTTTATGCTATATTTTTTATAATTTTATGCTCCCAAACCACTGGTGGTGTTTCATAACCAGTTGTACCTCTCGCTTGATTTCAATGTAAGATTCTTGGCAATTTGCATTCTTCCACTATCTGAAGATGGTCATATCGGTGTAAAATATCTCTTTCTATTCAGTTAAGTACTGGTACCTTACAAGCAACTGGCAGAACTTACTCTGTTGTTTGCATAGACTTGTACACTTCTCTATAGTTTAGTCAGTCTAAGGTAACCTTGTTCATGTTTTCTAGACTTTTTTCCTTCACTAAGAATGATAAATACTTGTAAAAGTTACTCTAAAATGTCTGTCGATAAGACATTATCTGCATATTTGGTGGAGTGGTCTTGCCACTGGCCTGGTAATCCAAAGGTCCCGGGTTCAAATCCCGATGTATCAATGGGAAGATATTATTGGGATGGAATTTGTGCTGTACCTGGTATCAGTGCATTACCACAAGCCCACCGAAACGTCAATAAAATACCCTCATTGTTCCCCGATTAAATAGCACTGTATGAATATTCCCATATTCAAAATATGCTATAGGGGTGCAATGCCTGGTGAGTTATCTGCTCAACAGGTGGCGTTGTGTGTGTGTAAGTGTGAGAGTCCGAGTGTAGGGGGTGAGACAGTGAAGCACGGGAACGAGGTGGCTTCAGAGATGGGGTCGTTTCGGGCCATGAGTGAGCACCGTGCCTCATGTGAAGGCAAGATGGCAGGTGCTCGTTGTACTCTACGTGCTTCACATGTCTCACTCCCTAGACTGGAACAAGACCTCACGGGCTTCACTGTTCATTGTAAAGCGGTGAATGTTAAGGCTCTCAGCCTATGCCCGAGAGGAAGTAAGTTGGAATATAGAAAGAAAACAAAAATGTAAAACTTGCAAACTAAACAAACCAAAACTGGGATGATACAAGATAAAGGTAAAATAACTTATCAAAATCGCTATGTGGAAACAACGCTTACTAAAATAAAATTTATGAAATAAAATAACAAAATCCACCACATAGGGTGTATATTACTACATGAGCAAGTTAATCTGTTTCCCAAGCAAACTAATCGCACAAATAACAACGCACTATCGTCACGTTCAAGAAATTAGTCAATTTGGGATATTTGAGATATGTAAAAAAAATCTATTCCTCACCCTTTCCTATAACTATTGTACCTCCAGACTATCACATACAACTTAGAAAGGATCAGTCAGAGTTGGAGTGGTAAGTGAGATTGTTTTGTTTTTTTACAATTTATCATTCTCTCCTAAAGCCGAGTACAATAGTCTGGCAGCAGCAGTAATAAAGTAATGATATGGTCCTCTGATTGAAAGGGCTAGAGTACAAAATTACTAGTTATAGTTGTTATGCGGCTTCTCTAATAATGCGAGTGATCCATGAAATATGTGCAAGGTAGCACAAACTACTTTGTTCACAAACTCACCTTGTTCCATCTTTGTCATCCCAATCAGATTTGGGGGACAGCTGTCAAAAGTCCCGCTACTTGTACCTGGGAATGACAAGTTGGATACTGTAAAACCGTGTAAGTTCGGATATTTTTCGAGTTTTTTTAACGATATCTCCTGACTGTAAACACATTATAGAGATATAACTAAGTCATGTGATGTGTGGTGATAGTGCGCGGTAATCCAGGAACCCTCCTAAAATTATCCCCCATAATAAGAGAGCTATCCTTATCCTAAATGGTGTCCGAAGTCATCTTGAAAAGTGGCTGACTTCGGACATGTATGGATAACTTCGGACATAGTGATTTTTTATGGAAAATGATTGCCAAGAAAGCTGGGATAGCTTCGGACAAGCGGAGGGGAACTTCGGACGTACGTTCGTGGTTTTATTTCATTCATTTTTCGGCTCCTACTATTTTATATGAATATTTTAGTATTGCTGCTTATTCCTGTCCGATGTCTTACTGGAAAATGCACAGTCAATACTTTTAGGCCTGTATAATTAGTATAGGAGGGGGTTATATAGGATGTTTAACAAATATTCTTTTTGGAACTGTTCTCGTTAGGCATTGAACTCCCTCTTAGAAAATATTGAGCAGGAAAAATAACCAATGCTGTCAAATCAATAACTCGAAAATTAACTAGGCCTAGTGAAAATATATACTGTAGGTATGTATACTCTATCACTGCATATACATTTTTATGAATTTTAGCATTTTTATATGTGTTGGTGTTTCTTATGGCAGATAATATTTTTTTTGGACAAGATATATGCCTTTCCTAATTTATATATATTATATATCCAGAATTATCCTAAATACATAAATCGGTTAGAATATTATCATATTTTTATGGGTTTTGGGACTCGGAGAATGATTATTAGATCTTTAACCCGTAAACGGCTGCAAAGCTCATAAGAGGTTTTACTGGGCGACGGCGGCAAAGCTCTTAAGAGGGAGGCCTAAAAAAAACATTTAAACAGCCCCAGTAGCACTAAACAATTTTTTGTTTTTTTTCCCTATACCTCATATCACTCCTCCACATCCCCCTTCAATTATCACCTATTTTCCCTGTTATTCCCTAATTAGTTGGTATATTTTTGTGCTAACATTAGCAACTGTGTGGAGGATGTGCTTACGTGCCGTGCCTAGCGGGTGTGTTACATAACCGAGTGTGTGTATGAGTAGGCTCAGTGTGGCTTGAGGCCTCGTGGAGAGAGGGGTTGCCTCAATTTTCTCCATAATTCATAAATGGGCTGGTCCATCTATATCCTTGATTTTGACCAGAAAAATTATATTTTCACTTGTTTTATTGTTGTTACAGGTTACTATCTTCATAGTGAAGGTAAAATAGGCTCATATGAATAAGTAATAACGATATTTATCGTAAAATGACGATTATAGGCCTGAATGGAGCCAATATGCTCGCCCATGGGGAGCTAGTTCAATACCCCCCCCCCCCCCCCCCCCTCGCCGTTTTTGGGTTAACCACCATTTTAATGATGGACAAGTATTATGAATTATTTTCATAGGGCAAATAATAACAAACGATTTGTTTGTTCCATGTCCGAAGTTACCATTTTTTTTGTGGAAAACACAATGGTTAAATGATAGTGTTCTAGCTAGAGCGTTATACAAGTGTAACAAATTTCCTTTGGTGGATGCTGTCTCTGGTAATTTTACTACAAAATTATATCAGTCACAACATCATTCATACAAACAAATTTCTTCAGGGTGATAGAAGTTTGGCAGGGTAGCGAATTTTTTTTTTTTTTTTTTTTTTGTACATACTGTATACTCATGTCAGTTCCCTAGGACTTTTACATTCTCTTCCTTTGCCATTTCTCTAAACGGACCCCACAAAAAAAAACATTAAAAAGCGTTTCCATTATATAATGACAATGGCTAATTACTTATTATCGCCGATGTCCGAAGTTACGACCCAAGTCCGAAGCGACCCGGTTTTACGGTACTAAATAGTAAGTTGGTCAGTTAGTCAATAAGCAATCCTGAAGTCTCTAAAGAGGTAAAGGAAGGACAAACAAAACAAAACATATACAAGTAAAGTAACAATATATAATATATTTGTAAAGAGTAAATCATAATACTTTTAATATTAATTATCATAGGAGTAAATGAGAAACAGATGAACAAACAATCTCTGCTGCCTTGCCTTTCCCTGGCAAAACCCCATTAAAATGATGGCCATAACAGAACCACCTCCAGGCTAGCTTTGTCCACACACAGCCCTTTGGCCTGCTCCATAGTGCTATTTCTATTACATGGAACCCTCTCACATACATATTGCTCGACTCTCTTGTCCTGTACCATTAACCCCTTCATTACCGGTGCTGTCCTTTTTACTATATTCTGGCTACTGTTAGACAATTATATCTAAATTAAAAAGGGCCTCCATCAATTAACAGGCTTCAAACTGTCTCACCTCTCCCTTTTTACTACCAAAGATCCTTCTAAAACAGCACAAAATCGTCTAAATGTAGCTAGAATAAACTTGGAAAGATGTCGCCGGTACAGAAGGGGTTAAATGTCTGCCACTGCCAACTACCCCACTCACTTGACTTTCATGTATCTTTCTTGGCATTCTCCTCTCATCCATTTATTTTATGTGACAGTTAAGCCATGACTGGAAAAACTAAGGACCGTCTCGATACAGTTTTTCAAATTACTAAAATCTTTAAATTAATTGGAGTCATGTGATAGAAAGGGTTCACCTGACTTTAACCCCTTCAGCACGATGACGCCTTTCTACCTTTTATTCTGGCTAAAGGTCGACGATGTTATGCAGTTTAAAAATGACCTATGTTATTGAGAGGGTTATTTGAGATCATATTTGCCCTTCAAGTCCTAGAGGTATATTATAGTCTAATGGTAACCAGAATACGACGTAAAGTACATCATCGTGCTGAAGGAAGGGGTTAACCATCAATTGGCCACTTGCGCGTTTCAATCTATAAGGAACTTAGAGGCATGCTCATTGATATTTTAATTAAAATGTAAAACTTGCAAACTAAACAAACCAAAATTGGGACAAGGACAATATAAAGTCAAATTAAATTATCAAAATCGCTATGTGGAAACAACGCTTACTAAAATGAAAATTATTAAATAAAAGAACACAATCCACCACATAGGGTGTACATTACTACATGAGCAAGTTAATCTGTTTCCCAAGCAAACTAATCGCACATATAACAACGCACTATCGTCACGTTAAAGGAAGTAGTCAAGTTTGGGAAGTCCGGGACGTTCTGGCAAATTTTTTACTAAACTCTGCATGAATAAAGAAACTACATGTTAAATGTCAAAATATTATTTAAAATCAAATTTGCAACATGACAAGACATTAAAATAGTACAAAATACAAATATTGATAAGATATCTATACTATTACAAAATAATATATAAAATACAGTACAGCACTCACTAACGATAGTGCTATCGGGTAGGTACCTGTAAGCATAGCATGCCTCAAGTGACCCCTATCAATAACTACCCTACAAATAACCTACATTTATAGCACAAATAAACTAAGGAAATCGCAAAAGTAAGCAATTGATATTATCGACAATGAATACATATAATATAAAGACAAATAATTACAAAATATGAAGTAACAACAGATTTAAACAAAGAGTACTCTTTTAACAAGAACAATAAATTTAAAAAATCATCAATATTAATATTAATAATAATAATAGAAAAAGAAAAAGATAAACAATAAATACAGACAAAAAGTAAGCAGAGGTTATACAAGAAACTTCAAGTTAAAAATGCTTGATTAAAATTATTGATGTCAAATTTTAGAATACAGTCACAATAATTGACCCTAAAAAGATTAAATTTATGGAACAATTTACTTGCCTCAAAACCTCTGTCCACTAAGAGTCTGTATAGTAACCTAGCTCTAGCCCAAAAGTCATCTACTTTAGTGCAGATTTTACAAAATCTTATTAATTGGGAATAAAAACAATTATAAGTTATTTTACTATCGATATTACTATTAGGGAAAGGAAAGTTTATTACGTTAAAATTAAAATCATCAACTTTGTGATATACTTTAAGTATGCACTGTTCATTAACAATCTCTATATTTATATCAAGAAAATTTTCAACTTTATAATTTACGTTACATTGTGTGAATTACCAGCTAAAATATGGTTGTAATACATTTATATACAGTAATCTCTCCCATATCCGACCTGTCCTTATCCGAACCTCGCCAATAACTTATCATTACTTATTATATCTTATAAACATATAGTAGGTAGCCAATTTACCATAATACTAAATTATATTTCATAATAAACTTATATAAACCGAGTAATCTTGGCCAAACCGATACGCATGCAGTTTGTTTACCACCGGTTTACTAAAGTGCCACCATTATCGATTTTCTTCGAGCCGACTCGAGCGGGAGGGTTACCAATTGAAGTTAAATCCGCTAGCATATATTGTTAGATGTAAGACATTATAAATACCACTAAAAATATGAATTGGCAAAATCCACATAATATAACTTTGAAATTGTTCTGAAATTTCAAAACAAAAGTTTAAATACAGTTAGTTATGTAGAGCAGATTAACCAGACCACTGAGCTCCATACGGAACTCTCATAGGTCTGGACCGAAGGATTGGATCAGATTACTGAAAGGAGCTTAACCCTCCAGCCCCGGCTATGTATTATATATATATTCCTCGAAACCCGGGTGTTTTGGCCGAAAAACGTCTAGGCTAGGCTACCGTATATTCGTTAATCAGACTGCTTCCCGCATTCCCGCGCATCCCCAAGCGTAGCTGTGTTATTTACCTGTAGAATGGCATTAAGTAGAGCTCTCTAAGTCAACTGGTTGAGCTGTGATGATGATTTCATTGGAGATAACTTTATGGCCAAAACAGCCACTTTACACCACTTTTCGATACTTAACCCGGGAACTGCGGGGAGACTCTTAAGAGTTCCCCCGGCGGACTGCGGGGAGACTCTTAAGAGTGAGTGAAAAAAAAACCAACTTATGACATCAAATTTTTTTTTTTTTTTTTTTTTTTTGGCCCCTGGGCCATGCAAAATCTCAGTCCTCTACCTCCCCTCCTTCCCCACTTTCCTCCTCTCCTTCAGTTATCACCTATTTTCCCTGTTATTCCCTTATTCTGAGGTATATTTTCGTGCTAACATTAGAAATCCGGTTGCAGGGTGTGGTCATCACTGATAGCAAGCGAATGCAAGAGAGAGAGTATCGATCGACTGTGTCTCAGTGGCCTTGGGGGAAATTGGCAGGAAAGCAGCTTGCCTCACCCATACATTATACAACTCGCGGGCTATATCTCCGATTTTGACCATCCAAACGCTGTTTTCACTCGTTTTATTGTTGTTTCAGGTTAATACCTTTATAATCAACCCATAATAGGCGCATATGGATAAGTATTAATGCTATTAATGGTACAATGAATATTTTAGTGACGGAAACACCTCAAATACGTCAGCACAGGGGGACGTTTCCAATTACCCCCATGCGCACTTGTTAGGTTAACAACATACAGGCACACACGAACAAGCGACGCTCTCCTTCTTGTGGCCGGAGATGCGGGGCGTCGGTCCAGCCGGCTGTTGTTTACATGCGTCGGACCGACGCCTCGCACACGAAGCTCACAGGCTTTCAACCACTGGGTGTTCAAGAGGCCTTCCGGGCAGCTGTTATATGCTTTTTTATGGGCGTTCAAGAGGCCTTCCGTGGTGAGAGGGTTAAGGCGACGCAAAAAACGGACGATAGGGGGGAAGGAAAATGACGGAGAATCGGATAAAAGGTCAGTGAATGATTTAGTACCAAAACAAACCGTACGCAGACGGGCAGTATCTGGGCAGTCAAAGACGTGGCGAACAGTTAGAGGGGAATGACAGGAGCAGCAGGCGGAGTGCGGGGAGTGGACATCAAATAACCGTGAGTCAGCCGGGAATGGCCTATCCTAAGTCTAGTTAGTAAAACTTCCTCACACCTGTGAGACCTGGAAGACGAGGGCCAAGGACGGACAGAAGGTTTGATTGCACGGAGTTTATTATTGCAGGGTAGAGCATCCCAATGAGATTGCCACGTGCAAAGAATAGAAGGCTTGAGTAAGGACAGCCAATCACCTAACGGAAGGTGGGGCTGGCGACGGATCATTAAAATAGCATTCTTAGCCGCAGCATCGGCGTCTTCATTGCCACGGACACCGATGTGAGCAGGAATCCAACATAACTGGACCTGGAATCCACGTAGGCTCATCTCGTGGAGAGCATGTTTTATGGCTAAAACTATTACGTGGGAGGACGAATAAGCACGGAGCGCTTCGAGGGCACTACGAGAGTCACTGTAAATTATAAAGGGCTGTTGAGGGGTTTCACGTATAATGTCAATAGCAGATTGGATAGCTAAAAGTTCAGCAGTAAAGATAGAGGCTTGGGGCGGGAGAGAAAACTGAAGGAGCTTAGTAGAGGACACAGCAGCGAGGCCCACCCCAGAGTCAGTCTTAGACCCGTCAGTGAAGATGGCAAAATGGGGGCCTTTACGACGTATGTGTTCGAGTGCGTGTTGGCAGTGATGGCTAGGGACAAAAGGATATCTCTTAGAGAGGAAGGAGAGGTGAGTGCAAACATTGGGGAGAGATAACCCATGGGGGGGAAGGGGAGACAACAGGCGGCGAAACAGCAATGTGAAAGTCAAGAGAGTTGAGGAGAATTGTAGCACGAATCGGAAAGGAGGGGGAAGATGGACACGGATCGGGAATGAAGATATCACTGAAAAGGGAATTAGTGGGAGAGTCACTATGTTTAATTTTTAATGCACGGCGCATAGTAACTAAATCGCGATGGAGGGAGAGCGGGGGCTCGCCACTCTCAGCTAAGACGGAGGTATTTGGGGAGGAACGGAAAGCTCCAGTACAGAGACGCATACCCTGCGTATAAACAGGGTCCAACATCTTCAAAACGGAAGCAGAGGCAGACCCATAAATGGGGCAGCCGTAGTCGAGGATGGAAAGAACCACCGCCTTGTAGAGCATCAACATAGTGGTACGTCTGGCACCCCAAGTGGTATGGGATAATTTTCTGAGGAGGTTGAGAGCACGAAGGCCTTTACCTTTAGTATACTGAACATGGTCTCTCCAGTTGAGATGTTGGTCAAAGATTACGCCTAAGAATTTAACACTAGGATAGAAAGAAATCGGAGAGGGTCCCATTCGAAGCGATATTGACTGGCCACGGAGCCAGCGTTTGTCTCGATAGAAGACTATTGCCTTAGTTTTCTCAGCCGAAAACTGAAAGCCAACTGAAGATGCCCAGGCGATCACCCGTTGGATGGAGATGTTGAATATACGTTGAGCATGTCTGAGGGTACGGGCAGTGCAATAGATGGTAAAATCATCAACGTACAGGCTGCCATGGACTTCCGGCAGCAATTGTTGAATGACTTTATTTATGGCCGCGGCAAAAAGTTTGCTGCTGAGAACGCTGCCCTGGGGAACACCATTGACGAGTGGAAAGACATTAGAAAGAATTCCCTCCACTCGAGTCTGGAATGTTCGATCAGAAAGAAAGTTGGAAATCAAAAAAAGGTAGATGGCCACGGGCACCACTATCATGAAGTAGTTGCAGGATGGGACGCCACCACGTGGTATCATATGCCTTCTGGATGTCAAAGAAAACAGCGACGGTGATGGACTTACTTTCAAAGCCACGCTTGATATGAGATTCTAATAACGTAAGCGAGTCCAGAGTAGATCGATCTTTCTGAGAGCCAAATTGGGTCGGAGTGAGAATAGTGTTTTGACGGAGGAACCAAGTGAGTCTAGTATTGACCAATTTCTCCATTAATTTACAAAGACAACTGGTGAGGGATATTGGTCTATAACTCGAGGGCAAGCTCGGGTCTTTTCCAGGTTTTGCAATTGGGACGACAATAGCATGTTTCCATGAGGTAGGAAATTGATGACGGATCCACACCTGATTATAAAATTGCAAGAGGTAGGATTTAGCAAGGGGGGCTAAGTTAGTGAGTAAGGCAAAACTTATGTTATCTTGGCCAGGAGCGGAGTTAGGACAATTGGAGAGTGCATGTTCAAATTCATCCATAGTAAAGCATGCATTATAATCAAAGGTGTCTGGTGAAGAGAAGTTGAGGGGGATCGACTCCATTTCAAGTTTATGGCGGCGGAAATTATCGTCTAACCTCTCATTACTGCTGACATGGGCAAGATGTTGACCCAAGAGGTTCGATATCTCAAGGGGATCGTGAACAGTACGGCCACCGTGTACCAAAGCATGGCGCGGAGGGGCAATGTGAAGGCTGTTAATATTCCTGAATTTATGCCAAACGCATGATATCGGGGTAGACGGGGAAATGGTGGAGACATAAGTTTTCCAGGATTCGGATCTACTACGGATGAGTTCTCGACGGAATTTAGCTGATAGTCGATTGTAGTGAGGTTTGATGGCACATATATCCATCAATAACGAGATGGAATGGCATAGAAGATCATCACGTAAAGGTAAGCGTGAACATAAAGAATTGTAACGTTTATTGAGACTATCGAGGCGGCGGCCTAATTCATGTTTACTTTTAGCAAGAGTGGATAAGGTGCTGTCCCACCAGGGGACTCGACGACGTAGGGGGGAAGAAGTCGTCTGGGGTATAGACTTAGTAGCTGCATTAGTAAAAAAATTAACGAGGAATGAATGTGTTTCATCAGGATCCCTTAAGGGATTAAAAGGTGGGATTTGTCTGGTGTGGAGGACATATGCGTCCCAGTCAGCTTTGTGGAAGTTATAGCGAGGGAGCGAAGGACATGGACGGAATTGCAAGTAAGACAGGATGACAGAAAAGTGATCGCTTGAGAACGTATCAACACAGACCCGCCACTCGAACTTATCAACAATTGCTGTGGAGCACAGGGTGACATCAACAGAGGAATAAGTATGATGGGAAGCAGAAAAGTAAGTGTGTGAGTCGGCCTCATTAAGGCAGCAAAGGTCACGGTTCAAAAGCAAATGTTCAATCTGCGAACCGGCTGTATCAGGATTGGAGGAAGTAGGGTCCCATATAGGGCTATGGGCATTAAAGTCACCCAACAGTAAGATGGGAGAAGGTAGTGTAGAGAAAAACTGAGAAAGCAAGGAAAGGTCATAATTGTAAGCAGGTTGGTTATAGATATTGCAAATGGTAACAGAGTCACCATCGGGGATATGAAGAGTAAGGATAGAGTGCTGTAGGAAACTTGTACGAATGGGAAACAAGTCAAAAGTTACTCGATGATGGACATAAATTGCTGTGCCATATTCTCCATCAGGGGATAGAGAACAGCACGGAAGGTGGTAGTTGGTGATGGATTTATCATAATTTCCAATGTGTTGTAAACAAATACACATTGGATTATAGACACGGAGTAAACGCTGGATCTCACCTAGATGGACTCTAGATGAGAGACCATTACAATTCCATTGTAGTATATAGGGATTGAACAGGTTAAGTGAGAGACGTCAGGTTACGTAAATTAACAGCACTGTTCGGCTGTTGGAGATGAAGAGGAACGGGTCTGGGGGGAGGGTCATGAGAAGGCAGGGAGTTTCGACGTGGACGGTGGGGGGACACATTAGAGGACAGGTCATGGAGGATAGTAGCTATCTTGGAGTGTGAAAGATCTGAACGTGACTTTAAGTGAAAAGCGCATAAGCACGAAGAGTTATGAGAGGCGGTGTTATCAGGGGTTGGTAAACGTCGGTCACGGAGAAAGGAGCGTATCAACGCAGCAACAGTGGATTTAGTGCGGGTAGGCGTCCGGCGATACTCCCGCACAAAGCAGTCATGACAGCCGCAGTGGGGTGCATGGGAGCCCGAGGCGGTAACATTGATAGGTGCGTGAGGTCGAGGACGAGTAGGCGGGGGATACGCAGGCGTAGAGGGGCTGTGGAGTGAGGGAGGCTGGGACGGAGAACCCATATCAGAGCGGAAGATGCGAGAGCGAGGAGGGACACGTTGAGGTTTGGGAGGCATAGGTCGGGCTGTGAGGGTCTTACGTTTTACGGAGGGAGGTTGACGATCTGAGGAGGGAGAATGTAGAGCATCAGATCGGCGTTTACTGGTGGAGGGGGTAAAATCCATGACATCGTCAACATCGGTAGAGGGAGCCGGGGCAAGAGGCAAGGATTGAATATCAGTTACTGGTGAAGGGGACGCGGATGCTTTTGGGGTGGAGGCTTCATGAACAGGGGGAGGGGTATTCAGTGCATGAAATCGGTTGGAGAGGGGAACAGTGGCTGGACTAGAAAGGGGTGAATCCAACACAGCATCACTGTCCTCACGTCGTCGACTACCGGGAGAAACGTCAGTTGTAGGTGCACGAAGTCTAGCACTGTAAGTCATATCTCTAGAGGGATCTTTAACATCTCTTACTCTCAGTTCTTGCTTAGCTTCTCTGACAGACATGCCTGACCGACTAATGAGAAGCTTTAACTCAGCATTGTACATGTAGAACACACATTGCTTTGAGCGAGCATGGTGTTCAAGGCCACAGTTAACACACTTTGGAGTGCCACAATTCCAACGGGTAGCATGTTTGACAGAGCTACAGAAGGCACACACCCGAACCTTCTTACACCTACCAGCTGAGTGACCAAAGGTGGAACAGTTTGTACATTGTAACGGTTTGGGGACATAAGGTCGTACTTCACGCCTTTGTCCTTCGATCCTGACGTCTCGTGGGAGGGAACGTCCACTAAACTTAATGCGAGCTATGCGGAGAGGATGAGAAGGAGTTGATTTGTTTGGGATACTATACAAATCAACATCATGCACATTTGGATAACGCAAGCGCAACGACGACAGGAGGGTCGACTTATCAGGAAGTCCGTCATGGTCATAAGTTGAGGGTAGAACAACAGTACCGAGGATGTAATTGAGGTCGTTATGTTTCGTGACAGTAACAGGGATATCGTCCAAGGTAGTAAGAGATAGGTATGTCTCAGATTGGGCACGAGTAGTGGTTTCCACAATCCAATCATTATTACCAGTCTCACGGAACGATAAGTCCGAAGTTGCATGCGCCGAGAGGAGGAGGTTCTCTAACTTAGCCCCCCGAGATGTAGGAAGCTGGTCGTATGACGAGGAAACACGGCCAGTCATCATCGCCAAAAATTGAATCGAAGTGCCGGAGGGTGGCATTGGGGACAAACTGACGCCGAGGTTTCCGCCGATGTTGGGGGCCGGAATGAGGCATGTGAGGCTCCAGAGTTGCAACGAGTGAGGTGGAAGTAGTGGCTGAACTAACAATCGGCTGAAATGGTGGAGAAACAGTGTCGATGGGAGGTGAAGGGTCACCAACACTGGTGTCACTCTGCAGGTGGTCAGTGGAAACTGTAAGTCGGTTAACGGGTAGTGCTGAGGAGCAGGGCGTGTCAAGAGAACCCGGCACGCCAAGGTCTATGGTTTGAACAGGAGACTCAACACAAGGAGGGTCTCTCTTATCTTGGGAGAGGGGAGGGACATTTAAATCATGAGCGGCAGGTGTAGTTGGGCTCTGTGGAGAGTCGATATGAACAGGGGCCATTGTAGGGTCCACAGATGGAGGATGGGCATCCTTAGTCGTAGAAGCAGGTAATTTAGTATCAGAGCGTGAGAGAGCATCAGACTCGGAACAACTCGGAGGGGAGGTGTCCAAGGTGGTAGACTCAGAGGGCAGAGGAAGGTCAGATGAAGAGTCCAGGGGAATGCAAAGGTCAAGTACCGGGGGCGCCAAAGCTGGATCCAGGGGAGGAGGTTTGCATGGCTGATCCATGATGACCCTAGTTGTTTTTACTATTCTATTTTCATTTTATCGGAAATCAAAAAAGAAAGAAAAACATAACCGAGGGGAAAAAAAGAAAGAAAAAGAAAAAGAAAAATAGAAACAAAACAATAAATAAAGAACATACCAGAAGGGCCAACAGAGAACCCTCCGTCGTGAGTCAGGGAGTCCCAGCCTCTATACCGGTGGCGCAAACAGGGGCAGGTCTCCAGGGGGCTCATCCTCATACCCTACCCCCCTAGACGAGGGGGGATAGCACCAAAACGCACAGAAAGGCCAAGCTTAGGCAAAACCGCTATACTGGGACCGAGGGCAAAGTTAATTGCAATCATCCCCAATTTGTGCGTAATGGAGGGCAGCCGGACAGAAGCCAGGAAACCCACCAGGAAGGGAAAACGGACCCCTGGAACCGAGACCGGTCCCCACTGATGGGCGACCCCAGGGGCATCAACGCGGGCAACCACGTCGCCGCTCCCGGGACCAGCCCCCTCGGGCGGTGAGCTAGACTGCCACGGCCCCTGTAAACGGAGAGGAGCCAGTACTCCAGACTCAGCGAGGGAAGGCTCTCGAGCTTAGCCGGCACAATTTAGTTAAAATAGGGAGGAAATCCTCCGCAAATTTAAAGCAAAAATGGGAACATGAAAAACGTCGTCACCGGGAGGTTCCGCTTACCCCAATGACGACGGGGGGGCACTTTGTCCACGACGCCGATTGAATCCCTGCCCTAAAGAGAGTGACACCAACGACCCCGTTTCAAGCCCCGCCACCACGACAAGGTGGCTCCCCATTGGCGGGGAGTTTAAATACAAACAGCTAGTGTAAATCATTGCTGCTAGATCGAAGTAAAGGTCTCTAGATCTAGAGGAAGTCGCTATATGTATTGGCAGTACTGTTAGATGTAAGACATGATAAATACCACTAGAAATATGAATTGGCAAAATCCATATATCACTTCGAAACTGTTGTATACATATAGCCAATTCAACATACTTTCTATCCATCAGAAACCTCCATTATCATGGCATTTCTGCTTAACATCGATATTTACGAATCCAACTTTCTTATAGCCTAAAACTTGAAAGTGGCTAATAGATATGCACACTTCTTCCAATAAACTACCGAGTTTCCCACCTACCCTAATATCTGAGAGATTTGGTTAAAAATTACAAAATAAAAATGGGCTTAGTGGTTAAATGCTGACCTGATTCACAGTCGCTCATTTCCATCTGCAGCATATCCAGTGGATGTTGGATCTCAGCACTGTCATTGGTCTTGTCTGTCAACGTCATGGCACTTTAAGTAATTTCTTACAATATATAACATATGAACTAATAATAATAATAATAATAATAATAATAATAATAATAATAATAATAGTAGTAATCTTAAGTAGTACAGTAGTAATGATAATAATAATAATAATTATGATAATAATAAAATAATAATAATAATAATAATAATAATAATAATAATACAAATAATAATACATACCAGGTACAGTACATACATACGAGTTTAAAGACTACTGTATGTTGTCCACAGATAATGTGGTTACAGTCTCATGTCCTAAATGGCGGCTTTCCAGGAGGGCTGCCGCTGTTGTTCCTGCCGCTGTTGTCAAGTTCTATATTTTGAAATCGGATCGGAGTACAGTACCTGATACCATGTCATTCTAGGTCTACCTCTACGCGCAGCTCCCCCCTACATTCAAAGTCCGGTATTTCTTCACCCAGTTCTGATCATCCATTCTCTCCACGTGTCCAAACCAACCAAGTCGGATTGTGCGCATCACTTCACAGATACTCCTAATGCCCAGACGCCTTCTCAATTGACGACTTGCGAGTTTTGGTCTATAAGGAAGTTGGAGCTGTGCCAATCAATATTTAGGTGAATTGTCAGCTAAAATGCGGTCATAACAAATTTAAAAATACATAAATACCTAAAGTATCATACTTTTTCTCCATCACAAACCTATATCATTGTTGCATTTCTCTTTGATATCAATGTTTACGGCTCCAACTTCCTTATAGCCATAAACTCGCAAGTGGTCAATTCATCGCTCGATACCCCGTCCCTGAGATTAATCCCACATATCCATCTCACCATTTTCTTCTCATTCCGTTCCATTCTATTGATATCCTCCGCTTTAACCGGCCACGTCTCCGAGTCATAGGAGAGGTCATTATGAGATTAAGAGAATTCTATTTCTGAATACTAAACGGCAACCCCCGGACCTGAAAGGGTTAACCTTTTCAGCACGATGATGCCTTTTTACCTTTGATTCTGGTTAAAACTAAATAATCTTATGCAGTTTAAAATAAGGACCTATATTATTCAGATGGTTTAATGAGATCATATTTACCCCTTTCAGTCCTAAAGGTAGATAATAAGTTAAAAAATAATCTAACAGTAACCAGAATATGAATATTATGTTATCATGCTGAAGAGTTAATAACCAATTTTGACACTGCTGTATTTTGAAAGCAATACAGTTTATACAGTAGACTCGGAGTATCATAAATCCAAAATACTTTAAACCAATACAGGGAAGGTTTTCAAATTGCTAATAATTTTGTAAATCTTGCATATTGTTTTAAAAGTAACTAACGTCTATTTTACCAGTGACGTGAAATTCATCTAACAGATATATCAAAGTGACAATTTATAGCAATAATTCTTTTGAATTCATCACTAAAACCCTAATAAAATTATAATATTCATTAGGGTAAATTTTATCTGAATTGTTGGAAATATTTTCACCGAAATGAGTCCCTAAAACTCACTATTTTGGATTCTTGGTATTCTGATTTCTGATATTCTCCTATACAACAATCTTGTTGATCACAACTTACTTTGGGATGCGCATAGATGAAATTCATGTATGAAGCCTACACTTTCACGTCCTACAAAGAAAATACTATCAGTAAACAAAAAACATGCAAACATAAATTTTATTCATAGTTAATATACTTAACAAAATGTTTGCTTTATAAATGCACTACAATACTATTAATCAATCTATCAATTGCCAGACGCCTTGATCCCGAAGGAGGTGGCCACAAATGAATTACTGTACAGGTCTCCCTCACTATCCGATACCCCAATTTACGATATTATTAAAGGTTATATTAGGTGTTTGGGTTTTAGTTGGTCCGAAAACGCATCCCCATTTACCCCGTTAACCTCTAAAATGTCCTGATGTGGCAGCGTCTACGCCGTGGGACCACCTCCCGGAGCTGCCAACCGCGGATGGCTGCCGACCCTCCACGGCCGGAGACAAGATCAATCGACCAGTGGAGGACAACCGGATGCCGGCCGCGAAGAGCAGTTTCGGGAGCCAAACCGTCACAACTATCCCCTGCCCCCTGGGGGCACGGGTCCTTGGAGCGGCTTCGGTCGCGCCGGGAATTTCCACACCTCTCATACCACACACACACATCACACAGTTTTTCCTACACCGAGAAATGACTCTCCGGCTGTCATTTCTCGAAGACTTCTTCTAGCCGGAGACATTGAGAGCAACCCAGGACCCACGTACACATACATATGTCCAACTTGCTCAAAACCCATCACTTCGAGTCGCCACACTAAGGGTTCAGTTCTCTGCAATTCATGCAGGAACTGGACCCACTTCACCTGTACAACACTTGCCTCCAAGAAACACTACACGAACACCTGGACCTGTTCCTCATGCCCCTCCCTCTCCCAGTCAAATCCCTCGCCTAAAACCCGTCCACCTCTCCTCCCCAACCCACCTAGCCTTCCCATATCATCCACTCCCCCCCTAAAACCCGTCCACCTCTCCTCCCTAACCCCCCTAACCTTCCCATACCATCCACATCCTCAACTCAACACACCACACCCCATCCTAATCCATTCCAACCCCCATCTCCTGCTCCCCAATCCCCACCCCCACCTCACCCATCCCAACCTCCAGCCCCTCCCTCACCCCCACCCCATCCTCGTGCAGCAGCACCCAACATACATCGTGCACATAACATTAACATTCTCCAATTGAACATAGATGGCATTAACACAAAGAAACACGAACTCTCACACTTCATCAAACAACACAACATACACATTGCCATCTTACAAGAAACAAAACTCCGCACATCACAAAAAACACCCACATTTCATAATTTCACCACCATCAGACAAGACCGGGCTGTCGGCGGGGGCGGTGGACTCATCACCCTGGTACACAATGAAATATCATACATAGTAACCAGTGTACAAACCAAATCCCTCCTCCCCCCAAATGATAACACAACAGAAATACAATCAATTAAAATACGCACTGGCAACAAATCCAACATAACCATCATAAACACATACATCCCTCCCCAAACATCCCCTACAGTACCAAATGAATACAGACCACACTTACAACACATCACAAACACCCCACACATCATCCTGGGTGGTGACTTCAACGCCAAGACGTCGGCCTGGTTTGTCGACAACCCCGACACAGACAGAGGGCTGGTACTACAAAACCAAACAGATAACCTCATCATCCTTAACGACATCCATCAACATACCCATATTCCTCACCAAGCCCTCTATAACCCATCATCTCCAGACATCACCTTTTGCTCCCCAGAACTCGCCCCCACAACATCCTGGAGGGTGGTCAGAACCTTAGGCTCTGACCACCTCCCGATCATTATCACCACCAAAATCAGACTCACCCCAGCTAGCCACAAACACACATACACCAATTATAAAAGAGCTAACTGGGAAGCATTTACAAATGAGACAGAACAACACTTCACAACTCTAAACAGTACACCCATCACTAACATCAACAATGCTGTACACATACTCAATAAAACTATCCAAAACGCTGACAAGAAACACATTCCAAGAGGTAACAGAAAAAGACACAACCCCAACTTCACACCAGAAATTCAAAACCTCATTAGACAACGCGACACACTGAAACACTCCCCAGCACCCCACACACAAGACATCACACAACAAATTCAAGCACTCAACACCCAAACTAACAACAAAATACAAGAACAACAAAAACTAAATTGGAATAACTTCCTACAAACACTTGATCACAAAACAAACCCCAAAAAACTCTACAAAACACTAAACAGCATCACACTTTCCAACAGCAACACAACACAATCACATGCTGCAATCACAACAACAGACTCTACTCCTTCATGTAAACAACAAGCAAACACTCTCATCAATCACTTCTCACATGTCAGCCACCTAAAACCTCACAAAGACGACCGACGTGTCATCCGACGTAAGAGACAATTCCCCACAGACCCTGACTATACACCCTTCACCAATCACCAGACAAAGCATATCATCAACAATCTCAAGCACTCACCCGCCTGTGGCCTAGACAACATAAGCAACATACACCTCAGACACCTGGGACCACAAGGCATACAAACACTCACTAACATATCAAACTACAGCTATTCACACAACACAATACCAGACATTTGGAAGCATGGTATCATCATCACATTCCCCAAACCCAACAAAGACCCCACGCTACCCTCCTCGCACCGCCCCATCACACTCCTTTGCTCCCCCTCCAAAGTCATGGAACGCCTAGTATTACAACTAATTACACCCGACCTACCCCTAGCTCCAACACAACATGGCTTTAGGCCACTGCACTCCACAAACACTCTTCTCACAGACCTTACACAGAGTTTTTGACGGCATCAACTCAGCTAGACCACCACACAGATCACTATTAGCCACACTCGACATTAGTAAAGCCTTCGATGCCATCCCCCGCCACAACCTAACAAACAAAATCTACAACACAAACATGCACAACAACACAAAAAGGTGGCTGGCCAACTTCCTAGCAGGCAGATGTGCACACGTATCTTTTGCCGGTCAGTCATCTAAAATCAGAAACTTTCCAAACGGAGTCCCACAAGGATCCGTCCTATCGCCCGCACTCTTCAATCTGTACATGCACGATATAACTAAACCCAATACTCCCCAAATAAACTTAGCCTCCTATGCAGATGACATAACACTCACATGCACACACCATGACCCAAGAAGAGCAACAGATCTCCTTCAACCCTATCTCAACACACTACATGGCTGGTGCACTACAAACAGACTTAATTTAGCCCCAGCCAAATCCACCGCAACCCTGCTCACAAGCTGGACAGGTGAACACGAATACATCCCTCAACTCACCATAAACAACACACCCAGAACACATACACACACACCCAAAATCCTAGGAGTAACATATGATACTCATATGACATTCAAACAGCACACCACAAACATTAAAAAGAAACTGACACCCAGACTTAACGCCCTCAGGTCACTTGCTCACACAAAATTTGGACACAACAAAGAAACTACCACCACAGTATACTGTATAAACAATACATAAGATCAGTAATGGAATACGTAAGCCCAGCCTGGGCTTCTAACCTAGCTGAAACACATCATAAGACCTTACAGACTATTCAAAACAAAGCCCTGAAGATCATTACAGGCTGCACAGCTACTGCACCCACAGATCATCTACATCAAGAAACCAAAATCCTCAAAGTCAAAGACCATCTGGACATGAGAGGCACCTAATTCCTGGCAGCAGCCTCCACGAACCAAGAACACCCACTAAACTACATGGCAACACACCCACAGACACCAAGAAATATCAAAATAACACCCAGCACACGGTATCACACAATTATTGTCCTCTCTCCCTCCCTGCCCACCCCGAACCAACTTCCAGAAGCACATCCATACTCATATCTCTCGCCAATCCATCCACTCACTCACAGACAACACGCAGCTGCATGCACGACCTCCCGAAATCCATCCTTCCGAATCCTCCCTTCCTCGCGAGGACAGAGTCCACCTGGCCAGGCTGAGATGCGGACACCATCCAGCTCTCCTGAGCTATCAGAAGAGACTGGATGACTCCGTTATCGACTCCTGCCCGGGATGTAACACAGCACCCCATACCATTAAACACATCATAGAAGACTGCATTTCACACAACCACTTACGCCAACAACACAACCTACACTCAATGAGAGCTCTGTGGGAAAGTCCGATCGTGGCCATGGCCTTCCTCAGGGACTCGGGGCTGTTCGGCCAGGCAGCTTAGGGAACAACAACCTCTAAAATGTGCAGCCATGGTATGTGAAAGTGCCCGCCATGCGAAGGTATTCTGATTCATTCCTCACTAAAATCGTTAATTTACCATACATATAATTAATACTTATCCATATGCGCCTATTTTACTTTTAATATGAACATGGGAAAGCAATAAAACAAGTGGTAACAACAATTGGCTGGTGAAAATCGTATATTTTAGCCCCGCGGTCGTAATCTGACCTTGAGCGGCGAGAGACAAACACCCTCCCTCTCTCTTGTCTAGGACGGTACTGAGAGGCAGGGGAAGCTTTCAGACTGGCTTGGAGGGTCGGAGATACACTCCTTCACCATCCCTCTCTCTCCCACCCGTTCTCGCATGAAAATACTTGATAAATATTGGGAATAATAGAGAAAATAACTGATAATTGAGGAGGGGGGAAAAATGGGGGGGGGGAGGAGGGGAAAAGGGGGGGGGGAGGAGGGGAAAGGGGGGGGTTGGGACACATGTGTAGGAGTGGTAGTAAGTAATGGAGGGAAATTATCTCGCCTAAACACAAATTGCTTTGTTTTGAGTGCCACTGGGGTGTTTTAAATTTTTGTTTAAGCCTTGGATCTTAAGTCTTGCCACATTTGCCCAGTAGAGTCTTAAGAGTCTTCCAGCAGCTCCCCGGGTTGATTTTAGGGTTCGCTATACAATTTTCTATTTAAGATCGGGTTTTCAGGAACGTCACCCATTCGTAAATCGAGGGAGACCTGTACAATCATATTCCGAGACAATTTGTTAGATTTTCTAGCTGGTTTTGGGGGGAAGGGTTAACAGCCCAATCGCTTATTGTTGTGTATAGGGTGTGAGGTGCATGTGGAATGTTATCGTCCTCTTGGAATGCTGTGAATATGAATGTAGTCAGTAACCAGAGTAACTGTAATCAGTTCACTCATTTTGATCAGGTGCAATACCCTATTCCAAGCAAGTAGGCCAAAACTCTAGAACATTAATCTCTATAACTCACAAATGTCTAGAATAATCAAGCAAATGGTTCTGCTATTTGGGAAGGGTCAGCCAGGGAATAGGTGGGAAATTTTACAGCCCACTTGCTCTAGCCCTTTTTGAGTTACAGGGGTTAGGGTTCACAATTTCTGCCATACCTACTTGGAACAGGGTATAGTATAATTGTCATACGTTTCTGGTGTCTACATTCTTAATTTCAATTTTGAGTATTAACAGACAAGTAATATTTTAGGTTTAAAAGACCCTCAGACCCGGTTGGGCTCTGAGGCACCCATAAAAACCTAGGGCCCGGAACACGGATGGGCTCTTGAGCACCGTAAGCTTGAAAGCCTGTAAGCTTGTTTTGAAAGCGTCCGTCCGACACATATAAACACAGCCGGTTGGACCGACGCCGCGCACCTCCAAACACAAGAAGAGGCGTTGTTTGTTATTGTGTGGTCTGCTAAGCCAAATTCAGTAGTGAAAAGTGTCATATTGCGGACATCGCCTCGAAACTCTCTCCACGGAAATCGTCATCACAACTGAACCAGTTGACTTAGAGAGCTCTACTTAACGCCAGTCTACAGGTACGAAACACATCTACGCTTGGAGATGCGTGGGAATGCGGTAGCAGTTAAAATAACAAAGATACAGTAGCCTAGGTGTAGACGTTTTTCGGCCAAATCGCCCGGATTTCGGGGATATCTTATAGAATGCGAAACCAGTCTGTGAGGGTTAATGAATAAAAATACTCTCCTGATCATGATAGTCAAGGATCTAAATTAGTAATTGCATCATTTAATGGCACATTAGACGCACATAACCGAATTGGTTAGCTGATCATGCTGTGCAGAGTTGCCATTGAAATTTTGACAAAAAAAAAGAGAGAGAGAGAGAGAGAGAGAGATATGCTTGGGAATTTTGAGGGCAAAAGAGTTATTCAGAGTAAATTTAGTTAAGCATATCTGCCATAACTGCACCAGTGTATGCAAACAAAACATAAGTGAGAATATGTGGGAAAAATAATTAATGATTTGTCCCCGGATGGTGTGTCCACTTACTATAAATCCAATATTCTATGGGTATCGATTCTTTACACCATGTGAATTTGTATTAACCCGGGAACGGCGAGAACACTCTTAAGAAGTTTTGGTGGGCAAAGGCGACGATCCTCTTAACCCTCTCCGACATATGACGCGATTTTGAGCCTATTAGGGATACTTTAAAGCCTTTGTTACCATCAGGGGTATTTAGAAACCTTTAATTTAGTTACTTCAACCTCTGCAGTTGTCTTTGAGTTAGCTGTGGGCAGAAAAATAATTTTGGAGAGGTAATTATAAGAGTGAGAGAACTCTATTTCTTATTGCTAATCTGGCAACCTCTGCGTCATATGTGCGTGAATGGGTTAAGAGGCAAGGCCTAAAAAAAGCCTTTTAAAAGGCCCCAGTAGCACTTAAAAAAAAAAAAAAAAATCCTTCAATTATCACCTATTTTTCCTCTTATTCCCTTGTTTATCGGTTTATTTATCGTGCCAACATCTCCAATCCGGTTCTAAGGCGTGGTCATGCGCCTACCGAGTGCGTGGTGTGAGAGAGAAAGACTCAGTCTGCCTCTAGGCTTGGGAGAGTGAGGGTGTATGTCGCGTACATGCCTCACATTTCATGAATGAACGGTCGGCAATAATTAGTGATTTTCACCGTCCAAACACTATTCCCACTTGTTCTATTGCTGCTACATGTTAATATCTTCATATTAAACATAAAATAGGCGCATATGAATAAGTAATAACGATATTTATCATAAAATTACGATTTTAGGCGGGAATGAAGTCTAATATGGCCGCCCAGCAGTAGGGTGTTCACTACATATAGCTCGCAGGTTAAGTTGCGCTTTGTGTTGTCCATAAACTCACACACTAAAGAGGCTGGACTGATCCAATTATTTATAACCTCACTCCTAATTCTCTATATTTATCAGGATTATAATTACAAATTTAGGGGAAGTTTCATTTTACTCCCTTGACTTCCATCAATCTTAATCCAATCAGTGCGGGATTATTTCCGCTATAATAGGGCCTATTCAGGCACTCCTGATTGCTTAACCCAGGAGCTGCGGGAAGACTCTTAAGAGTTTCCCCGGGCGACTGCGGGAAGACTCTTAAGATCGTGGGCCTAAAAAAATCCATTTAAAACACCCCAAAAACACTTGAACTTTTTTTTTTTTTTTTTTTTGCCCCTGGGCCATGCTAAATATCACTCCTCCACATCCCCTCCCTCCTTCAATTATCACCTATTTTCCCTGTTATTCCCTTATTCTGTGGTCTATTTTCGTGCTAACATTAGCGAGTTGCTAGCAGGGCGTTGTCATCAGTGTTACCAAGCGTGGGAATTAGGGGAGAAGTCAGGAAGAGAATTGAGAGGTACCTCCAGTGTCTCTCAAATCTTCGTGAGTGGAAGGTTGGCTCACACTCACTCACACACTCTCGCTTTCATTTCGCGATTTTGACCAGCCAAACACTGTTTCCACTTGTTTTATTGTTGTAACTGGTTAATATCTTCATATTAATGGTAAAATAGGCGCATATGAATAAGTATTAACGATATTTATGGTAAAATAACGATGTTAGTGATGGGAACAGCTCAAATATGTGCGCACAGGCGTGTGGTGTCTCATACCCACCATGCGCAGCCGAGAGGTTAAGCAAGTGCCTGAATGAAATTTAATGTTGGCAGTAAAAAACTAGAAGAAAATAGCTTTAAAATGACACCAGAACTAGCTTCATAGCGTGCGGGGTTCACCTGCAGCGTTACCACAGACATCCGCATGACTATTAGTGCCCCGGCAGACGTGCTGGAGAGCGGACGGGGCCCTGTCACGCTGCTGCTCACTCGTACTCGTCTCCACAGGCTTTAAATTGAAGTAAAATGCCATTGCGTTCCAGAAAGGCTCCCGCAATGAAAGTGTTAAAAAAATACCCCCTAGACCCCTCCCATTTAGATTTATGTGTACTGTACATTTTTTATTTTCAGTAGAAAAATGTCCCGGCCCTAAATTACAGGCTCGTTATTGCTCGCCAGGAAAATAATCAACACCTAAATGGCATGAAAGGTCTAAAAATGGACAAAAGGTCCTAAAATCACCAAACTAATGGGGCAAACGTCATAAAATCTCAAACTAATGGTCTAAACATGAGGGAGGGTGCCCGACCCCGAAAGGAGTTGAAATAGGGGAGCTATCCCCCCCGTCAAAAGCGACTTTTTAGGGCCTTTCCTAGCTGATGCAGAGAGGATTGGGTTCTAGTCATGTAGTGATGGGCTGGTCTATAATGAGTGAGAGCCGAGCGATCTCTGCTATACCCATAGCTTACTCTGACTGTTCCTTTTACTTATATATTTTCTAGATCTCAAGTGACGGCGTTTTTCCGTGGATTGACCTCCCTACTGCCAACCTAGAGGTTGGCAGATTGGGAGCCAAAGTGTCACATTTTCCTTTACCCCTCAACTTTCCCTTCATAATTGCTGAGGGGCACAGGGCCTTGGGTGGAGCTTTGGTTTCCCGGGCATTTCCGCACCCTCCTCAGCTCCCTGCCTTGGAGTGGCTTCGGTCACCCGGGCTTTATTAGTGGTAAGCAGGGAGGGTTTTGTGGGGGTGCTCGTTTATGGCCTTGGCCTTGCTCGGGACCTTGGGGCTGTTCGGCCAGACAGCCTGAGGAACAGCAACAACAACATGAGGGAGATGGGGTTCAGAAAAAACACACACCCTCGAGTAATTAATTACTATACAGTACTTGATGTCATGGGAGAAAAGACATTCCTGTTTGGCAACCGTCTTCCAAACTGTTCAATTAAGTGCATTCTTGTAATGAATTGCTAAATGATATACTGTACTGTACAATGATGCTAAAGACAAAAGACTTCAGTGTAAAACAGTAAAATAAATTGTATTTACCATTTTTCTAAACACAAACCTAAATGCAACATAAGTATTAGCAGTCAGCTGATGAAATATATGGTTGTGGCCGAGCGTAGGGAACGAAACAGTGGCGGAGTACAGGGAGGATGTTAGATACTATATCATATGTCTCCCATGTAAAGCAATATTGTTATGTCACATGTGTATAGGTTTGCAGTACTAGACACATGTAAATAATGAGCACCCTGAACGAAAGGTATAAAGAAACATTATTGTAGAGAATACAGTATACAAAAATAATGTCAAGAGAGGGACATATCCCGCGATCGAACGAAACAGTGGTGGAGGAATGGGAGGAAGGAGGAGGGTGTTAGATAATATACCATATACTGTATCTCCCATATAAAGGAATGTTGCTATGTCACATGTGTATAGGTTTGCAGCACTAGGCACATGTGAACAATGAGTATCTTGAACTTAGGTGCAAAGAAGTTTATTGTAAGAATAAACAAAAATAATGCTGAGGGAGGCCAAGGAATTCAAACTCGATTAAAAACCGCGCCACACGCCAGATATCACCCTCCCCTTTCCCTCCCTTGACATTATTTTTGTATATTCTCTACAATAATGTTCCTTTATACCTTTCATTCAGGGTGCTCATTGTTCACATGTGCCTAGTACTGCAAACCTATACACAAGTGACCTAACAACATTGCTTTAAATGGGAGATATATGGTATATTATCTAACACCCTCCCCTTTCATTCCCGTACTCCACCACTGTTTCGTTCCCTACGCTCAGCCACAACCATTTATTTAATCAGCTGATTGCTAATACTAATGTTGCATATAGGTTTGTTTGAAAAAAAAAGGCAAATACAATTTATTTGACTGTTTTACAATGAAGTCTTTCATCTTTAGCATCATTGTATATCATTTAGCTATTCATTACAAGAATGCACTAAATCAAACAGTTTGGAAGACGGTTGCCAAACAGGATTTTTTGTTCTCCTGTGACATTAAGTATGACTATAAACTAACATACACCACACTTACGCCTTAGTCTCCTAAAAAAGTCACACACTTGAGGATTCGGGTGCGCCCTCTTCAGTTCCCTATACTTGTGAGCGCACTGCTGCGGTGTACGGTCGATGCTGTATACCTTCTGCATCATCTGGTGAAGGAGAAAAAAAAAAAAAGGAATACATACATACATAAAATGTTAAGTGCTCCAACACATACATGCAGTTTCAGTCTCTTGTCCTAATAAATTAATAACTAAATTAATGAATGAATGGTGTACTACTGGATAAATGAATGAATGTTGTACCATACTGAATTGCTAAATGAATTATTGATGTACTGAATGACTATATGAATTAATGTTGTACTGAATGAGTAAATTCATATTTGTTTTCACCAACCCACCAAATAACTTACAAATAAACCTAATTAATTAAATCAATGAAAGTAATGAATACATGTGGTACTCCAAGAACTCGAACCCAGGATACTTACACCAAAATTCCGCACACTAAGCATTGGGGAGGTGTGGTCCCGGGTTCGAATCCCGATGTATCAATGGGAAGATATTATTGAGATGGAATTTGTGCTGTACTGTACCTAGTATCAGTGTATTTACCTAATTGTAGTTTACAGGAGTTGAGCTAAGCTCGTGTTGTCCCGTCTCTCAGTCTACTTTTTATCCAATTTTTTCTTGAAAATATGGATGTTCCTTGCTCCTACCACCTCCTCCTCCAGCCCATTCCATTTGTCAATACATCTATAGGGGAAGCTAAACTTCCTGATATCATTCTTGCAGGTAGGTCTTTTTACTTTGTAGCTGTGGCCTCTAGTTATTCCTGTATCCATAATTAATATATCCTCCCTATCCAGCCCCCGGGTGCATTTGTACATCATCATCATGTCTCGCCTCTCTCTCCTCTCTTTTAAACTCGGTAGATTTAATTTGTCTAGCCTCCCTTCATATGGCAGTTCTCTGAGACTTGGAACCAATCTAGTAACTGCTCTCTGAATTCTTTCTAACTTGTGAATATGCTTCTTTAGATGCGGGGACCACACCACTGCTGCATACTCCAATCTTGGTCTAATCATATTCTTCATAATTTTCGCTACCATGGTCTCATCCAAGTAGTTCAGAGCAACTTTCATATTCCCGGCCATTGCATACATTCCGCCAAGAGCTTGTTAATATGTTTCTCTGGCGACAAATTATCTTGTATAATCAACCCTAAATCCTTTTCTTTTTCGGCCTTGCTAATTATATTATCTCCCATCCTGTACTCCCAATTTGGTCTATTCACACTTCTTCCCATATTTAACACATGGCATTTACTTATATTAATTTCATTTTCCACTTGGTGCTCCATTCGTATATTTTATCTAAATCCCCTTGCAGCTCCTCACAACTACTTTTATTTGTTATTTGTCTCATAATTTTTACGTCGTCTGCAAACATTGACATGTAGGAATTACCACATTACCACAAAGCCCACCGAAACGCCAACAAAAAAAATAACCTCATTGTTCCCTGAATAAATAACATTGTATGAATATTCCCATATTCAAAATATGCTACAGGGGGGGCAATGCCTAGCGAGCAAAGTGAACCTCTGCAAGCCTCTAAGTTTTTGTTCTTAATTTAAGCACATTTAGGGGCTTTTCAGGCTATGGAGGGAGTGAAATGTTTTATAATCCTTGTACCGTAATTTATATAAGTGGTTTAACAAACAGGTCATAGTGCTTCTCACCCAAGATCATTATAGACCGATCATACATCTGAAAAAAAAAAAAAAAATCACTATCCGAGGATGGCTCGTCTGATTTTAACAGAAACTGCTCCGTGGCACCCCCCTTCAAGTGGCGCCCAGGGCAAGTGCCATACCTGCCATACCCTAGATACGCCACTGGTGTCATCTGATTGAAAGGGTAAACTGAGTCTTACCTGAGATATTCCGACATAATCCTCAGTGGTGAAAGTGTATCGGCCAAGGTTTTCCAGGCAGCTGAATAAGGATATCTGTTCCCTTTGTGACCAGTGTTTAAATCCCGCCCGACTGGCCCTAGACTGGTGAGTCATACTATGGTTCATCTCTGTAATAATAATAGTAAAGTAATTATATAGCAGTAATAATAATTGTAGTATAAAATCTAACAATTTTATTAAAATAGGGTGGAAATAATTTGAGAGTTGATCATAAACTCTACTATATCTAATACACCTTCTCTATCAGGCATACAGTATACAGTACTGTATATATTTCCGTTATATCCGGACCAAGGTAAGTTCAAACACAAAAAGGGTTTTTAATATTACAACCCACAGCGTACCGGTATACAGTACAGTAAACTATTATTCGGAATTATAAATTCCCGTAATTTTTTTTTTTTTAGAACAAAAATACCATGGCTCTATGCTAAGCAGCTGAAAGAGCCGTAAAACATTCAAGAAGGGTAGATATTATTTACAGTTAAGGAGTTGACATAAAAATGGAGAAATTTTAGGAAAGAGGTAACCCACTGAGGGAGGCGTCAGCCGTACCCTGTGTCAATAAAAAATGTCAAGTGGTGTATTGAAACCTAAATACTGAATAGGATTAAAAATATAAAAAGGGAGACAATGGATTGTTATTAAAACTACTAAATGTTGCCCAATATACCAACATCATTGCAGAATGCAAAAATTCTTTCTGCAGAAAAGGAACAGCCCTCAGCCAAGATTGCTCTCAGGCTGAGCGGTCTGCGGATATTTCCAAAGTACCTATCCCGTTGACGTTGAAAAGATGGACATTCTATCAGGATATGTTTAACTGTGAGGAGAACAGCACAATCTGTACACTCCGGCTGGTTTGTCCTTTCCATGAGATAACCATGAGTGAGTCTAGTGTGGCCAATGCAGAGGCGAGCAAGAGCAGTTTTCTCCCTACGAACTTTGGAACTTGTAAGCTTTGTGCCAAGGTTCTGCAGATGGTTTGATCTCTTTTAGCTTATCAAGGACATTATCAGACCACTCAGCCTACCATTTAGACAACATAGCAGACTTAATGAGAGGCAAATAATCACTGTAGGGCAACTGGAGGTCATCATCAAAGATATCAGCATGCTTAGCTGCAGAATCTGCAGCCTCATTTCCATGGATACCCACATGCGCTGATGTCCAACAGAAAGAGACCAGTTTATGTCGAGATGCAAGTGTGACCAGCCATTTCATTATCTCTGTAAGTATTGGCCTTCCACGGAATTCCCCTTGAAGGGCATTGAGAGAGCTTCTAGAATCTGAGCAAATCACGAAGGAGCTCCCCTCAAGGTTCCCAACCATCTTGAGTGCCCGTAGGATAGCGGATAATTCCGCTGAAAAAAAATAAAAATAGAGGCAATTGGAGAGAGGCGTCGGCTAAAAGTAACCCCTTCAGTCACCACTGCATACGCCGTAAAATCTATACTCTTAGATCCATCTGTATACACCTTTGTTTCCTCTGCATGCTTGCTAGCATGCTGAAAAAACAAAGACCTGATGACCGGCGCAGGTGTTTCGCCCTTCACAATATTGTTGAGTTCCCTGCATGATTCACGTGGGAGAATGCTCCAAGGAGCTGGACTCTCCGAAAAATCCCAGACGTCGATCCCCTAAGGCAGAACTTCACCAATGAGGTTAGCTGCAACCAAACCAAAGGGTTTCCATGCCAAATGGTTGTGAAAAAGACTCTCAGCTGAGAAGAGTTTGCGGCAGATAGGATAGTTAGGATGTTGCATTCACTTTAGATAGTGTTTCATTAGGAGGTACTGCCTGCGGAACTTCAATGGCAAGTACCCGGCGTACCACTCGCCTTGTACACTATGCGGACTCTCGCAATCATGTTCCCGTCTATTTAGACTGCCGTGGGATACAAAACACGAGCCAACTTTCAAATGAAGGTTAGGCTGCTGTACCTTTTTTACTCTGAAAATTTGCTAAATTCGAGCCAAGATTGGCCAAAACTTGGCTCGGGTTTTTCCATTTTGGGGTTTAATGGGTTTGAAAATTACAAAAACCTGATCCAACTTTCATCCAATGTAGCTTATTATCGCTTTATTACGTCTTTTAACCCGCAACTTCCCTCGGCTTCATAACCCTGCCCACTATTGGGACCGTGTTTTAAGATTGAAAAATAATGGGTAAATACCGGTATGCATTTCTTGGTACAGTATTATCACACATCAACGAATCCGGATAAAATTGAAGACAACCCGTATACGAGCCCCATCGATAATTATCCGTGTTGTAGAATTTTCATGAACGATACTTGGTTATACAGTATACCGGTACATAAAATTTTAAGATTGAGTGCTCCACACATACGTGCAGTTTCAGTCTCTTGTCCCAATGGTGGCGTTCCAGGCAACTCTGTTAAGGGCTGCTTCACTTATCAAGTTTTTGGATTTGAGATCGGCATGTATATTCCGATCCCAGATCTTCATCGGTCCACCCCTTGGTGCAGCTCCCTCCACAATCACAGACCTGCATCTTTTCACCTAATTTTGTTCATCCATTCTCTCCACATGTCCATACCATCCCAGTCTACTTGTACGCATCTCCTCGCTAATACTCTTTATACCTAAACGTCTCCTAACTGCCTTTGGATACAATAATATGTTGAGGGGGCCGTCACCCACCCCCCCCCCCCATCATCCCATGACATATTGTCATCATTATATATATTGCCAGCAGGGGGCAAATAACCGAAAAGATCGCCGTCAAAATAGACGCGAACTTAACCACGGCGATCGTCAAATGCAAACATGACGGCGGCGTCGGACGCTTGCATTTATGTTCCCGTCTATTTTGAATACCATTGGATACAATAATATGTTGATGGGGGGGCTTTGTCCCCCCTCACCCCCCCATGACATATTGTCTATCTATCTATCTATTGCCCGACGCTGTGATCCCCGAAGGGGTGGCCTCGAACAAACCGCCCCCATGCACCTCTGTCCCTCCCCCCAACCAGCACCGCCTTCGTTCATATACTTCCTCACTCCATCCTTCCACCTCTCTTTCGGTCTACCTCTCCCTCATATATCATCATCATATATATTGCCAGCAGTGGGCAAATAACCGAAAAAAATGGCCGTCAAAATAGACGCGAAGTTAACCGCGGCGATCGCCCTATGTAAACATGACGACCGTACGCCCGGAATCTACATCCATCCCAACCTGGCTCTGGAGTGGGTAATAGGCTCGCTTATGTTCTAAAAATTATAAAACTTTGAAGACATTGGAATTTTTGTATTTTAATACCACAAATTTTCCGAGTGTCTTTTATAAAAGAAATTGTTCATTTGCATCAATATATAGTGTTTGTAATTAATTAGAATTCTCGGGAAAACCTATTTTCCCCATTAGGCCTATTGATCGATGTTGAGACACGCCCCCGATAGTGATTTGAAAAGACATTAGCCTAACCTAACAACCTTACCTAACCTCCCTTACCCCTCAACTTTCCCTTCATAATTGCTGAGGGGCACAGGGCCTTGGGTGGGGCTTTGGTTTCCCGGGCGTTTCCGCACCCTCCTCAGCTCCCTGCCTTGGAGTGGCTTCGGTCACCCGGGCTTTGTTAGTGGTAAGCCGGGAGGATTTTGTGGGGGCACTCGTTTATGGCCTTGGCCTTGCTCGAGACCTTGGGGCTGTTCGGCCAGACAGCCTGGGGAACAACAACAACAACCTTACCTAACCTAACCTAGTATTATGGGTGGGGGCTGCTGCCCCCACACCCCCGCTGGTTGAGTACTAATCCCTTAGTAAAAAAAAAAAAAAAAATTGGCTGTCGATTATACGAAGGTGAAAAAAGTTGATGAAGTCTACGGTGTTTACTCTGCAATCTTCAGCTTTGATCGTACATTGATAACGGGAAAGTACCGTATTGACAACCTTGTTACGAAAATAAAATTTTAGTACTGTACCATACTTTTATATTAGGTTTTTACGAGGGTTTAACACATTTTCATATGATCTTTAGAGCTATCGATAACTGGAAGTACCGTATTGACAACCTTGTTACGAAAAATACATTTTAGTACCATACTTTTTTATTAAGTTTTGCCGAGGGTTAAAACAAATTTTGGTTATACTGATGTTTTGGACCGACAGTTAGCCCATCCATCTGTTTAGGCCTAATAGGTTCGGTAGAGCATATACATCATTGCTATGTATGGCATTAAGAGCTGAAATGTATTATAAGGGAGAAAAAAAAAAAAAACGCTAAAATACATGTATAGGCCTATTGTAAAACAATAAGTTTTTCAGCCAGTACCCAACCAGCTGGGGTGTGGGGGCAGCAGCCCCCACCCATATACTAGGTTAGGTTAGGTTAGGTTGTTAAGTTAGGCTAATAGCACATACAAAAAAAGTAACCCAACCAGCGGGGGTGTGGGGGCGGCAGCCCCCACCCATATACTAGGTTAGGTTAGGCTAATAGCCTAGAACATAAAAAAAAAAAAAAAAAAAAAAAAAAAAAAAAAAAAAAAAAAAAGTCTAACCCAACCATAATACTAGGATAGGTTAGGTAAGGTTGTTGGGTTAGGCTAATGTCTTCCCAAAGTTGACTATTTTTATAACATGAAATATTAGGCTACCCACTCCACCCCGTGAAATCCGAGCCAGCTTTCGTCAAAAGTTGGCTCGTGTATTCACAAAATGGGGTTGTATGGGTTTGCAATTTGGGAAAACCCGAGCCAAGTTTTGATACAAAACGCTATATTATTGTATTTTTACGCTTTTAACCCCTCATTTTCCCTGAACTTCATAGCCCTCCCTACTAGTGGGGGGCGTGTTTTTAGATTGTTGGATAATGGGTAAATACTCATTTCCACTCCTCTTCAGTACAAAACAACACTATATCTGAAGGAAAAATTACAAAAAACAAAATAAAACTTACTGAAATCGCTGTCGGTCCAATAAGTCAGGTTTACCCAAATTTTCTTATGATCTTTAGAGCATATAGATTCAATATTTATCTTCAAATATATCAACAAAATTTGTGGTATTAAAATAACATTAAACCGAGACATTAGCCTAACCTAACAACCTTACCTAATGGGCGGGTGCCCAACCCCGAAAGGGGTTGAAATAGGGGAGCTATCCCCCCGCCAGAGGCGGCTTTCTAGGGCCTTTCCTAGCTGATGCTGAGAGGATTGGGTTCTAGTCATATGGTGATGGGCTGGTCTATCAGAGTGAGAACTGAGCGATCTCTGGCATACCCATAGCTTACTCCGACTGTTCCTTTTACTTATGTATTTCCTAGATCTCAAGTGACGGCGTCTTTTCCGTGGATTGACCTCCCAATCTACCAAGATTGGAAGCCAAAGCGTCACATTTTTCCTTTGCCCCTCAACTTTCTCTTCATAATTGCTGAGGGGCACAGGGCCCTGGGTGGGGCTTTGGTTTCCCGGGCGTTTCCGCACCCTCCTCAGCTCCCCGCCATGGAGTGGCTTCGGTCACCCAGGCTTTATTGTGGTAGGCAGGGAGGGTTCTGTTGGGGCGCTCGGTTATGGCCTTGGCCTTGCTCGGGGCCTTGGGGCTGTTCGGCCAGGCAGCTTGGGGAACAACAACAACCTTACCTAATATTAAGGGTGGGAGCTGCCGCTCCCACACCCCCGCTGGTTGGGTAACAGTGCGAAAAACACAGCAAGCACACTCGGGGGGAGCAACTCTCGCCGAGGCCGCTGAGGAGGCCGAAACAACTCAAGGTAATTATGGGACATACCTTACTCTGGCAACGAGTGGCAGTGAGACGGCCAAGAGGTTCATAACAATAAAATTAGTGTGGCGGCGGACGAAAGTTAAAATAAGAAATCATCGTATTTATTACCCATTAATTTCCGTAAGTTTAAACCTAGGCCTATGCGAAAAAAGTTTAATCTTTATGTTACTTTGCCATCACCCATGAAGATTGCACTGCTAGCTGTGGTGCATATTTTAGCGTTTAATTTTGTTTCTCCCTTAGGCCTATAGGCCTAATACATTTCAGCTCTTAATGACATATAGGCCTAGCGGTCAATATTAAGGAGCCGGACCACAGCTGGGATCTCATTTCTAATAGTAGTTTTGGGTTCCTATCATGTTATGCTTCATTGCTATATACTTTTTATCCACTGGAAAATATTTTTTTTTTTTTCTCTTTTTTTTTTTTTTTTTTTTTTAGCATTAACCTAACCTAACCTAACCTAATAGCCCACAAATACATTTAGGTTAGGTTAGGTTAGGTTAGGTTGGATTTTTTTTTATTTTAATACCACAAATTTTCCGAGTGTTTTTTATAAACAAAATTGGTCATTTGCATCAATATACTGTATAGTGTTTGTAATTAATTAGAAATGTCGGGAAAACCTATTTTCCCCATTAGGCCTATCGATCAATTTTGAGACACGCCCCCCCGATAGTGATTTGAAAAGACATTAGCCTAACCTAACAACCTTACCAATCCTAACCTAGTATTATGGGTGGGGGCTGCCGCCCCCACACCCCCGCTGGTTGAGTACTAATCCCTTAATATAAAAAAAACAAAATTTGGCTGTCGATTATACGAAGGTGAAAGGAAAGTCGATGAAGTCAATGGTGTTTACTCTGCAATCTTCAGCTTGATTGTACATTGATAACGGGAAAGTACCATATTGACAACCTTGTTTACGAAAAATAAATTTTAGTACCATACTTTTATATTAGGTTTTTCCGAGGGTTTAACACATTTTCATAAGAACATAAGAACATAAGAAAATGGGAGTCTGCAGAAAGCCGATTGGCCTAAGCAAGGCAGATCCCTGTCCCACACAACCCCAATTACAAAGCCCAATTATAGGCTCAACACTCTAATACCCTGAGGATCATCTTACCAAAACGGTTAGAGATTAACGCAGGATTACGGGGGTCTGCAGAGCGCTGATTGGCCCAACCCTGCTGATCCCCCTTCACACCCAACCCTTCTCGTCCATATGCTTATCCAATTTTATCTTAAAGCTCCCTATCGTTTTTAATCCCACTATAGCACTTGGTAGTCCATTCCACCCATCTACAACTCTGTTACCAAACCAATATTTGCCTATATCTTTTCTGAAACGAAATTTATCTAATTTGAAACCATTGGTACGAGTTCTTTCGCTATCACTGAGCTTTAGTACATTTGTCATGTCCCCTTTGTTAATCCCACTAACCCACTTGAACACCTCTATCATATCCCCTCTAACTCTGCGTCTCTCTAACGAATGTAAGCCTAATTTCTTCAACCTTTCTTTATACGGAAGATTTCTAATATTATGGATCATTTTTGTCATTCTACGTTGTACTCTCTCCAATGAATCTATGTCCATTCTGTAATA
Organism: Paralithodes platypus; assembly: GCA_032716605.1. Lineage (NCBI taxonomy): Eukaryota > Metazoa > Arthropoda > Malacostraca > Decapoda > Lithodidae > Paralithodes > Paralithodes platypus. Next base: position 37,482,313 of record CM064511.1, read on the forward strand.
AGGACACCAAAATTGAACAGCATAATCCATATGGGGTCTCACTAATGACAAGTAAAGTTTTAAGATAACATCAGCAGTTCTGTTACTCACACTCCTTGAGATGAACCCGAGAATCCTGTTTGCCTTGTTTCGAACGCTTATACACTGTTGTCTAGGCTTCAAATCATTGCTAACAAACACACCTAGATCTTTCTCACAATTCGAGTTTTCTAATTCCACATTAGCTAGTTTATATTTAACATTTGTATGCATCTTCCCTATCTTTAATACCTTGCATTTGTCAATGTTAAACTTCATCTGCCAATTTACTGACCATTCGTGTAAGGTATCTAGATCCCTTTGGAGGCACTCTATATCTCTATCTGAATCAATTGTTCTCCCCATCTTGGTATCGTCTGCAAATTTACTTATCCTACTAGTTATACCTAAATCAAGGTCATTTATGTATATAACAAACAACAGAGGACCTAATACAGATCCCTGGGGGACACCACTTTTGACTGCTCCCCATTCTGACTTCGTACCATTTATGCTGACTCTCTGCTTCCTACCAATTAGCCATGACCTAATCCATCCCAACAACGCCCCACCTATTCCATGCGCCTCAACCTTTCTCATCAATCTCTCGTGGGGGACTCTGTCGAAAGCTTTACTGAAATCTAAATATATTATATCATATGACTTGTCATTATCTACTGCTTCATATACCTCTGAGAAAAAACTAAGCAAATTAGTAAGGCAAGAACGTCCCTGAGTGAATCCATGCTGAGAAGAATTTATTAAATTAAATGTATCTAAGTGGTTTCTAATTTTACTAGCAATAATTGACTCTAGTAGCTTTCCTATGATTGATGTAAGACTAATGGGACGGTAATTGGATGCTATTGATTTGTCACCTTTTTGAAGATCGGAACTACGTTTGCAAGCTTCCAAGCTTCTGGAACTATACCTGTCTCCAATGACTTGTTAAATAAAAATGTTAATGGGTAACTTAACTCATCCCTACATTCTTTTAATACTCTAGCATATACCTCATCAGGACCAGGCGATTTATGAGGTTTCAGTCTGTCAATTTCCTTAAGCACATCATTTCTACTTATAGTAACCGTACTTAACCTATTTTCTATACTATCGCTATATACCTTACGGACTTCTGGAAACTGTGCCAAATTTTCATTAGTGAAAACGGAAAGAAATTGACCATTTAATGTACTGCACATTTCTAAATCATTTTCTGTCATTTCTCCTATCGAAGTTTTAAGGGGACCAATTACATCTCTAACCTTGGATTTATATAGTTGGTAAAAAGCTTTAGGATTATTTTTGAGTCATTGGCAACCTTAATTTCATAATTTCTTTTTTCTTTCCTAATATCCTTTTTTACCTGTCTTGATAGATTCTGATAGTAAGCAAGTAGGTGAATTTCGCCTTTTCTAATTTTTCTATATATTCCTCTCTTTTGTCCTAGAAGATCTAATAGTCTATTATTCATCCATTTGGGTTGGTTCTGTGTTGATCTAAATTTTCTTTTGGGGATGTATTTATTTTGTGCATTGAATACTGACTTGATAAAATTATCGTATGTATCTACCAAGGTTGACGTCTCTTCCTGACTTAAGATGACAGGTGCCTGAGAAGGGGTACACTCATTTGGACACCTGGATCGACTTAATTTTTTGACCATAGGGTCCGCTAATAGGGCTCTTCTTAACCCACCATAATTGGCTTTTCTAAAGTCAGGTATTAATGTTGTATTCTCTCTGGTATTACCTTTCCATTGTATATTAAAATACACAGAATTGTGGTCACTATTTCCTAGGTGGTCCCCTATCTCTACATTATTTACCATATGTTCATTGTTACTGAAAACTAAATCGAGAATATTATTACCTCTAGTCGGCGTATCTATGAATTGAAATAAAAAACTATCTTGTACTACCTCTATAAACTCCTCAGAATCAGAGTCTCCTATTTGATGCTGCCAATCTATATTCGGAAAATTAAAATCCCCCATAATGCACACATTGCTAAACCTTGATGCCATTTTAATTTCCTCCCATAATGACGTTCCGTCATTTCTACTCATATTTGGCGGTCTATACATAACTCCAATAACTATGGTCTCACTACCTTCGTTAACCTCTACCCAAACACTTTCATTATCGTTATTTAGTCTAATACCTGATTTAATACAGCTTTTTAATGTACTCCTGACAAACACTGCTATACCGCCACCCCTCTTACTTGTTCGGTCATATTTAAACAAACTATATCCTGGTATATCAAATTCTGCTAAAAAATGCCTGGTTTCTGTATTAATCCACGTTTCAGTTAGCGCTATTATGTCTATATTTTCTTTGCTAACAAGGGCTCTAAGTTCGTTCATTTTGTTACATAGACTCCTACAGTTTGTGTAATATACTCTCAATTTACTTCTTTTCTTTATACCTAATTTACCTTTGTTTTTAGCGACATTTCCATCTTCTGTTGCACCATCACTACTATTATTTGCATTATAGTCATCATTTTTAGCATGAGACTGAATATCCTTATCGCTTTCGCCTGACGCTAAAATTGTTCCAATTAACCTCTCATTTACACTCTCAATATTTCTGTTCAAAACCCCACAACCACCCTATCTATAGAACTAGCTAATGTAGAAACCCCTAACCGTGAAAGATGAACCCCATCCCTTGCGTACATCCCATCTCTCCCATAGAAACTATCCCAGTTATCAATGAATGGTATTGCTTTTTCTTTGCAATATTTCTCCAAACGGCAATTGACACCAATCGCCCTGGATGTCCATTCCTTGGGAACTCCTCTTCTGGGTAGGATACAATGTACTACAGGGATCCCTCCCTTCATCCTAACTTTATCTAACACATCCCGATACTGCTGCAGCAGTTCCTCACTTCTACCCTTACCAACATCGTTACTCCCGGCACTGAGACAGATAATGGGGTTATCTCCACTATCTTCCAAGATGTGGTCCATCTTCTCTAAAACCCTCCCAACTCCATGGCCAGGCAGACACACAACCTTCCTAAGTTTAGTGCGGGTAGCCCTAACTAAATGTCTTACCATGGAGTCGCCCACAATCGACACAGACTTACCTTCTCGGGACACAGACTTACCTTTCCCTCGGGAGGATCCAGCAGCTGCAGTTGGAGAACCCCCGGTGGTGGCAGAAGGTCCATATGATCTTTAGAGCTATCGATGACTGAAAGTACCGTATTGACAACCTTGTTACGAAAAAGACCTTTTAGGCTAGTACCGGTACCATACTTTTTTATTAGGTTTTGCCGAGTATACAACCTTGTTACGAAAAAGACCTTTTAGGCTAGTACCGGTACCATACTTTTTTATTAGGTTTTGCCGAGTATACCTCGGCAAAACCTAATAAAAAAGTATGGTACCGGTACTAGCCTAAAAGGTCTTTTTCGTAACAAGGTTGTCAATACGGTACTTTCAGTCATCGATAGCTCTAAAGATCATATGAAAATGTGTTAAACCCTCGGAAAAACCTAATAGGCTATAAAAGTATGGTACTAAAATTTAATTTTCGTAACAAGGTTGTCAATACGGTACTTTCCCGTTATCAATGTACAATCAAGCTGAAGATTGCAGAGTAAACACCATAGACTTCATCGACTCTTCTTTCACCTTCGTATAATAGACAGCCAATTTTTTTTTGTTTTACGTAATTGTTTAATCGAAGTCCTATTTTTCTAGTTATTAAAAACGTATTCTATGGAGTATTATATGATATATAGAAGTAATAGAACTGTTCAAATGACCTGGGAAATGTATATTAAACCAAATACAAAACTTTGAATAATGAGGTAAGAGATATGTGTTTTTTATCACTTTTCAACCCAAGACCAGCGGGTGTCTGGGGGCAGCAGCCCCCAGGATGCCCAGGTTACCTTACCTTAGGTTAGGTTAGGTTAGGTTATGTTATGTTATGTTAGGTTAGTGACCAGCTATGTAAATACAGTAGTGAACATTTGGTTCAGTCTGTGCTCAAAATCCATTTTCTTTAGGAGGCCATACACTAAACAATTACCTTTTTTTATTAAGGGATTAGTACTCAACCAGCGGGGGTGTGGGGGCGGCAGCCCCCACCCATAATACTAGGTTAGGTTAGGTAAGGTTGTTAGGTTAGGCTAATGTCTTTTCAAATCACTATCGGGGGGCGTGTCTCAACATCGATCGATAGGCCTAATGGGGAAAATAGGTTTTCCCGAGATTTCTAATTAATTACAAACACTATATATTGATGCAAATGACCAATTTTGTTTATAAAAAACACTGAAAATTTGTGGTATTAACCTAGCCTAAAATAAAAAAAATCCCAAATTTTCTCATGATCTTTAGAGCATATAGATTCAATATTTATCTTCAAATATAGCCTATCAACAAAATTTGTGGTATTAAAATAACATTGAACTGTTAGGTTTTTTGGTGGTAGCATTCAAGGAGACTACATCAGGACTCTTCTTCTTCTTCTTACCTCTGACCGGGTATAAGCTATCCTAGTGTTTACTAGCCTATACCCCTTTAAAAGGACATTAACCTAACCTATCCTAGTATTATGGGTGGGGGCTGGTGCCCCCACACCCCCGCTATTTGACATATTTGACATATTTTTGGTGTATTTTTCTTTGAAATCAGGTTTTTTCAAGTTATCGATAGCCTAGGCCTAATGAAAATCCTCCATGCGGACTATAATGAGAAAAATATGGCGATTCTATTGGTCGCTATTTTCCCTAATAAATTGTTTCTAATAAGGCGGATGTAGTGTCCTTGACTATTATCAAAGTATATAGGCTAGGCCTAGCAATGAAGCATAAAATGATAGGAACCCAAAACTACCATTAGAAATGAGATCCCAGCTGTGGTCCGGCTCCTTTATATTGGCCCATAGCCATTATATTGGCACAGCAATGATGTATTAGCCTAGCTCTACCCGACCTATTAGGTCTAAAAAGATCGATGGGCTAACTGTCGGTCCAAATCATCAGTACCGTACTGTATAATGTATAACCCATAATTTAGCCTATTAGCCTAGGCCTAGCCTAGCAGTACTAGGTTAGGTTAAGTTAGTTAAGTCAAGTTAGGCTAGCCTAACATCACAACGTGGGTTGTAGGGGGTTGGTGGTGGCGGGGAGAGGGGTTGAGAGAAGGCGCAGTACTTAAGAATTACCGACAGTCCTTGTTAGGCCTATATAACACCATGGAATAAGAATAGGCTACAAGAAATAGGCCTAGGCTAGCCTAATGCCGGTATCACACGAGCGCTTTTTCACTCAACATTTATCCTCAACCATGGTCTGGCAGCTTGTGAGGTCAACATTATAAATATTTGGAAAAACTAAATAAGATGGTCACCAATTTTCCCATGGATTTTTTTATTTTTCCCTGTTAGTTTTCATCAATATATAGTGTTTGGAAATAATTGCAACCCTCGGCGAAACCGTTTTCCCCATTATACAACCATCTTAAGACACGCCGCCCGATAGTGGGGAGGGCTATGAAGTACAGGGAAAATGAGGGGTTAAATGCGTAAAACGGCGATTAAAACATATTTTAGCAAAACTTGGCTCGGGTTTTAAGGTATTTCTAAGGCCTAAAACCCAATATTTCGGAAACCCGAGCCAAGTTTTGGCCAAAGCTGGCTCGGATTTTGAGAGTTTGTAGACAACAAAATTACAGTAACCTCATTTAGAAATTTGGCTCAGGTTTCCCGAAATTGCAAAGGCATAAAACCCGAATTTTGGAAAACCCGAGCCAAGTTTTGGCAAAACTTGGCTCGATTTTGCGAATCGAAAAAGACTAACTACATGTCGGAAATCGGCTCATGATTTCCCTAATTGCAAAGCCATATAACCAGATTTATCAAAAACGTAGCACTTATTTAAATCATAAATATCCAGTAACATAGACCTAGTACATTGGATACAAGCCTAATCCACACCTAACACCTACAATGTGTCCGTAGTACCTAGTAGGCCTACATGGGATACAACATGGCGGTTGGGCCGGCGCCCATTTAGTAGCCTACCGGTATTCGGCCGTGTCTGTAAATACGAATGCGAGGAACTTCGAGCGAATTCCTGATCAAGCGGATGCACAATCTAATCTAATTAACCTAACCTAACCTAACCTAACCTAACCTAACCTAACCTAACCTAAATGCGCCTCCGCTCGAATATGAATTCGCTCGAAGTGTCCAGATACCGTAAATACTACCGCAACTACGAATCTTGTTTCTCAAACCTAGTTTATTAACCTAACCAAACAACCCAACCTATCGACAGAGATGGGCAGGTGGAGTGGACTAAAAAGCTGGTGGACAGACCTCGGGAGACAGGTGAAAATAGCGTGTGTACGAATCGGTGCCGTCTATAGGAAGGCTTGACAACCATGTTTCGACAAAATTCCATTTTAGTACTATATATTTTTATTAGGTTTTGCCGAGGCTTAAAACACATTTTCATATTATGTTTAGAGCATATAAAATCCATATGCGTGTTCAAATATTGCAAAATAATTGGTGACCAACTTATTTAGTTATACTAAATATTTTGGTAACCTAAATTCATCCATCATCAGACTAGCCTAGTTCCCGATACCAGTGCAAAATATTCTAGAAATGTTGCCAGAAAATTTTTGATCATGGAATGTTGACTATAAAAGTTCTCGTGTGATACCGGCTTAAGAAAGAAAATATCGGTGTAGGCTTTTGCTACGGGGAGGATCTCCGACCTCTGATGACCCTCCAACTACCGCTTCTCACCGTTACTCGTCTTCTGCACACTCCTCACCATCTACAGTATGCTACTGTGTGCTAGAAATCGTGCCCCCTCGCCATGAACCTTAAGTCTTGTACTACTTACGCAGTTATCTGGGGGCTACATCCCTGTGGACACTGCATCGTGAAGAAGGCTTCTTCTTCTTCTTCTTCTTGGAGTCGCTGTCCTCGCTTGCGTGGGAATAGCTTGCCTATTTCTCCAGAAAAAGTTATAGCTAGATTAAGATATAGTTTAGAAAATTAGTAGTCATAGAAGGGATAGTTAAAGAAAAGTAATGAAGGACGCCGTACTAGGCCTATCAAAAACCTTTGAAAACTTAAATTGGGCAGGTCCTAGATTTTTACCAATATTTCACAACACCTGCATAGCTTACCGATATCTGTAGCCTAGATGGATGCTTCTAGGGAAGTTGTAACCATTGCCTATAGCCTAGTATTAGACCGTTACAGTAACTTACAGAAGTATTTGGCATGAGAGACTTGAAACTTCAGCGCCTCAGATTCTGTGAGTGTGAGACCATGTGGGCAGGCCCAATTAACCCTGTAACGGTGTCGATCAGACTGCAGAGGTGCAGCACAAGGTTTGTCCGTGGTAGAGTGTATTCCGTGGCAGTGGGTATAGGCTAGTCGCCTTACAAAATTGAATTATTGTGTACACCACTTAGCTTTAAATTCTAAACTTTAGAGTCGGTTATCACATAATGATTTTGAGCCAGGATTCAGATTAAGCATCCCCCAACATCCCATTAACAAATATAATCAATAACCAAGACCATATAGGCCTATGATAACCAAAGCTTTGGAAGGAAGGAATTGCTTCAATACTACACACTCAACATGAGGTCTATCTAGAATGCACCGACAGGTATCAGGCGAGGAAAGTAGGCCTATGTGACAACGACCATAGGTTAATTTGTGCATTGTGGAGGGAGCTGCACCAAGGGGTGGACCGAGGAAGACCTGGGATCAGACTATATGTGCCGATCTCAAATCCAAGAACTTGACAAGTGAAGCAGCCCTTAGCAGGGTTGCCTGGAACACCACCATTAGGACAAGAGACTGCACTTATGTGTGGAACACTCAGTCTTAAAATTTTATGTATGTATGTATGTAATATCATCTAAAGACTAATTGTGCAGAAAATGCAGCAAAACTGCCCACTTTCATACTTTGTGTGCTCGACAAAGAACACCAGGGTTATGCTCTCTAATAATATTAACAATGTAGGCAGTAACTTGATTCTTCCTCAACTGAGTAGGCTATATCCCTAGGTGGAAGGGATATTGGTGTCTTGGGGTTTTTATTGCACGTTTGTTTATTGAGCTGTGCACATTTCTTACGACCCCCACCCTGCTTGATCATTTAACAGGGTGTCAAAGCAAAATAACTCGAGTTGAGTACCATAGCACTATTTTCCTGAATCCAGTAGCATTAATGCGCGGACGAATGGCGAGCGCCTAGGCTAAACATGCAGATTTCAAATTTATCGAAGAATACCTTCCGGTAGGTCTAGATGGGATGGTGGCCATTTAGACAATTGGCTGCCATGATGGTGCCATCTTGCCGGCTATGGAACCAAAATGGCAATAATATCGTACTTTGTAACTGGCAGTCAGGCCTAATTATATTTTGTGTTAATACTATTCAGTCTTTTCAGATAATCTTATTATCTGAGAAAGTGATTAGCCTATCGATTAATCAACTGTCAATTCAACGAACGAATATTTTCTGTTACGGGTAGCATTAATTGTAAAGCTAAGTTGAGTAGCATTACAAAATCGGCCTCGTTTTACACCCTGGATCATTAACAGTTCTCATTAACCCGTAAACGGCGGCAAAGCTCATAAGAGGTTTTACTGGGCGACGGCGGAAAAGCTCTTAAGAGGGAGGCCTAAAAAAAACATTTAAACGGCCCCAGTAGCACTAAACAATTTTTGTTTTGTTTTTTTGTTTTTTTTTCCTATACCTCATATCACTCCTCCACATCCCCTCCTTCCCCCTTCAATTATCACCTATTTTCCCTGTTATTCCCTAATTCGTTGGTATATTTTTGTGAAAACATTAGCAAAATGTGTGGATGTGCTTACGTGCCTAGTGAGTGTGTTATACAACCGAGTGTGTGAATGAGTAGGCTGTGTGGCTTGAGGCCTCGTGGAGGGAGGGGTTGCCTCAATTTTCTCCATAATTCATGAATGGGCTGGTCCATCTATATTTGCAATTTTAACCAGAAAAATTATATTTTCACTTGTTTTATTGTTGTTACAGGTTACTATCTTCATAGTGAAGGTAAAATAGGCTCATATGAATAAGTAATGATATTTATCGTAAAATGACGATTATAGGCCTGAATGGAGCCAATATGCTCGCCCATGGGCAGCTAGTTCAATACCCCCCCCTTGCCGTTGCCGGGTTAAAAGGGTAGCCTATATATAGGCCTACTGCTCACAAAAAAAAAAAAAAAAAAAGTGAGAGAGGTTAACACCGGGGACTGCAGTACTCAATCCTTGATGTCTTGAAGTAGGTTAATTCCGACAAAATAGAACCCCCAAATCCTGTCTACACACGACAGCCTTAAGAATGGAGTCCCAAGTATCCCCTAAAGACATTCATGAGTTAGCTAAAGTCATATCGGACTAGGCACAAAGCAGACCTGGTTGTGTCATCTGACATATTGTCAAGAATACATTTTTAAGACACTGCTCACTGTCTGGACATGAGGAGCTATGACAACGCCCAATGTGCGGTGAATGCGAGGCACTCCCCTTTCAACAGTCTCACTCCTATTCTGTCCAACTCTCCAACCCAAGAATTGGCAAATTTTCTGTCTTTCTTCTACTCAACAAGTTAACTCTGGAACTCTATCCCCCAATCATTCTTTCCTTCATCCTATGACTTAAACTGCTTTAAACTAAATTTTGTGTGTCCAGGTATTTTGACCCCAACGTCCCTTGAATTTGGCTCTCTGTCAGACTGTCACTGTTGGCTTCGGGGGAGACACTCGTACAGGCAACCTGCCCTTTGTCTCCTTCATAAAAAAAAAAAAAAAAAAAATGCTACTGTGCTCCATTTCTATGAGAGCTTGAGTAGGAATGGTGAATAACCAGGGAAATCTTGTATACGACTGTTGGTTACCCTGAGGCTGTGGTCAACCCAGCTGGACAACGGAGATCCCATCGACGTAGCGAGGGTTTACTGTATATATATAGTTTTTTGTTCATAGTGGCATCTGATTAAATTGACGTTCCATTGGTAATTAATCATGCCTCCTATGATGTAAAGCATTTGGAGTCTTGGTGGATGGAGGGTCCCTTCTAAGGGCTTACCTGATCAGTAAGGCGCAAAATATGAATACTGTATTGGCAGTATGTCATTGATGGAGGGGTCACTGTTGAATATGGTGTGCGGAATTTCGGAGTGAGTATCCTAGGTTCGAGTCCTTGGAGTAGGCTACCACATGTATTCATTACTTTCATTAGTTAGGTTTATTTGTAAATTAATTGATGGGTTGGTGAAAACAAATATGAAATTACTGTATAGTAATTTCCTTACAATTATATCTTCTTATTATCTTGTAAAAGAAAGTCCACTAATCAATTGTTTTCATAATTTTATTGATTCAGCACTGTATGAAACATCACTAGAGTTATATTCAAAACTACCAATGCACTAAACATTAACACTCATTAAATCTATATAGAAAATATTGTGCAAAACATCAGATGAAAGTTTCTTTGCTATTCATAAAATCATATAAAACTTCACATTACAAGACTATAATGGTAGCAGAGTAACTAAAAAAATAATCATAAATCTAGGGGTCATGTACAATGTGAAAACATGGAGGTGTGGCGGAGTGGTCTTGCCACTGGACTGGTAATCTAATGGACCCGGGTTCGAATCCCAATATGTCAATGGGAAAGATATTATTGGGATGGAATTTGTTCTGTAGGCTACCTAGTATCAGTGCATTATCACAGCACACCGAAATGCCAAATAAATACCCTCATTGTTCCCTGATTAAATAGCATTGTATGAATATTCCCATATTCAAAAATATGCTACAGGGGGGCAATGCCTAGTGAGTTAATTGCTCAATAGGTGGCGTTCTGAGAGTGAGGGTCCGAGCCTGGGGGAGGAGACTGTGAAGCACAGAGGTGGAATTGCTTCGAGCCGTGAAGCTTGACATGTCTCACTCCCTAGACTGGAACAAGACCTCACGGGCCTCACCGTGTTCAGCGGTAGAGTGTAAAGGCTATCAGCCTATGCCCGAGAGGGAGTAGTTGGAATATAGAAAAAAAAACAAAAAACACTCACTCAGTATTTTTCAACCAACTGCCAATCATATTTTCTCAGGTCCAGGCATAGAACATTTGTTGAGCAATTTATACATACAGTATTATTATGTTACCTCCACCAACCGACTTTACTCCTAAACTCAATTAATGAAATCAACAAATACATGTGTCATTCCAGGGATTCGAACCTAGGATGCTCACACCGAAATTCAGTGCATCCATTGCGTTACGAAGACATATATAAAACATACATAGATATATAATATCCTCAAACAACCGCCCTTTCCTTCCCTAAAGTAAAAAACAATTGCAGATAACACAACTTTAACTGTAAATCAGAATGTGTTTTTTTGACTTTCTTCTGTTTTGCCCTATTAGTTTGGCGATTTTTAGACATTTTGCCCCATTAAATTTGGTAATTTAATAAAATTTCACCCCATTCAGGTGTCCATTTTATTCATGGTCAACGATAATGAGCCTGTATCTTAAGAAAACATGGTCTTTGCCCAGGACAATTTATCATAAAAAAATCTACAAATTTACAGTGAAGGGTCTGGGGGGGGGGGGGGGGGGGAGCAATTATATATATTAAGCCACCCCCAGCTATGGGGTATGCGCCTGAGTATACAGTATACAAACTTGAAGGGGAGTCTTGGGGAGGCATTGTTGTTAGTTTGAAGTGGGTTTAGGGGCAAATTAAAGAAAATACTTGAATATTGTAAAAAGAATCAAAACCTTCCATAATAATTTTTAAAACAGTATAATAATCACCTAAGACATCAGATCAGCTACATCATAACCCTTTGACTACAGGAGGCCTTTCCTGTAGGTAATAAATTATCTTGTTCAGCCAGGGTTGTGGAGTCGTGAGTCAGAATTGTGGTGTTGGTTATTTTTAAAGGTGGGGGCTCATGGGTTGAGGTAAACATGGAAAAATAATCGCCAACCTGCATATAATTATCTTGTAAAATGCAATGTCACTGAAATTATTATTAACAATGGTATAAAGGATTTTGCGGATCGTCTATACCGGGCCTGTGACGTCACACCAGTATCCTTATCCTAGACTGGATGGTGGACTTACACTCTTGTGACGTCACAGGCCCGGTATAGACGATCCACAAAATCCTTTATACCATTGTTAATAATTATTTCAGTGCCATTGCATTTTGCAAGATAATTATGTACAGCTTGGCGATTATCATTCCATGTTTATCTCAACCCATGAGCCCCCACCTTTAAGGTCTGAACCGTACAGTAGGCCTACTTGTATAATGTTTGCAATCGGAATCAGAGTTGGACACTTTATTGGGGAGTGAGTTGAAGTCGGAGTCATACTTGTAAACATTTTCTTCAGTCGGAGATGTATATGTACAATATCTGGAGTCGGAGTTGGAATCATACATGCAACTTATCTGGAGTCAAAGTCATATTTACATAACTTTTGGAGTCGGAGTTGTATTTGTACAATTTCTGGAATTAGAGTCAAACTTTATTTTCAGCGACTCCCAACCCTGGTAGCAATTATTTAAGACATCAAGACAACTTTACTGTAGGAGATACTAAAGGCAGTTTTAAACCTCTCGACTACGATATGTATACCCTCATGAATAATATAGTTTAATGTTCATGTTTGCTGTACGACGAAAGCCGGGCCACCCTGTAGTGCAGCAGACCAATACCAAACCCACTAGAGCACTGAGGAGCTAAAAAGGATAGTTTCATTTGGAACAAGTTCCATCCACTACCACCCACTCCGACTTGTGGTCACGCAGCCTAATGTCGTTCATAAACAGAATAATATGAAAACAAATACAGTATATGAAAACAAATACAGTATATGACATCTGTACAGAGAGGGTAGAATATGATGAAAATTATGTCATCATGCTGAAGGGGTTAACACCCGAGTTCTATCATATGATGCATAAGCCTTCATATGCGGAAGGCGAGAGACTCCCCCACACATTATTAGGTGGGTCTGTTCAGTCAATGGAGGTTGTCCCTGACACTATCTTGTGACTTTTTCCCTCACCAGGCATTCACTATTTTATTGAGCAATTTCAGCTCACAAAAGAACACAAATCTGCATATTCAACTCATCGCTATGGGAAAATCAAGAATGCTATCAAAGTTTTTGGAATCAATTTTAAAAATATGGATACCATTCTTCATAATAAAGTATTTAATGTTTACCCAATCCTTTTCCTTTAGAAATAATAAATGACAAAACAAATAAATACGATCTTAATTAACACTCTGAATAACCTAGGTTCTTAAACTACATAAAATTGTCTAAGTTTAGCCAGAATCAATGGTAAAAAATATGTCAGTGGCACTTAAAGGGTTAAATAAATCTTAATAACATCCATATAATAAAGCAGGAGTAAAACCTTATACTTCCTACCGTACCCCAATTATCCGTATATAAACTAAGGATACAACTGACCAGAGTATGAAAATAGAATAATCAACTAAATCACAATAATCAAGCCAATATAATTTTCGGCGAAGTGGTGATATGGAGATCAGAAAGTTTGTGTCAGTGTTTGAACACACATATTTTAAGTTCAGTAAACAAGATATGACCCTCCCGGATTCTGTTATGGCGTTTATGTTGCTTGCTTCGTGCCGATTGAGGGATAGTGAGCAACAATTGGCGATGTCTGCAATCACGGAGGTGTCCTACAGTAATATGAAAAATGCATTGAACCGCATATTCGCCGGGGATATCAGTGCACAGTTGGATTCTGTACCAGCCGGGCCTGTTTGTAGTGTGAAAAGTGAGCCAGTATTTATGGGTGAAGAGGTGAAGAGTCAGAGTGATGGTGGGGTGAAGGCGGAAGAAGCATTATATGTCAGTGGTTTTCAACGGGGTAGATCGGGATTTTGAGGCGGTCGCAGGGGCAGACCGTCAACCAGAGCAAGAGGATACCCCAGTTCATCATCAAGGAGGCAGAATCCACTAGGGACGGACGGTAGGGTAACAAGGTGCAACATATGTGACTCACGATTCCATTGGGTCAGGTACTGTCCTGATGCTTATGAAAATAATGGAAGTCGTGCTTACCATTCGATTATTTTCTGTAGCTTATAGTCTACGTCTAGGACTCAAAATGGCAAATAATATCTCCATAAACCACCTAAACAACATAAGATCCATTTTATACGGTACAAAATTGTAAGCTTAGCTAGAATATGAAGTAAAAAGGACATTATCGTTCTGAAGAGGTTAAGACATCAGACTGAAACTGTATTTCATGTAGATCACTCGGTATATGCATGTACTGTACACAAAAATAAATAAAGAAAATATAATAAAAGATACATAATAAACTAAATCTTTACACTCAGTTCAATTTTGTCAAGGAGTATTTTTTATCTTGTATTCAGTGAGGAAAAATGAAGTTGAAGATGTGAATTATGGACAAGGGACATGACTTTAGAATGCAACTGTACAGAGAACCAGTCATCAGGGTGCCAAACCAGACTATTCAAAACCAGTCCTAAAATACGGTCCCATTTTCTAATCAGGGGGCTAGGAATCCTCCTCCCTTTGTATTATTCTCCTACTCGACGAGACAGAGAAACGGGCGAGGGAACGCGAAAGTGGTCCCGGGCCCTGAGAATAGGAACTTTAAATGTTGTTTCTATTCAAGCTCTGTCTCGTGTCGGCCACCCCCGGCAATGGGGTATGTGCCTGAGTATACATACATACATTATTAATTATAAAGAGATAAAAGTTGTGTTTTACAGCTCTTATTATTGTCTTTCCAAGTAACAAAATGGCCAAAACAAAATAATTTCATATTAATTTTTCAGTATTCTTTCTTAAAATAATTTCACTTGTAAATGCAAATTCTCCCGGTTTGACACCCTTCCAGTCACGCATTGTTGACAAACTATGGAATCAGATTGTGCAGTTATACTATAATAAATCCCTTCCCATTGTATCCTATAACTCAAGGGGAGATAGTGAATTTTTCTGGTCCCCCTTCTTCCTCATTAGTTTTCAGATTTTAAGACCTTCGCCCCATTAGTTTGTGTATTATAAAACCTTTCGTCCCATTTGTATATCAATATCAAGACCTCTTGTGCAATTTAGTTGTCTATTTTTTCCTGGCGAGCGATAGCGAGCCTGTAATTTTAAGAAAAACCGGCCTTCGGCCGCAAAAATTTTCTACCAAAAAATTTAAAAATTAATCTTGAAGGGGGGTCTAGGGGGTGGTATTTTAAGCTTGATGAAGGTCTAGCGAGGAAACTAAAATATATATGATTTTATAAATAAATAGACCCCCCAAAATAACCACCATCCCCTTAACTCCATGTCTTTCCCCTGGTAGCTTATTGATTGCATTGTAATCTTTCTTGTTTTTTTATTGCTTCATATAGATAAATTCCTCGTGTTTCCTTTCATTCTTCGTTCTATTAATACCTCAAATTTTCTTTCCATTAATTTATCTTTACATTCAATTTCTCCTTCCTTGGAGTTTATGATCTTTCTTCTATTAATTTTGAGACAAGTTAGCTTTTGATTAATTAAACATCCTCTCATACTATTCTTAAACACTCAGATCCCCTCTAGCATACGCTATATGTATGAAATGCCACAAATAAGAGGGCAATATACAGGAAATTCTACTTTTTCCTTATTATATTTATAAAACACAAATTGCAGAGACCAGCTGCTCTAAAGGATCACAGTTTATAAAGGTTTCTTTTCTGTATGTGCGATTGGTTTGCTTGGGAAACAGATTAACTTGTTCATGTAGTAATGCACACCCTATGTGGTTGATTGTGTTATTTTATTTATAAATTATTATTTTGCTTAAGCATTATTTCCACATAGCTATTTGAATAAGTTTTTTGTTTTTTTACTGTGTTCGTCCAAGTTTTGGTTTGTTTGTTTTGCAAGTTTTACATTATAATTACTGTACTCACTTCATATTTCTCTTTATATGATGACCTTAAAATTTCTCTCTTTTATCTATTCCTATTATTATCCCTGAATGGGGTAATATAGGGGTAGTCCGACAAATGCAAGGAGTACAAAGGATCGTTCTCGTTTAGTTTCACCAGTGCGGAGCCAACTGCTTAGGAGTGGTCCAGGTTCTTAAACTTATCTAATCTGTAACTGCTGAGCTTATCTTATCTTTCTCTTACTGTATTCCTTGTCTTTAACAGACCAGTACAACTTTTTCTATAATGAAAGTGTGTGAGTGTATGTTCTTTAAAATTCCTTCTATTTTTGTCTGTTTATCCTTCATTACTTTTAATTCATATTTCTAATTCCCTGATTATCTCTTTTACCATTTAACTCCTTTGCATTTAATCTTGAAATAAAATAATGTGTAAGTGTACTGGGTGTGTGTAAAAAAATACCCTAATTCTCTTCAAAATAGGATGGGAGGAATATGAAATGTCATAGCTACACAAGTTGTCTATATTTAACTTGACCAGTATGGAGGCAAACTGTTTCGGAATGGACCAGGTTCAAATAAAAGCTTCCACTGCACTTTTAAACTTCCTATTTACCGTTTCTTTTGGATTTACTCTTAAAATGAATGTGTGTACTGGATGGGTATGTATAAAGTATCTTTCCATTTTATCTCCATTTTCACACCTTACTTCTCTTTCTTATCGTCGAGGGCCCTGATTCTCTCCAAAATAGGAGGGTGGGACAAATGCCAGGAGGAGTACAGAGGGTCGTACACTGGGAAGCCCAAGTTGTCCTCATTTAGTTTCACCAGTGCGGAGGCCAGCTGTTTGGAGTGGCCCAGGTTCTTGGCAAAGGCGTCCGCTTGAAATTCATTGTGCCGGCTGAACATGGTGAGCAGGAACTGAAGGACCTAGAAAAATAAAACAAAATTGACACCTGAATGGGACGTAGGGTCTTATGATTGCCAACCTAATGGGCCGAACATCTTATGATTCATTAGTTTCATTTATTTCATTAATTAGGTTTATTTGCAAGTTAATTGGTGGGTTGGTGATAATATGAATATTTCACAATTAGCAAAATTGTAGTTATAATGTAATACTGTACTGTGCTTGCAAAATAAACAAACCAAAACTGGGACGACACAATAACCTGAGGAAATCAATGACATTTCATTAGTTATACAGCACAGTATATGTAAATAGACAATATCCTCACCTCATTATAAGGAGCAAAGACAAACTGCATGACAATAATTAGACCAATGAAGGCGGGCTGACTGTTGTGGAAGCCAAACGATCGGTACAGCGGAGAATATTTGTACAGAGACCCAAACACTCCGAACACTAGGAACAGGTTCACCTAAGGAAAGGAGGAGATATTATACAGTACATGCAAAATAGCATACAGATATAGATTTTAAATGAAGCTAGTTAATACCAGTTATGCTACCAATATACAATAATTGAATGTACGGTATGTACTAATTCTTCATTTATGTTCCTGATATACAAGACTTTAAGCGAAACAGCTTTAAATGTAGCAATTGTGTTTCTAACTATTCTAATAAAATGTCACAATTTATTTGTTCCCTAATTAATGAACAATGTAATGACAGAACTTAAAATGTGGATGATTAAAATGCACTAGAAAAATTGTCCCATTATCCTGAGATGGGCCTGAAGGTAGCATTTATTTTGATTTGTATTTTATTTTTTAAGAGACCAATATACCATATATGCCTAATACTAACCTGTGAGATGAGGATGCCTTTAAGTACATGGTTCATCTTCCAGTGCCCCAGCTCATGACCCAGAACAGCCAGCACTTCCGGAGTGCTGCACCCGGTCTTCTTCTCATCCTGGGGGAACATTTAGTTACTTGGTTACTGTTAACATTATTCATATTCAATTACAATAGCTCTACTTGGGCATAATCCCTTCAACATGACGACACCTTCTTGTTGTTGTTGTTCCCCAAGCTGCCTGGCCGAACAGCCCCAAGGCCCCGAGCAAGGCAAAGGCCATAACAGAGCGCCCCCACAGAACCCTCCCCGCCGACCACAATAAAGCCTGGGTGACCGAAGCCACTCCATGGCGGGGAGCTGAGGAGGGTGCGGAAACGCCCGGGAAACCAAAGTCCCACCCAGGACCCTGTGTTGTTGTTGCTGTTTCCCAGGCTGTCTAGCCTAGCAGCCCCAAGGTCCCGAGCAAGGCAATGGCCATAACCGAGCGCCATAAGGCGGGTGCCCGACCCCGAAAGGGGTTGAAATAGGGGAGCTATCCCCCCGCCAAAGGCGGCTTTCTAGGGCCTTTCCTAGCTGATGCTGAGAGGATTGGGTTCTAGTCATGTGGTGATGGGCTGGTCTATCAGAGTGAGAACTGAGCGATCTCTGCCATACCCATAGCTTACTCTGACTGTTCCTTTAACTTATATATTTTCTAGATTTCAAGTGACGGCATCTTTTCCGTGGATTGACCTCCCAATCTACCAAGATTGGAAGCCAAAGCGTCACATTTTTCCCGTGCCCCTCAACTTTCTCTTCATAATTGCTGAGGGGCACAGGGCCCTGGGTGGGGCTTTGGTTTCCCGGGCGTTTCTGCACCCTCCTCAGCTCCCCGCCATGGAGTGGCTTCGGTCACCCAGGCTTTATTGTGGTCGGCAGGGAGGGTTCTGTGGGGGCGCTCGGTTATGGCCTTGGAATTGCTCGGGGCCTTGGGGCTGTTCGGCCAGGCAGCTTGGGGAACAACAACAACAACAATCGAGCGCCCCCACAAAACACTCCCTGCTTACCACTAACAAAGCCAAGGTGACCGAAGCAACTCCAAGGCGGGGAGCTGAGGAGGGTGCAGAAACACCCGGGAAACCAAAGCCCCACCCAAGGCCCTGTGTCCCTTAACAATTATGAAGAGAAAGTTGACGGGCAAAGGAAAAATGTGACGCTTTGGCTCCCAATCTGCCAACCTCTAGGTTGGCAGTAGGGAGGTCAATCCACGGAAGAGACGCTGTCACTTGAGATCTAGAAAATATATAAGTAAAAGGAACAGTTAGCGTAAACTATGGGTATGGCGGAGATCGCTTAGCTCTCACTCTGATAGACCAGCTCATCACCACACGACACCTTGTTAAAATATATTCTAGATGATTTTATGCAATTTAACCCTCATAGCCCAGATGGTCTTCGTACAAGCCATATCGAGCGTTCCCCATGGGGCATGAATGGCCTCCGTGAAGCAGGCTAGAACATGGCTCAAAACCACGCAAGAGAAAGCTTTGTTGTCTTGGCCGGCAATCCGGGAAATGCACAAGAACAAGCACACACAGCGCTCGTCAAATAAACTCACCTAAACTTGAGTATAAGGATATTTTGTGTTGTCCTGTATTATAATGCAGTATTAAAATAATTTGAGATTAAAATCAAGTGAGGATATTTCGAGTGATAAAAATAATTCAAGCGATTGTGAATGCGAGTGGATGTAAACAAATATGGCTGACTTTGATGGATTTGAAGTCGGTGAGACCGAGGGCATTCTAGGGAAAATTATACGTGAGCTGAATGACATTAAAAGGTGGAAGGAGGATATGCAGGAGTGGAAGGTGAGTGTTAGTTCACAGATTGAGGCTATATGTTCAATATGTGGTGCTCAGGCTGGGGACATCGAGCCTGGACAAGATTTGAGTCGGGCTAGCCTAAAAGAAATTCAAACTCATATGGGGCAACTCCGGGACGAAAATGAAGCTATAAGATTGCAACTTGAAGAATACAAAGGGCAAACCAAGGAAATGAAAACACATGTGGAGGAGATTAAGGAGAAACACAATAAATGGGTTAATGACGAAGGAGGAAAAGTGAAGGAAGTGGCAATGAAGGAAATCATGGAGGAACAAAAGAAACAATCAGAAAGGGAAAATAAAGATTTAGAATCAGTGGTAGTAAAAGCTATGAGGAGAAATGAACAGGTCCTGCATGAAACAATAGATAGAAATAAGTGTATTATTGTATTTGGGGATATAGAGGAGCACATTATTGAGAGGAAAGCTAGGGATAAGGAAGAAATTAATAAGGTAAAAATATTGATCAAGCATGTCGATGAAGAAGGAAACAACTGGAGAGATGATATTGAAGAAGTTAGGAGAATGGGTAAATATAGTAAGGGAAACACAAGGCCAATGAGAGTGCAGTTTAGGTCTAGGGTAACAGTGGATGCAATAATGAACGTAACA
This sequence comes from Paralithodes platypus, assembly GCA_032716605.1. Classification (NCBI taxonomy): domain Eukaryota; kingdom Metazoa; phylum Arthropoda; class Malacostraca; order Decapoda; family Lithodidae; genus Paralithodes; species Paralithodes platypus. The sequence continues at coordinate 37,502,588 of CM064511.1, forward strand.
TGGAGACTTAACTTGACCAGCAAGTTTAAGAAAATTACAATTAGAAAAGACATGAGTATTGAGGATCGAAACATAAGAAAGGAATTGCAAACCGAGGCAAATGTAAAGAATGGAGAAAGGACGAAAGAAGACGAAAAGAAGTTTTTCTGGAGAGTGTGGGAGGGAAAACTCAAGAAATGGTATATAAAGCGAAGGGACGAAGTAGGGAGGGAAAAGGAGATGGTGCGGGTGACGGGGGAGAAGGCAGAGAGAGGGGAGGTGGAGATAGAGAGAGAAACAGTCCAAGTGGAGGCAGAGGGAGGGGAGGTGGAAACGGAGCGAGAAACAGTCCAGGTGGAGACAAGAGAAGAGGAGACAAGCTAGGAAATAAATTGGGAGGGGTACGTACAAAAAAGAAAGGAACGGGCAGGGACGAGAAAAATAGGGAAAATACTGGAAACGCTAAGTTCATGTATACAAATATTGATGGGTTAATTTCCAAAAAGATTGAGTTTGACGAATATGTAAAGAGAGAGAGGCCCGGGGTAGTATGTTTGACTGAAACTAAGCTTAACCAGGAGGTAGACACAAATATAATTAGTTGTGCAGGATACAGTACATGGAGAAGATACAGGTTAGGAAAGCTAGGAGGAGGAGTGTTGATCATGGTAGATAATAAAATTACTGCTAAAGAATTAAAACTTGGTGATAGCATTGCTGAAGTGGTAGCAGTTGAAATTGAGGATAATGATAGGTCAAAATTGGACATTGTATCAGTTTATTTACCTCCTAAGGACTAAATCTTGGAGCAACGATGAATATAATGAATTAATTTTGGAAACCTTGCGTATGTTAGAAATTATTTGTAAAAGGAAAAATAGGCTTATTCTTGCAGGGGACTTTAATTGCGGGGAGGTGGATTGGGAATGTTTGGATGCGGGTTCAAATGAAAATACTTGGGGTAGCAAATTTCTTGAACTAACAATGGGGTATCTATTAACACAACACGTTATGGAAAATACAAGATTTAGAGGAGGTGATGAACCATCAAGACTCGACTTATTATTCACCAAAGACCCCCAAGAAATAAAGAACCTAACATATTTGAGTCCCATGGGAAAAAGTGATCATGCTGTGATTGAATTTGAATTGACAGTGGAATTTCTGGAAGGCAGAGAGGAGGAACATAGGGAATATAGACTAAATTATAGTAAGGCGGATTATGAATCATTACGAGGATACTTTGCAAATATAGATTGGTCATTTATTGAGCAAGAACAGAATATTCAGGTAAAATACACCATGTTACTAGACATTTACAGGGAGGGGGTAGATAAATATGTACCAACATTTAAGGATAGAAAGCTGGCTAAGGAGAAAGAGTGGTTTAACATGCGATGTCACATTGCCCAGAACAAAAAGGACTCTGCATGGAATAAAGTGAGAAGGAGACACACTGAGGAAAAATGGAATGAGTATAAGAATGCTAGAAACAACTATGTCAAGACTATAAGAGAGGAGAAAAAGAACTTTGAAAAAGATATAGTAAACAAATGTAATAAAGAACCCAAACTGTTCTATAGTTATATCAACGGCAAAACAAAAATAAAGGACAAAATAACAAAGCTTAGGGTAGAGGGTCAATTATATGAAGACACAGTGGGTATGTGTGAAATTATGAATGATACATTAACATCCGTGTTTGTGGAGGAGGATGACTATGTAGAACCTGTGGTGGAATTGAACGAGATACAGGGACTAGTCGATAGAAGTCAACAAGGATGAACTAAAATCATTGTTGGAAGAATTGGACGTGAGAAAATCTATGGGCCCAGATAACATTGCTGGATGGGTATTAAGAGAATGTTCTGAACAACTAGTGAGACCTATTTTTAATATTGTTCAACACTCATTAAACAAGGGGGAACTTCCCTTAGAATGGAAACAAGCAAATATAACTCCAATATATAAAAGTGGAAATAAAGAAGACCCGCTAAATTATCGACCGGTATCCTTAACGAGTGTTATATGCAAGCTTTGTGAAAAGATTATTAGAAAAAGATGGGTGGGTATGTTGGAGGAGAGGGAAATAATTTCAAGCAAGCAGTTCGGGTTCAGAAAAAGTCATTCGTGTACCACAAATTTGTTGAGTTACTATGATAGGGTAATTGACATTGTACAAGGGAGGGAGGGGTGGGTAGATTGTATTTACTTAGATTTCAAGAAGGCATTTGATAAGGTGCCTCATAAGAGATTGTTGTGGAAGCTCAGGACTGTGGGGCGGGTTGAGGGAGTATTATTAAAGTGGATGGAAAACTATTTAATTGGGAGGGAAATGCGAACAGTAATAAAAGGAAAGTTCTCCTCGTGGAAAAGGGTAAAAAGCGGAGTGCCTCAAGGATCGGTGTTGGCCCCAATCATGTTTTTGGTTTTCATCAACGACCTTCAAATGGGAATAGGCCCATATATATCTATGTTTGCTGATGATGCAAAATTAATGAAGCATATTACAAGTAGGAGTAGTTGTGAAGAATTACAGAGAGACCTAGATAAGTTATATGAGTGGAGTCAAACTTGGAAAATGGAATTCAACACGAGTAAGTGTCAGGTTCTTGAGATGGGAAAAAGTAAATATAGACCTTCTTGGGGATATAAAATAGATGAAATAATTAGTAAAGCTGTGAAAGCAAAAGACCTAGGGGTAGTTGTGGCAGACAGCTTGTCACCTGAACAGCATATAAATAAAATAACTGGTGAAACCTATGCAGTGTTGACTAACATGAGAATAGCTCTGAATTATTTAGATGAAGAGATGTTAGCAAAAATAATAGGGACAATAATACGACCAAGACTGGAGTATGCAGCAGTGGTGTGGTCTCCACACCTTATAAAACATAATAAAAAACTGGAAAGAGTTCAGAGAGTTGCCACTAAGATGATAGCTAGCCTTAGAGACCTGCCTTATGAGGAGAGATTGGAGAGGCTAAAGCTGCCAACGCTGAGGGAGAGGAGAGAGAGAGGTGACATGATCATGATGTTTAAGTGTGTGAAAGGTTTTGAGAAGATCGACAAGGGAGATTTTGTGGTGAGGGACGAGGGAAGAACCAGGGGTCATGATTGTAAGTTGAGGAAAGTTATATGTAAGTCTGATGTAAGAAAGTTCAGCTTCCCGTATAGAAGCATTGAGTGTTGGAATAAGTTGGATGGGGAGGTGGTGGGAGCAAGAAATATCCAAACTTTTAAAGCAAAATTGGATAAATGTAGAGAGAGAGACAGGACAACACGAGCTTAGGCTCAAATCCTGTATACTACAATTAGGTGAGTACAGTCAGTCAGTTAGCCGACTCATCCTTGCGTGAGGCCCTCAAGCTATTGAGTACTGTATTGATTTTCTATAGTCCCAATCGATGCATGAAAGCAGTGGACAGTGACTTAAGAATTATTACAATCAGTGTGACCGGGGATCGAGTGTGACCGGGGATTGAGTTGCCCGGTAATTGAGTCAACCTGCCATTGAACTAACTATGGCCAATTATTCGAGGATGGAGTTAACCGGCCACCGTTTGAAATAATTTATCTTTCTTCCTTTACTGACCTTATCCAAAGCTTCATCTTCCTTCTTCTCAGCTTCTCCGTCTTCATTGAGAGGTGTGTAGTCCTCAAGCAATGTGTCGTACAGGACAATACGCTTGTTTTTGAAGAAGCCATAGAAGTAGGCATTGCTGTGGGCTGACCGCTTGGACCCTGAAAATAAGGTAAGTATTGCATGATAAGATGTTGTAGAAGTAGGCCTTGCTGTGGGCCAGAAGCTTTGACCATGAAAGCAAAAATATGAATATTAAGATAAGAAAAATGTAAAATAGTAAGTCGGGCAGCCAGTAGTTAATCCGAAAGTCCCTAATTTGGGTAATGGATGGATCAGCGATTCACAAAAGACAGTTACCGTATATAGAATAGTTAAATAGACATACTGTACTACCAAAAAATATAAAATAAATAAAAATATGAGTCTGTCTAAAGACGACACTTCTATAAATCATTCATCCCTTATCTACTGACTTCATTTGCTTCACCTGTCATGTACAAACATTTCCACAAAAAGCTGGTTATGATCACTTCTACAATGAAAATTATAATGTAAAACTTGCAAAATAAACAAACCAAAACTGGGACGATACAAGATAAATGCAAAAGAACTAATCAAAATCGTTACGTGGAAATAACACTTAATAAAATAAAATTTGTCTATATACTGTACAGTAATTCATATTCATAATTTCATATCAATGCCAGATTGTCAGTCTTGAGGGGGTGTCCACAAGCAAAATGCCTCAAAGTGGCTTTGTCCTCTATCACAAGGCAGCCTTCTCGACACCTATTTTGATATTCTTATATTTTTCCAGTTGGTCTTCGTTAAGAGAATCTGTTCGACTATTCACTTATTTAGCTGTCTTTTTCACAGTGAAGAGACACTAGCCTATCGGCCAACATCTTGTGAGGGATTTTTTTAATTTTTCATGTTTCCTTTTCCTAGCTATACTACCCTGGAGGGCTGCATGGTCTGGATGGTGCATACAAAATAAGTGCCCGGGCCGGTTTTCTGGACCACTTTCTTCCTCATGGTTAGCCCTATTAGTTTTCAGATGTTAAGATGTTTGCCCCATTAGTTAGTCGATTTTACGACCTTTCGCCCCATTTCTTCATCAATATTTAGACCTTTCGTGCTATTTAAGGACAAGAGACTGAAACTGCACGTATGTGTGGAGCACTCAGTCTTAAAATTTTATGTATGTATTTAGGTGTAAATTTTTTCCCTGGCGAACGATAGTGAGCCTGTAATGTTGGAAGAACTGGCCTTTGGCCGGGAAATTTTTCTACCGAAAAATTTACAAATTAATCTAGAAGGGGGATCTAATTGATTTTTTTTTTTTTTTTTAATTTGATGGAGGTCTAGGGAGGAAACTAAAATAAAAATGAATACATGCAAAAATCGCCCCAAAAGTGAACCATCTCCCCTTAATAAAGTCTTATATTTCACTCCGTTGTAGTTCAGGCTCCCTCCTCACATTTACCACTCAGTGGTAATCAAAGTGAGGTTGCCAATTTAGTACAGGCCTCCCTCACTATCCGATTTACGATATTATTATAGATCATGCTTTCATTAATTTCATGATCACATTATATACTTTCATTAATTTCATTGGAGGTGTTTGGTGTTGTTTGAGAAAAAAAAAAAAAAAAAAAAAAGGGAGTTTGTTTGGGTTTTGGCTGCTCCGAGAACACATCCCATTCACCCCATTCATTTTAGGGTTTTCTATATGATTTTCCTATTTAAGATTGGGTTTTCAGGAACATGGGTTTTCTATATGATTTTCCTATTTAAGATTGGGGTTTCAGGAACATGGGTTTGCTATATGATTTTCCTATTTAAGATTGGGTTTTCAGGAACGTGGGTTGGCTATATTATTTTCCTATTTAAGATTGGGGTTTCAGGAACGTAACTCAATCGTATATCGAGGGAGACCTGTAGCTTACAGCCAGACAACAAACCAAGGCAGGGGCGCAATATCCTCTTAAGACCTTTCAAATTGTCTATGTATAAAGTACAGTAACTTTGTGCAATCTCACTTAAAGTTCTCTCTATTCAATCCAAGCAGTCATTAATTCTCTCCAAGTTATGCATTCCACTGTCACACTTGTATATATTTTAATATTCTTACCTGTACATTTAATGAGTGGGAACCTGTCATATATCTTCACCTGATGTCCCTCAAACTATCATATGAGACTTAACATCCTTTTACTTTATACAATACAGTATATCCATTAGCATACGAGACTGAAATAAAGCTTCTTAAAGATCGCTGTCTTTAAATTGTACATACTGTATGTATGAATATATATGTAACATTAATTGAATAGGTTTTATTGATTTTATAATTCTTATTTGTACCTCTTAACTTTTTTCTCCAGCCTTGTATAGGCTTTTGCCCAGTAGGCTGTTGACAAATAAAATATAACCCATTCCTGACAGGTCCCGTCACCAGACGGGTACCGAAATCTGCTTCTTTTATTTCATAACAAAATTTGCATTTTGTATATGTACAGTATGTATGTATATACAGTACTCTGGTTCCTTCCCCAGTTTTCCCCCTTCTTTTTTTTTTGGGGGGAGGGGGGGGTGGCCGACTCGAGACAGAGCCCGAACAGGGACATCACAACACATCAGAAAAACAAAACATAAAATCTTACACACATTTAGGTCGCCCAGGAGAAATACCCAGAGACCCAGGCTCACTTGGGGTACCCAGCTAAAGATTCCCAGGTCCCAGATCCCCCGGAGAGGCGCCGATTTCCGTAGGCAGACCCGCAGCGAAGCTTTACCACCACAAGCCCACCCACCATGTTTCCAGGCGCACCCTTCATTTTTATTTTAGTAAGCGTTATTTCCACATAGCAATTTTGATAAGTTTTTTTGCCTTTATATTGTCTTTGTCAAAGTTTTGGTTTGTTTAGTTTGCAAGTTTTACAATATAATTATGTATCCTGGGAGTCAGGCAAGCAGTTGCTGGCAGCACAGGACACCTTCATTCGTCGCCCACCAAGTCTGGGCAGGCAATGACGTAACTTACAGCCGTTTGCTACGCAGTGCTACCTCACTGCAGCGTTACACATAGCGAAAACGGCTCAAAACCTCTAATTTCTAGCGATTTCGGACGACTTTGCAAAATCGTTGCAAGACAACCAAACGTCGTACAGAGATGATTCAGGTGTTATTGGAAAGCTAAATTACTGTACTTTCACAGATATATTGTATTACATTCTGGCTCTTGTTTATGCATGCAATTGTGCGTGGAATGAAGCTCAATTAGGGCCAAAAACACCGCAAAGAAAGAGTTAACAATATAATAATTTATTAACCCCTTCTGTACTGACGCCCTTCTTTTAACTTTATTCTGGCTACTATTAACCCACTGAGCCCCAGCTAGTTATAAATAAATGTACCACCAGGGACCGGCAGGGTTTGAAAAAAAAAAAAAATCCAGAAACAACAGCGAATGGGTTAGGAATGAAGGAAAAAACAAAAAAAAATTATCCCCTAGATCAAAAAGGGGTCCTACGGTGCCCCGAAAGTCGATTTTACAAGAGTAAAAATTTGAAGGCAAAAACACCCAAAAACCATGTTTTTGCACGCTCACGCGGTTGGACTTTGAGAGTTTTCAACCATCGGCAAGGTTGCGTGGGATACTTACACAGTTCCCATACAAATCTGAGCCCTCTAGGTGCCATCGGACCGGAGTAATTAACATTGACGATACGTTGTCGTCGCTGGGGTTTAGCGTTACAAACATTGCCGACAACACGTTGTCGTCGCTGGGGTTCAGTGGGTTAAACTATTGTATTCAGTTTAAAAATGGCCTCCATCAATTAACAGGCTTCTAACTATCTCACTTAACCCTTTTAACCCGTACAGCCCCAGCGACGCGCCTGACGCGTCGGCGATGTATGTAATGCACAGCCCCAGAGACGCGCCTGGTGCGTCACCCTAATTGCGCCGACCGTAACCTCAGGTGTAGCCACTCAAGAGGGCTCAGATTTGTATGGGAACTGTGTACGTATCCCACGCAACCGTGCCGATGGTTGAAAACTCTCAAAGTCCATGTGCGTGCGCGTGAGCGCGCAATAACCTGGTTTTTGGGGGTAATTGCCTTCAATTTTTTACTCTTGTAAAATACGTTTTCGGGGGCTCTGTAGGACCATTCTTTAAACTTTTTGAGTGGTTTTTCGTGGTTTTTCCTTCATTCCTAACCCATTCGCTATTGTTTCTGGAATAAAACAATTTTTTGAAAACCGGCCGGGTTCTGGTGAACAAACATTACAAAACTAGCCGGGGCTGGACGGGTTAACTACCACAGATCCTTCTTAAACTGCACAAAATAATCTAAAAATAGCCAGAAAACCCCCCACAAAGACGTCGCCGGTATAGAAGGGGTTAATATTAAATAATATTTTAAATGAAAGAACACCAACATTTTTATACAGTACTGTACTACAATTTCACCTAACATTCCTCAAGCTACCATAAACAACATGTCCCGCCCTCACCTTCTACAACATACAGCTTGGTGAGCGGGAACTCTATCTGCCTGGCCAGCGCCTCAATCTGCTCCCTGAGAGGGCCGTCGGGGAGAGGGGTGTACTTGTCGAACAGCGGGGCGATGTAGTCTGGGTACACCGTCATGAAGAACATCATCACAGCCATCGCAAACCCCCACAAGTACACAAAGAAGTAGTCACCTCCTGCCTGTTATACACAAATTGGTCAAATACACGAAACGAAAATGGTCATCAAGAATAAAATCACCACCATCGCAAACCCCCACAGGTACAGTAGCGCTAATAAGTGATGTCTCGGCATCAAATAAGTTTTGATGAATAATTGGTATCAGCAATATCCGAGCTTCATTTCTTCATATCGAATGAAATAAACAAACGTGTTCCTACACTTACCACCCTATTCAACATCTGACAGCCATTAATACAGCATAGAGCAAGCCAAATCTAATGACAGCTGGGACATGACTTATTAACGCGACCGTACATGAACAAGTAGTCACCACCAGCCAGTTATACAGTAGAGTCACGCATCTCACGCATTTCGATCCCACGATTACGCATCCCACGGTACTATCCAATGGCTACCTGAATTCTTATCCCACGAAAAACCACACGATTCCCACGGATGCAGAGCTAATGGAAGCTCTACAGGACGCCGAACTTGATGCCATGGACGATGATTTCACGGGCTTTGGCGGCCACGGAGGGTGGTAACTAACATCCGCCTCCCGTCTATCACCACATCCATCACAATAAGCACCTCATCAACTTTTCTAAGTTTTTTGTTTGTGTTTTACTTACCTTTCTTTTCATTAAAGCAACTTACTTTGCATTATTGGCATGTAAAGTGAAGGACAATATAGTCGCCCGACGATAGCCTCCAGTACTTTTGTAATTTTCCCCATTACTTTAATACTCTGCATCCCACGAATTCCGGTCCCACGGTAATATTTCGGTACCAATAAATCGTGGGATGCGAGATTTTACTGTATGAGGAAACTGGTGGTGGTCATAAACAGAAACAAACTGGTCATAAAAAATACCCCCCTCATCACAATCCCTAACAGGTATAACCCTTTCACGCACGTGTGGATGCAGGGGTTGCCAATTAGCAATCAGAAATAGAGTTCTCTCAATCTTATAATTACCTCTCCAAAATTAGTTTTCTGCCCCCAGCTAACTCAAAGACAACTGCAGAGGTTGAAGTAAATAAACTAAAGGTTTCTAAACACCCCTGATGGTCAAAAAGGCTTTAAAGTATCCCAGAATAGACTCAAATCGCATCCTGTGTGTGAAAGGGTTAAGAGGAAATTTTATAATGAATTTCAAGGCTATACTGTTTGTACATCATTAGAAGTAATATATATTCACTGAGAAAGATGGGGTAGAGACTGGAATAAATAGTGAATACAGTTTATGTCTTCATCTTTTAAACAGTAATTTTACCAATGGATTGCTCCTCATTAGACATCTAATCTTACAGTTCAGTGCCACAAATCCATTTTACCATTCTTATATTGTTAAATTCCAGTCTGTTAATATTATCCACTTAAACTGACACTTCAACACATTTTAAATACACAAAGCATACACTTTTCCTTGCAAGTTAACTGGAAGCCTTCTCATGGTTAGAAGCAACAGCAGTTCTCTGAACTTTTCCCAACTGCACATAACTCTGGCAATACTCAATAATGGTAGCTTTGGCCCCACCATCAGCAGAAATACTATCTCTCAAGTAACAGCACTTATTCACCCATTTAAGCGACACACTGCGTAAGTCTAAACTTTCAGGTAGGCCATTCAATTCACCCTGGCATACTATACATACTGTAATTCTTAATATTGGTCTAATTTCATGACAGAGGTATTTTTTTCATCATAGTACAATACAGCAAATTTTCCCAATATGTACCCAATAACGACAGACGCTATATTGAATTGAGTTCACGGCCACCCTTTCTTACAGATTATATATGGATGTGCACTACTTTTATGTAGCACTATGTGATAAAATGACATATCAAAGCAAAATATTTTTAAAAATATAAAAAGGCATAATTGTATCAAGATAGAGAGAAGTGGATCAATTACCTTAATAATGTAGACAAGTCCGGACACTACCGGCGCCGAGATCACCTGAGATACTAGGAACTTCTTGATCTTATCCTTTATGAAGAACCCAGGGGTCTGTTAAAAAGATGGGAAAACAAAATGGGAAATTATATAAATGTATACTGAAATGTGTACTGTACATCTATATGCATCATCTAATCATAAATCATCACATCCTGTAAATACCTACGGGCAAGTGTTTAAGCCCTTCTGTACCGGTGACGTACTTTCGTTTTGATTTCTACTGCATTTAGACGATTTTATGAAGATTAGGAAGAATAAAGAGTAGCTAAAAGGGTTGTTGTTGTTGTTGTTGTTGTTGTTTTTCCCCAAGCTGCCTGGCCGAACAGCCCCAAGGCCCGAGCAAGGCCAAGGCCACAACCGAGCGCCCCCACAGAATCCTCCCTGCCGACCACAATAAAGCCTGGATGACCGAAGCCACTCCATGGCGGGGAGCTGAGGAGGGCGCGGAAACGCCCGGGAAACCAAAGCCCCACCCAGGGCCCTGTGCCCCTCAGCAATTATGAAGAGAAAGTTCAGTAAAGGCTAAAAGGGTTAATTGAAATAGTATGTAGCCTTTTAATTAGTAGACGTCCTTCTCAAGCTGAATGAAATTGTCTAATAATTGGCAGAATATCATGAATAAGACATCCCCGGTAGTGAAGGGGTTAATACTTAACATATTGCCAGAGTAAACAGCACAACAGTATGGTAATTAACTTAATATACTGTATCTTTACTATAATAAAATTAAATACACCTGGCTGGGTGGCAGCATCGGTAGAGCGTCTGATTGTGAGCCAACTCCACAGCAGTGTTGCAGGCTTGATAGACCTTTTTGACAATGTGGCAGCACTGCTCACCTCAATGTTAAAGCCTCCTCACTAGTTTAATGAAGCTTAAGCCTGTATTGAAACTTCCTTACTGAAGTCTCCTCACCAGTTTATTAAAGCCTCTCCACTTATTTCTTGAAGATAAGATGTTTACTGAAACCCCAATTATATTTTTGAAGGTCTGTGTAAGTCTTGTTGATGTTTATAAGGCACTGCTCACCAGTTTATTAAAGCAATGTTTCCAGTCAATCTTGAAAGCCCAGGGGTTGGATACTTAAAACATTTCGGACTCCTTATCTCCCTCTGCTTGTTTTATCCTAAATGCTGACATCATAAGTCTAGCACCACTAATACTAAAAAACAAGTCAAAACTGGGTATTATAAATTACGATAGACTAGTTTTCTGAGTACTATTAATTCATCAGTTTGTTATGCCTTTCAACTCGCTATAACTTATGGCATCTTTGGCTACCCAGGCTCAGGGCAGGTTAACGAATGAAGCCGCCATCACAAAGGCTACTGTCTGGGGTATCTCACTGCTAATTATTTATGTTGAAGATCTTTACTAGTTTTCCTAGCTATTTATTAAAGCTTCATCTGCTTACTGAATCTTCACCTGTTTATTGCAGCCTCCTTACATGTTAATTGAATACCAAGACATTCATTAGAGCTCCCTCACCTATTATTGAAGCCTCATTTATGGGTATTTGAAAGCCTCCATGTGTAAGTCTTGTCTAATAAAGGAGTCAATCCTTGCCTGTACAGTATACCAAAGCCATCCCCCTTCATTACAAGCTCCTTCATCTGTTTATAGAACCTTTCATAGAACTGAAGCTTCCTCACCTGTTTGTTGAAGCCATGTTTTTGCTCAATCTTAAAGGTGAAGTACACCGACCATGGGAGGTTGACGATGGTGTTAACTACAGAGCCCAGTACCACAAAGGCCATCGTCTGGGGGATCTCACTACTGAACCCAAGGTATCCCGAGATCCCACCAGCAGCGTTCCATAGCACTGGCAGCCCTCCATATAGCATCAGACCCTACAAGGAAATTATGTATTAATATAGCAATATATATATATACAGTATACTGTATATAACAAATATTCACTCACCTGATTCTCATTCTCAATGCTACACATTCCCCTGTAGCATTCCTACCTAATCCACTAACCCCAAGATCCTTTTTACATAAAATCATCACAGGTCTTCCTCAATCTACTGACTGCTGTCTTTCCCTCTACTGTACTTCCATACTATTAACCCGCTTCACCCAATCATCCATAACACCTCTTTCCACATGGTCATATCACTGCATTCTACCAATATGAATCACCTCACTGATGAATTCTATACCAGGTGGCCCCTTTAATTTTGCCTCAATAGCTATGTATCTCCTAAGTAAATATGCATTATGACTTGTCCACTTGGCCCATTGATGCAAGTCCATGAAAGTGGAGGGAGCTGCACCAATCGTTCATGAAATGGTAAAATATGATCTAATATGTTAAGGATATGATAGCCGAATAATTAAGACAAATTCGAAAAAATAAGTTGAATATTCACAAATCTGTCTAACTTAATTCTAATAAAAACAAACATGAAACAACTTGTGTTACACCAATAGTCCAATACGTAGTGTTCATTATCAAAAGGGACTTAAGAACATAAGAAATCGGAAGTCTACATAAAGCTGACCGGCCTACACGAGGTTGTTGTTGTCAAGCTGCCTGGCCGAACAGCCCCAAGGCCCCGAGCAAGGCCATAACCAAGCGCCCCCACAGAACCCTCCCTGCCGACCACAATAAAGCCTGGGTGACCGAAGCCACTCCATGGCGGGGAGCTGAGGAGGGTGCGGAAACGCCCGGGAAACCAAAGCCCCACCCAGGGCCCTGTGCCCCTCAGCAATTATGAAGAGAAAGTTGAGGGGCAAAGGAAAGATGTGACGCTTTGGCTTCCAATCTTGGTAGATTAGGAGGTCAATCCACGCAAGAGATGCCGTCACTTGAGATCTAGAAAATATATAAGTAAAAGGAACAGTCAGAGTAAGCTATGGGTATGGCAGAGATCGCTCAGTTCTCACTCTGATAGACCAGCCCATCACCACATGACTAGAACCCAATCCTCTCAGCATCAGCTAGGAAAGGCCCTAGAAAGCCGCCTTTGACGGGGGGATAGCTCTCCTATTTCAACCCTTTTCGGGGTTGGGCACCCGCCCGCCTACCTACACGAGGTAGATCCCATTTACACCCAGCCCATATCATTCATATGACTATCCAGTTTACTTTTGAAATATCCTACCGTTCCTTAGCTAATAGCTGCACTAGACAATCAATTCCACATATCCACAACCTTGTTTCCAAACCAATGCTTACTACATATTTTCTAAAGCGGAATCTATCCAATTTGAAGCAATTTGAACGGGTACTCTCTCATATATTAAGCTTCATCCTGTCTTAGTGTTATAAGAGGCATTAAAAGCAGTACAGTAGCAGCCGGCTGTATTTCGCAAACATTTTGTTTAACTAATATCAAAATAGTTAAGAAATAACAATTTTCCTCTCCTGCTTTACTAACACTTATTAAGCTAGTTTAAAGATAATGATATGCATGTCTTCATGATAATTGTTTCACCCAAATATATTGATTATATGCATTCAAGAACTGAGATTCAAGAGGAAGAAATTTGGGACAAGATTACTTACAGTACGATACAAAGAGTGAAAGACAACTATATAAGGACTAGTAAGAGAATCAGTAGTCTGCCCCTCATCCCATATGAAAGCCAATCGATGATGACAATGTACTGTACTAGTTTCAGGCTCATGAGAAAAATGAAGACGTGAAACTGTGCAAGAATAGACTTTTTAAAAATCATGTAGGGGAAGGAAGTTGAACAAAGATACCTCTCTTCTTGATTTGATCTCTTCCTTTATTCTTCTACTTTCGTTCTAATCCTTCGGGAGCTCTTTTAGGGAGCTCAGTGGTCTGGTAAAAAAAAAAAAAAAAAAAAAAAAAAAAAAAAAAAAAAAAAAAAGGAAGTTGAAGATAAGATTAGGTGGGAGAAGGTTCATTTACTGAGAATAAACTTTAACAAAATTATGGAGGGGAAGGAAGTTGAAGATAAGATTAGGTGAGAGAAGGTACATTTACTGAGAATATCCTATCACACTATGCACAAAGTATAACGAGAGATCAATGCTTACATGGGAAAATTTTAAATGTCATTTCAGTGCTAACGGTTTTGACAGTAAAAGTGTCAAGGAGTCAATGCTTATATGAAGTTCTGTAAAACTTATATTTAAGGATAAAGTCTGAGGCCCTGATAAAGGAAGATGGCTTGACAATACAAAACATTAGGGAAATATTGAAATGTTAGAAAATAAATATATTATTAGAGACACTTGAGAATATATCACTTGGTGACAAAATAAAGCCATACCAAAGGTCCTTTGAAAAGAGAATCTGGTTAAATGCCATACTGTATAATTTATACTGGAGTTAGGGGATAAACTGGTAGTATCGTAAATCAAGGAAGAAAGAGGAAAGAGAGTGGAGAAAAAAACATTTAAACTGAAGAGGCCTGAGCATCCCAGAATAGGAGAGGTTTAACAGATAGGTAAATAAATGGAAACCTTCATTGTCCTCTTCTTAGTTTCAATGTTTTACCATCAACGTGCTGTACCAAAATCATCAGTAATGCATGAAGTTTCCCAAAACTCAATAAGTAGTGTAGTGTGGACATAACATCTAATTTATAGAAGCTGGTGGCATGTTTGTGAATGTATGTGGCACATACTTAACGAGTGAAATTCCTTACGCTGTACTGTATCAGGGCAAGTGAAAAGACTGTCAGGACAAGTAAATTTCAGATGTCACTAGCCCGGGGCAAGTAGATCCGCAACACTAATTTCCCAGCCTGGATGATAGTGATGACGGTGACAGTACTACTGATGATGGTGATAGTAGTAGAGATGATGGTGATAGTAGCAGAGATGATGGTGATAGTAGCAGTGATGATGGTGATAGTAGTAGTGAGTGTCTTAAAAGCCCCAAACATTTTGTGGCAGTCTCCGACAGCACGGCAGGGGCGAAGTCTACCATCTCGGATTGCCTTGTTGAGAATCGTACTTACCCCTTTGAATTCTAGTTAGATTTAAAGCTGAAATAATCATCTATTGGTAACCAGAAATATGATGAAAATTACATAATCGTGCTGAAGGGGTTAACAATAATGACAAAAAAAGTATTTGGTTAAGCTGGTATCACACAAGCACTTTTTCCCTCAACATTTATCCTCAACACTGGTCTGGCAGCCTATGAGGTTAACATTTAGAATATTTGGGTCACCTAAATTCACCTATCATTAGTCTAGTTTTTTATACAAGCAGAAAACATCCCTTAAATGTTGCCAGAAATTTTTGGATAATCGAATGTGGAGTATAAAAGCTCTTGTGTGATACTAGCGTTACAGACCTGGTTTTCAATAGTCTCTTGTTTGACACCCTGCGTTGAAATAGGGGAGCTATCCCCCCGCCAAAGGCGGCTTTCTAGGGCCTTTCCTAGCTGATATTGAGAGGATTGGGTTCTAGTCATTTGGTGATGGGCTGGTCTATCAGAGTGAGAGCTGAACAATCTCTGCCATACCCATAGCTTACTCCGACTGTTCCTTTTACTTATATATTTTCTAGATCTCAAGTGACGGCATCTTTTCCGTGGATTGACCTCCTACTCCTAACCTAGAAGTTGGCAGATTGGGAGCCAAAGCGTCACATTTTTCCCTTGCCCCTCAACTTTCCCTTCATAATTGCTGAGGGGCACAGGGCCTTGGGTGGGGCTTTGGTTTCCCGGGCATTTCCGCACCCTCCTCAGCTCCCTGCCTTGGAGTGGCTTCGGTCACCCAGGCTTTGTTAATGGTAAGCAGGGAGGGTTTTGTGGGGGCGCTCATTTATGGCCTTGGCCTTGCTCGGGACCTTGGGGCTGTTCGGCCAGACAGCCTACACTGAATGAATAATATCCACAGTGTCACAGTCAGTCACACAGAAACGGAGTCTCTTCTTTTCAGTCTTTATTATTATACATGTAAAGTAAAAAATGTGGTTTGTCTATATTATTGTATACTGTATGTAAAGTTAAAATGTGGTTTACAGTTCTCATTACATCTTTAGAAATGACAAAAAATATCTGAAGAATGCAGCTTCATGTTAATTTTCATGTATTCCTTCTTATTTTCATTCAAGTCTTAAGGGAAGATGGGCTGTTTTTCTGGTCCCTCTTAGCCGTCCGGCTGGCTCAGTTGATAGCGTGCCTGATTCCCACCTTGAAGGTCTCGCGTTCAATCCCCGCTCAGATTGAAAAGTTTTTCTGGGATACAGCCGGCGGTTACCATCTCCCCATGAGCAAGGGGGATGGGTAATGGTCTCTGGTAGACTAAAGAAAGCCAAGCGCTTGCGAATCCTCGAACGAGGAGAGACGGGCGCTATATAAGTAACCAGAAGATTATTATTATTATTATTATTCATCGTGTTTAGCCCCATTAGTTTACAGATTTCATGACGTTCGGCTCATTAGTTTGTCAATTTTAAGACCTTTCGCACCATTTCTTAGTCAATATTAAGGCCTTTCTTGCTATTTAGGTGTCAACAAATTTCCTGGCCAACGATAGTGAGTCTGTAATTTTGGAAAAACAGGCCTTTGGTCGAAACATTTTTCTACCAAAAAATATACAAATTAATCTAGAAGGGGGATCTAATCGATGTTTTTGTAAGCTTGATGGAGGTCTAGGGAGGAAACTAATAAAATAATAAAAGATACATAAATGATGAAATGAATACGCCTATCTCCCCTTAAAACAAAATTGCTCCAGTTTGATGCCCTGAGAATAGCTATACAGTATTGGGTTACTTTTGGTAGGATATAAAGGCGATCATTTGCGGCCGCCCACTCTCAGAGATTAAGGCGTCTGGCAATAGATATATATGTGAATTTATGCAAACAATTTTTCCTGCAACTTTTGACAACTGTGATCTGACAGCTTATACATACATACATACATAACATTTTAAGACTGAGTGTTCCACACATAAGTGCAGTTTCAGTCTCTTGTCTTGTCTCTTGTTCTGAAATACTATACATTTTTAAAAGAATTTTGCCACCTACAATAATCTACTTACTGTACAATGTAGTGCAAGGCAGTCTTAAAATGTTGAAAGAAGGAAGGTGCAGACAAAAAGTTGATGGAAAAATCCTTTGTGCATATAGTAGCAGGTTAAAACGGCCACAACCATAAGGGCCACACCCAAAAATAGCCACAATCCTAAACAATCTATGGGTTAGAATAATTTAGATTAGGTTAGTTTAGTTTACGTTACAGTATGTTTAGTTAGATTAGGTTAGGAAACCTACTACCGTACAGTACTTTGGTATGGACATTTTGGGTGTGGCCTCTTTGACTTGAAACCGTAGAAATCATTTATACATAATGAGTACAAAAAGTAACAAAATTTTACCGTGTTGACTATGTGGTCAAAGATGCCCTCAAAGAAACTGAAATTGCTCTTGTCAATGCTGTATGCCCGAGCCTTGTCATATGTTGATCGTTCTATGATGCCCTCCAGCTCTGGCGGTGGCTCCGCTTTCTCACGGTACACTCGACGCTACAGCAAAGAAAAACAATGTCAAAATTAATAAATTCCTTGGCCCTTTCAACCAGATGATGCCAGTTTTGTATATATTTTTGCTACCTCAGGACAATTTCAATGTGTTTTAGAAAAATTTGTCAAGACTTCGGTTACCGGAAACAGTCTTTTAACCCTTTCATTCCTAGAGTAACAAGTACAGTATATACATACTGTATATACAGTATACAGTATATATACCGTATGTATAGGTATAGGTATATACAGTACAGTATACTGTATATATATATATATATATATATATATATATATATATATATATATATATATATATACCGGTATATATAGTTGGTGCAAAAAAACGGTAAGGGTTGTCTTAGCGGGCGTACTGTCACTTTGTTTACATAAGTCATTCGCTCACAGTTACGTGCGCATAAAATTTAACTGCTTTATTTTTACGAAAATTATCTCACGGTAATATATATGATGATGACAGTAAGTCACCTATTATTGTATACCACAGCCTTTAACAAAACAATTTACCCAACAGCTGGCCGTGGGATACAATAATGGGTTGAGGGGGGGCTTTGCCCCATATTATAATAATGTCCCACAGTCCCCTGCCTCCGGCACTCCCCCCAATGACTTATTGTCATCATTAAATACATTGCAAGCAGGGGGCTGGCTGTGGGATAATTGCGCAAAAAACGCAGTCAAATTAGACGTGAGTGTTAGACTTATGTAAACAAAGTGACGACACTCCCTACACCCACTAACACATCCCTCATCCACAAAACCTATACGATATTGACCAAAATTCGTAACTGTCCTCTTAAAAGAATAAACCCTATTTTTGGGTTATCTTAGGCGGTAAAAATCTTGATCACTGGTACTTTAGCCACTTTTAGACGCGTTTTATTTTAGTTTTACCTAATATAAACTGGTGTTGCTGTATACTTTCTACAAGAATATTATTGGCAAAACCAATAAATCAGTAATATACAGCCCCATTACCCCGAGAATATTTAAAAATAACACAAGTGGGGAGGGCTTTGAAGCTCAGGGAAAATGAGGGATTAAGACTTTTAACGAGTGATTATGGGTAAAAAAACATTGTCCACACTTTTAATAGTACATAGGCCTAAATAAGAAAACTCGAGCCAAGTTCTGTACTTACCAGAAGTAATAAAGACATAAAATACGATAAATGCGGTTTGATCCACACTCAAACGTCATCCGTTCCTCAGCGTCAACACACGACTGCAGGCGGACCGCTAGATAGACCTAAAACTACCCAAACATACCGCAGGCCAATTGATTTACCCAAAAGTAAGCAAATCGCACTAAATTGAGGTAGCCTATCATTTGGCTCCGACTTTTGTATGTTACAAGGGGGAAAAATTAGGGATCCGGATGGATCCATCATCCACGATGGGTTGAGGTGGAGCTCTGCCCCCCTCATTCCCCCAGGACTTATTGTAATCATCATCTATGTTGCCAGTAGGGGGCATTACCAAGAGTGATATATGATAATCCCACACACGAGTTGGTATGAACAGACCGCCGGCCGGGACTGGCCAGGTAGTCAACAAACCAGGGAGACGAAAATGTGAAGTAGCGATGTATCACAGACTTTACTCTTACAGGCACCTCTCTAACACAAAGTATTGTGCACATATTGGTAAGTATGAAATAGTGCCAAGGATGTACAATGTGTTTCACGGGTTGGAGTACCCGGAAATTGCGTTCACAGCGAAAATATGGAGGTGATAGATCGGCACCAACAGTTCAAGACTATAGTTTATTCACTGTAAGTAGGCGAGAAATCATGACCTCTATCCTCTGTAACTCAAAATGGGTAAGAGAAAAATTGGCTGTAAATTTCCACATCTATTCCTTGACTGACTCTTCCCAAATGGTAGAAATATTAGCTTGATTACTCTAGTCAAAGGTTAGAGCTAATGATTTTTCGCCTACTTACAGCGAATAGACTATAGTACGTCTTACTCTTAGACTTAGCCTAAGCCAAGGCCTATTCCAAAACTAGGAAAATAAGAAAATGGGCATTTATAGGTACAATAGCCGGAAAATATTACCGAAACTACCACTAATTTTCTCATGGTTTTTCTTTTTGGTTTTAACCCACTGAGCCCCAGCTAGTTAATAATAAATGTACCACCCAGGACCGGCAGGTTTTGAAAAAAAAAAAAAATCCAGAAAACACCAGGAATGGGTTAGGAATGAAGGAAAACCCATAAAAAAACGATCCCCTAGGTCATTAAGGGGTCCTACGGTGCGCCCGAAAGTCGGAATTAACATGGGGAAATGGGTAGGCAACAACAGGTTTTTGCGCGCTCACGCGCACGCGGTTGGACTTTGAGATTTTTCAACCATCGGCATTGTTGCGTTGGATACTTACGCAGTTCCCATACAAATCTGAGCCCTCTAGGTGCCATAAGACCGGAGTAATTAACAGTGACGCAACGTATGTGATGCTGGTATTGGCAGAAAAATACATTGCCGACGCAAACAGTGCGTCGCTGGGGCTCAGTGGGTTAAGTAGTTTTCATCATTATACAGTACTGTAGTTGAAATTAGTTACAATCGTCAATATGTAGGATTAGCAACAATATAGGCAACAAATTTATAATATTAGTTTGGGGTTCCTATCATCATATGCTTCATTGCTATATAATTGTTATCCTCGGGAAAAACAAAATTCTTGGGATTTTTTTTTTTTATTAACCTAACCAAACCTATATGTATTTGGGGGCTATTATGTTAGGTTAATGACCAAAAACAAAAATCCCAAGAAAAAAATTCCCGAGGATAAAAATTAAATAGCAATGAAGCATATGATGATAGGAACTCCAAACTAGTATTAGAAATTTGTTACCTATATTGTTGCTAATCCTACATATTGACTGTTTTTTTTTGTTTTTTACAGTGCTTTATATAGGCTAGTGCACATAAAATGTATTTCCGGAGGTTGAAACGAATTTTAATATGATCTTCGCAACATCCTTATTCTATAATAGGCCTAGCCTTTAAATATTGAGAAATAATTAGTGGTAGTTTCAGTAATAAGTACCAGGATAGGTTAGGTAAGGGTAATGTTAACCCCATTCTTACCGGGTTTTCCTAAGGCTGTCCGGGGTCTCTTCAATTTTTACCGAGAATTTCAGTAGGCCAAGTCCTGCGGGGATGAGGGGGGCCCAAGGAATCCTGTATACCATTACCATGGCAAACTGTTATTGGTACTTATAACCGAAACTACCACTAATTATTTCTCAATATTTGAAATGAAGGCTATTATAGAATAAGGATGGGTAACGTTCAACAAGACTACATCGGCCTTATTTACCATGTTTTTTGGTCTTCAAGGAATATAGTGTTTCATAGTTGTTTTGCATGGTTTGAGTGGAGGATTTGCATAAACTTACCCATTATCTATCAATCTGAAGCTACAGCGTCAAATTGTGCCATTTATTGGGTGAATCGCGCTTTTACAGTAGGTAAGGGAAATTGAGGGGTACATTGGATACATGATGGGTTGAGGGGGCAAAAACAGGTTGCCGGTACAGTATTTAGTTTTTGTGAGTAACGCTCGCACCATTTATTGGGTGAATCGCACTCACCAAATCTTTCAAAGCAAGAAGAAGAAGGAGGTCAAGTCGAAGGATTCATTGTGCGCAATGCTTTGTTTACTGTCGGGACTTATTATTTTTGTGTTATTTTTCGGTGTAATCGGGTTTTTTCAAGTGTCGATAACGAAATTCCTCCATGCGGACTATAATGAGAAAAATATGGCGAGTCTATTGGTCCCTATTTTCCCTAATAAATTGTTTCTAATAGGGCAAATGTAGTGTCCTTGAAGATTATCTAAGGATGTTGTAAAGATCATATTAAAATATGTTTCAACATCCGGAGATACATTTTATTTGTACTATACTGTATAAAGTACTGTACTGTACTGTAAAAACAAAAAACTCTCTCTATAACTCTCCCTATTGATGGCAGTGAAATTCTTATTAAGCCCCCTACTGTTAAAATAGATGCTGATTTCAATAAGTCATGGGGGGGGGGGAAGCCCCCGTCAACCCATCCTGTATCCAAAGGCAAAAAAATTTTTATATTTACTCTGAAAATTACTTACATCTGAGTGTTTTAAGATCTTTGGATAATGGGAAATAAAAAAATTCGGGTATTGTAACTAATATCAGCTACTGTATAAGGCAAGAATGTTAAGTGCGGGCATACCGCCAGCCTTGTTTACACTGCGTGTAGTGGCGTCGGACCTTTGCCATCATGTTCCCGTCTATTTTAACTGCCTTTGGATACAATAATATGTTGAAGGGGGGGGGGGGGGGGGGCGGCAAACCCCTCATGACATATTGTCATCATTCTCTCATCAACATATACAGTATATTGCCAGCAGGGGGCAAATTACCGAAAAAAAATAGCTGTAAAAATAGACGCGAACTTAACCACGGCGATCGACAAATGTAAACATGGCGGCGGCGGCGTCAGACCTTTGCAATCATGTTCCCGTCTATTTTGAATGCCATAGGATTCAATAATATGTTGAGGGGGGTGCTTTGCCCCCCCTCACCCCCCATGACATATTGTCATCATATATATTGCCAGCAGGGGGCAAATAACCAAAAATATCGCCGTCAAAATAGACGCGAAGTTACCCGTGGCCATCGCCCTATGTAAACATGACGACCGTACGCCCGAACTCTAAATCCATCCTCTTTATAATGATGAAAACTATCTAGCCTAGGCCTTAAACCAAAAAGAAAAACCATGGGAAAAGGTAACATTCAAGACAGCTAGAGCCGCCTTATTTACCAAGTTTCTTTATATATTTTCCAAGGAATATAGTGTTTAATTGTTGTTTTTCATGGTTTGAGTGGAGGATTTGCATTAACTTAACCATTATTCATTAATCTGAAGATACTCCGTCAAATGGCGCCATTTATTGGGTGAATCGCGGTTTTACAGTAGTCAGTAGGTAAGGAAAATTGTGGGGAGGCCATGCACGCTTCCAAAATGTACAAATATTATATTAGATTATATTAGATTAACCGGTAAGATCCTGTGTAGCGGGAGGAACTGTTTTCGAGATGCCTATTTACTAAGAAACATTGAACAATATCTTTAACCTAACCTAACCTAGTATATTAGTGAACTATTTATGAATGTAAAATGGGTAAATTGATACGGTGTGACAGTCACGAGTTTTAGCATGTGTTTTTTGTTTTTTTATATACAGTGTTGTTTTATGCCAAGGACTGTCGCAAATGAGTATTTACCCATTATCCAAGGGGTGGACCGAGGAAGACCTGGGATCGGACTATACGCGCCGATCTCAAATCCAAGAACTTGACAAGTGAAGCAGCCCTTAACAGGGTTGCCTGGAATGCCGTCATTAGGACAAGAGACTGAAACTGCACTTATGTGTGGAACACTGTCTTAAAATTTTATGTATGTATGTATGTATCCAACAATCTAAAAACACGGCCCCCACTAGTGGGGAGGGCTATGAAGATCAGGGAAATTGCGGGGTAAAAGGGGAAAAATAGAGGGCATTTTTCAAAGTAAAAAAACCCAGTAATTGAAATTGAAAGTTGGCTCAAGTTTTCATGTCCACAATCCATTAAACCCCAAAATTTGAAAACCTGAGCCAACATTTGCCAAAACTTGGGTCGGGTTTAGCGATTTTTTGAAAAAAACACAGTAACCTAACCTAGAACGATGGATACAAGAATAACCCTTACCTACCAGCTAGTATGTGTCCCTAGTTTATCCCATACCTACCAGCTGATCCCTTGTCATGAACCTAACTAAGAAACCTAACCTAACCTAAAAGTAATACGTGGATAGCGGGAAAAGTGTAATCCGGCAGAGGCCAAATTCAGAGAGTGGAGAGAGGGCATGGCGAGCAAGGGTTTAAGAGTCAATATTAACAAAACCAAGGTTATGCATTGTAGTTTGAGACGAGGCAATGTGGAAAAGAGCGGTGCATACCCATGTGCAGTGTGTGGAAAGGGAGTGGGCGTTAACTCAATTCAATGTAGCATCTGTCGATGTTGGGTACACCATGGGAGTAAGCGCTGTAGTAGAATAAAGGGGCCCCTGCCGAAGGATAAGTCAGAAATAGAGAAATTTGAGTGCGTAGTGTGCAAAGGCGAGCTTGTGTTAAGTGATGATCCTGTGGCTGTGAATTTTGGAAATGAGTCTT
Source organism: Paralithodes platypus (assembly GCA_032716605.1). Taxonomy (NCBI): domain Eukaryota; kingdom Metazoa; phylum Arthropoda; class Malacostraca; order Decapoda; family Lithodidae; genus Paralithodes; species Paralithodes platypus. The sequence continues at coordinate 37,526,515 of CM064511.1, forward strand.
TGGAGCTGGTGAACAAGTTTTGTTACCTAGGAGATACCATCTCTGCCGGTGGTGGGGCTGAGGCTGCCACTGTTGCTAGAATTAGGTGTGGCTGGGGGAAGTTCAGAGAATTGATGCCAATCCTGACCATGAAAAGAATGCCTCTCCCCCTGAAGGGAAAGGTGTATGCCTCATGTGTTAGAAGTGCAATGACGTATGCCTCAGAAACATGGGCCGTTAAAGTAGAGGATGTCAACAGAATGGAGCGTAATGAGATGAGAATGGTGAGATGGATGTGTGGGGCCAGGCTACAGGATAGAATAACAAATGTTGAGCTGAGGAGACGTTTAGGTATAAAGAGTATTAGCGAGGTGATGCGTACAAGTAGACTGGGATGGTATGGACATGTGGAGAGAATGGATGAACAAAATTGGGTGAAAAAATGCAGGTCTGTGATTGTGGAGGGAGCTGCACCAAGGGGTGGACCGAGGAAGACCTGGGATCGGACTATACGCGCCGATCTCAAATCCAAGAACTTGACAAGTGAAGCAGCCCTTAACAGGGTTGCCTGGAATTCCGCCATTAGGACAAGAGACTGAAACTGCACTTATGTGTGGAACACTCAGTCTTAAAATTTTATGTATGTATGTATGTAGAGAGAACATAAACAAAGTGACAGTGGCTTTGTGCAGTGGGGACTCTGAAAATGTTATAGGGGAGGGAAAATAAAATGTACGCAATTACCAAAGCAGCACTGGATCGCGCAACTGTAAGGTCCCCCGAGTAAGGTAGGAGGGAAAAAAAAATCTATAAAGCAGAAATCCCGTAACACAGGACTTGTCATTATGCAGACAAGACTCTGTGTTTTACCCTATATCTCCCTTATAATACATTTGCGAAGGGAAGGACATATATAAGACTGAAGACTATTATATAACATACCTATGTATAGGCTACACAAACATCGATGGGGCTTGTAACTGTCACACCGTAAAATCTTACCGTAAAATGTAAAAATATATTGTAACATTACCAAATTATTGAGATATATGTACAGGTCATCCCGCTACACAGGATTATACCGATTAACCTAACCTAACCCTAATATAATATAATATAATATCGTTTTTGTGAGTAACGTTCAAGCCATTTATTGGGTGAATCGCACTCACCGCATCTTTCAAAACAAGAAGAAGAGGACCCAGGTCGAAGGATTCATTGGGTACAATGCTTTGTTTACGTTCGGGAAATTATTTTTGTGTTATTTTTCGGTGTAGGCCTAATCGGGTTTTTTCAAGTGTCGATAACGAAATTCCTCCATGCGGACTATCCTATAGGCTAATGAGAAAAATATGGCGAGTCTATTGGTCCCCATTTTCCCTAATAAATTATTTCTAATAGGGCTGCGAAAGAGGTCTTTAATATTATCTGGGAAAATTAGTGGTAGTTTCGGTTATATTGTCCCTGTTAGGCCTATTGTCATAATTATAGGCTATAGCCTAGGCCCTAACTTATTTTTGTTATTTAATTGTCCTTAACCCAACATTTTCCTTGATCATCATAGGCTAAGCCTAGCCCTCCCCACTAGTGGTAGTTGGGGTTGTGTTTTTAGATAGCCTAGGCCCTAGGGAAAAACTAAATAAGATGGTCACCAATTTTCCCATGGATTTTTTTATTTTTCCGTTAGTTTACATCAATATATAGTGTTTGCAAATAATTACAACCCTCGGCGAAACCGTTTTCCCCATTGTACAACGATCTTAAGACACGCCGCCCGATAGTGGGGAGGGCTATCAAGTACAGGGAAAATGAGGGGTTAAATGCGTAAAACGGCGCTTAAAACGTATTTTATCAAAACTTGGTTCGAGTTTTAAGGTATTTCTAAGGCCTAAAACCAAATATTTCGAAAACCCGAGCCAAGTTTTGGCCAAAGCTGGCTCGGATTTTGAGAGTTTGTAGACAACAAAATGACAGTAACCTCGTTTAGAAATTTGGCTCAGGTTTCCAGAAATTGCAAAGCCATAAAACCCGAGCCAAGTTTTGGCAAAACTTGGCTCGGATTTTGGGAATTTTAAGAGTAAACAAATTACAGTAACCTAATTAAGAATTTTGGCTCATGTTTCCCTAAATTGCAAACCCCAAAAAGTATAATTTTGGAAAACCCGAGCCAATTTTTGGCAAAACTTGGATCGTATTTTGAGAATCGAAAAAGAAAACGTCGGAAATCGGCTCATGATTTCCGTAATTGCAAAGCCATATGACCAGATTTATCGAAAACGTACCACTTATTTAAATAATAAATATCCAGTACATAGACCTAGTACATTGGATACAAGCCTAATCCACACCTAACGCCTACAATGTGTCCGTAGTACCTAGTAGGCCTACGTGGGATACAACATGGCGGTTGGGCCGGCTGCCATTTCGTAGCCTACAGGTATTCGGCCGTATCTGTAAATACGAATGCGAGTCACTTCGAGCGAATTCCTGATCGAGCAGATGCACAATCTAACACAATCTAACCTAACCTAACCCAACCTAACCTAACTGCGCCTCCGCTCGAAGTGTCCAGATACCGTAAATACTACCGCAACTACGAATCTTGTTTCTGAGACCTAGTATATTAACCTAACCAAACAACCCAACCTATCGACAGAGATGGGCAGGTGGAGTGGACTAAAAAGCTGGTGGACAGACCTCGGGAGACAGGTGAAAATGGCGTGTACGAATCGGTGCCATCTATAGGAAGGTATTGACAACCATGTTACTACAAAATTCCATATTAGGCCTAGGCTAGTACCATATATTTTTATTAGGTTTTGCCGAGGCTTAAAACACATTTTCATATTATGTTTAGAGCATATACAATCCATATTTGTTTTCAAATATTGCAAAATAATTGGTGACCCACTTATTTAGTTAGGCTAGCCTATACTGGACCTAGGCCTAGTTGGAAAATGGGTAAATAGGCCTAGCCTACTCATTTCTCATTTCTGCTCCAAATCTTTATAATAGGCCTAGGCCTACTTCTCTCTTGCTAGGCCTAGCCTAGCCTTACCTTACCTTAGTCATACCTTAGTTGAATTTCATCTCGATGGACACAGCTAATGTGGACGTCCGCCTAGGCTATATCTGAAGAACAAAAACACACACAACCAAAAATAATTACTCGCCTAAAATCCCTGTTGGTGCTAAAAGTCAGGTTTACCCACCTCTGTAATAGGATAGCCTAAAGCATTATTATTATTAGGCTAGGCATAGGCCTAGATTCTGTGACAGATTGTTGAAAAGCCTGCGAGGCTCCCGCATACTGTACCTGTCTGTAGGCGAGGTACTCCTCCCACATGTAGGTCGCCCACGAAAACCCCAAGATACCCACAAATATCTTGCCCTCCCAGGTCTCCAGATCTGGAACTACCATGGAGATCATCGTGGTTAAGTGCAGAGGTATACTTAAAGCCGGGAGCTGCTTCACACCTTGACGCTCTGAGTTTGTTTATCTCAAGTCACACGTCGGACAACTTGGCAGTGTTGTCAAATCTAGACAAATTCGGCTAGTTCTCGTAAGTCGCTAGAATAATGCTAAATAGTAGAAATGTTAATATACCAGAACAAATGTCAAGGGAGTGACTGTGATAAGGCCGCAATAGCAAGGGTTATGTTGCTACATGTCAAAATTAACAGTTAAATGCTATTTTATAAATCTTGTAAGGCATTGGCAATGCTGTCAGCCGGCCGAGTTAAATTTGGGGTTGTCTTGGTTACGGCGCCTCAATATTTTCCATGTCATGGCGTCTGGAATCCTGCTGACATTCTTCACAGTTCTTCATGATTGAATCCGAGACTGAATATAATGCTCTGTAGGCTACTGATTACGTTTAGCACAAAATGAACATTATAAGGAGTGGGGTTTCACCTCTAGTGGGGGTATAGCCTTATTTTAGAAAAGAACCGGGTATGCATGCAGTTTGTATATAAGATTATTAATAGTTCTTCATGTTTGAATCCGAGACTGAATAGGCCTATAATGCTCTGTAGGCTACTGATTACGTTTAGAACAAAATGAACATTATAAGGAGTGGGGTTTCACCTCTACTGGGGGTCGTCAGCGAAGGCAACTTTACATGCAGGGAAATTCAATATTAAGAAAATTTCATATGTGCACATGGGATACAAAAATAACATTGTTCAACTCCTACTGCTCACCAATGTATACAGCACAACTATGGTGGAACTATAAGAAAATGACAGTGAATAGACTAAGTATCTCATATCACAATATCATGAACATGTTTCTGGGGCTCTCAAAATATGAGAGTACAAGTACGCTATGTGCCTATATGAACTTACACTGTTACCAATCACTCATTAGAAAGCTAACATATAAATTCATTCAGCAGAACAGTATCTTTAAAATGCTACAAACTCCAAGCATAGTGTAGGCTGCACCTCTAGGATCCAGGCACACTGGAGGAAGTTGCTCTATATTTAACCTTAAGTAATGATTTCAGGTCTGCTACTCTACAGAATTAGCATACCGGTACTGAACCTCATAGTGCAGTACAGTCAGTGGCGTAGCTAAGGGGGGGGGGGGGGGGCGGGGGGGGGCTGTTTGAAATCGCCCCCCGGGCCCCCAAGAGAAGGGGGCCCCCAAATGGATCTGAAAATAATATTAATTATACTAATAGTATATACTGTATATATAAGTAATATTAATAATGAGTAAAATAAACACCATGTGTGTTTTCTGATTTAACCTCTTTCTTTTCTTCTATCCTGTGACGTCATGGATATTTAAAATTAGAAAAATAACGATCACTCCATCAGACTCAGTATTGATTTGGCGGTGCAAGGGGAAATATCGTCGCTTTCGCTCCTAGCCTCCTACCCGCCACTTGCTTAGGACGCACTGCCTATAGGTAGGCCTGATGATTATACTTTTCTTTTTCTGTTTTTTGATACACTATATACATTACAAAATAGCACTATTGAGTTTGACAGTTGGTTAATATACTGTGTTTTTCGTAAGCATGTGTAAAGGAATAATAAGATATAGCCTAATTTGACAACAAGAAACATGGTGATTGTTAGTAAGTTGAGTGTATAATCGAAGATAAGGCCTACATACAATTATATATAAATATATGAACCAAAAATTTCGGTAATATTTTCTTTTTCGTGAACTGTAATGGTCAAATCAATAGCTATATTTCATAGATGTACTTATTTATGTACTTCATATGTACTTAACCTTGTGAGAAAGTTGAGTGGTATGCTGTACAGTACCGATATTCCTATACTGTACTGTAGCAACATACTGTACCGGAAGCTAAATGATGTCAGGCATGGTACTGTACACAATTAGGACAGTGGTTTTGGTAACACAGTAGTTTGATGACCACTGTTTTTGGTTGAGGCAGTGCTGTGAACTACATGATAGCAAGCTGGGTATTATTTAATTTATTTGTATTTTATGTAGCCTATGTACAGTAGCTTATATATATTTATGTTACTGTAAGGTATATATGGACCCCAGTATGGTCCCCTCTGTACTGTGTGAGTCTGAAATAAAGTATTATTATTATTATTATTATTATAGCCTTATTTTAGAAAAGAACCGGGTATGCATGCAGTTTGTATATAAGATAAGTGGTAGCCTACTGGACACAAACAACCTACAACAATAGCCTACTGAACAAGTAATGGTAAAGACAATCGATACAATAAAAAATACAATAATTAAGCCTACATATAGCTATAGAACCAGCAGAGATAGGGTTTAATGCACATGTTTTTTGGGGAAAGTAATTTGGCGAGTTTTTATTGTAACCTATAATGCACAAAGAAGAAGCATACAAATGGCACCGTTGCCTTCAAACTCAAGAATCTCTGTTTATGTTTCTGCCCTGAATCAAGCTTAAATCTGTTCTTCGGCTAGCCATAAACTCTTTCATCATTAATAAATGTTCCGAACATTCCAACTTTAGCTTTTCCCAAGCTTTCTTGCCACAAATTCCTCTCCAACAATTTTACTTCCTCCTCTTTTCCACTCTGACGGCACCACCGTGGGCTACATCTTCATCTGAAAATTAAAGCTCTTCGCTCAATCTTTCGCTAAAAACTCCCACCTTGGATGATTCCGATGTTATCCTCCCTATCCACCCCCTCTCACTTAATTACTTATGCCTAGTATCATAATATCATTTTAGGATGTAGGCTACTTTCCGCCCTCTCTGTGTTAAACTGTATAGCCTATATATAGCCTACACTAAGAAGGCGTTTGGTCAACCGGATGGTGTTCCTCCTGTTGTACTCAGAACTTATCAGAAGCTGTTCTTATTCCCCGCCTAGGTAAACTCTTTCGTCTCCGTCTTTCCTCTAACATATACGTCTTTCTTCTGTGCTGGAAGTTTGCATGCTCTCATTCAACCTGTCCCAATTAAGAAGGGTTTACGCTCTCAATAACTATTGTCCAATTGTTCTTATATCTCGTGCATCTCTAAAGTTTTTTAAGCTATTCTGAATTCAAAATTTCTTAAGCATTTGTCTTCCCATAATGTATACTTTTGGATCGCCAGTATGGTTTCCGGTGATCTTCTTTCTTAAATTGTTATCTTACTAACTCTTGGTCATCCTCCTTTTGGGACTACGGTGAGACCTTTATTATTGCGCTAGACATATCAAAAGCCTTTGTTAAAGTCTCGCACAAATCTCTAATCTCCAAACGACCCTCCTACGGTTTCTATTCCTCCATCTGCCCCTTTGTCTCTAATTTCCTTTCAGGTCGCTGCAGTTGTGGACGGCCATCTCTCACTTCCTCAACCTATCAACTCCGGTGTTCCTCAGGGTTCTGTCCTGTTTGCTATTCTTTCACACTTTTGGCCGTGTTGCAGGTTGCAGAGCGAATGCTGGATGGTTGCTACTGCATTGTTCACTGGTTGGAGGCGGTTGTGTGGTGATAAGCTGGTTGTTCGGGCGTTAGTGGTTGTTGTGGGAACTCTGTTTGAAGTGGCGTGGGAGAAGATCTCTCAGGAGTTTAAAATAGTTCCCCCTCATAGATGCACTTTCTTTGGTGCGGTGCCTTGCCTCGGTCTCCGTGCTGAACAGGATTGCAGGTGCTTATGCTAGCAATCCTATAGCTAGTTAATTGTTCCTCTTGCTTTCTAGATGTCGGAATTAGTTGGGGGAATCTCGGCTGCACATTTTCCTCTCCTCACATCTTAATCTACCCGTCAAGAACTTTCACACGTCTATCGCTTTTACTTCAACAATACACAAATCAACCCTTCATCTTCTCTCCATATTCTTGGTGATTCTTTTTCTTCTGATCTTTCTTAGCAATAGGTGCACTCACAAAAGCCTATTGTCTGACACATTTTTTTTCTTCAGATTTGTTTGATTAATGACAATTAGCTAAATATTGGCCATTGTGACCATCTAATATATTGCTAGGGCCCTTAATTAAGGGCCTGTCACACATTCACAATCTCAATAACGATTACCGCCGAACAAGGGACCGCAGGCATGTCGTTAGCGTGGTTTGTGGCAATTCTAAGGTGCCGTGAACAAGTTGAGGTGGGACGTGATGTATCATAATAATAATAATAATAATAATAATAATAATATTTATTCAGTTAGCAATTTACAGAGTTGGTACCACATAGTATGTTATAAATATGACATGTACCAGCCTTGCATAATTCCAACTAAGGATAGCCCAATAAGGCCGTTAGGCGTATTTCCATTGGGGTCCTTGTGGGATTAGGTTAGCTGGGGAAATGGGGAGGATAAAGAAATAGATACTTTAGAGAAAGTATTTCTAGGGGGTTATTTTAAGATACCTTACATCCTATAGTAAATATCAGTAATCCGTAATCAGTAATCATTTCAGTTTGGTTTGTCTATCTCTTATGTCGTATTTAGTAGTAGACATAAGCTTGGTGCTCCCTTCTCGCAACTGTCCGGTTCAGGTGTTCCTTCAGGCTACGTCTGAAGGAATACAGTGTTCTCTTTTCACGGACTGACTGGGGTAAAAAATTTCAAGCATGCTTGTCATTTTCACAGACGGTCGACGAGCTCCAAAAATGCCCCAGAAATTCTGGCTGGCCTACAGATGTGTCTGTGACATGTCGTGTGAAGGCACAGACAATCACAGTCATAACTGGGGCAATCAGCAGCAGTGATAAGCGTAGATAGCAGGGTAGAAAAGTAGATAGGCAGGATAGAAAGGGAGGTAGCATAGGTAGGGTAAAAAGGAATATAGCCTGGGTAGATAGGCAAGGTTGAAAGGTAAATAAACAGGCTAGAAAGATAAATAGGTAGGATAGAAAGGCAGAGCAGACAGGTAGATAAGCAAAATAGAAAAGTACACAGGTAGGGTAGAAACGTATATAACATATATAAGCTATATAGAAATGTAGATAGGTAGGGTAAAAAGATATACAGAGGCAAGTTAGAAAGGGAGGTAGATTAATTAGGTCGGGAGATAAGGAAGCAATGAAGGAAAAGGCATAATGCATGGAAGAAGTAGGGTTGGACACCTAGAAAAGAAGGATAGAAAGGTAGTGAGGCAGGTTAGGCAAGAAGGTAGGTATTCAGGCATGGGGAAGGCAGGGTATGCATAGAGGTAAATTATCCTACATAGGCAGGGTAGGTAGGAAGGAGAGATTGGTAGGCAAAGTAGGAAAGGTAGGTAGGCTGGGTTGGAAGAGAGGAAAGGTAGGTAGACAGGGGATACAGGCAGACAGAGAAGGCAGAAGTAGACAGGGTAGGCAGGAAGAGCGAGGGTAGGCAGGCAAGGCAGTGAGATAAATAGGTAGGCAGATGAAGCAGGAAGGCAAACAGAGTATAGGCAGCTAGGGAGATAAGTAGGCAGGGGAGGCAGGCAGGGTAAGCAAGGTAGGAAGGAATGGGAGGTAGACAAGGCAGGGAAGGCTGGCAAACAGGGAAGGCAGAGACAAACTCTGAGTTGGTCAAGAATGTCAGACTCCAGAGGCGTCCCTGTGTTGACCACATGGACGCCTCTGCCAATCTTGACATAGCCCGTTAGAGCGGCGACCACTTTCAACACATAGCCTACCATTGCATGATGGCGTGCATGACGCAGGGGCACGTACCATCCCTCCCCACAGATACGTCATCGGGGCTCCTGTGGCAATTGTAATTGGCATTTCCACCGTCAATATTTTGGATAATCTGGAGATGGATCACTAGGATTACCCACGATCAACGGCTCTCTGGCGGATTATCACTTAAAGTCGCAGGCACAGATCGTGAATGTGTGACAGGCCCTTTAACTATAACGTAAAAGGTTTGTAGCTGTTGATGTCCATGGTCATTCTTGGATGGCCTCGTTGAAAAAATATAGGCTTTTAGCTTGGTTCCATAAGGACCTGTGTCACAGTGCCTCATTTCAAGACATTGGCCACATAACATGACTCCAACATCCGCATCCTTTACTGCGCCTATTTCAACCAGTAACTCTCAATCAGTGTCAACTTAGCCTATAGGCTACAGTAAATGTTCGGTAGAGTTATAGGTTAGGATTTTAAGTAGGTATTGGTTGATTTTGCACTAGTTGGGATCTACTAGTTGAAATGGTTTACTGTATGAGTTGTTATGGAATGTAACATATGAATAATTGCACACTGTTTACACTTCATCACTCCCCTACCTTTAGTTATTTGGTTAGTAATTTCCTACTGTGTATTCATCAAATGATATGCTCTTTGGGTATAATATATGACAATGATTCCTGGTGGATTATGCGATAAGTTTACTTAATTGATCTAGCACAACATATGGATCGTGTATTTTCGATTATCATAACCCCTCCCTGCACACCCACTTCTTGGGGGAGATTTCCACCCAAGGGATTTTTTTCTGAACCCCTTTCTCATATTTAGCCCCATTGCTTTTGAGATTTTAAGGTGTTCGCCCCATTAGTTTGGCGATCTTAAGAACTTTCACCCCATTTATGTTATTTTTAAGGCCTTTTGTGCCATTTAGGTGTCGATTTTTTCCTGTCGAGCGATAGCGAGCCTGTAATTTAGGAGGAAATGACCTTCGGCCAGGACATTTTTCTACCGAAAAATGTACAAATTTATCTTGAAAGGAGGTCTATGGGGTGTAATTATATAAGCTTGATGGAGGGCTAAGGGATAAACTAAAAACCTCCCCTATTATTATATAAGTGGCAAATTGTAGATGGTAAACAAACCATGATGAGCGGCTGGGTGATGAAGTAAACAGTGTGTGTGTGTGTGTGTGTGTGAGCGATTCCCATTCTTGCAGCTACAGGGTCAGGAGGTAGATATCTTTCCTAATACCTTGCAGACTAAGAAACTTAACTCTTTCAGTGTACGATGACGAGTTTCTTAAGGGGGGTCACCGGCTTTTTTAATCTTTCTCTCCTTTTCCCCTTTTTCCTGGCTTGTATCCATTCGGCCCCATTCAGCCAATTAACGTTTATCCCCATCCAGGTCGATTTCATCCTGGCGAGCGATAGCAAGCCAGAATTGTATGGATAAATCAGGCTTCGCCAGAGACATTTTTCTATCGAAAAATGTACAAATTCAGCTTGCTGTCAAAACAAAATTATATGTATGCCGACTCGCTACCGCTCGCCAGGAAAATATTGACACCTGGATGGGGGTAAACGTCTTAAAACAGTAGGCTGAATGGGGCCGAATGGATACAAACCAGAGAGAGAGGGAGAGAGAGAGAAAAAAAAGCGAGGTGGGTTCCCTTAATTTGATGCTAACTATCATATACTGTAGACGATTTCCTGCAACTTAGGAATTGGATTTATGAGTCAAATAGTTTATGATTCCTTGAGGTCCTTCATAAGCTGAATACAATTGTCTAATGTTAGCCAAAAACAAAGTAGAATGACCCCATTGTATACTAAAAGCGGTTAATTTTATTTTTTGAAAAGCGTGCACGAGACAAATGGTTCTTCTAATTTTATGCTAAACATCAACAAATTATGTGGATTCACTAAATGGAAGAAACAATACATTCAATATACTAATACTACAATAAAACAAGGTAATACATACAATCAGAAACAACACAATGGTTTATTTATGCACAATGGGAAAATACATGTAACATAATGACAATGATAATACTTGGAAGATCGTCCAAAGTCAAGGAATACAATATGTATGGAGGGATCTGCTTATAAGTGTTAGCAGACGTCTGATTCGTTAACAAATTGTAACTACAATAGATATATTATCAATCTATAAGAACAAACTTTATGGAAATAGTCTTGCTGTCTCAACATAATTATATTAGTACTGAAGCTTAGCAGAGGACGAAAATATTAAAGTCTGTCCTTAACTCAGACTAGGGGAATGTGTATCGCTTGTTTTCTTCAACAAACGCCTAATGTTTTCTATCACAGGGAAGGGGAAAATTCTGAAAAACTCACAAATGCGATGAGAGTATTGTATTGCCCTCGAAAATATCCCGCAACCCCAATAATGTACTACCCGAGTTGACGTCAGGTATAGTGTAAAATAGTCGTTGATGGGAAGTCCAATAAACACATCACGTGAATCACCACGAGACTATCACCGCTGGTTCTTACAAATCGGACTAAGGTTACTATACTTTTGTACGTCCGTGGTAGTACAGTGGGTTAGTGCGCGGGCCTGGTTGACCTATGGGGTACATGGTCACTAACCAGGGCATCTCAAAACCTGTGGGTTTTTAGGAGGGTTAAACTCCCTTCAGAGGTTCGAGCCCCGTGCCAGGCACCAGGAAAGGTTGACCCTAAGTGGGCCGGGGGGAGTAGTCAGGACAGAAAAATTCCCTTCACACCCAGCATTTCATTGGTGGCAGTCACGGAACGTGATTTGGTAGCTACATAGAGCACCCATCACGCGGACCCTAACAATATTGAGATTGCTGAGGTGATACAGCTACGATACCTTACGACCTTAAAGAGGCTAGGGACTAGCCTAGTTAAAGAAGGATGTAATGTAATGCCCTCGAAAATATCCCGCAACCCCAATAATGTACTACCCGAGTTGACGTCAGGTATAGTGTAAAATAGTCGTTGATGGGAAGTCCAATAAACTCATCACGTGAATCACCACGAGACTATCACCTGGTTCTTACAAATCGGACTAAGGTTACTATACTTTTGTACGTCCGTGGTAGTACAGTGGGTTAGCGCGCGGGCCTGGTTGACCTATGGGGTACATGGTCACTAACCAGGGTTCGAACCCCACCCAAGGCATCTCAAAACCTGTGGGTTTTTAGGAGGGTTAAACTCCCTTCAGAGGTTCGAGCCCCGCGCCAGGCACCAGGAAAGGTTGACCCTAAGTGGGCCGGGGGAGTAGTCAGGACAGAAAAATTCCCTTCACACCCAGCATTTCAAGTATTATTGAGTGTTGGTTTTGAGTTTAAAGTCTAAGTATGAAATATATGTTAATTGTTCTGTTCTGGGAATGACCAGTAACAATAAGTTATATTTTATACGAGACGAGACGCACGGACAGTAGGCCTATGTGTGTTTTGTTGTTCCTAGTTTCGCAAGGGTTTTCCCAGGTGTAAAGGGAGGACTCCATGATTCTCTGAGATATTGGGAATTAAGAGGGGATTTCTTTTTGTTCTTGTCGGCTGGTTCCTTTGTATACTTGCCAGGGGTCTTGATGGCCTGTAACTTGGATTCTGCCATTGTCTTGGAAGTTTTCTTGCTTCTGCGGCTGTTTGTGCGGTGAGGTAACTTCATGCCTATGTGTGCCAGTCTTAAACCTGGCTGGGTGGTTGGTAGCATCGGGCCTACGTACCTTTGCTGACCTTGAGTCAAGCTGTGATTTTCGTGGTAGCTTCGGGCCTACCTTTGCTAGTATCAAACCTGGTTGCACCTCTGGAAATGTCGAGGCTACCTCTGCTAGTTTTGAGCTTAAATTTGCCTCTGGTAGCATTGGGCCTACCTCTGCTAATCTCAGATCTAGCTGTGCTTTTGGTAATGTTGAGTCTACCTCTGCCCGTACCAAACTTGGCTTTATCTTTGACAGCATCAGGCCTTCCTCTGCGGATCTCGAATCCAGCTGTGCTTTTAATGGCCACATCGAGCCTGCCTCACCGAATACTGTACCAGGTGTTTAAGCCTGTGGGTTTTTATACCTGGTCTAGGTTTGCTGTTGTAGTGTCTCTTACCTCTGATATCTCAGCATTGGTGGTGGTGTTGGCTTGTGTGGCAAAAACTATTACCTTGGGGTCTGGGGTAGCCACCTGGCTGGTGACGGTGCAGGGTTCGTGGACGTGCCGGCCAAGAGGGGCACGTAGGGGCTGGTCTTGTACTGTCTTTGTGCCCTTGTTGAGTTGAAGATAGGACGGCGGTAAGGCTATTTATTTTTACTTCCTGCATCCTATCTAACTTTTTGGATATATCTCTATATGTACTAACTTTATATTTTATTTTTTCCAGCAATAGGAAGTAGTATAAGCTTGACGGGAACTAAGAGAGAGAGATGCTGCCACTGTATAGTAGGGATCTTCAGAGTTTCTACCTCCAACTTCGCTACCAGATCTGCCACCATTAATGACACTGGAACAGACACATCCCCGCTGCAGTTACTGGCATTGAAACAGACTTCCCCCCGCTGCAGTTATAGACTTTGAAACAGATACGTCCCCACTGCAGTTACTGACTTTGAAACAGACTAATTCCTACTATAGTTACTGACTTTGAAACGGACATATACCCACTGCAGTTACTGACTTTGAAACAGATTAATTCCTATTACAGTTACTGACTTTGAGGCAGACAAATCCCCACTGCAGTTATTGACTTTGGAACATACCCAGTCATACTGTATTACTTCATGACTTTGAAACAGACGGTCTTACTGTAGTTACTGAAATTGGAAGTGGCACTCATGTACTGCAATTGGTACCACAACATTTTCGGCACAATTTATTTAACATATTCACGATATATAATATGAGAACTACTGTAGGTAGCCTACCATTATTCACCAGAAAACTATTAAAATAATCTTAACCAAAGAACCTTGGACACTGAAATAACATTTGCTGGTTAAAAATGCCAAGAAATGATGTCTAAGCTTAGACAGGACCCTGATACTTATACTTCTTAGAAATACTAATCTTTTAAAAAGTTTACTTTGGTAAAAACAAAAACCTCTACTTGTCACCACTAACCTACTTTTAGCAAAGCCACTCCAACAGCTTCCTCTCTCTCCAACACCCCTTTCTCCCCTCTCTACACTCTTCAGGAAATAGGAAAAGTAGAAAGTAGCTAGGAGGTACAATTGTAAAGGCTTATCCCTCAATACCTTCACCTGACCTGAAGACAATTTGATATTCATCATGGGAGAGCGGCGCCCCCTGAAGAACTTTTGGTATCTTCTGAGATGCCTGCAAGGCCTTGGCTCCTTTCCTTACCGATGGAACCAATCTACACAGACTGTTACACTGGAGTTTAACACACCATTGTTCTTGTGGTCTCTCTTCACCCGCATCGTTGTCATCAGTTCCTTTGTTGCATTTTCTAAATACTTTGATTTCACAGAGCTTCACAGCATTGGTCATATTATCTCCACAATTACGTACATTGCTCTTCAGGTTAGTTCCAGTGTGAGCTGTATCGTCAGCTTATGTGTTAGTTCAAGACTAGTAAGTCTGACCACTGTCCTTAACAAAATTTACTCCCAGATCTCAGAAATTAATACAAATAATATGCAGACCAAGCTGTTCAACTTCTCTGACCTTCTAAACCTAATGATGATATCTGTGGTTGGAGTTAATTTAATAACAGCTGTATTTATATACATATATGCCAACGAATCTCTTATCGAAGCAGGCCTTTACATATTTTATTATTTCATTATTGTGGGTGACTTTCTTATTTGTATGTTAATGCATAACGAATGTTTGAAGTTACTTGGTCAGAGCGTACAAATAAATAGTGAGTGGGCAGTGAGTGACGTGACTGACTGCCAGACAGAAAAGGACATAAGCTCACACACCAATAATCAGTCACCCTCCACAATGTTCAAGATGATTCGTCTTGAACAACAACTATTGAAAGTAAGTGGCGTTTTTATTGCAAAAATCGTATATATTAATCAAGTAGCTATTATATGGGGTTCCTATATTTCTATCCCAGGGTGTCAAAGGAGAGACTATTCAAAACCAGTTATAAAATGTATTTCCTTCTTTTTAGTCATTATTACTAAGGGACCAGATCACGAAAACCAGCAGCCACTGCCAGAATACACTCGACGACCCCAGCCATATCACCGCGCAAGATACACCTGCACTCATCTAGACTCTAGATTATACCAAGACATTGCGCAGTAGGCTACATGAAGGAGGTGGACCAGAGAGAAGTAGATGTGAGCCACATCTCCTTGATAAGTTCAAGACTTATTGCGATCCCCCAAGGCCTGTAATACCTCTTAACAGACTTAATGTTGAAAGTGTGAATTAGCCCAAAGCCCCTCCGGCCAGAGTCACTCTTCAACATAGTACTTAATATTGTCATAAGGACACCCTAAGACTTGTTGAATCGTCTCACTCTTGCCCTACTTTGTCTAATGCTCTCGACGAAGTTCAGCAAGTGTGTGATAGTCCACTAGTCGCCACTAAGCAAACTGCCTTACCTCTTACTCCTGGAAAGACGTTGGTCAGTCCTTTAGTAGGAGAAGCAGATATTTCCCCCAGGTACAGCGTGAGTGAGTGTAGGAAGACCAGCCGCAAACCGAGAAGGAGAAGTGATATTGGAAGACAATAATGAAAGTTGTTTGGGCAAGAAACTAACTCTTGAATGTGAGAGGGACCTAAGTGCCGCGAATCCCTGTCCCAGAGCTTGACATTGTGCCAGTGTAGCTCCGGACAGAGCTGTGGTGGTCAAGTGGTGAGCACGCTCGCGTATGAATCTGAAAGACCCGGGATCGAATCCCTGCCACGGCGGACATTTAGTGGGTGCGGTAGTACGTCCTAGCATGTTTCACATGCTTGCACCCAGTCAGGGGACATCCTGACGACGTATACAGACTAAACACACATAACAAAGCCACTCCAACACCTTCCTCTCTCTCCAACACCCCTTCTTCCCTCTCAACACTCTTCTCTGAGCTAGTGCAGATAAAAATGGCATGGTCAGTCCTGTAAAGAATCGTAAGATTCAGAGTCGTAAAGATTCCAGGACGAGCTCATTAGCGGCGGATCCCCAGATCGACCGTGGTGATTGTCACCTAAACATCTACAAAAGTACAAAAGCTAGACAGCCCTCGATGCAACTTCAATCCAGTGCCAAATTCATTCTCCCAGTGCTCTCCTCTACTAGACTCCTGCTTTACCTCTTCCCTTCAATTTGCCCTTTCGATATCCTGTTTGTTGGTAAATAATTAACACCTATCCTACACTGGGGATCTATATACATATACAGTACTTCCTTGAATTCGGGCTCCCGAATTCATCGAGTAGGAGATATAGATATAAGATCACCCTATTATATTATACACACCCCCACACGTCAATCGAGAATACTTGCAGCAAATCTGAGTTTATTAATTCCTTAGCACTCAGGTTCATATCAAAATAGTGAAGTCTCGTTGCAGAGTTAAATGCTTTTCAGTCACTTGATCTAGACTGTTTGTTACGATTAATGAAGTTTGCTTTCATTCTTGTGTTACTCATTAGTCTATAAAGACTTTGTGCTCTAATGCAAATCTAGTTAAAGTATTGTTCCGTGTTAACTTTAGATCGACCTTCATATTGTCCTTGAGAAGTATTCTTCTATTGTAACTTTTTATCATTCATAACTAGTATTCCACTATATATATTCTTGAACATACTCTGCCGTATTTTAAGGACAATTTACTTGTATTGGGACCTATTGTCTCCATTATATTTGATTTAACCATTACTTATCTACGAGTGCTATTGTCCATGTTTGAGACTGTTTTTGATATCGTGTTCCCTAGTTGCTAAGAATAAAAACCTTTGTAATCTTTCCATGTGTTTATGTCTATTGCTTGTTATTTGTGTGGTGATTTGGTGAGATAAGGTCAGTCCTCGTCCAGTGGAGAGGTACCTTATTTGAAGATAACTACTCATTCCCAGTCCGGGAATAGCAATCAGAATATACCTTGTTTCATAGAAACGTGGCATAACAAAAAGTAAACTGTTTTTTGTGTTCGTATATTGGTATTTCTCTTTCCCAGTTAAAAACCCTACATTGTGTTCTTGCCCTAATAATATAGGCCCTTCAATTACTAAATAATACACAGTTACATTTATGTTCCACGGTTTTTATTATATCCTTTGGTACAGTGGTCTAAGCAATTTAACTTTGTATAAATTTTCCTGCAGTCTTTCTTATGTTAATTCCAATCTTATGCCCAAATGCTTCCGGTGTGATACTCTGTTGTATCCTATTCGTCATAATTATTTCCATTTCCCCTCATGAAGGTGGAAGAGACGTTGACTCTTCTACCTCACCGTTTTGGAGTTCAAGTGACCATCTCCATAACCTCTTTGGCCGCCATGATCACCGCCAATCTCTACCTCATCATCCGAGGTCATCTGGCCATGATGTTTGGTGTCATCAACTGTATGGTCGTCATCTACTACTTGTGTTCCACCTCACAACGCTACAGCAACCAGGTAGGCCTACAGTCAAAGATGTGTACACCCGGCGAGATTTCCAACTGGCTCATAGGTTATGATATTTTAGTTACCGTATTAAATATTTTTGTGATATGACTCAGCCAGAGCTCGAACCCAGGCCAGTAGTGCAGCACTCCAACACCTTAACCACTAGGCCACCGAGGAGCTTAAAAAGTAGTGGCTTCATTTGGAATCAGATTCCATCCACCACCACCTGCTCCGACTCATGGTCACGTAGCTTGATGCCATACACACATACACCTCACGCACAAACACTAGCAGCTATAGTACTAGAAAAGGATACTTGTAATCTGGGGCATATTTAAGGCCTCTCTGAATAAACAAGTAGAGCCCTAACATATATAATATTTTTGTGATATGACCCAGCCAGGGCTCGAACCCAAGTCAGTAGTGCAGCACTCCAACACCTTAACCACTAGACCACTGAGGAGCTTATAAGTAGTGGCTTCATTTGGAATCAGATTCCATCCACCACCACCCGCTCCGACTCGTGGTCACGTAGCTTGATGCCATACACACATACACCTCACACACAAACACTATAGCAGCTAAGTACTAGAGAAGGATACTTGTAATCTGGGGCACATTTAACCCCTCGAGTACCAGCGACGCACGTTATGCGTCGGCAATGTATGTAACGCTAAACCCCAGCGCCGCATAGGGTGTGTCGCGGTTAATTACTCCGGTCCTATGGCACCTAGAGTGCTCAGATTTGTATGGTAACTGCGTAATTACCCCACAAAAGAACGTTGATGGTTGAAAACCCTCAATGTCCAGCCGTGAGCGTGCAAAACAGTTTTTTGCATGTCTTTGCCTACCCATTTCCCCATGTTAATTCCGACTTCCGGGCGCCCCGTAGGATCCCTTAATGACCTAGGGGATTGTTGTTTTTTTCCTTAATTTTTAACCCATTCCAGGGAGAACATTTTTTTTTGACAACCTGCCAGGAGTGTACATTTATATTATATTGCCTGGTGCTCAGTGGGTTAAGGACTCTCTGAATAAACAAGTAGAGCCCTAAAATATTTTAAAGATAATGGCAAGCAATATGTACAGACTTAACCTACCTACAAGTTTCTTACATAGCCCCCGGAGGGTAGCGTAGTATTGTAATCATTGTGTCGTGTCTGTCCGTCACTGCACTGAGCAGTGATGAGGAGAGCAGCAAAAACAATTTCTGGATTTTAAAAGTAATTTGAAGAATTATTTAGTCTAGCAAATTGAAGGTTAAACAGACCTAATTATATGTATGTACATCTATCTATCTATTGCCAGACACCTTGATCCCAGAGGTGGTGGCCACAAATGAATCACCCCATATTCCAAGACAATTTGTTCAATTATCTAGCTTGTTTCTGTTCACGGGGAGGGTCGCTAGCCTAACCACCCTTCAAATTACAGTAATGTAAACAGCAAAAACCTAAAACTGCTATACCCTGCCTGATTCTAAGATTTCACTATCCCCCGGTGGGCTGCAGGTGGACGAGGCTGTGAGGTTCCTGAGGGAAAAAAGTGCATGGACAGAGGACACTAAGCTCAAGGGTCAGGTCAGTCATACAGGTCAAGGGTCAAGTGAGTAACATGTCAAGGATCAGGTAAGAGATACTTGTTAAGGGTTAGGCGAGTGACAGGTCAAGGGTTAAGTGAGTGACACAGGTCAAGTGTCAGGTGAGTGACACAGGTCAAGGGTCAGGTGAGTGACACAGGTCAAGGGTCAGGTGAGTGACACAGGTCAAGGATCAGGTGAGTGACACAGCTAGGTCAAGGGTCAGGTGACAGGTCAAGGGTCAGGTGAGTGACAGGTCAAGGGTTAGGTGAGTGACACAGGTCAAGGGTTAGGTGAGTGACACAGGTCAAGGGTCAGGTGAGTGACAGGTCAAGTGTCAGGTGAATGACATAGGTCAAGGGTTAGGTGAGTGACACAGGTCAAGGGTCAGGTGAGTGACACAGGTCAAGTGTCAGGTGAGTGACACAGGTCAAGGGTTAGGTGAGTGACACAGGTCAAGGGTTAGGTGAGTGACACAGGTCAAGGGTCAGGTGAGTGAAACAGGTCAAGGGTTAGGTGAGTGACACAGGTCAAGGGTTAGGTGAGAGACGCAGGTCAAGGGTTAGGTGAGTGACACAGGTCAAGGGTCAGGTGAGTGACACAGGTCAAGGGTCAGGTGAGTGACATAGGTCAAGGGTTAGGTGAGTGACACAGGTCAAGGGTCAGGTGAGTGACATAGGTCAAGGGTCAGGTGAGTGACACAGGTCAAGGGTCAGGTGAGTGACACAGGTCAAGGGTCAGGTGAGTGACATAGGTCAAGGGTCAGGTGAGTGACAGGTCAAGGGTCAGGTGAGTGACACAGGTCTAGGATCAGGTGAGTGACACAGGTCAAGTGTTAGGTGAGTGTCACAGGTCAAGGATCAGGTGAGTGACACAGGTCAAGGGTTAGGTGAGTGACAGGTCAAGGGTCAGGTGAGTGACACAGGTCAAGGGTCAGGTGAGTGACACAGGTCAAGGATCAGGTGAGTGACACAGGTCAAGGGTTAGGTGAGTGACATAGGTCAAGGGTCAGGTGAGTGACACAGGTCAAGGGTTAGGTGAGTGACATAGGTCAAGTGTCAGGTGAGTGACACAGGTCAAGGGTCTGGTGAGTGACACAGGTAAAGTGTCAGTTGAATGACATATAGGTCAAGGGTCAGTTGAGTGACACAGGTCAAGTGTCAGGTGAGTGACACAGGTCAAGGGTCAGGTAAGTGACAGGTCAAGTGTCAGGTGAGTGACACAATTTAAGTCAGGTGACTAAAATATATTTCAGCCTTTATTAGTGTTATTGTACAGTATAATGTAAGATAGGGTGGCAATATTACATTAACCCCCTCAGTACCGGTCACATCCTTTTCATTATATTCTGGGAACTATTAGCCGATTTTATTCAGGTTAGGAAGGACATCTACCCATTGAAAGTCTACAGACTATCCCAATTAATCCTTTAAGCTACCATATATCTTTCCT
This sequence comes from Paralithodes platypus, assembly GCA_032716605.1. Lineage (NCBI taxonomy): Eukaryota > Metazoa > Arthropoda > Malacostraca > Decapoda > Lithodidae > Paralithodes > Paralithodes platypus. The sequence goes on from CM064511.1 coordinate 37,547,171, forward strand.
AGGCTTTATAAAATCTTCTGAAAGTGGTTGAAATCCAATTAGAAAGACGTCAACGGTACTGAAGGGGTTAAAAAAAATGATAAACAGAAAATGAATTCATTAGTCTATCCCTTGTATTTTTAAACATATCTTTCCCTTCGCAGCGCTTGATACCGAACGAATATTGCGGGTATGAGTGTTGAGACTATAGACTCCCATTTCTGAAAGTAACGTTATTTTTCAAGCTATTTCGTCCTTTAAAACGTTATTTGTCAAGCTATTTCATCCTTTAACGGCGCTATGAAGGGAAATAATTGATTAACCCCTTATGTACCAGGGACATTTTTAAAATTTTATTCTTGGTATATTTAGATGATTTTGTGCGGTTTAAGAAGGATTTGTGGTAGTAGAAAGGGTTAAAAGAGATATTTCAAGTCTGTTGATTGCTGAAGGCCCTTGTAAACTGAATAAAATAGTTTAACCCATACTGTACCAAAGGGTACTAGTACCATTAATGTGTGGGCGGGTGCCCAACCCCGAAAGGGGTTGAAATAGGGGAGCTATCCCCCCGCCAAAGGTGGCTTTCTAGGGCCTTTCCTAGCTGATGCTGAGAGGATTGGGTTCTAGTCATGTGGTGATGGGCTGGTCTATCAGAGTGAGAACTGAGCGATCTCTGCCATACCCATAGCTTACTCTGACTGTTCCTTTTACTTATATATTTTCTAGATCTCAAGTGACGGAGTCTTTTCCGTGGATTGACCTCCCAATCTACCAAGATTGGAAGCCAAAGAGTCACATTTTTCCTTTGCCCCTCAACTTTCTCTTCATAATTGCTGAGGGGCACAGGGCCCTTCCTCAGCTCCCCGCCATGGAGTGGCTTCGGTCACCCAGGCTTTATTGTGGTCGGCAGGGAGGGTTCTGTGGGGGCGCTCGGTTGTGGCCTTGCGGCTGTTCGGCCAGGCAGCTTGGGGAACAACAACAACAACAACCATTAATGTTGTTGTTGTTGTTCCCCAGGCTGCCTGGCCGAGCAGCCCCAAGGTCTCGAGCAAGGCCAAGGCCATAAACGAGCGCCCCCACAAAACCCTCCCTGCTTACCGCTAAAGCCCGGGTGACCGAAGCCACTCCAAGGCAGGGAGCTAAGGAGGGTGCGAAATGCCTGGGAAACCAAAGCCCCACCCAAGGCCCTGTGCCCCTCAGCAATTATGAAGGGAAAGTTGAGGGGCAAGGGAAAAATGTGACGCTTTGGCTCCCAATCTGCCAACTTCTAGGTTGGCAGTAGGGAGGTCAATCCACGGAAAAGACGCCGTCACTTGAGATCTAGAAGATATATAAGTAAAAGGAACAGTCAGAGTAAGCTATGGGTATGGCAGATTGCTCAGCTCTCACTCTGATAGACCAGCCCATCACCACATAACTAGAACCCAATCCTCTCAGCAACAGCTAGGAAAGGCCCTAGAAAGCCGCCTTTGGCGGGGGGATAGCTCCCCTATTTCAACTCCTTTCGGGGTTGGGCACCCGCCCTCAACCATTAATGTACCCTTCAGTACCAGGCAGTGTGGCCAAAATGGCTTCAGAGGCAAGAGAGAACATCCTCCCACCTCAAAAGTTGGAGGAGCACTGACCCAGCTAGCCTGTGGAAGCGTGGAACAAAGCTAAAAAGTGTTATCAATGCCACAGAGCAGTGCGTACAAGTCATGGAACCAGGTACCGCTCGATACTGGCAGTTACAGGGACCGCATATTACTGACGGCTGAGAGCCGTCGCTGGTACTGGAGTGACTTTTATACTGACGACTCTCTTCAGTCGCTGGTACAGGAAGGGTTAATAGTAGCCAGAATACAGTTAGAGAAATGTAGCCGGTACAGAAGGGGTCAAGAATACCACCCTATATAGTGGTATTCTTAAACAAGTCTTTCCCTTCGCAGAGCCGTTAATGGACGAAATAACTTGAAAAATTACATTACCTTAGGATATGAGAGTGCAAATCCGTGTAATCTCTGTAAACAACACTCATTCTCACAATATTCGTGCGATATTAGGCGCTTCGAAGGGAAAGAAATGTTCAACAATACTTAACAATACCACCCTATTTGTTTTTCGCCAGACGTACCGGTTGATCCAGTACCTGCAGACGACCCTTGGGAAGGTCAACATGGGGGGATGGTACACACTCAACAACGCTACTCTGGTCTCGGTTAGTACATTATCCACATTCACAGACTCATTAACCTCTGAAGTGCGCATGGGGGTAATTGGAAACGTCCCCCTGTGCTGACGTATTTGAGGTGTTTCCGTCACTAAAATATTCATTGTGCCATTAATAGCATTAATATTTATCCATATGCGCCTATTATGGGTTGATTATAAAGGTATTAACCTGAAACAACAATAAAACGAGTGAAAACAGCGTTTGGATGGTCAAAATCGGAGATATAGCCCGCGAGTTGTATAATGTATGGGTGAGGCAATCTGCTTTCCCGCCAATTTCCCCCAAGGCCACTGAGACGCAGTCGATCGATACTCTCTCTCTCTCTCTTGCACTCGCTTGCTATCAGTGATGACCACACCCTCCAATCGGATTTCTAATGTTAGCACGAAAATATACCTCAGAATAAGGGAATAACAGAGAAAATAGGTGATAACTGAAGGAGAGGAGGAAAGTGGGGAAGGAGGGGAGGTAGAGGACTGAGATTTTGCATGGCCCAGGGGCCAAAAAAAAATAAAAAAATAAAAAAAAAAAAATATAAAAAAATATTTTTTTTTCGATGTCAAAAGTTGATTTTTATTTTCTCTGACTCTTAAGAGTCTTCCCGCAGTGCGCCGGGGGAACTCTTAAGAGTCTCCCCGCAGCTCCCGGGTTAAGGGGAGTTAGCTTATTTTTTTAGTGTCATTTGTGTTTAATAGTACAGTATGTATATTATTTCCACATAGTGATGTTGATCAATTCTTTTAAGCTTGGCCTACATTTGTTAGGCTTACATTCATTAGAAAGATGCAGAGTTAGAGGGGATATGATAGAAGTGTTCAAGTGGATTAGTGGGATTAACAAAGGGGACATGAAAGATGTACTGAAGCTCAGCGATAGCTTAAGAACTCGAACAAATGGTTTCAAATTATATAAATTTAGTTTCAGAAAAGATATATGTAGGCAAATATTGGTTTGGTAACAGAGTTGTAGACGTGGAATAGGCTACCGAGTGATATGGTAGGATCGAGAACGATAGGGAGCTTTAAGATAAAATTAGAAAGGCATATGGACACAATGGGTTGGATGTGAGGGGGATCTGCCAGGTGTGGGCCAATTGGCGCTCTGCAGACCCGTTTTCCCGTGTTGACCTCTGACCGTTATGGTGAGGTCAGTCCTCATGGTATTAGTGAGTTGGGCCTATAATTGGACCTTGTAATTGGGGTTGGGTGTGAGAGGGATTTGCCTTGTGTGGGCCGATCGGCTTTCGGCAGACTCCCATTTTCTTATGTTCTTTTTCTTCATATTGTGTCGTCCCTGTTTTGGTTTGTATATTTTGCAAGTTTTACATTATATTGTTTTAGTTTGCTCCCTAGACCACTTTCAAGCTTAAAAAGGCACTCCCAAGACACCCCTTCGAAGTAAATGTGTATATAGCCTACATTTTTCGGTAGAAATATTTGGCCATGAATATCAGGTATTTGTCACGAATCGCTAGGATCAAGTTGCCCGGGCTTGACATCTACCAATAATATTTTAACAGCGAGAGCTTGAACCACCGACTCTTTGATCAGCAGCTGACCCTCTACTGACTATGCCACATCTATGTATGATTATATTATGTAACTTGGTGGTCTACTGGTAAAGATTTTGCCTCTAGACTAATAAACACTGGGGCAGAGGGAGTTCAAACCTACATTCGTGCCTCTATAATGTGATTGAATACCGAGATATAAATGGTATTGGTAGTCCGCCCATCCCATTACTTTCAGACCACAGGAGAAAAAAAATGGGTTGTACAAAATGAATAAATACATAGCCTAATTATTGTGTGCTCCAATGTTACTCTTGTTGTCAGGTGTCGAGCCTTATGGTGACCTACCTGGTGGTGATGATGCAGGTGGGGTGGCAGCCAGTGGATTAACTCATCTCCACCACTGCTACTACTACTATACCATCACCACCACTGCTAGTACTACTATATACTATCACCACCACTGCTACTACTACTACTATACTATCACCACCATTGCTACTACTACTATACCATCACCACCACTGCTAGTACTACTATATACTGTCACCACCACTGCTACTACTACTACTATACTATCACCACCATTGCTACTACTACTATACCATCACCACCATTGCTACTACTATACAATCACCACCACTGCTACTACTATACTATCACCACCATTGCTGCTACTACTATACCATCACCACCATTGCTACTACTACTATACTATCACCACCACTGCTACTACTACTATACCATCACCACCACTGCTACTACTATACTATCACCACCATTGCTGCTACTACTATACCATCACCACCATTGCTACTACTACTATACTATCACCACCACTGCTACTACTATACTATCACCACCACTGCTGCTACTACTACTATACCATCACCACCATTGCTACTACTACTATACTATCACCACCACTGCTACTACTATACTATCACCACCACTGCTGCTACTACTACTATACCATCACCACCACTGCTACTACTATACAATCACCACCACTGCTACTACTACTATACCATCATCACCACCACACTACCAGGTGGTAATGATGCAGGTGGGGTGGCAAGCAATGGATTAACTCATTATCACCACTACACTACTATTACCATACTTACTATATTATACTATCACCACCACCATCACAATAACACAACTATAGGTGGGGGTGGTGGGATGGAAACCAGTTAGCTCGTATCACCAAGAAGACCATGCCCCACCACCACCACCCCCACAGCACTTCATGGAGGTGGGGACACAGTTGTGGTGACAACCAGTGGGATAATCCATCACCACCACCACCACAACAATGTAGGACACTTCAATACCAGAAAGTATATTAATAATATTTACAGTATATTGAATAGTTACAAGATATGGACCAAAGTATATGTAAAATCCAAGTGTAATCCTGATGTATTTTTGAGTCTGGAATAAAGTATTATTATTAATATTTAATATTTAATATTATTATTATTATTGGTTCAAACCTATGGCAGGGAACCCCTATTGTAATCGTTAAGATTACCTTTCTTCCTATTCTTCCAAATTATTCTGGCACACCAGTTTATACACATTAACTCCGGAACCACTTGTCGGATCGCGACCAAACTTTGACACAATGTGAGTTTATGTATTGGGCAACTTTTGATATGTTAAACATCCAAAATGGCTGGCAGACACGCCCATGGCAGCCGCATTTCCGAAAAATGTATGACGTAAATATCGTCTCTCCCACTCATAGGAAATTATTGTGCTTTGGTATATGGACTCAACTACCAATACTCCACAAATGTTATAGACAAGGTTTTACCCTACAGGTGTTTTATTTTTAGTCATCTTAACCCTCTCCGACATATGACGTAATTTTGAGCCTATTAGGGATACTTTAAAGCCTTTATTACCATCAGGGGTATTTAGAAACCTTTAGTTTAGTTACTTCAACCTCTGCAGTTGTCTTTGAGTTAGCTGTGGGCAGAAAACTAATTTTAGAGAGGTAATTATAAGAGTGAGAGAAATCCATTTCTTATTGCTAATCTGGCAACCTCTGTCATATGAGTCTGAAGGGGTTAAAAAAAAAAAAAAATAACTTGAAAATCCGTATCTTGAAAACTACACGGATAATCAGCCATTTTTGCGTAGTTGGGCGAGGTTTGTAATTCTGAACGTTTTGGTAATCAAAGAATAGAAATTGGTGGAATAGTTTGGCCGCAGCACTGAAAACTGTCTATTATACCAGTTTTTTTTACTGGAGTTGATTGGATAAAGGTATAGGTTCTTACTCGACTGGAGAAACTATAGTCAGACTACACATGCACAAAAGTCATAAAGGATAAATATAATACAGAGTACACACAAGTTTTCTTATTAACCCCTACTGCACCGTAGGGTACAGTAATAAAGTCCCCCCCAGTCCCAAGCAATGTGGCCAAAATGGCAGGATAGAACAACCTTACACCTCAAGAGATGAAGGAAGACTGGCTCTCCCAGCTAGCAGAGGCTAGGATATAAGCTGAGAATTGTTGCCATATCGAGAGCAATGCTCAAACGATCGTGGTACTGGCAGTCACTGCCCGATACTGGCAGTCACTGCCTGATACTGGCAGGCAATGCCTGATACAGGCAGTTACAAGGAAAGTACATTACTGACGGCTCCCAGCCGTCGCTGGGACTGGGGAGTAACTTATCTACTGACGGCTGGTAGCCGTCGCGGGTATTGGACGGGTTAATGATCACTTGATACAAAGATAGCAATACACTCCCAAGATATATAATACACCGTTTACATGGAAAAATAACAATAATATAACACCAAGCACGGACGAGGATCCATGACGAACTTAGAGAATCCACTAGCACTCCTATTCTAACACTAATTCTGTTGATCAACTTGATCTAGTTGTTTTTTGGCAAGTCCTTTCTTCTGACTTCGTCGGGCCGCTTAAGTGGTCCTGCCGTGTGATCAATGGAGGGGGATTTACAGATGGACAATTTGGTTTGGGGCCTTTAATAGTACTGTAGTTCCTTATGTCATGACACAGGGGGCGTACTATCGGATTAACGCGAGCATGAGTGAGGACATGTCCCGCACTATGGTTGCTCGACTATCCTGACCTTTATAATAGTCAGTGATGAAGTTCTGTTTCGGTACTCTTGGATGTGGGGTCTTTAATGAACAGTCACTCAAGTCATGACAGTAACTGTTCATCAGGCGAACATGGGGGGGGGGGGAAGAGAAAAAAAAAAAAAAAAAAAAAAAAAAAAAAAAAAACTATGGCCGTACTATCTTTGACCTTTATAAGTGTTCAAAGAACCATGGCTTTGGCACATATGATGCAAGGACTTTATATGCAGTGCCGTTTAAGTGACGGTATGTCGCAAAGCCCGGACTACTGCACTGGATTTGCCATGGCAAAGATTTCTCCAAGTGTTGAATTGATATGAACCCTCTTCGACATGACGCAATTTTGAGCCAATTAGGGATACTTTAAAGCCTTAGTTACCATCAGGGGTATTTAGAAACCTTTAGTTTAGTTACTTCAACCTCTGCAGTTGTCTTTGAGTTAGCTGTGGGCAGAAAACTAATTTTGGAGAGGTAATTATAAGTGAGAGAACTCTTTCTTATTGCTAATCTGGCAACCTCTGCGTCATATGTGCGTGAAAGGGTTAGGAGTGTATTAGGGACATGTCCTTATTTCCACTTTTTAATGTCAAAACTGCAAGCCTAGAAAAGATCCTAATGTACCTCAAGCACTATGGTGCGAGAGACAATAGTTCTTAAATAGGGAAAAGAACTCACACAATTTGGTCTACAGCCATGGCATGTACACTCAAGGGAAAGAGAGGGTAATTCTTGGACTCAAGCCTCGCATGAAAGTCTACTCGAGCCCTTAGAATGGCTGACTCTACCCTGTGCAAGTCGGGATGGTCATGACTTGTGCTGCGATGTCCCAGATACGGTGGTTGAGGGTCAGAAGGTCACAGGTACTGGGGGGTGGATTAAGGGGGTTTTAGGTAGACCGGGTGTCATGCACTGTGGGTGTCCCGCGTCGACTCAAGTCATACGTACGGTAGAGATAAGTAAGAAAAATAGCTTCTTCAAACATCCACAAAAGGTAAAGAAGCCTAGCTAAGAGGCTGCAGTGTTCACCATTCTCAAGCTGGCGTAAGGTACGTCTATTGTACATTCAAATTTTTTTAAATTGTGCCTTGTTGAGTACGCATGTTTTTGCCTGCACCCTCGGCTAGAGCGTCAGGCGGAAATATTTGAACGCCTGGGTTTTGGGAGTTAAAACTGCTAATATTGTCCTAAAACGGTCTTACCGGTATATTCAATTTCCAAACACAAATTTCACAGTTCCTCTCAATCAGTTATAATTAGCTATTCATTTTTATAAACTATGATACAAATTTCTCTTACATAGGGTAAGGTAACCAATAAGTACGCAAAAAACATGGATAATTTCCTTTCGATGACTGTACCCGTCTCCCAAATTTCAGAAGCGTATCCTATTGTCTCATATTATGCAGGAATGGTTGTAGTTTCATGTGACACAAAGTGTTTGTGAATATTCCTATTCATTGTTTGGAAAAATAGGCTGAAAGTTAGTGCGTACCCATTATTCCTCGGCCCCCTAAACGTACGCGGCCGGTCCAATAGGTACTAATGGTCCTTTAACTAACACTATTAAAATGTAAAACTTGCAAACAAAGTAAAACCAAAACTGGGACAAAGACAATATAAAGTCAAAACAACATATCAAAATCGCTATGTGGAAACCACGCTTACTAAAATAAAATTTTATGAAATGAAAGAACACAATCCACCACATTACTACGGGTGTACATTACTACATGAGCAAGTTAATCTGGTTCCCATGCAAACTAATCGCACATATAACAAGTAATTAACAACGCACTATCGTCACGTTCAGGGAATTAGTCAATTTGGGAAGTCCGGGACGTTCTGGCAAATATTACTAAACTCTGCATGTATAAAAGAAACTACAATTAGTGTTAAAGAAGAAAAGCAGGGTGGTTCCTCTGTACATATATATGTCATTCATTACTCTACTCAGCTATATAAGTATCATTGAAAGTCGACAGCCACAACAGGGATATTTTTAAAGCTTTTTCAACGAAACCTAAAACTTGGGATTATAATTTTTTTTCCTGCTGTATTATCATTTGTGTAAGTGTATAAGACTTTTAATGTGGACTGAAACATAAGATATAACCTCGTTACAGATTACACACAAAAAAAAATCAGCATAGGAAGGCTCGTCAACCTCAACAAAACACGCCTCCTAGTATTTATTCCTTTTAATTTTGTTTTTGTTTTTAGAAAATCAGTTACACCTGCCAGGATCTCTCTCTCAATATAACAATTTGTATGGGTTTCCCACGTATTATCTACTCTCACACCCAAGCACACATTCTCTCACTCATTCAACAATGTATGAGGTTACAATTACAAGTTATGAGGCCTAAATCAGGATTTTCATGTGCCTCTGAACTGAGCAATTGTGCATAAAAAATGTATACACTTTACCAGCATAATAAACCTATCTATCTATCCTCAACCCCTTCTGTACGAGCAACTTCTATAAAATTATATTCTAGCTATATTTAGACGATTTTATGCAGTTTGAGAGTTAGTTATGTAGAGCAGATTAACCAGACCACTGAGCTCCATACGGAACTCTCATAGGTCTGGCATGCAGTTTGAGAAGGATATGTGTTAGTAAAAAGGGCTAATCTAAGTGAGAGCTTGAGTTTATATGAAAAATGCATCAGGACTGCTCAAAAACACAAGATATAACCAGGGCTGGGTGCGTACCTATTGGACAGATCCCGCATACCAAACACCAAAAGGTACGCACTTTATCAAACGACATTTTATTTTAGGAAGTGGATAACTTACACCAGAAATGTTGTATTTTCAATTAGAAAAAGATAAAAGACATACATAATCTGTGGAGGGAATTTTGTTTGTGAAAACCAATAGGTACGCAGTGCTTGGTGCCCAATAGGAAGGCGCGTACATTCAGGGCACCATGCACTGCATCATACCTTCTGGACCACCCTTGGGGTAAATTGAATTGGATGGTACTCGGACAGTTTCAGCGAAAAGTGACTTATTCATCCTTGTAGTAGAGGTGGCCTTAAATGTCATGTAACGTGGCTTAAGACTCTCTAGCAGCCGTTTGAAAAAATGCGTACCTGGTTTTTGGTATGTGGGCTCTACATACATACATACATATATACAATTTTAAGACCGAGTGCTCCACACATACGTGCAGTTTCAGTCTCTTGTCCTAATAGGTACGCACCTTATTATAATGTAAAACTTGCAAAATAAACAAACTAAAACTTGGACGATACAAGATAAATGCAAAAGAACTGATAAAAATTGCTATGTGGAAACAACGCTTAATAAAATATTTGTTTTGAAATAAAAGAACACAATCCACCACATAGGGTGTACACAACTACATGAGCAAGTCAATTGTTTCCCAAGTAAACTGATCGCACACATAACGATGCACCTCGTCATGTTCAAGGAATTAGTCAATTTGGGAAGTCCGTCCCGGACTTCCCAAATTGACTAATTCTGGTAAATTTGTTCTGGTAAATTTTACTAAATTCTGTATGAATAAAGAAACTACAATTTATATAAAATTTCATATTAAGCTAAATTTGCAATTTGACAAGATATCAACAAAAGTACAAAAAACATATATCACTCACTAACAATAGTGCTATCGGGTAGGTACCTGTAAGCATAGCATGCTTCAAGTGACCCCTAACAATTACTACCCTACTAATAACCTACATTTATTGTACAAATAAACTAAGGAAATCGCAAAAGCAAGCAATTGATCCTATCGACAATGAATAGATACAGTATAATAAATAACAATATTTGAAAATATGAAGAAGGCATAGTAGATTTAAACAAGAACAATTAAGTATAAAGAATAATAATAATAATAGAAAACATTAAATATAAATACATACTGTACAGACAAAAAGTAAGCAGAGGTTATACAGTAATAGAAACTTCATGTTTGATTAAAATTATTGATATCAAATTTTAAGTCACAATAATTGACCTTAAAAAGATTAAATGTATGCAACAATTTACTTGCAAAATTTGAAAAAAATTGTAGTTTCTTTATTCATACAGAATTTAGTAATATTTACCAGTATGTCCCGTACTTCCCAAACTGACAAATTCTTTGAACAAGACGATAGTGCATTGTTATATGTGCAATTAGATTGCTTGGGAACCAGATTAACTTGCTCATGTAGTAATGAACACCCTATGTGGTGGATTGTGTTCTTTTATTTCAAATTTTATTTTATTAATCGCTGTTTCCATATAGCGATTTTGATTAGTTCCTTTGCGTTTATCATTTGTCGTCCCAGTTTTGGTTGTGTATTTTGTAAGTTTTACATTATAATTTATCTTGTGTTTCTGAGCAGTCCTGATGCGTTTTTCTTATACACTACATCACAGATTGTACCTGCAAATAGAAAAAAACAAAAATTATAATTTTCAATGAGAAAATGGGACATTAGACACTAAAAAAATAAAATAAATGCAACCCTTATATTTTCGTAAGAAAACTGTTTTTTACACTTTCACTTGTTTTTGTTGCTGCACCTCTTCAATCATACCATACTAAACTATTGATACCTGATGACATGAAGGCATAATGGTTAAGCTTTAAGATGAGACCAAATTTAAATGCCCAAGTGTTGTCATATCCTGTAGAGAGGTTTTTAAATGCCAAGCGAGTACCTATTGGTTACCTTACCCTACTCATAGCTATGAAACTATTATTACTCTCTCTCTCGCTCTCTCGTACACACACCCAATTCATGCCATGTCACTTAAAACCACTATATTCAAAACCAACAATTTATTGACATCTACGTATTCCCACTAAACCTACCATCTCATTTTCCAAAACAAAAACAAAAAATGTACAGAAAAAACTTAAGTGCAAGAGTAATAAGGATCATGTTAATACTGTCAGCATTAAAAAATTTCCATGACTTTATTGAGAGCATAGGGGTGTTTAGGATCTAGATTAGTAATACCTTTCAGGGAGTACAGTCGAGGGCTATAGTTAGTGTACACCCATTCAAACCTCTTAACTTTAAAGCCAAATTATCAAGCAGCTAGGCTACAATAATGCACTATATTGTCACGTTTGGGTTCGGTTTAGGTTCCAATGGGTGTACACTTATCATGGCTCGTGACTGTACAAGGAATTGGTCAAACAGTTGCAAATAACAGTCGAGGCATGTGTCTGGTGTTTCATGAACTCAGTGAAGATATTTCGTATAGCTTTCTTTTGTTAACCGTGCACTCCTTTGATTGACATTGTTACAGGGGTTTTACTGGACATATGCCATGAATCGCTAGACCTGAGCGTCCAAACTCTTGATATCTACCAATGGCACGGCCTGGGATCGAACTGCCGACCCTTCGATCAGTAGCCAGGCACGCTACCGACAATGCCACGGGCCCGTGGCATGTAAAATAGACTAGCTTTGAATAAGGAGGAATACTTCACACATTCCTGGATAAAATGTACAGAGCCAGGTATGGGAAAATAGCTCAGTATTATTGGAAAACATTGCAGACAGTACATATAGATTCTTTGATTTTAAAGTCTTTTCCTGTGATTCATTATATTTTATCCAGAAATATCTGACGTTATCGCAGTCCAAAATCAGCCCATTAAAATGGTATTAAAGCTAAATCGGAAATCCACAAAACCTGGATAGGTATGAGTCAGTCTTAAATGTTCATGAACTCTGTGGAGCGGTCATACATATTTCTTTTGTTAATCAATCTAAAACTAGGCTAGAGACCCACAAATATGGAGTGTATAAGAAGTTATAAATAATAATTTAAAAGGAGATAAAGCACTGATAAATTAAGAATTTGAAGGGTGTGTTTACAGTAACAAATTTGGATTCCAACAACATTGTAATATAATATACAAGCTAAGAAAAATAACAATAATAATGATCAAATAACAATAATCTGGTCATATATCTTTGTGAACACTGTCAAACTGAACAGGAATATTCAGGAAGATGGAACACAAATTGTTTCGCCAGTTTAACAATAATATTCTAGTACCGGATCAAATGTATGTAGATGTAAACATTATGCGTTTAAAAAAATAAAAATAAAATAAAATAAACTATTACATGGAATCCATGTTTTTTTTAAAGCAAATATGAAAAATGCTTAACTGAATGAAAAAATAATGGGATTGAATAAAGAAAATTACAAATTATCTGCAAGTCAAATCAAAATTACGACATTTGGGTTTGGATTAGAATGAAATTACAGAGCAGAAACATGAATAAAACACCTACAGACAGACAGAGATTTGGAATAGGAACAAGAAGTACCAGTAAAAGATAGGGTAAAGTAGATCACAGAAGGAAGTAACATGAAAACAAGTAGCTATATGATTTTCTGACTGTAGTAAAGGAAAAGAATCCATGGAGAGGGATGAGTAGGGCTTCGATATAATTAATTGGACCAGGGAGGGAGAGAAATATGTCCGTATTTGACTGGAGTATAGAAAAAGAATCCATAGAATGGAATCAGTACATCTATCTATCAATTTTGTTTTCTATCTATTTACTAATTTTTGTTTTTTTTATCTATTTACTCAGGGTCAATCCCAGTACATGGCTCTGATAAAAATAGTGGACCGGGAGAGAAAAGATATACGTACAGGCAAGTGATTTACTTTTCTCGAGTGGAGGAAAAAACCCTCCATGGAGAAGGTTCAGTACGAGGCTTCGTTAAGGGGGCCCACCTCGTTTTTTTTTTTTACCTTTCTCACCCTCTCTCTTTGGCTTGTATCCATTCGCCACCATTCAGCCTACTGTTTTAAGACGTTTACCACCATCTAGGTGTCAATATTTTATATATGACTAAGCCGGATTTCTCCATACAATGCTGGCGAGCGATACACCTGGATGGGGATAAATGTCTTAAAACAGTTGGTTGAATGGGGCCAAATGGATACAAGCCAGAGAAAGAGAGAAAAGGAGAGAAAGATAAAAACAAAAAAGCAGGAGACCCCCCTTACAATTAGTGGACCAGAAATTAAATGATAAACGTGATATTTTGACCATAGTAAAGGAAAAGAATCCATAGACATAGGGTAAAAGAAATGTACCGTGTGATATTTCTACCGGAGAAAAGGAAAAGAAGAGTGTGATGTTTCAAGTAGAGTAAAGCCGGTATCACACGAGCGCCTTTTCACTTAACATTTATCCTCAACACTGATCTGGCTGCTTATGAGGTCAACATTTAGAATATTTCGGTCACCTAAATTCATCTAGCATCAGTCTAGTTTCCAATACCAGTGCAAAATATTCCAGAAATGTTGCCAGAAAAATGTTAATCATCGAATGTTGACTATAAATGCTTTCGTGTGATACCGGCTTAAAGGAGAACCCAAAGAGTGGGATGATGATCAGTACATGGCCTCGATGGAGTTGGAGGACCGGGGCTTCTTGATCTTCTCCATGTTCTTGGTGATCATGTCGTGCAGAGTGGCGTAGTGGTTGCGGATCTCGGATAGTGTGATGCGCAGTGAGAGGTATTCCTTTTCGTCCAACTCTTCCACAGTCCGCCGGTAGTCATCAATGTGCGGGTACTTGGCAACCTGAGGAATAGGTAGTAAGGATAATTATCTCTCTCCCAGCATACAGAAAAACTTACTATACGGTATATAAGTCCGCATGGAGCAAGGGTGGCGGCCATTACTTGTATACGGGAGGCTTCTAGTTCGATCACCACTAGATGATTATCTTTGATATTACCCCCAAGGCCTCTCTCTCCAATGGCAAAAATCAGAGATGCACCATACCAGTCGCATTTACAATGTGAATGCTCGAATCTGAAGAATGATCGAGTTGATTACAATGATTACAGACAACACTCACGATAGCCACCCCAACAGTATAAAAACAGTGCACCTTGCACATTTCATACAAGGGAACTGTTGCAAAAGGCTTACTTTCCGACATTCACCGGATGTAGATTCACTGAAGAACAATAATTTTTTTACCCTAGTACATTTGCTATAAAAACAATTTTCTTTTGCTAGAAACATAATTAGGATTTTTAAAAAATATTTAATATTTCTTTCATGTGGGCCGGTATGAGCGGCCAAATCTCTAGACATGGATGCGCTGGTTCATATGGAACCCTGTGGTGGGAATAAGAGGGTGTTAAATTACATGTGTCTGTTGTATCGTTTAAGCGTACATTAACGGTACTTTTTCTATTCTATGTACACTACTGTACGGTGATCCCCCCACTGACGCGGTAGTACCAGTCGGGTGCAGTTCTGTTTGACTTTAAATCCGCTAAGTTTGGACAAAATAGGTACAGTGCGGTAGCAGGTTTCTCTCCTGACTGAATTGTTTCTCCCTCAAGACAAAAAATTTAAGAAAATCAAGATTCTCTCTACTTCTACACTCATGAATTCACTGATGAAAAATTAAGATCTAGATGCACGTTGCTTCGATTCTGTACAGCAAACCTTCCCAGACCTGAGGGAGTTCATCAAACTGGTATGGTACAATATCTTTACAATAAATGTTCAATAAAAAGGTTTGAAGAGCCCGTGAAACTGGAACATTACGTCAGTCGTAAATGTTGATTTCCACGTAGGCCCTGAAACATGTTCATTAGCAATGCGTCAGTGGCGGGACTACAGTGAAATGTTCACAAATACAGCTTTTAAAAACACCATCGATCTCTTCAGATTAAGGTCCAAGGAAAAATATGCGTTCTTACCAATAGAAAACGAGATGAAAATGTTACGAAACTTGAATCAGCTGCAACGTCAGGGCGCTTTTTTGATGCAATCGATGTTGAAGACTTGGGCTTGCAGCAAACCGAGAAGTGGAGGAGGAGAAACGAGAAAGCAATGGTGAAGAAAGAAAGAAGTGGTGAAGGATGGGGATGGTGGAGAGGAAGAAAGGAAGAGGTGGAGAGGAAAAGTAATGGTGGAGAAGGGAGCGGTGAAGAGAGGGAGGGGAGTGATGGAGAGGAAAGTGGTGGAGAGAGGAGTGGTGGAGAGAGGAAAGTGGTGGAGAGGAAAGTGGTGGAGAGGAAAGTGGTGGAGAGAGGAAAGTGGCAGAGAGAGGTAAGGATGTGGAGGAGAGAAGGAAGAAGTGGTGGAGTGAGGGAGGGAAGTTGGCGGATGGGATATGTTACGTGATTCGAGGCGTTGGAATGAGGCCGTCCATCCTGTTGTAACGATTACTAGGCGATCGATAATCACCAAGTATCCTATAAACAATATATTATTGAATTTCTGGTTTCCAGGTTTTATACCTAAATGCAACTTATTACGTTACTTATTGCATTAATTTCCATAAAACTGATGAAAATCCTGCCCAAAAGTTACTGTTTGCCAGCACCTGCACTGTTTCTACACACAAAAATATATGAAATGTGAAACAGGCTAATGAGTTAACTTCGAGAGCGAGACAAGGGTTTGTGGGCAGGTGCTGAATGGCAGAAACAAACATTGTTTTTCTGTTATATTCATTATTTCACCTACGGTACTTGTGTGTCATAACCGAATTTAAGAAAAATTGAATATAAGTCAAATAGTAGCGACAATCTGATCTAAGGATGATACACTTTTCAAACTCACAATACAAAGCACATTATCTGTGTTTCTCTTCTCATGTACAGTCGGCCAAATAAGTGATGTCGCGGCACCAAGTATATTTCGATCAATAATTGGTATCAGCACAATCTAAGCATTAATTGATCATTTCGAGTGAGATATACAAACATGTTTCTATTTTTACACACCCTATTCAACACCTGACAGACATTAATACAGCACACAACGAGCGAAATGTAATGACAGCGGCGACACAGTTTATTTGGCCAACCGTACTTATTGCAGTATTCCATGCAGCCTTGCTTTGGGCTGCATCACTATAGTCCGCTTTATTCCAGCTGACGATAGATGGCCGTGTCCTCATCTTGATTACTCCGCTATTACCAATATTTTGTACCGAACTATATTGTTCATTGTAAAAACTTTGCATTTATATGATATAAATTTGCATGTTGCATGTCATGTTGCAAATTTGATTTTAAATAATATTTTGACATTTAACATGTAGTTTCTTTATTCATGCAGAGTTTAGTAAAATTTACCAGAACGTCCCGGACTTCCCAAACTTGACTAATTCCTTTAACGTGACGATAGTGCGTTGTTATATGTGCGATTAGTTTGCTTGGGAAACAGATTAACTTGCTCATGTAGTAATGTACACCCTATGTGGTTAGTTAGTTATGTAGAGCAGATTAACCAGACCACTGAGCTCCATACGGAACTCTCATAGGTCTGGCCCGAAGGATTGGATCAGATTACTGAAAGGAGCTTAAGGCGACGCAAAAAACGGACGATAGGGGGGAAGGAAAATTACGGAGAATCGGTGGTGGATTGTTATTTTATTTAATAATTTTCATTTTAGTAAGCGTTGTTTCCACATAGCGATTTTGATAATTTAATTTGACTTTATATTGTCCTTGTCCCAATTTTGGTTTGTTTAATTTGCAAGTTTTACATTTTAATAGAGACATAGTAGCTTCATAGTAATTCATAAAGTATCGATAAATCAGTTGCTAAGGGATTCAGTTTACCGTCAGCTGGAATAAAATAGACTACAGTATAGTCAGATTTTAAAATTTAAGAGTGGGCTGTATAACCCGATCCCACATCTTTTTAGGTCTAGGTATCATAAGTTATAATACCCATAAGCTATAATACCCACTTTTGAGTGGTAATAACGGTAAAATTGCGATGTTGGCATTCAAGATACACAACGATCAGAGGTAGATGCGATGCCATAAATGTTTTGAGTATCCGACCCCAGCTTAGTGAGGATCAAATAGTAGCAATAGATTCGGTCAAAGAATAATGCAGTCACGGACACAATCTCTCACTCTGTTTAAAAAAAAAAAAAAAAAAAAAATCTAAGAGTCCACCCACCTTAGAAACTAGCTTTGCTCGAGTCATATAGTAACGAGAGATTTGGTCGAAGAATGACGCAGCCTCGGACTCCACGGTGCGGATCTCACCCAACGTCTCCTCCTGGATGCTCACACCAAAGTTGTTACCGTCCTCTATTTTCGGGATCATAAATGATACCCACATCTTCAGCTGCAAGAACACGTGGAAGGTGTAGTTAGATCACAAGTTAATATTTGTAAAATTCTTAACACCAATAGCCCCCAAATGTAATTTATGAAAGCATGTGATCCTCTCAGGATTCGAACCCAAGGATACCACATACAGAACTTACACGCTCTAACCATTACACCATAAAGAGAGTTAAAGGTACAGGACATGACCACGATTAATATCCATTTATCAAATACCGGTACTGGATATCAATCTAATAAAGTACTGGACCCAATTGCAATATGAATAGCCTAATGCTTATGAGAGAGATAAGAACATTTTATGGGGTACAGATCTCAAAGGACCGACCTCGCTACAAAATTTTCCTAAATTTACTGATATTTTCAATATTTTCTTAAAACCAATAAGCATCCAAATGAGATTAATGAAAGCATGCGACTACATACAAACATATATAAAAGCTTAAAGACCTTTTTGTCCACAGAGAAGTGGCTACAGTTTCATGTCCTAAATGGCGGCTCTCCAGGCGACCCTGTCAAGGGCTGCCTCTGTTGTCAAGTTCTGTATTTTGAAATTGGACCGGAGTACCTGATCCCACATCATTCTAGGTCTACCCCTATGTGCAGTTCCCCCCACGTTCACAGCTCGGCATTACTTAACCCAGTACTGACCATCCATTCTCTCCACGTGTCCAAACCAACTAAGTCGGTTTGTGCACATCACTTCATTAATACTCCTAATGCCTAGATGCCTTCTTAATTCTTCACTCGATACCACGTCCCTGAGGTTAACCCCACATATATATCTCACCATTCTCTTCTCATTCCGTTCCATTCTATTGAAATCCTCTGTTTTAACTGGCCACGTCTCCAAGGCATAGGGCAACGTACTCCTAACACACGAGGTATACACCTTCCCTTTAAGGTGAAGTGTGAGTCCTCTCATAGTCAAGAGTGGTAACAGCTCTCAAAATTTCCCTAGCCACTTCTGACTTTAGCAATGCAGCTAGCTTCAGCGCCACTTAAGGCGGAAACCGTATCGTCCAAATAGCAGAATACTGTATATTCACACTCCAGCGCTACACTGCCAAAATCAACACTAATAGGTCATTTAACACAAGGTCTCCCTTGCACACTGCACATTTAAATTCTACAATTCTCGTCAAAGGTCCTATAGCCCCACTACATCTCTTGTGTACCCAAACAGATGTATTATTGAATTGAGTTACTTCCCACCCTCCTCGTGAAAAACATGGGTACGGCTACTTGCGATTATACCGACAAGAGTAATAAAGTACCGTATCCATAAATAGCTTACTGGAAAGTATCGGTATCGGCAAAATTTATAGAATCGGTGCATCTTAAGTAATAATAAAACAATATAAATGAGGCAACTTTAAGTGAGGAGTGCCTGTAGTTGAAGGAGCATAGTGAATCAAGTAAAGGGAGGATGTGTGGATTATGTAGCCTGGATTCCTGGAGGCATTTCCGTCATGGCCATCCTTTAGCAGGGTTTCCCTAGAATAAACCATAAGCTTCCTATTCCCCAGGAGGGTGAAGTTTACACTGGCTAAATTACTAAAAACTTAAGTAAACTGACCAGATTAGCTTCCTCAACTAGCTGACAGATGAGCGGCTTGATAGTGTCGACCATCTTAGTGATGTGGGCGTTGATGGGGACGGACCCAGAGGGTAACACGAACACCTTCGCCCCCGTAACACCGTCCTCCTCACACACCTTGCGTTTCTTGCCAGGTGGGTCTCCATCGTGGCTGAAGTATACAGGAGGTGGGAAAATTATTTGTGCTACTATACCGGTACATTATTTACTGTTTTAATGATACTTTGTGAAGTGGTTATACTACTTAAAAAAGGCTATAAAATTAGAATTAAGATAAACTACGTTATACATCTAACTTTTACACAATTTGTTTCCTGCCCGGCGGATATCTATCGCGGCTGAATTTGTAAACAAAGCCATAGAGAAACAATATGGTTAGTGCTATATACTTAATGAGAACATTAGCCACACCTATCAGTATGAGGATTCGCGAAGTGCGGTGAGGGTGAAGGGTGTACTGAGTGATGAGTTCGCAGTCCGTGTTGGAATCCATCAGGGTTCAGTGTTAAGCCCCCTCCTCTTTATTATGGTCTTGGAGGCACTGTCTAGAGCTTTTAGAGGCGGACTCCCGTTGGAACTGTTTTATGCAGACGATTTAGTCCTAATAGCCGACAGTATGCAAGATGCTGAGGCCAAATTCAGAGAATGGAGGGAGGGCATGGCGAGCAAGGGTTTAAGAGTCAATATTAACAAAACCAAGGTTATGCATTGTAGATTGAGACCAGGCAATGCGGAAAAGAGCGGTGCATACCCATGTGTATTGTGTGGAAAGGGTGTGGGCGTTAACGCGATTCAATGTAGCATCTGTCAACGCTGAGTGCACCATGGGAATAAGCACTGTAGTAGAATAAAGGGACCCCTGCCGAAGGATAAGTCAGAAATAGAGAAATTTGAGTGTGTAGTATGCAAAGGCGAGCTTGTGTTAAGTGATGATCCTGTGGCTGTGAATTTTGGAAATGAATCATTGGAGCTGGTGAACAAGTTTTGTTACCTAGGAGATACCATCTCTGCCGGTGGTGGGGCCGAGGCTGCCACTGTTGCTAGAATTAGATGTGGCTGGGGGAAGTTCAGAGAACTGCTACCAATCCTGACCATGAAAAGAATGCCTCTCCCCCTGAAGGGAAAGGTCTATGCCTCATGTGTTAGAAGTGCAATGACGTATGCCTCAGAAACATGGGCCGTTAAAGTAGAGGATGTCAACAGAATGGAACGTAATGAGATGGATGTGTGGGGCCAGGCTATAGGATAAAATAACAAATGCGAAGCTGAGGAGACGTTTAGGTATAAAGAGTATAAGCGAGGTGATGCGTACAAGTAGACTGGGATGGTATGGACATCTGGAGAGAATGAATGAACAAAATTGGGTGAAAAAATGCAGGTCTGTGATTGTGGAGGGAGCTGCACCAAGGGGTGGACCGAGGAAGACCTGGGATCGGATTATACGTGCCAAGCTCAAATCCAAGAACTTGACAAGTGAAGCAGCCCTTAACAGGGTTGCCTGGAACGCCGCCATTAGGATAAGAGACTGAAACTGCACATATGTGTGGAACACTCAGTCTTAAAATGTTATGTATGTATGTGTATCAGTCTTGCTAAAGGACAGGTACTTAGGTTTCTTCTTTTTTTTTTGTAATAACCATACATTTCAATAGTTCAGAAATATGCTGCTCCTTATCTGTGGATCTAATGACTGGAGGACAAAGTCTGATAAGAAATCAACAAGTCAGGTCAAACTACTTAAAAAAAAAAAAAAAAAAAAAATCTATAAAATATATATAAAAAAAAAAAAAATCATGAAAGTAGAGTGAAGAGCTATCACATTAGCCTACACAAACTTCAGTACCCTATTGAAAGTTGTATTTAATCATCTATTTGAGTTATAGGTTTACGGATTACATTGACAAACCCTATGAGAGGTTTCTGTGATACGGTACTCAGTAAATACATATAAACAGTTATTAAAACAAATGATCACATCCGCGTCAATTTTAACACAAGCACAGCCATAAATATAATCCTCGCATGGTCAATTGCCAAGGATAGAGAACATTTTCCAAGTTAAATAGACGAGGAACTCCCGTAAACAGAACCTGCTTTAAATCCACAAGAAAATTATAATACTTATAAATATTAAGTCTTAGATATATGCATGTATGGCAGACTCGCACACACCCTTGGTAGTGGAAAGAGGGGAATTTCGAACAGCAACATCATAGCTACATGGAAGCCTCAGGTTCCAGCGGTCTACCGCGACATTCACACCTTAGCCTGCAGTCTACCGGGTCACTTACATTAAAAAAACAACCCAAAAGTTTGCTCAGCATTATATTAATGAATATAGTTTCATAGGCCTGGTGCGAGTATTAACCTAACCTAACCAAACAAATCAACCTAACCTAACCTAGAAGGCGGGTGCCCAACCCCGAAAGGGGTTGAAATAGGGGAGCTATCCCCCCGCCAAAGGCGGCTTTCTAGGGCCTTTCCTAGCTGATGCTGAGAGGATTGGGTTCTAGTCATGTGGTGATGGGCTGGTCTATCAGAGTGAGAACTGAGCGATCTCTGCCATACCCATAGCTTAATCTGACTGTTCCTTTTACTTATATATTTTCTAAATCTCAAGTGACGGCGTCTCTTCCGTGGATTGACCTCCCAATCTACCAAGATTGGAAGCCAGAGCGTCACATTTTTCCTTTGCCCCTCAACTTTCTCTTCATAATTGCTGAGAGGCACAGGGCCCTGGTTTCCCAGGCGTTTCCGCACCCTCCTCAGCTCCCCGCCATGGAGTGGCTTCGGTCACCCAGGCTTTATTGTGGTAGGCAGGGAGGGTTCTGTGGGGGCGCTCGGTTATGGCCTTGGTCTTGCTCGGGGCCTTGGGGCTGTTCGGCCAGGCAGCCTGGGGAACAACAACAACCTAACCTAGACCTAGTAGGTGGGATACAAAACTAACCCTTACCTACCAGATAGTGTGGGTTCCAAGTACCCAGTAAATAGGATAAAAAAACTAACCCTTACCTACCAGCTAGTGCGGGTTCCTAGTACCCAGTAGGTGGGATACAAAACTAGCCCTTCCCTACCACTTAGTGCGGGTTCCAAGTACCTAGTAGGTGGGATACAAAGCTAGCCCTTGCTTACCAGCTAGTGCGGGTTCCAAGTACCCAGCAGGTGGGATACAAAACTAACCTTTACCTACCAGCTAGTATTTAGTCCTAGTAAATGGGATACAAAACTAACCCGTAGCGGTAGACCGCAAGCTAAAGCAGCACCGTGTCATGTGCTTGTGGTGTAGTGTTGAGAGAAGAAATTATTTCTTGAGACCAAACTGAGTTAGCTCTCTGTGTTTGCGAGTCAGAAAAATATCAACAAGAAATGTCAGTCAGGTGAAATACAGTACAGTCCAACTTGGCCCATCAAATACCAACTGAGCCCACATAATTCCAACACAGCCCATTTTTTATTTTCAACTCTCCTCCTCACTGATGGCTCCTTTTGTTATTATATGCCATCAAGCTACCTACATATACCAGTTAGCTGTATTTGGGAGTAAAATGTGGTAGGATTGAAATACAAAAATTATCTATCTATCTATCTATTGCCTGACGCCATGATCCCCGAAGGGGTGGCCACGAACGAACCGCCCCCATGCACCTCTGTCCCCAGTCAGTCGACGCCCCTCCCCCCAACCAGCACCACCTTCGTTCATGTACTTCCTCACTCCATCCTTCCACCTCATATTCGGTCCACCTCTCCCCCTCTGTCCCTCCACCTCGCTCTCATACACCCTCTTAGTCATTCTCTCGCTTTCCATACGTTCCATATGGCCGAACCATCTCAAGTTGTTCCTTTTCACACTTTCCAGCACATCTACCTCCACACCACACCTCCTTCTTACTTCCTCATTAGTCTGTCTATCCCTCCATGTAACTCCGCACGCACTCCTTAAGTAATTCATTTCCACTGCTCTCACTCTTGGTCTGAGTCTCTCAACCAACGTCCATGCTTCGCTTCCGTAAGTCAGTGTCGGGATTACCACACTGTCATGCAAGGACTTCTTCACTTCCATACTGACCACCCTATTTCTTGTTACTGCTTTTAGCGTTCCTACAACCCTCTTCCCCTGTTGTACCCTCTCCCGCACCTCTTCATCCATAGTCCCATCTTTACTCAACACACTGCCCAGATACTTAAAAGAGTTGACGATCTCCATAGCCTGACCGTTCAGCTTCACCTCACACTCTGTGACTTCACCCCTTTCGAAGACCATAACCTTGCTCTTCCCCGTATTTACCTTCAAATTCCGTTTTTCGCACACTGTTCCAAACTCATTTACCAGACCCTGCAACTCCCATTCATTATCACTCATCAGAACTGTATCATCCGCAAACAGCAGTATAGGTAGCTTCCACTCAATTCCCTCCCTCTTCAGCGATACACCAACATCCACTGCTCTTGATAGTATTTCTTTCATAACTCCATCCATATATTATACAAAAATTATAACTTTCTTATTCTACTCTACCAACTGTAGGCTAAATAGAACAATTAATTACATTTAACAAAAAAAATATTAATTCATGAGTGACTGATAAAAAATGTTATAGCATACATCGTACATATTATACATAATAATTATATAAGAAGCAATAGATTAGACATACAATGTGATGCGAGACTGCTTACTTTCAGTAGATTTTCGCTGATCTTTGTCCACTGTTAAATTTGTCTCGTAGTTTAACCTAGATTTGTTATAGTTCCATCAAACTAAATAACTTTACTGTTTTCTCTGATTCATTAAGTTGGCCCTATACCATTCAAATACTACAGAAATCTTGAAAATTAATATATCGTGAATCGTTGTACCATTCATTTTCATCAAAACTTTTCTTATCAATGACATTTTTATTCATGAGATATACTGTATATGGTTGAATCAAACCACTAAAGTTTGAATCACTGATTAAAGTGATTTGATTCTAACATTACAGTACTTTGTATAAAATAAAACTAATTTTATTAGGTCCCTCTCTCTTTCTCTTTCACACAGTAAGTGGGCTGAGTTGGTAATCCAAGACAGGCAGAATTGGAAAAGGGCCGAGTTGGCCGTACACCGGCAGGTGAAATAGGAGTTCTATGTAGCCCCCCACCAGGGGTGCTTCCCTGTTCAATTAGTGCCTTCACCAGGAGTGCTGCCTTTGCGTAATCAAGGCTGACTCATACACACAAGCATGTATTGATGCCTATATTTCCACAGGTTTACATAAATGGTCTGAAGGCAACTATAATAACATGCCTATTTACATACTTGTTAACACAAATGGGCTCAGGCACAGGGATCTTGAGGTCAGAGTGAACATTGTTGAGGTTTTGGCAGAGGAAGGGCGACTCCTCCAGCAGCTTGTTAAAGTGGATGATACGCTCGGGGAATTTCTTCTTTACCAGCTCTTCTGCCTGCACGGGTAAAAGGAAGAGATTAAGGTTTCTCAGAATCGAAGGCATACTGAAAACATTTAAGTGAAAGAATAAATACAATAAAAGGATTTGAGAAACAGAAAACAAAAAAGTAACCGTGTGGATGGGACTCGATAGCCTTGGCGGGTAACCCATCTTGGGGAATAAACCCTAAACAAATTACCGATGGGCGACATGTTAATCGGTGGCGATCTCTATAACAGAAGATGGAACATTCTTGAGAATCAGAAGCATACTGTACTTAAAAATTACCATAATGTACAGTAATAAACTTTAAGTAAATATTTTGAAAAAAACTATCGTAGGATAAATTAATTACTAGTACAGTAAGTAAAATACCATTCCAAATTATACCTGACTGCAAAAGGAATTCTGAGAAATGGACAAAAGGATTAACTTTTATCATACAGTAGTTCTATTCAACAATATTACATTGAGCATTACCAGTATATATTGTTGTTCAGTCTCATTGTACCTAAAGCCTAAATTGAACATGCCCTTAAATATCTGTTGGTCAACTTTAGCAAGTTTTACAATTTAATTGTTGACACACTAATTCATAATTAAGTACAAACATTATTTGTCTTACCTTTTCCTTAACACTGCCCTTATAGGATTCAACCTGAAAGTAAACAAACAAAATAAATTAATTAAAATTTCAATTACCTGTAATCAAAGCATAAATATCAAAATAACTAGCACATAGGAAAAATTGTGAGATAATAATGTGCTAAAGCAGCTGATACAATTATATGATAATACTTGACAGACCCTACCTATTATGGGCTACACATTTGTGGTCAGTTCTTACAGTTTCTTACAGTAGATCCTCTGGAAAAAGGCAAACTATGCCTGTGTATCCAGCTCAGTACCAGTACTTGCACTGCTGCGGTCGTTCACGGTGTTGGCGGCGGCGATAGCAGACGCAACATTTTTACTATTCTGTATTTTTGTTTTATAATCAAACTTCAAATCTTGTCTTCCCCATGCTTTATCAAGATTACCATAATTGTTTAGTTTATGTCCTCTTTTTCTAGTTATTAAAAACGTATTCTATGGTGTATTATATGATGTATAGTAGCAATAGAACTGTTCAAATGACCTGGGAAGTGTATATTAAACCAAATACAAAACTTTGAGTAGTGCGCGGTATTAGAGTAAGTCCACGGATGTGTTGTTTACATTTTGGGTTTGGAGCGACCTGTTGCCTACTCTAAATGCTCCGTTGTATGCGTATTTCCTTAATTGACCGACAGGTGGCGTGCGGGTGGTGGCGGTCGTTGGATTTTAGGCCACTAGAGGGCCGGCGGTAAGTGTGAAATTACAAACCAATTATCTAGTTATTTAGGCTACTTTAACAATATTTATAGGTTTTTATTAATACCAATAAGTATTATTTGTGATTTTTGAGGTTCCAGATATTATATTTTATCTAAAATATGCGTAATTGTTAATTCAATTTGAATTTATTGTTCTCGAACTTTCGGTGACCCTAGAGGACCCGCGTGGGGTCAAGGGGTCATTCTCAGTGTTCTAGTTTCCAGCCAGCGATTAACATGTCTAACTTGTCTTGTGAAAAGTGCGATGGTGGAATCCAGAATTTCTATCATCGATACAAAGATGCAGCCGACGACCTCTACAACCTTTGTGTGAGCCATGGTCTTATTTTAGACCATACAAACTGTGAACAGTGTGGACAAAGTGCTTCCTTTGACTTAAACAAGAAAAGGTGGAGATGCCAAAAATCAATGGTGAACGGGAAACGGAAAAGAAACAAATGTGGTTGGTAGCGGTAGCCAAGTTGTATAATCCTGCTGAGCCTACTTCACAAGATGTCAATCAAGAACAATGAGGTAAGAGATATGTGGGTTTTTTTTTTTATAATTTTTTAATAATTTTTTTAGGTTAGGTTAGGTTAGGTTAGGTTAGGTTTGGTTTGGTTAGGTTACCTGAAAATTCATAGGGTCTCAAAAATTACAAAGGTTTTTTTAAGCATTTCCCTTTTCTTAAACTGCATAAAAACAACAGGGGTTGTAGGGGGTTGGTGGGAGGGGGGTGGGGGGAAGGGGGGAGAGGAGGACATAAACTAAACAATTACCAAGATTACTTTCAAACTCCCTTATTGATTCGGAATCGACTACATACTGGGGCAGTGCGTTCCACTCATTTACCACTCTATCACAAAATGAGTTCTTTGCCTTCTCAAGCCTATTTCTTTCTTTGTAAATTTTCTTAGAGTGTCCTCTCGTTCTTGTTCCCTCCCGCATCAAGAAGATACCTTCACACACATCCTCATCGTACTTTCCTGACACTATCTTAAAAGTCTCTATCATATCCCTCTCTTTCTCCTATATGCCAGTGTCGGAAGCCCCAGTGTCCTCAACCTCTGCTCATAGCCTGCGTTCTTCAACGTTGGTACCAGCTTGCTAGCTCTCCTCTGCACTTTCTCCACTGCTT
The DNA here is from genome assembly GCA_032716605.1 of Paralithodes platypus. NCBI lineage: Eukaryota > Metazoa > Arthropoda > Malacostraca > Decapoda > Lithodidae > Paralithodes > Paralithodes platypus. Next base: position 37,574,655 of record CM064511.1, read on the forward strand.
CTATATCCTTTACCATATATGGAGCCCACACCTGGTTCGCATATTCCAGGTGCGGCCTAACCAGCGCTGTATAGAGATTCCTGAAGATTTCTTCGTCAAGTGACACAAATGTCCTCCTTATCAGCCCTACAATTCTATTGGCTTTGTTTATCTTTTCCGCTAAATGTTCTGAGAAATTTAACTTATTGTCTATCACTACTCCTATATCCTTTTCTGCATTCACTTCCTCCATCGCTTCATACATACTGTATCCTACCTTGTCTATCTTGCTGGTCCCAATCCGCATGTACTTGCATTATTTTGTATGAAAAGGCATTAACCAATGCTCAGACCATCCCTTCATGCCCTCCACATCTCCTTGAAGCAAACCCATATCTTCCTTACTCCTCACTCTTCTATACAGCTTAGTGTCATCTGCATACAGGTATACCTCACTTCCATTAGTTATAACTTCAGGTAAGTCGTTGATAAATATAACGAACAGCAGTGGTCCCAACACAGATCCCTGAGGTACCCCACTTGTAATTTCCCTCCACCCCGAGCCTATTCCATTCACCAGTACCCTCTGTCTCCGATCTTTCAGGAAGGCTTCTATCCATTTCACACATTTCTCCCCTATATTATAGCTTCTAACTTTCTCTATTAACCTTTTATGTGGGACCTTATCGAAGGCCTTCATAAAATTGCAATATACCATGTCTATTACATCACCATCTTCTAGAATTTGCATCCAATCATCTACCACCTTAATTAGCTGTAGTACCGTCGACCTCCCCGGCAAGAATCCGAACTGTCTCCCACTGAAAAGTTGGTTTGACTTCATATGATCCATTATTCCTTCTCTAATTACTGTTGCCATTAGTTTACACACAACACTTGTCAAACTGACTGGTCTAGTTCTATCTCCTCCATAGACACCAATGAGCGAGAGTGAGTACTGTATACCAATCAGAATTATTTCCTGGTGGGATCACAGGTAAAATTGTCAAGTGGATACTGAGTATACAGCACAATTTCCTTCAAGTGAAGGAAATCCATAGCAGTAAATCAAGTCACACCCGAGCCTTCAGAGGTAAACAAAATCTTAGTTCCCCAAGGAATGGTGCTGGTACTCTTTCTTTTCTCATTCAAATTAATTACCTACTGTACTTGCAAGTACTAGCCACAGTACACCGTCATCCCTTGCAGATGACACAAAAATAAATGCACGTTAGGTAAATGCAGGAGCTGGTGGTAAACAGGCAAGACTATTATTCACACGTAAGTAAGTCAGTCTCTTTGTTCACCTAATAATAATAATAATAAATGTAATGGGAAGGATGTAGATTAGATTGGAGGAAATAGAAGAAGATATATGGCCAAGGAGTGTATGAATGGGGTGAGGGAGAAAAGCAGGTGGGCGTAAGAATGTAGGATGAAGCTAAATACAATAGGGATGAAATAAAGAAGAGTAGGAGAGGAGTGGAGAGATATAGAGAGAAATATAGGGCTGGGCCAGGGAAGGAAGTTGGAGATGAGAGTAACAGTGAGGGAAGTAGGAAGACAGGAATGGAAAATATATATGGAGAAGAAAAGCACACTGGGGAGGTATACTGGTAGATGCAAGGGGAGACAAAAATAGATGTTTTATGATGGTAGTTGGGGGGAGTTGAATTACTCTTTAACCCATACCATACCGTAGGATACAATAATAAAAGCCCCTGCAGTCCCAAGCACTGTGGCAAAAATGGCAGGAGACCACCTTTTCACCTCAAGAGATGGAGTAAGATTGGCCCAGTCACCCTTCAGCGGGTCTTATATAAGCTTATAAGTGTTGCCAGACCAGTAGCAGTGCTTACACAGTCGTGTTACCAACTACAGGGTTGTACAGGCAGTTACAAGGAAAGTACATTACTGACGAATATACTCGGGCCTGGGGAGTTACTTATCTACTGATGAATATACTCGGGCCTGGGACTGTAAGGGTTAAAGCCAGGGTAGGGGCACTTGAAACAAAAACAAAAGAACATGGAGGTGGAATGGGGAAATAAAAGAGTGCATGAAGTGCGAGGTGGGAGGGATGAGAGTGGAGACTTTAAAGCATACGGTATACAGTAGTGACTGAGTGTCAGTTCTATGAGGAGAGAGATACACTTGAAGAACTAAAGCAGTTAGTGGGGGAAAGATAATGGCCAGAAAGAAGGAGAGGATGATAGGATACATTTTATGCTAGGCTTTGTGACAGAAGAGAGGAAGATGCCGGAGTGGAGGAAATCATTAATGTAGTAGAGAGATTCCTGGAACAGATATGGCAGAAGAGAAAAATAGTAACAGCGGAGTAGGGGAGAAGAGGTGAAGAAGGTGAGCAGGAGGTAAGAGGAGACGAGAGGTGGAGAAGGGGGGGGGGTGTAAGAGTTGTGTTAGCGGGTGTACCATCCGCTTTGCTTACATAGTCGAACGCTCGCAGTTACATTCACGTTTAATTTGACTGCTGTTATTTGCCCCTGTTGGTAATATATATGATGATGACAATAAGTCATGAGGGATGAGGAGGGCTCTTTGCCCTCCCTCAGGGCCCTCAATCTATTATTGTATCCCACACCCCCCATGACTTATTGTCCTCATCATATAAATTACCAGCAGGGGCAAATAACAGCAGGCGTCTCTACATAACCCTGCTCTACATAACACGAAGCATTGTGTACATATTGACATATTGGCATTTGGTAGGTGATCGACCATGGACGAGTGCCCAGAATGAAAAGAGTGTTTCACTGGTAGGAGTACCGGAACTTGCGTTCACAGCGAAGATATGGAGGTGATAGGCTAAATCTGCACTAAAAGTTATAGATTAATACAAAAAATATATATATACCCATAGGCTAGGCCTAGGCTCGTTGCTAAACTCGTGATTGCACCAAAAAGTCAGATTTTCCTTTATTTTTTATTTATTTTTTATTATACTTTGCGTCTTTGCCAAAGGATGAAACACATTTGGTAAGAGTTGTAGGCTCGGTAAGATCCTGTGTAGCGGGGAAAACTTTTTCAGATGCCTATTTACTATACTCAAACCTTGAAACCAGTATATGAGCGACCCGGAGTCCTCGATTCTTGGCTACACTGCGATCCTTCGCACAGGCTTCTGTAAACACATTAGTAGCTGATATTGGAATTTGGACAGTTTGGTTGATAAGCGTGTATGACCTGTTTCACCTCCCATATCCATTCTCATTCTCTCTCTTTTTCCCTCATTCAATATATATACTTCTCTTTATTAATCATTAGATAAAGTGAATACATCCAGGTGATTTTGTTAAAATTAGGAAGGACCTTATATATATACAGTACTGTATACTGTATAATTATACCGGGTATATATTACCAGTCTTGCTAAGGCAGCCTCCCAGAAGCTGGGTGTGCTCAACCGCCTTAGAGGGTTCTTTTCCCCTGCACAGCTTCTTGCTCTGTACAGGGGCATAGTGCGCCCTTGTATTGAGTATTGTTCACATGTGTGGGGAGGTTCCTCTCACACCGCTCTCCTAGATAAAGTTGAAAGGAAGGCCTTTCGTATCATTAACTCCCGTCCACTCACCAACTCTGCAATCTCTCTCTCTCCGCCGCAATGTTGCATCTCTCTCGCTATTCTATCGCTACTATAATAATCAATGTTCCTCAGAGCTATCCCAGTGCATACCACATCCTTTAGGTAGGGCACGTGGTACCCGTCTTGCAACTCAATCCCACCCCTACTCTGTGCAACTCTCCAACCCAAGAGTGAAACGTTACTCTCAAACTTTCTTCTACTCAACAGCTGAGCTCTGGAACTCTCTTCCAGAATCAGTCTTTCCCTCTTCCTATGACTTAAATTGCTTCAAACTCCGTGTGTCCAGGCATTTTGGCTCGAACGTCCCTTGATTTTGGCCCTGTCACTCTTTCAACAATGGGGGAGGCACTCGCTATAGGCAGTTATGCCTTTTGCCTCCCTCAATCACATAGGAAAAAAAAATAAATAAATATATATAGTCTTGTTCTAAATTATCTCTCTCTCTCTCTCTCTCTTTCTCCACCTATCTATGTGTTTATATCTATCTATCTACTATCACATTCACCCCCGCTAAATCCATTAAATCCGAGCCAAGAACCTAACCTAACATAGGCTATCCCAACTAATATCACAACGATTGTTATAACTTATAACGTGTGAACAGTAGGATAAAACTAACCTGTCTCGCTGCCGGTCTAAACCCAGGTATTTTTTTTTTATTTTAATACCACAAATTTTCCGAGTGTTTTTTTATAAAAAAAAAAATTCATTTGAATCAATCAATATATAGTGTTTGTAATTAATTAGAGGCAACGCCCCCCCTCAACCCATCGTGTATCCAATGTACCCCACAATTTCCCTTACCTACTGTAAAAGCGCGATTCACCCAATAAATGGCACAATTTGACGCTGTATCTTCAGATTGATAGATAATGGGTAGGTTTATGCAAATCCTCCACTCAAACCATGCAAAACAACTATGAAACACTATATTCCTTGAAGAAAAAAACAAAAAACATGGTAAATAAAGCCGATGTAGTCTTGTTGTTGAACGTTACCAAATTTTCTTATGATCTTTAGAGCATATAGCCTAGATTCAATATTTATCTTCAAATAGGCCTATATAAAAAAAAATTGGGCAAGAATGTAGTTACCGGGTGTACCGCCCGTCTTGTTTACATTATGCGGATGCTCACCATCATGTTCCCGTCTATTTTGACTGCCTTTGGATACAAAAATACATTACCCTAACCTAACCTAGTATTATAGATTTATAAGTATTTATTTTATTATAAGTATTTATAGATGATTTATGTTGTATGTCGGTAGTGGTACACCCGGTAACTACATCCATCCCAAAATTTGTGGTATTAACTCCCCCAGACATATATGACGCGATCGCGTCATATGGGAGAGTGAACCAAAAACTCATATGACGCGATCGCGTCATATGGACTTATCTCTATACCTCTCCAATAAGTTTATGACGCGATTTTGCGTCATATGAGCTCAGTAAGTCCGATAAGTTACCATACGATAAAACCGTTGGTGGCAACCTCATTCACCTCCGATAATTCTAACGGCCGCAGTGTTGTTTTGAGTGTAGTGCGGGGCGGTGGCAATGATCCCGGGGCTCCCGCATCCTCGGACTTATTGGAACATATGTCGGAGGGAGTTAAAATAACATTGAACCAAACCCAGCTCACGTTCCGTTTATGGGTGCGCGACGGTCGGATGGTCTAAACCCAGCTCACGTTCCCTGTTTATGGGTGAACAATCCAACAGTTTCTCGTATTTCACTTATAGGCCTAGTGAATTTGCGACGGTACCCGGTAATTACATGTACACCAACAAAGTATCGTCCATATTAGTGAGTTGGGCATATGGTAACATTCAAGACAGCTAGAGCCGCCTCATTTACCAAGTTTCTTTGAATGGGATTTGCAGGGTCTGGTAAATGAGTTTGGAACAGTGTGCGAAAAACGGAATTTGAAGGTAAATGCGGGGAAGAGCAAGGTTATGGTCTTCGAAAGGGGTGAAGTCACAGAGTGTGAGGTGAAGCTGAATGGTCAGGCTATGGAGATCGTCAACTCTTTTCAGTATCTGGGCAGTGTGTTGAGTAAACACTTACACTTTGTTGTATTCCGTCAGTTAGTGACACAGTTGAGCTGGGGCTCCACTGCAACCAGGCAGCTCCCTTTCTTCCACTCTCCATTCCAGAAGTCGGTTGGAGTTGGCACTGGGGTATCCTGGTGTTGGTGGCCGGTCCGGTATTTTGGCCAGCCACATGTCCAAGTGTTTCTTGAAGGTGTCTGGAGACACCCCGGTCATGTTCCTGAGAGGGGCTGGTATACAGTTAAACAGTCTGGTTCCATTGTATGCAAAGCTGTGATGGATCAGGGATTTGATTTTTTGCGTTGATCCCGGCGTAGTCCTCACATAGCACAGCCTCCCTCGCCTTTGGTGTTGAGTCTCTTGGATGTTTGGATTTGGTACCTTTTTTTCCAAAATCTTCCAGACGTAGATGATGATGTATCTCTCACTACGTCTTTGAAGTGAGTACAGCTGCAGCTCCTTGAGTTTCTCCCAGTAGTTAAAGTGTTGAAACCCATGGATTTTACTGGTGAATGTCCTCTGGGTGGCTTCAATTTCTGTTATTTCTCCTACTTTTTGGGGAGACCAGAGCTGAGAGCAGTACTCCAGTCGTGGTAGGACCAGTGACTTCCACAGTGTTAACATACACCTCTCATTTCTTGTGTGGAAGGTTCTCAGGATCCAGCCTGCTATTTGTTTTGCTGTTGTTGTGGCTTTGGTAATATGCTGGGAAAAAGTGGCGTCACTGCTCATATTTACTCCCAAGTCCTTCACTGTGTCCTTGGCGGTAATTTCTTGCTGTCCACTTTTGTAGTTGGTGGCGTATTGTAGTGCTCTCTTGTTCCCGTACCTTAGAAGCTCGAACTTGTCTCCGTTTAGGGCCATGTTGTTTTCTTCTGACCACTTCACGATTTTGTCCAAGTCTTGTTGTAGTAGCTGTGCATCATGTTGTGAGGTGATTTTCTTCATGAGTCTGGTGTCGTCTGCAAACGATGAGGCTGTTGAGTGTTCCAGGTCCCTGTCGATGTCTCCTAAAGATGGGACTATGGATGAAGAAGTGCGGGAGAGGGTACAACAGGGGAAGAGGGCTGTAGGAACGCTAAAAGCAGTAACAAGAAATAGGGTGGTCAGTATGGAAGTGAAGAAGTCCTTGCATGACAGTGTGGTAATCCCGACACTGACTTACGGAAGCGAAGCATGGACGTTGGTTGAGAGACTCGGACCAAGAGTGAGAGCAGTGGAAATTAATTACTTAAGGAGTGCGTGCGGAGTTACATGGAGGGATAGACAGACTAATGAGGAAGTAAGAAGGAGGTGTGGTGTGGAGGTAGATGTGATGGAAAGTGTGAAAAGGAACAACTTGAGATGGTTCGGCCATATGGAACGTATGGAAAGCGAGAGAATGACTAAGAGGGTGTACGAGAGCGAGGTGGAGGGACAGAGAGGGAGAGGTAGACCGAATGAGAGGTGGAAGGATGGAGTGAGGAAGTACATGAACGAAGGCGGTGCTGGTTGGGGGGAGGGGCGTCGACTGACTGGGGACAGAGGTGCATGAGGGCGGTTCATTCGTGGCCACCCCTTCGGGGATTACGGCATCAGGCAATAGATAGATATAGATCTTTATATTTTTTCAAGGAATATAGTGTTTTATTGTTGTTTTTCATGGTTTACATAACATAAGAACATAAGAAAATGGGAGTCTGCAAAAAGCCGATCGGCCCATACAAGGCAGATCCCTGTCACACCCAACCCCAATTACAAGGCTGGTCTATCAGAGTGAGAACTGAGCGATCTCTGCCATACCCATAGCTTACTCTTACTTTTCCTTTTACTTACCGGTATATATTTTCTAGATCTCAAGTGACGGCATCTCTTCCGTGGATTGACCTCCCAATCTACCAAGATTGGCAGCCAAAGCGTCACATTTTTCCTTTGCCCCTCAACTTTCTCTTCATAATTGCTGAGGGGCACAGGGCCCTTGGTGGGGCTTTGGTTTCCCTGGCGTTTCCGCACCCTCCTCAGATCCCCGCCATGGAGTGGCTTCGGTCACCCAGGCTTTATTGTGGTCGGCAGGGAGGGTTCTGTGGGGGCACTCGGTTATGGCCTTGGCCTTGCTCGGGGCCTTGGGGCTGTTCGGCCAGGCAGCTTGGGAACGACAACAACAACAAGGCCTAATTATAGGCCCAACTCACTAATACCTTGAGTACTGACCCCACCAAAACGGTCAGAGATTAACACAAGATAACGGGGGTCTGCTGAGCGCCGATTGGCCCACACCTGGTAGATCCCCCTCACACCGTATCCGTATACCTGTATTTACCTAATTGTATTTACCTAATTGTAGTTTACAGGAGTTGAGCTAAGCTCGTGTTGTCCCGTCTCTCAGTCTACTTTTTATCCAATTTTTTCTTGAAAATATGGATGTTCCTTGCCCCTACCACCTCCTCCTCCAGCCCATTCCATTTGTCAATACATCTATAGGGGAAGCTAAACTTCCTGATATCGTTCTTGCAGGTAGGTCTTTTTACTTTGTAGCTGTGGCCTCTAGTTATTCCTGTATTCATAATTAACATATCCTCCCTATCCAGCCTCTCCAGCCCCCGGGTGCATTTGTACATCATTATCATGTCTCCCCTCTCTCTCCTCTCTTTTAAACTTGGTAGATTTAATTTGTCTAGCCTCCCTTCATATGGCAGTTCTCTGAGACTTGGAACCAATCTAGTAACTGCTCTCTGGATTCTTTCTAACTTGTGAATATGCTTCTTTAGATGCGGGGACCACACCACTGCTGCATACTCCAATCTTGGTCTAATCATACTCTTCATAATTTTCGCTACCATGGTCTCATCCAAGTAGTTCAGAGCAACTTTCATATTCCCGGCCATTGCATACATTCCGCTAAAGAGTTTGTTAATATGTTTCTCTGGCGACAAATTATCTTGTATAATCAACCCTAAATCCTTTTCTTTTTCGGCCTTGCTAATTATATTATCTCCCATCCTGTACTCCCAATTTGGTCTATTCACACTTCTTCCCATATTTAACACATGGCATTTACTTATATTAAATTTCATTTTCCACTTGGTGCTCCATTCATATATTCTATCTAAATCCCCTTGCAGCTCCTCACAACTACTTTTATTTGTTATTTGTCTCATAATTTTTACGTCGTCTGCAAACATTGAGATGTAGGAATTTATGCCTATCGGCAGGTCATTCAGATACATAAGGAACATGAGAGGTGCCAACACAGATCCCTGCAGCACACCACTCTCAACTTTCCGCCACGATGAGTAAGTTCCTCTAATGTTGGTCCTCATTTCCCCATCTGTTAGATAGCTCTCCATCCATTTCAGCAAACTCCCCCTGACACATCCTAGCGTCTCAAGCTTAGATAACAATCTCTTATGTGGTACCTTATCGAATGCTTTGGAAAGGTCTAAGTAGACGCAGTCCACCCATCCGCCTCTTTCTTGGAGTACATCTATCACCCTACTGTAATAACATAGCAAACTGGTAACACAAGATGTCCCTTCTCTGAATCCAAATTGCTTTGGGGTTATTATCTTCTTTCTCTCCAACATTTTCATCCATCTCTTCCTAATTAGCTTTTCACAAATCTTGCATACAATACTAGTAAGTGAAACTGGTCTATAGTTTAGAGGGTCCTCAGGGTTTCCATTCTTGTATATCGGGATGATATTAGCTCTTTTCCATTCAACAGGAACCTGTCCTTTATCTAAGGAAGCTTGAATTATGTCCCTCACTGGCTCCACTAATTGCTCTGCACACTCCTTTAAAACCCAGGCAGACACTTCATCCGGTCCCATAGCTTTCCTTACTTCAAGTCCTCTCATTGCAGATAACAGCTCATCTCTAGTTATTTCAATCTTAGTAAGACCACTCTCCAGTACTCCCGCCTGTGGTTCGTCAAAACCTTCCTCTCTAGTAAAAACTGACCCCAATTTGTTATTCATTACCTCACACATGTCCGATACATTTTCATACGTCCTAGCATCAACTCTTAATTTAGTAATTTGTTTCTTTACCTTCAACTTACTGTTTATATATTTATAAAATAATCTAGGGTCACTTTCACATTTATTTACTATGTTCTTCTCATAGTTCATTTTAACTTGCCTAATTATGTTAACATATCTATTCCTCTCCTGTTTATATTTATTCCGATTACTCTCAGTGTTCCTTCTTCTTAATCTAGCCCAAGCTGCATCATGCCTACTCAAAGCTCTTTTGCATTTCAAATTAAACCAATCTTTCTGCTTAGTAAAATTTCCAGTTTTATATCTTGGGACAAACAGATTGGTTCCTACTCTATAAATTTTCCTGTTCCTTAAAAATAAGATCCCAATCTACTCCCTCTAAATATCTTTTCAAGGATACATAATCAGCTTTACTATAATTTAATCTGTCATTTATGTAGCTATTGTCTAATCTATTGGCATTACTCGAGGTCAACTTCCATTTTAGTAATAGGTGATCACTTTTACCTACAGGACATAGATAGTTTATATCACTAATTTCGTGAGGATCTTTTGTAAAAATCAGATCGAGTTTAGAAGGTTCGTTATTACCCCTCATTCTTGTATTTTCCTTCACATGTTGTGCAAGTACATTTTCCGTAACCAACTCCACTAGCCGACTTCCCCAAAGATCTCTGATTTGGCCCTGCATCTCCCGATTCCCAATCAACCTCACTACAGTTGAAATCTCCTACCAAGATCAATCGATTTTTCCTTAAAAGCAATCTTCTCAACGACTGAATCATATCCTCTACCATCTCCTCAAACTCCAACTCCCTCCATGCTCTGGTCTTTGGTGGCATGTAAGCTACTGCTATGTCTAGCTTTTTTCCTTCTATATCATTGAGTTCAACTGCCATTATTTCTGCCTTGTCATTATTTAACTCCACGTGCTTTGCTGTCATAGGGTTCTTAACTAATACTGCCACTCCACCTCCCCTTTTACCCTTCCTATCATATCTCCATATATTATATCCTTCACTAAACACTATGTTGCTGTCAAAGTCCTGGTTCAGCTTTGTCTCCGTCAAACAGACTATCTGTGGTTGATCTTTTCTTAATATATCATCTAACTCTACCTTTTTACTGTTTATTCCATCTATATTAGTGTAGTAGCACAGTATATTTTAATCCACCTCCTTGTTTCTCTTCCCTCTCTGCCTCCTACCAGGTTCACCTCCTCCTCCATCCCTTCCCTGACCCAGTTCCACCTCCCCTGCTAATTCTATTCTCCTCCCTCCCCCTCTGTTCCACCTCCACCACATCCTGACTCTCTCTCCGGTCCCCTGCTCCCTGCATTATCTCTCGCTCCGTCTCCTTGCTTTGACTTCGTACTTGTCTCTCTCTCTCTTTCCCTATCACTCCTCTTACTTTCGGTTTTTGGTGGCTCCTGATGTACCACTTCCTTACTTGCCCTTCCCTTATTCTCCAAAAAAAAATCTTCTTTTGTTCTTCAGACAACTTTCCATTCTCTTCATCAGCCTTAGCTTGGAGTTCCCTTAACTGTTCTCGTTCTTCTACACTTAGGTCCTTTTTTACCCTTATATGATTCAGCTCTGTCGAATTTAATTTCCAGCTCACATTGGCTACTGCTTCTGCTGTTGATCTAAACTTTAGTTCCACTCTTAGTGGTCTCATCTCGCCCTTCTTATATATTCCTAACCTTCTCACCTCCTCCAATTCTTTTACCCATCCATAACCCTCGTCTAAGTAATCCAGTATCCCCTTGACTTTCACAACATCCCTTTCCTTTCTTACCTTCATATCTGCCAGGTGCTCTTCCACATCTCCAAAGATTACTACACACTTACCTCTATCTATTGTCTCTCTCACTACCTTCTCTTTCTTCTTTAAAACTTTCACTAATTTTTTTTCAAACTCTTTCTTTTCCTTTTCTCTCTCTTCCTTCTGCTCCTTCACAATTTCTTCAAGGGCTACCATCGTGGCACTCTCTACCCTTGTCCACTAATTTTTTACCTCACTAATTTCTTTTACTTCCTCACTCAGGTGGCCCTCATATTCCTTAAGCTGAGCCTTGAGTGCCACATTTTCCGCCGCTAACTCGTCTACTCTGGCCATCACTGCCTCTAGGCTGTCACTTACTGGCCTAGGCCTATCCACCCCGCTAGTAACGCCACACATATCGGACAAAACTTCTACTTTAGCCCCTAACTCCTTCCTCCAATTTTCCATCACTCCCCTCCATCTCACAAGACCCATCAATTGTTTTTTCATACTTGCCAACTGATCATCCTTGTCCTCGGTGCTAGGGCCCGGACCCTCTGTAAGTATTGTCATGTGACACAAGCAGGAGACCGCGGCCCCACGAGGTAAGATAACCCAACCCATCTCGTCCATATGCCTATCTAATTTTATCTTAAAGCTCCCTATCGTTCTTGATCCCACTATATCACTTGGTAGCCTATTCCACCCATCTACAACTCTGTTACCAAACCAATATTTGCCTATATCTTTTCTGAAACGAAATTTATCTAATTTATAACCATTTGTTCGAGTTCTTTCGCTATCACTGAGCTTCAGTACATTTTTCATGTCTCCTTTATTTACCCCACTGAACCACTTGAACACTTCTATCATATCCCCTCTAAGGTAACATTCAAGACAGCTAGAGCCGCCTTATTTACCAAGTTTCTTTATATTTTGTCCAAGGAATATAGTGCTTAATTGTTGTTTTTCATGGTTTGAGTGGAGGATTTGCATTAACTTACCCATTATTCATTAATCTGAAGATACTCCGTCAAATGGCGCCATTTATTGGGTGAATCGCGCTTTTACAGTAGGTAAGGAAAATTGTGGGGAGGCCATGCACACTTCCAAAATGTACAAATATTATATTATATTAGATTAGATTAGATTAACCTAACCTAACCTAACCCTAATATAATATACAGTAATATCATTCTTGTGAGTAACGTTCAAGCCATTTATTGGGTGAATCGCACTTAACAAGAAGAAGAGGATCCAGGTCGAAGGATTCATTGGGTGAAATGCTTTGTTTACGTTCGGGACATTATTTTCGTGTTATTTTTCGGTGTAATCGGGTTTTTTCAAGTGTCGATAACGAAATTCCTCCATGCGGACTATAATGAGAAAAATATGGCGAGTCTATTGGTCCCTATTTTCCCTAATAAATTATTTCTAATAGGGCTGCGAAAGAAGTCTTGAATATTATCCAATGCTTTACTAGCCTAGGCCTATAATGAGAAAAATATGGCGAGTCTATTGCTATTGGTCCCTAGGCTATTTTCCCTAACTAACCCGGGAACTGCGGGGAGACTCTTAAGAGTTCCCCCGGCGGACTGCGGGAAGACTCTTAAAGAGTAAGGGAAAAAAAAAATCCATTTAGCCTAAAACACCCAAAACAAAACAAAAACTTTTTGTTTTTAAGTCTATTTTTTTATTTATTTTTTATTTTTTTACCCCTGGGCCATGCCAAATATCACTCCTCCACCTCCCCTCCTTCAGTTATCACCTATTTTCCCTGTTATTCCCTTATTCTGTGATCTATTTTCGTGCTAACATTAGCGAGTTGGTAGCAGGGCGTTGTTGTTGTTGTTCCCCAGGCTGTCTGGCCGAACAGCCCCAAGGTCTCAAGCAAGGCCAAGGCCATAAACGAGCGCCCCCACAAAATCCTCCCTGCTTACCACTAACGGTTATACTGATGTTTTGGACCGACAGTTAGCCCATCGATCTGTTTAGGCCTAATAGGTCCGGTAGAGCATATACATCATTGCTATATATGGCATTAACCCTTCTCTAGCGGGTGCTCTGTGGCCGTTTTGGGCCTTTCTGGGCCGTTCTGACTGCTATATCAACCATCAGTATGAAAGGAACTGTATTGCGCCGAAAACTAGGTGGAAATCGCTACACAATGACGCCACATACAGCTACGTAGCACTCGTGGAGCACTGACAGTGTTACCTCGAAGATGGAAGTTTAGCTGATTTTGCTACCTTGCTCACTTTTAGCGAACTATTGGTTACACTGTCATCCTCACGCGCGGTGGGGGAACTGGAGTTAGTGTGGGCCGGGAGGCCACAGATGTCGGACGTATGGATCATTACTATCCCACCCATTTTCACTCGATTTCCACCCTTTTTTCACCCGTTTTTTGCCAGTTTTTTCAACTCGACTTATGTGGTGAGCCGCTTTTTAAGGGTTAAGAGCTGAAATGTATTATAAGGGAGAAAAAACAAAAACGCTAAAATACATGTATAGGCCTAGGCTACTGTAAAACAATAAGTTTTTCAGCCAGTACCCAACCAGCGGGGGTGGCAGCCCCCACCCATATACTAGGGTAGGTTAGGTTAGGTTAGGTTAAGTTAGGCTAATAGCCTAGCACATATAAAAAAAAAAAAAAAAAAAAAAAAAAAAAAAAAAAAAAAAAAAGTAACCCAACCAGCGGGGGTGTGGGGGCAGCAGCCCCCACCCATATACTAGGTTAGGTTAGGTTAGGTAAGGTTGTTAGGTTAGGCTAATAGCCTAGAACATTAAAAAAAAAAAAAAAAAAAAAAAATCTAACCCAACCAGCGGGGGTGTGGGGGCGGCAGCCCCCACCCATAATACTAGGATAGGTTAGGTAAGGTTGTTAGGTTAGGCTAATGTCTTCCCAAAGTTGACTATTTTTATAACATGAAATATTAGGCTACCCACTCCACCCCGTGAAATCCGAGCCAGCTTTCGTCAAAAGTTGGCTCGGGTATTCACAAAATTGGGTTGTATGGGTTTGCAATTTGGGAAAACCCGAGCCAAGTTTTGATACAAAACGCTATATTATTGTATTTTTACGCTTTTAACCCCTCATTTTCCCTGAACTTCATAGCCCTCCCCACTAGTGGGGGGCGCGCAGGGTGTCAATCCACAAAATATGAATTGTGTAATCATTATGGTTTATTATTTTGTTATCATTATAGCGCGACGGAGCGGCGAAGGCGCGAGCTCTAGGGGGGTCCGGGGGCATGCTCCCCCCGGATTTTTTTTGAGAATTTAGGTGTCTAAAACAGCATTTCCTGCAATCTAAAGGCAATCAAGATGGAACATAGGGCCTATGGAGACCAAACTTGTGTCAATTTACCTTTTTTGTTTCTTAAAAAAAAGGGTTGGGGGAGTTTCTGTTATCATTATACAAAAAGTTAATTTGCGTTATCACTCAAAAAAACAGCATCGTTTGACACCCTGCCGGGGGCGTGTTTTTAGATTGTTGGATAATGGGTAAATACTCATTTCCGCTCCTCTTCAGTATAAAACAACACTAGGCCTATATCTGAAGGAAAAATTACAAAAAACAAAATAAAACTTAGGCTACTGAAATCGCTGTCGGTCCAAAAAGTCAGGTTTACCCCACTAACAAAGCCACTCCAAGGCAGGGAGCTGAGGAGGGTGCGGAAACGCCCGGGAAACCAAAGCCCCACCCAAGGCCCTGTGCCCCTCAGCAATTATGAAGGGAAAGTTGAGGGGCAAGGGAAAAATGTGACGTGTGCAGGGCGTTGTCATCACTGTTACCGAGCGAGAGCGAGAGAGTATCGATCGATAGTCTCTCTCCAGACTTGGGAAAGTGGTGGGGAGGGAGGTTGCGGCGGTTGCCTCAGCCATACATTATGTAACTCCCGGCCTGTATCGCCGATTTTGACCATCCAAACGCTGTTTCCACTTGATTTATTGTTGTAACAGGTTAATACCTTTATAATCAACTTATAATAGGCACATATGGATAAGTATTAATGCTATTTATGGTAAAATAACGATGTTAGTGATGGGAACAGCTCAAATACGTCAGCACAGGAGTGTGGTGTCTCATACCCCCCATGCGCACTTCTTAGGTTAATAAATTATTTCTATTAGGGCTGCGAAAGAGGTCTTGAATATTATCGGGCATATAATTGGGCATTGTAATTGGGGTTGGGTGTGACAAATTTCTCTGCCTTGTGTGGGCCGATCGGATTTTTGCAGACTCCCATTTTCTTATGTTCTAAACTTCGAGAACGCTGATAATTATCGATGGGACTCGTATCCGGGTTGTCTTCAATTTTATATATTTGTTTATTCCACTTAGCCTAGCCTATAGGCTAGGCCTAGTGAATTTGCGATGGTAGGCTAGGCTAATTACGTGTAGGCCTACACCAACAAAGTATCGTTCATACGGTTCATGAGTGATAAATCAGATAAAACACTGGTAATCATCGATGGGGCCCGTATCAGGTTGGTGCTGCACTAGCCTAATACCCAACATTTTCCTATTTTACCGCAACCACACTGGGCAGGCCACTGTCGCCTACGTAGGCCTAAGTAACCTAGCTACTTAGGCTACGTCATAGGCTAATAAGTTTTAAAAACCCTTAACTACAGGACACATAACATTTTGCGAAAACTATAGTAAGCATGCAATAATCAGCTTTTAAACCCTCCTTATGCGAGGAATAGGCTGTATCAAAACACAAACTTGTGACATGAAACATGCGGTATGGAGGTGACACGATACCTTCTACAACCTATAATGTTAGATTTACACAACCAAATTTACTATTCCATAGATCCCAACAACCACCAACATCTACCCGGTACACCCACAACATGCAAACCTTCTTACTTGCGGTAAATATCCAGCCATTTCAAGAAGAACACGGACAGCGAGGGTTTGTTTCGGTTTTGTTAATGTGTGTAGAGCTGTGGGGCCAGTGACGGAGGGAAGACATAAACAAGATCTTGATCCTCTATATGGGCAATGCGAATCTATATAACTGCGATCCTAGCGAACAATAATCTATAAGTGTAGTGTTCGATCCTCCTTTAGAGCAAAGATCCTGTTATATATATTCGCAGAGCGCACGTGTTACCGAGCGGGAATTTCAATTAATTATGCATGGCCGCACTTGTTCCTGACAAAAGATCAAACTTGTTGTTCAAACTTTTCCAGTACACACTTGTTGTGTCAGTCTAACATAAAGGGTAACGCGTCGAGTCATTACGAAAACAAAAGAAAAGACTCGTCGATTTTTTTTTTTAAATACAAATATGGTAGTTTATAGTAAAATAGCCTATATATGGGCATTAGCCAAATACCTGCACGTATAATAACTAAATGATGCAATTATCAAACTGAACACAGTGGATGGGACTCGATCGTTAGTCTTGGTCGGCAACTCATCTAGGGGAGACAACCTTATACAAATCCGGGTGGATGGGACTCGTCAGCCTTGGTTGGCAACCTGTCTAGGGGAGTAAACCTGATACAAATCTGTACTGCTTACCTAAGGGTAAGGCAGGTTTGTGGATGGATTAGCCGAACACCACTGTAGAAAAATAGTGCTAACAAGATACACAGAGGGCCTCGGAGTCGGACGGATCCTAAATTGAGTGGTCAATCCTGTAAGTCCTTCACTAAACTGGCTCGGGTTGTCCCTCTCACAGGGAATAGGTACGCTTGGGGGCATTCTGTGTATGGCCACCCTCGTAAGGGGAGTAAGGCGTCCGGCAATAGATAGATAGATAGAACACATGCAGTTATGAAGAAAGACAAACTACTGTACTGTACTTTCATTAGTAAATTCTTCTCTTTCACATGTAGCCTATGTATGTATTTACTGAGGCCCATTTCCCACTTTACCTCAGGCTATATATATATATATATATATATATCTATATATATATATATATATATATATATATATATATATATATATATATTTATATATACGGTATATATATTTATATATACCTGTATATATATATATATATATACAGTATATATATATTATTTTTTTGGGGGGGGGACTCAAGACAGAGCCCGAATAGGGACATCACAACAGAACACAATGAACACACAAAAACAAAAACAAAATTCACACACATCTAGGTCACCCAGGAGAAGACCCAGAGACCAGGGTCACCAAGGTCCCTCTGTAGGAATAGGTTTTTACACCATACTCGAAAGAGGAGTTATGGAGCTCCGAACTTCCTTTCAACCATCTTAACATTATGCCCAGGGCATATTTTCGGGAGGCTATTTTCGCATCAAACGATCGAAGTTTAGGTGTGTTGGTAAAATTGTTAAGATAGTTGAAAGTAAGATTGGAGCTCCATATAAATCCTCTTTTGGGTATGGTGTAAAAACCTATTCCTACACCTCCAGCACTCCCCCGGCCCCCGACCACCCGGAGACATTCCGGTCTCAGCAGGCAGACATGCAGCGAAGCCGAAACCACAAGCCCGCCCACCACACTTCCAGGCGCACCCTTTATATATACCGGCTCCCCGGGCCAGGCGCCTGATGGACTATTATCTAGTCCAACTTGCACCCGACCCCTTTTCCCAAATGACCACGTGTTCACTCATCTATTCACAAGCATTCTCCATTCATTCCTGATTATTAACACTTCCCTTGCCTGATCTAGCCTATAGTCATTCCTCTATCATCCAAAGCTTGTCTTACACAGTCTCTCCATCTCAATGGGGGTCTTCCTACCCCTCTATCTCCCCTTGTATCTGACTCACATATTCACTTTGTAAGCCTTTCATCTTCCATTCGTTCAACATAACCATACCAGCTCAGCACCTTCTGTCCACTCTGGCCGACAAATGTTCCTGCTGCCCCACTCTCCTACATATCTCTTCATTCCTCAATCTGTCTCTATGAGTAACTCCACGTCACATACTCCTCAAGCAGCTCATCTCCATCACATCCACCTTTCTTCTCTCCTTTTCCTTCAGAGCCCATGTCTCAGCCCCATACATCACTGTTGGTACAACAATTCCTTGATACATTGCATTTTTAACTTTTATTCCGAGATTTCTCACCTTCCACATACTTCCCACATCAAATATAAAAAGTACCAAGTTTAACAGTTACTAGATGGCTCATCATTAATTGTAGGCCTATGTATGTCACAGTACCCTCCTCTCAACAATTGATCACTTGCGAGTTTCAGGCTATAAGGAAGTTGGAGCCAAAAACATCAACATTAAAAATGAATGCAATAAAAATGTAGGTTTCCGATGGATAGAAAGTATGTGAAATAAAATGGTATATGTGTTTATACATAGACTACAACCGTATTTTAGCTGGTAATTCTGTATAATATCGATGTCTACATGCAGCTCCAACTTCCCTATAGCCTGAAACTCGCAAGTGGTCAATTAGCTTCCTGAACGTCGGTCTGAGGCTATTCAATAAGTCTCCCGAAAGACATTCATGACTTGACGGACTGCACCACGGAGGCATTCAGGAGGAGGCTGAACAAGTTCCTGGAGCGACTACTAGACGAGCCTCCCATTCTACACGGTCCTGCGCCTCAAGAGGAGCAGGGTCAAACTCGATCCCCGACCAACTCCTGTATGCCCTGATCGAGGAGAGGTGTGGAGGCGGTGGACTTCCAAGTTGACCAAGGTGATTAAGAAGCCTGGACTACAAAAAGGTAAGGTACAAGGTAACAAGGTAAATCTACACAGGCACATGCCCCATAACACTTTTTTTAGATACTGTTCCCTCCCACAAATATTTGGGGGTCCACATCTCAGCGGACATGAGGTGGACCACTCACGTTAGCAGCATCAGAGCAAAGGCTAATAAGGCCCTGGGCTTCCTGCGCAGGAATCTCACTAAGTGTAACGCAAACATCAAAATTTTAGCATTTAAAAAACTTGTATGGCCACACTTAGAATACTGCGACACCGTCTGGGATCCACACACTCACTACAACATAAATACACTAGAGGCTGCATACAAAACAAAGCTGCAAGATGGATCAGACATGATTACTGGCACACTACATCTGTCACTTTGCTCAAACAAGACATTAGACTAGACCCACTTGCAACAAGAAGACAAATGCACAGACAAATACCACACATATCAGGCAAGCACGGACATGTTTAGACAAGCATTTATTCCCTGCAGCATCCAAGAGTGGAACCACCTCCCATTTCATGTAGTTAATAGCCCCACTCTTGATTCTTTTAGAACTAGGATCACCGATCATTACATCCCTAATACTGATCCTGTCCCCAACCACTAATCCTGATGCACAACCCCCGCATATCATGCCGCCCAAGAGCGGCCCTCTGCGGGTCCCTCAACGTAAACATAAACGTAAACGATCTGTAGCTGTTACAGTGATATATCTTGTCACTGCCTTATTGTAGCACGGTTAAGGCTGGTATGGTGCGGATTCGCCAAGTGCAAGTGCTTCAGGGATACTTTGTAGTCTTACTGAGACATTGTTAGTGCTATACTAACATCGGCCACTGTGATAACATGATGGGGCTGTGTTGCAGCAAGTCTTTATTGTACTGTACTACAGTAAAGAAACTAAACCACGATCTCTGTGGATGAAGCGGTCCTAAAACTTGTATGTACAGTATGTATGTAGGATATCATATGCAATGTTCCTCTTGGAGTGTTTTACTGGGTGAATGTGCATGATGTTCCTTCTGGAAGGTGGCTAAGATGCGAGGAGAGGAAAATGTGCAGCCGAGATTTCCCCAACTAATTCCGGCATCTAGAAAGCAAGAAGAACAACCAGCTAGGATTGCTAGCGTAAGCACCTGCAATCCTGTTCAGCCGCAATTCAGCACAGGGACCGAGGCAAAGCACCGCACTAAAGAAAATGCATCTACGAGGGGGAACTATATTTTAAACTCCCGAGAGATCTTCCCCCCACGCCACTTCAAACAGAGTTCCCACAACAACCACGAATGCCCAAACAACCAACTGATCACCACATAACCGCCTCCAACCAGTGCACCAGTAGCAACCATCCAGCATTCGCTTTGCAACCTGCAACACGACCAAAAGTGCAAAAGAATAGCAAACACGTGAAGTTGCCCAG
Source organism: Paralithodes platypus (assembly GCA_032716605.1). NCBI lineage: Eukaryota > Metazoa > Arthropoda > Malacostraca > Decapoda > Lithodidae > Paralithodes > Paralithodes platypus. Next base: position 37,595,156 of record CM064511.1, read on the forward strand.
TTCAAAGAACCACCCACTTCGCAAGGAAAGCCAGCAACAACCACAACATTCTGCGTCATGTAACTTTAACACCAACAGTGATCCAAGCCAGTGCACCACAGAAAACTACCTACGACCAATTCCAATCACTCATGTATCAAAACAGCCAAGTGAAACGAAAAGGCCAAAAGTGGAGAAATCGTTCCTACGTTCTAACATTAATACGTATCCCAGTTCCACCAATTAGAGTGTCAAATCAATGCCCCCGAATGCACAACTAATAAGCTAGTGCACTTAATATACAAGTTACCACCAGTGCTCCTGGCTCCCTGATTAAAAACAAAGCCGAAATATCTAGCGTGCCCTTGTTGCCCTGGAATCACCTATCCAAGACAATGCAGACTAAAGAAACACTATCCACACTGACCGAACCAGGTTAAGCATTCAGTCTCTTGGCTTGAACTCCATTTTTGAATCTGTGCTCAATACTCCTAGGTTAGAAAGGAGGAATAGGCCTACTGATTCTAGATTTAGTGAGAAAACTTACATCTCGGCATCTGTACCCAACCAACGACTTAGTTGCAGTGGGAATCTGACAGTCAGTGGCGACACTTCCTTATGTGGGCCCAAGATTGAGTCACTAGTCAAGTTGAAAGTAGTTGATAAGTTCCAGAGTTGTCATGGGCTAACAGACTGCGATCTACCAGTCCATTGGCCACTCCAAGTGAACTTAGTGCCTTGCACACAAATCTGCCCAAAACTTCTAAACACGACTTTGCATTGAACACCTCTGTTGAGACTCAAGATATTTTTTATACTAATTGTCCAGCTACGCCTGGAAATAATTTATTCCAACCAAGTGCAGGGGATACTTTAGATTTATCCCATAGGTCCAGTGTGAATACATGTTCCCAAAGTCGCCCCAAGTCAAAGCCGCCACGTAGAAACCTTGCCAAGCGGTTGTTGGAATTGCTTGGGCCTGAACTTAGCTCCGACATGTGAAAAGTTACCTGAGGGCCAAGGACTCCAAGTGCGACGTTACGTCCCTACTACTTGGAAAGATACCGCCCGTGACTACCTGCCCTTCCACGCCCAAACTCGTGCTACCAGTGCTTCTACAGACTTCTAATTCCTTTAAGTACCTTTCTAAGTTTTGTAATGGTAACAATGATTATTGTGAGGGTTTAGATCCAGGTATGCCAAGATTCTATTCAAACTTAACATAATATCGTAGAGCTTTCATCTCTTTCCTTCTTTGTTTAATTCTCGTTATCCCAATTGTAGGGAAACATTTCACACTCTATCACTTGGAAAAATATATACATTATTACTCGAATTCGAGCTCCCGAATTCTTTGCGTAGTAAATATATATATAATATTTCCTGTTATATATACATGCACCTTACACGTACATTTAGAATACTTCGCACAGACCTGAATTAAAATTAAGTTCCTTATCATTTTTGGGTACAGATCAAATAGTGAAAGTCTCGTCGCAGAGTTCAATGCTTTTCAGTCACTTACAGAGCGGTCGCGAAACATTTCCCTATAGGGAAATCCTGTGTATTTGCAAGAGAGAGCTGAAGAATCTATTTTTATTTATTTCACTCCATTACCAAACACCTCCCAAAAAAATTAATGAAAGCAAGCACGTGATCCACCGGGATTCGAACCTGGGTTACCACATACAGATGCAGATTAATTATATAGGAATGCAGATAAAATATTATAAGAATACCCTATGGGCAATACACAGGAATTCCCTATGGGGAAATGTTTCGCGACCGCTCTGTATAATTGATTTATTATTTAATTTATCTTGATGGAGTTTGTTTCCATGCTTGTCACTTGTTGATTCATTTTACATTTATTTTGTTAATCCATTTGCATTAACTAGTTGTTCGTTTAGAACTTTGTATTGTCCTTCTTGTCCATAAATTCAGAGCCACGGCTCTATTGTCGCAGTACTTTGTTATCTAGCTTTGTTTGAGTATTTACTCTGTTTATTTGAGGACAATATCTGTGTGATTTTGAGACTTATTTATCTCTGTATATTTATGATTATTCTTATTATATAATTTATAACTGAGCTTTCCAGAGATTCGTTACGATTGCACCTTAGTGTTTAAGAAATGAAACTTGTGTTTCCTATACTTGTGTTTTGTGTCCATTGTTTATTGCTTGTGTGTTGATTTAGAGAAGTAAGGCCAGTCCTCGCCCAGTGGATAGGTACCCAAGTTGAATATAACTGCTGATCCCTAAGTTGGGAATCGCAATCAGAATATATCAAGTGTGCTTGAAAAATGTGGCATATAACAATGGCACTTGAGGAAAAAAATTAAAAATTAAATAAAAATAAATAAATAAAAAAAAAAGCAGCCTGTGCCAGTAAAATAGAAGCAATATGTAATTAAGTGGCATGTCTCCATACCACCACTTCCTGTTTTCCCCTTACATGTGTCATACTCCTTTATTCTACTTTTTCCCTCCCTACTTCCTCCCTCCCGCCTCAAATACATCCATGCAGTCACTCTCCTCTACACTCTCCCTACCTCATACATCCGCGAGAGACTCTGAGACAGCCAGAGCCATCAGTGTGGTCAAGGATAGTAAATAGTAATCTCTAGGGTCTTTGGTGTGGTTAAAGCAGCCAGAGAGAGCACACCTACTGTATGTCGCTCTCCTTCGTATGCATTCATCACCCCCTTTCGCCACAATATGGGTTTTCACTGGATATTTGCTCTTTTCACCTATTTTCTGGTTCTTCAATGTTCACATGTTCATTATATAAGCAAAATAGGCGCAAATGGTGCAGTAATATTGCTTTATATGGTAAATATAACAAATTATTTTAGAATCGAGTGTTAACCAGCCACACTGGCAGATGTTTCAAAAACATATGTATGTCGCATTTTACGAGTTAACAACTGCATCCACTTCTACATCCCTGTCATAATGTAGCCTCCCGCCTGTCTCATCTAAAATTGATAGGGGACCCCACATGCACCTAGTACGGAGTCCTAGAGACCATCGAGCACTTCATCCTACACTGCCATAGATTCTATTCATACTGCACTACCCTGTGGTGCAGACTGGCCACCTTGGGCATCACACGCCTCAGCCTGTGCTGCCGCTACTATGGCAGCACAGGGTGAGGCTAGTGATGCCCAAGGTGGCCAGTCTTTGTCCTAGATTGTCAAGGACTTGCCAAGGCAGAGAGAGAAAAGGCCCTACATGGCACCACGTCTGTGTGTTCCTCAGGACATCGGGGCATCTATCCCGGACCTAAGACGATGCACTGATACGAAGGCAGGGTAACAGAGGACGTAGTTGTGAAATGGGGAGGGGGGAATTAAGACCCTTAATTACTTTTACTCTTATAATACCCTGTAAGCCGACTTAGTGGTTTTAGCACTATTTAATATACAAAATAAAGCATTAATAAGACAGGGGTTTCTACTCTACTGGAGGTACTTGGATTTTAGAACAGAAACACGTATAGGCCTACAGTGAGTTTATTGACATGCCAAAATAATCAAAAGGCAAGTAAACATAACAGTATGATCAGAATGGCAATTACAAATTGTAACAATAAGAATACACTTGTTTTAATAGATAGAATAAAGCCTCCTGGATTTGGGATTTGTCTCAACGAGTTAATGAGTTGGATGAACGTTTGTTATATTTGCGAGCGGGTGTTGTGAGGAGGCGTTATTACTGTAACTGGAATATAAATATATCTTGATAGGCACTGGTGGAAAATGACCAACAGGTATCTGAGATATATGTAGGCTAAACCAGATAAGAGGCAAAGACAGTGTGTGAATTGTATTATCTTTCACATTAAGTAGGGAACTCAGACGAAGGGGAACAACAAGGCACTATATGGTAACTCATTATTAAAACTTCACAGATTTCTCTAGCATGACAGTTAAATGCGAGGTGTATATCTTCCCCTTTCTTCTTCTCGTCTCAGGCTGCCAGGTGTAGCCGACAACTCACACATAGGTACTTGGTGAGTTTGCTCAAGACATGCAATATCCGAACTGCCTCGGAAAAAGAATATGCTGAGTATGCCTCACAATATATAAGTAGTCCTATAGGATTTCTTTTTTACACCTTGCCCGTAAGGAGGATTATGGAGCTCCGATCTTACTCTCAACCATCTTGACAATTTTACCAACACACCTAAACCTCATTAGATGCTGAAATAGCCTCCCGAAAATCTGTACCCAGGGCGGGAATTGAACACAGGATCCTTGGGTTACGAGGCAGACAAGTTACCAAGAGACTAATAAAGGTACTTCACTTAGCCTGGTAGTCTAAGTGTATTTCCGCTTCTTGTTCAGTTTAGACTCCAAATTTCCTGTTAAATATTGCTTTGTGCCGCAATTGTTGCAGTATGGAGCTCCCACCCGCTTCAGTAGTTGATAGCAGTTGTAACACTTCTGCAGCATATCACCACAGTTGGAGCAAAACTTGTCATTTTTGTTCACTGAATCCGCGCACTTCGTGCATTGCATAGTTTCCTGAAATAAAAGAGAATTTTTTAGTTCATATGCAATTTTTTTGAATATATAAAACTGATATCACATTGCCATTTTGTTTTTTAAAGATTTAATCATATCTGTGTGCCTTGAAATTTGCTTTATAGTAGAACAATTGAATACAAAATGGACTACAACTTAATATCAAGCAAACTTTAGGAAGTTCGACATCCAACATTCAGTTGATCATAGTATAACATACTGATCAGTTTTCTCTTCATTCTGTAATTCTACAGAACTACAACTTCTCATTTACAGAATCCTGCCTTATGGATTGTTTTTCTTTTGTTCTTACCTTACTCCGGGGATTTCACAGTTGTGAGGACAAATGCTACTTTTGTAATTACATATATTTTATTATCCCTCCCCTATAAAATTGAGTCCACATACCTCAACTTTGCTTACCTCCTCGTCATAGCCCAACAGGTTGGCCGTGGAATTCACGACCTATTGACATCATCATCTATTTAGAACAGTATTGGGTTAATAATATTCTAGTCCCAAGAGTTTGACCATTGGATCCACACACTCCTTCTTCTTCTAGGGTTGGTCGACGAGCAGGTGATAACAAGTTTTGGAATATGGACTCAAAATTATAGGGAGGCAAAATATAATGTACATTTTCACAAGTGTTTCCTGGTTGCATTCCCAAAATAGTAGAAATATTAGCTGGGGAGGTTGTAGACACCAATAGAGCAGGGCAATACCCAAGGGAGGACTCATAGGCATGTGATAATGAGTTGCTGGAACTTTCTGTTTCATTTGTCTGGCTTCCCTCACTATTTCTCTCTCACCTACATAGAGCAATCCAGCTATCTCTCACAAACACCTCTTTCACTACACTAAACAAGCACACCACACTTCCTTCCTATGCATACACACACAACAAGAAAACAGTTTAAAGCATCAACTATCATTCAACTTTTGGGTAGATACCTTTTACAGGTAATTTGCCTTTTGTATACTTCACACACATATCTATCTACTGTATATACCCAGGCACATACCCCACAACTGGGGGGTGGCTGACTTGAGACAGAGCCCAAACATGACATAAAAAAATCACACACATCTAGGTCGTTCTGGAGAAGACCCAGAGACCCAGGCCCATTTGGGGTCCCCAGCAAGATTACCAGGTCCCAGACTTCCCGGAGACGTTCCGGTCTCAGCAGGCAAACATGTAGCGAAGTCTACCAGCACAAGCCCGCCCACCACGTATCCAGGCGTACCCCCGGGCCAGGCGCACTATTATCTAGTCAAACTGGCGCCTGACCCCCTCTCCCAAACGACCGTGTCTTCACTCATCTATTCACTAGCATTCTCCATTCATTCCTATTTATTACCACTTCTCTTGCCTGATCTATAGTCATTCTTCTATCATCCAATGCTTGTACTACACATTTTCTCCATCTCAATGGAGGTCTTCCTGCCCCTCTACTTCCCCTTGTATCTGACTCACATATTCTCTTTGTAAGTCTTTCATCTTCCATTCGCTCAACATGTCCATACCAGCACATCACCCTTCTGGCCACTCTGGCCGACAAAGGTTCCTGCTGCCCCACTTCCCTACGTATCTCTTCATTCCTCAATCTGTTTCTACGAGCCACTCCACACATACTCCTCAAGCAGCTCAACTCCATGACATCCAGCTTTCTTCTCTCCTTGTGCCTTCAGAGCCCATGTCATACCCCATACATGTCACCCCATGTCACCCCATACATCACTGTTGGTACAACTATTTCTTGATACATTGCACTTTAAGCTTTCATTCTGAGATTTCCCAGCTTCCACATACTTCCCATTGCTTCAAAAACTTTCCTTCCTTTACATACTCTCCATTTCCATACTTCCGTTCCTGCTTATCATTCCTCCTAGATATCCAAAATACTCCACTTGTTCCAGTATTTCCCCATCCAGCTGCACACCTAGATTCACCCTACGATCACCTCTATTACACACCATCATTTTACTTTTATTGACATTCACCCTCAGCTTCCTCCTCCCACAAACCACACCAAACTCTTTGACTACTCGTTGCAGTTTCTCCTCAGAATCCACCACCAACGCTGCCATCAGCAAACAGCAACTGGTTCAACTCCCAATCTGAGTCTCTACCATTCTTTCCTACTAAACCCAATCCTCTACCCATAAAACCTCATTTTCATCTCCCTCACCACACCATCCATACTGTATATGCATTAAACAGGCTAACAGCCACGGTGACATTACACAACCCTGTCGCAGACCTACATTTACCCCAAACCATTCACTCCACTCATTATTTCCTACTCTAACACACGCTCTGCTCTCTGCATAAAAACTCTTGACTCCTCTTAACAAATTTCCTCCGATTTCATAAATCATTAGCACCTTCCTTCATACACATAGAGGAAAAATATACTCGTTTGGAATTTAAGAGGTTATAAGCTACATAATTGAATTGCGAAAACATGGTATTAATATAATGCTGAAACATATAGTAGTTTATCATATTTCCATTTATTAATATTTGTATTACTATTTATGTTATAGATAGAAGTACAGCAGTAGATAACTCACGTGGTTGGCTGCTTGTGTTGCATCAGACCCACCACTACCACAGGCACCATTATCTGCAACACAGAGCAACTTTAAAGGTGGGGGCTCATGGGTTGAGATAAACATGGAATGATAATCGCCAAGCTGTACATAATTATCTTGCAAAATGCAATGGCACTGAAATAATTATTAACAATGGTATAAAGGATTTTGCGGATCGTCTATACCGGGCCGGTATAGACAATCCGCTAAATCCTTTATACCATTGTTAATAATTATTTCAGTGACATTGCATTTTACAGGATAATTATATGCAGGTTGGTGATTATTTTTCCATGTTTTCCTCAACCCATGCACCCCCACCTTTAAGGGGGTGGTACTCGCTTTTTATGGACCCCCTTCTCCCTCATGTTTAGCATATTAGTTTTGAGGTTTTTAGACGTTCGTTCCGTTAGTTTGGCGATTTTGAGACATTTTGCCTCATTTTGTATTCAATATTAAGACCTTTTGTGCCCTTTAGGTGTCGATTTTTTCCTGGCGAGCGATAGCAAGCCTCTAACTAATTTTTAGAAGGAATCGACCTTCGGCCGGGACATTTTCATACCGAAAATTGTACAAATTTATCTTGAAAGGGGGTCTAAGGGGTGTTTTTGTAAGCTTGATGGAGGTCTTGTGAGGAAACAAAAAATAATTAAATATATAAATATATCGCCCCAAAACCAAGTACAGTACTATCGCCTTAACCCATTAAGCGCGAGAATGCCCTAGGGGCAAGGGTACTTATTTATGAATTTCTAGCCTTGGATTCTGACAGAATTTGTTATATTTACGATATAAAGCATTATTTTTTTTCAATGTGCTTTTATTTTACATATATGATGAATATATGAACCTTGAAGAGCGATAAAATAAGTGGGAAAAGCATTTGGATGGTGAAAATCGTAAATATTCGCCATCCGGTCGTATTCTCAGGCAGGAGGAAGCGAGACATACACCCTCCTCTCTCGCTCTCTCTGACTCATAAACTGGGAAGCTATGGTAGTTCAAACCCTCCCGCCAAGCGAAGCTATTTGGTTCTATTCTGACGAAAATCGTCATATGTAACATATACAGTATATAATTATTACTTATCCATATGCGCCTATTTTGCTTTTAATATGAACATTGGAAAGCAATAAAATAAATGGTAACAGCAATTGGCTGGTGAAAATCGTATATTTTAGCCCCGCGGTCGTAATCTGACCTTGACCGGCGAAAGTAACACATCCTCCCTCTCTGGTGTCTAGCATGGTACTGAGACTCAAGGGGAGCTCTCAGACTGGCTTAGAGGGTCGGAGATACACTCCTCCACCCTCCTCCCCTCTCTCCCAATTACCTCGCATGAAAATACTTGATAAATATCGGGAATAATAGGAAAAATACCGGATAATTGAGGAGGGGGGTAAAGGGGGGGGGGGGCTGCCACTGGGGTGTTTTCTATTTGTTTTTTATGCTCTGGATCTATTGAGGACGGTCGCAGTGCACCAGAAAAAAACTCTATTGAGGACGGTCGCCGTTTTGGGGTTAACCCCTTCAGTACCAGCAACGGTTTCCTGCCGTCAGTAGATAAATCACTCCCCAGTCCCAGCAACGACAGGGAGCCGTCAGTAATATACTTTCCTTGTAACTGCCAGTATCAGGCAGTGCCTGGTACCACGACCATTTGAGCACTGCTCTAGAGTTGGCAACACTTCTCAGCTTATATCCAAGCCTCTGCAGGCTGGGAGAACTAGTATTTCTCCATCTTTTGAGGTGGGAGGTTGTTCTATCTTGTCATTTTGGCCACATTGCTTGGGACTGGGGGGGGACTTTTATTACTGTACCCTATGGTACAGTAGGGGTTAAGGGGGGATGGGTTAATGTATTTGCTCATATATTTATTTTTCTCCTATTCATTACAGGTTCCCTATCGCTCGACAGGATAAAATTGACACCTAAATGATACGAAAAGTCTTAATAATGACAACAAAATTGGGCAAAAGGTGTTAAATTCGCCTGACTAATGGGCCGAACGTCTTAAAATCTGAAAACTAATGGGGCTAAACATGAGGAAGAAGGGGGACCAGAAAAAATGACCCACCTCCCCTTAACTCTTTCAGCACGATGACGTAAATTTGATATTATTATTATTATTATTAGACTACTTTCTAGAACATGTAATATATTTCTATGAATGAAAAGGGTAAATATTATCTCGATTCATCACATTGGTCTTTCATAAGCTGCATAAATTGTCTAATGTTAAGGGGGTAGTGCTTACTTTTCGGTCTATATATTTATTTATTACCGTCTTGGTGGTGTATTGGTTAAGGTGTCTAAAAATCTGTGTGTGATAACCCGGGTTCGAATCCTGGTGGATCATATATATGCTTTCATTAATTTCATTGGAGGTGTTTGGTGTTGTGGTAAAATTAATAAAAAATGGATTAATATATTTTTGAGTTTCTTCGCTAGACCTCCATCTAGCTTAGAAAAACACCCCCTAGACCACCTTTCAAGATAAATTTGTACATTTTTCCGTAGAAAAATGTCCCGGCCTAAATTACAGGCTCGCTATTGCTCACCAAGAAAAAATCGACACCTAAAGGGCACGAAAGGTCTTAATATTGACGACAAAATGAGGCGAAAGGTCTCAAAACCGCCAAACTAACGGAACAACGAAAGTTTTAAAACCTCAACACTGATATGCTAAACATGAGGGAGAAGGGGGTCCAGAAAAAAGCGAGCACTACCCCCTTAACCAACATAAAAGTTTAAAAAGGCCACATCGTACTGAACATTACCCCTTTTCACTAACTTGCCCTCTTATCAATTTGATTATGACTAGTATTAGACGAATTTAATACATTCAGAAAGAACTTTATGGGACTCTACATAATAATTACCTCCATTAACGAAGTTGGATGGAGGTTGAGTTTTGCCTCCGTTTGTTTGTTTGTATGTTTGTCTGTATAAAAGATAAAACATTATGAAATGATGTTCACAAAATTTGTTGGGCAGATATAGGGTATGCGCCAAGTAAGAAGTGATTCCATTTTGGAGGCGATCAGTAGAGCGCATACTTCCGCCAGCATAGGCGGAGGTATGTGCTCTCCTGAGTGCCCCTCTAGTTGAGATATATTTTACTCTTTTCATTGATAAATGTTATTCATAAGCTACATATCATCTAAATACAGTAAATATACAGTATAACGAAACACGTGAATAATAGCGCCCTTTGTACCAACAAAGTCCTCTTAGAGGTAACGATTACTGATTACTAAAGAAACTACCAACTTCATAGGGGATATCCTTAAGCTGCCTATGGTGCATCATGGGTCTGGATACCACTTGAAGAATAACATTTAAATAATTATGATTGATGTGCATCACACTTCTCTTTTGTATTCTGTTCTAGCCCAGCACCGCAGCGCCTCGCCGCGGCCACGCTGCAACGTCCTTCCTTACTCAGCGCTCATCTTGTGCGGACGTCTTCCCCCTACTCGTCTGCCATCCTTTCCGTTTTTGTCTTCTATATTCCAACAACTCCCTCTAAGGCATAGGCTGAGAGCCTGTACATTCTACCGCTCAACACGGTGAAGCCCGTGAGCTCTTGTTCCAGCCTAGGGAGTGAAACATGTGAAGCACCCACTCATGGATCGAAGCAGCCCCATCTCTGAAGCTGCTTTGCCCCTGTTCTTCACTGTCTCATCCCTTAGACTCGGACCCTCACTCTAAGAACGCCACCTATTGAGTAATTAACTCACTAGGCATTGCCCCTTGTAGCATGTTTTGAATATGGGAATATTCATACAGTGCTATTTAATCAGGGACAATGAGGGTATTTTTTTGGCATTTTGGTGGGCTTTGTGGTAATGCACTGATACTATGTAGCCTACAGCACAAATTTCATCCCAATAATATCGGAATTCAAACCCGGGTCCATTGGATTACCAGTCCAGTGGCAAGACCACTCCACCACACCTCCCTGTATCCTTTGGCCTGCGCTCTCTTTTATAACAGTGAGTTGATGTTATATTTATGAACAAATGAGCTTTTTGGAAAGTTTTTCAGCAAGTTAGGGTGTGTAGACGTGAAATTTTGAGCACATAAATATATGCTGTGTCGTTTTGGATGCCCCAATTGGATCCAACCTGAGAATATATGGGCTCCCGATTGTGTTTAGTGTGTTTTTCTATTTCTAGCTAGCTTATGCTGTCGAGAGGCACATATATTCTATATTTATTTATTACACTCCAACACCAAACACTTCTCAATGTTAGCTTTTTCAGACATTTTGGGCTGTTTGCTGTGGGTTCATGTGCGTTAGTCTTCGCCGTGTTGGGCTAGAGAATCATGCTGTCTCACCTAGTGAGGGGTTTTGTGTTCTCGTGTTCTTCCATGTTCTATGCTGGTATTGATGTTTGATGTTCTTGCGCTGCTGCCTGCTGGAGATTAGGCTTCTCGGGTACATAATTTTACTCTATCCACAACGTCGCCATGCAGTGTTAGCCTATTATGCCTCGCCTTAGGGTTTTGCGATGATAATATATATTTTATGTTATTTTCTTTCTGTTTTACTCTGAGAATTAATATAATGCATGCCATGCCCAGAATTAGATCCTGTGACTTTGGTTTAGGCTAATATGAGTACAGTATATCTATATTTGTTCCCAAATCTGTAAACTCGGTGTGGAAACTTTTATGGATAGGCTATGCGTATTAATATTAATATGTCTTTTCCCAAAATTTAGGCCAAGTAACGATTTGTTTCATAGGCTGATGTGGGTAAATCTATGTAAGTGTGCCTCCTCCCCATGATATTGGGTTTGAGATTCTTGGGGTGGGGGTCGGCCTACAACCCTTCCCCTGGTTTTTATGAGGTAGTCAAGGTATTATTCATTGTTTCCGATACTCTTTTGCAATGGCATTTCCGATAGGTTAGACTTCTGGTTTCCATTTTTTTATGTGTATGAAGGAGACAAAGGAAGGCTACCTGTAACAAGTGTCTCCTGCAAAACCAAAAGAGTGACAGAGAGCCAAATTCAAGGGACGTTGGGGTCAAAATTGATGGACACATGAAGTTTAAAGGAGTCTTAGTCATAGCATGAAGGAAAGATTGATTAAGGGAGAGAGTTCCAGACTTCACTTGTTGAGTAGAAGTAGAAAATTGTCCAATTCTTGGGTTGGAGAGCTGGACAGAATAGGGGTGGGACTGTGTTAAAAGGTGGGTGCCTCGCATTGCCGCAAGGGAAGGGTATATACACAGAGCTCTGATGCAATAGTGTTAGAAGAGTGAACGAGATGCAACCTTCTAGTGTATATAAACAGCGAAGAATGACAAAAATGATTCATAATATTAGAAATCTACCATATGAAGAAAGGTTGAACAAATTAGGCTTACATTCGTTAGAAAGACGCAGAGTTAGAGGGGATATGATAGAAGTGTTCAAGTGGTTCAGTGGGGTAAATAAAGGAGACATGAAAAATGTACTGAAGCTCAGTAATAGCGAAAGAACTCGAACAAATGGTTATAAATTAGATAAATTTAGTTTCAGAAAAGATATAGGCAAATATTGGTTTGGTAACAGAGTTGTAGATGGGTGGAATAGGCTACCAAGAGATATAGTGGGATCAAGAACGATAGGGAGCTTTAAGATAAAATTAGATAGGCATATGGACGAGATGGGTTGGGTGTGAGGGGGATCTACCAGGTGTGGGCCAATCGGCGCTCAGCAGACCCCCATTATCTTGTGTTAATCTCTGACCATTTTGGTGGGGTCAGTACTCAAGGTATTAGTGAGTTGGGCCTATAATTGGGCCTTGTAATTGGGGTTGGGTGTGACAGGGAATTGCCTTGTATGGGCCGATCGGCTTTTTGCAGACTCCCATTTTCTTATGTTCTTATGTTCTTATAAAGAGAGTGCAAAGAATTAATAAGAGCAGGCGAATTGATGAGACAAAATGCTTTTGACTCTACCCTTTCGATAAGTGCAGTATGGGTGGAACATCCCCACACATGCGAACAGTTCTCGATATACAGGCTCACAGTGCCCCTGTACAGAGCAAGAAGCTGTGTGGGGTTGAAGAACCCATGGAGACGATTGAGCTCACCTAGCTTCTGGGAAGCTGTTTTTAGCAAGAATGTTATATGATTTTTCAAAGTTAATAAAGAAAAGAAACACTGATAATATTAAGAGAAGATGAAGGGTTGGTTTGTGTATTGTTGAAGAGTAAGAAGGAATAGTCGTGTGAAAGACTGTGATGGGTAGATAGATGGAGAAATTGAGTTTTGGAAGCATTGAAAAGCAACAACGTTCTCTCTGCCCCAATAGGATATCGTTAATAGATTAGAAGATAGGTGTGCTATGGCCTCATCACGTGAGTTTTGAAGTAACTGCATGGTAGGTTGTTGTGCAAATCTAGTTGAATAGTGTAAAGTAGAGTTATTGACATAGGAGTGGATATGACTAAAGGTATAGTTAGAAAAATCATTAATATATATTAGAAAAAGAATTGGAGATGGGACAGAACCCTGAGAAACACCGGAGGTCCTTCAGCCTATGTCTTGAACTGCTTCAAATTTCGTGTGACCAGGCACTTAGACCTCAACGTGCTTTGAATTTGGCTTTCTGTCACTCTTTCGGCTTTGGAGGAGACTCGTATATTACTGGAAGTTCTGCCTTTTGACTCCTTCATACATATAGAAGAACATAAATATCACCATTCATGAGAACATATCTTGTTTACATTTATATTAATGTGTTAAAAGGTAATGCAATACATACACAAGAAGCTGTTTAGGTTTTTCTCTTTGCCTCTCTTGAGTTCCAGGTATTTTTTGTGGCACTGCTGTGCACTTCGACTGACAATGCATTTTTTATTATACATTCTTGAAATGTCTTCAAAGTCAGCAGGCTTGAGTTTGGCATTATTCTCATTTTCCTTCGCCTCCGCACACGCTAACAGGAGTTTGATATCCTCCTCCGGCCATTTCTTCTTGGGTGTTGCACCTTGGTCATTCTTCTGGGGGTCCATCGTCCGTTTGTCAAAAAAATTCTCACCTGTCAATAAATAAAAATGTAAAGTTACAACAGTGATACAGGCATCATTAAACAACTCTTCTCATCAAAGGTAATACTTTCCCACCAAATTACCTACCTATGATTGTGAGGGAGTATTAAATCATCAATGATCCAGTCGGTTAAACCTCCACAATCAACATAATGGAGCACTTAAATTATGTTCTCCCCAGCCACAAGCGTTGCCACAAACGCTCACACACCAACTCAGCAGAATTCCCCATCCAGCCATGCATTTATCTTCGAGACAAAACCAAGGAAAATAAGGTCAAGTCCTGCAGCTAAGACAATCCATTCGGATACGGGGAGTTCCTTCAAACCACATTTGTACCTCTAGCTACCAAGATCCGTAAAAACATTTGTCGAGGAATACAAGTAATTTTATAATGCTACAGGAAGGCTAAGACACCCTGAATAAATCCGCGGACCACCACGCGAATTGTGGCTATCATAACAACATTAATAGAGGGGCACATTTGCCAGCCATACCCCAACCGTGTGGGCCCTTCTTGCCCGCACCATGCCCTACCCTGCAGCTGCCACCACCAGGGCAGCTACCTCCAGGCCCCCCACAGCTGGCCAACACCATCAGGCCCTTATTACAGGGAACAGCACCACCAGAGACATCGGCGCCAGAATCAAGACCACCGCCGGTGATCTACCCCAGCCAAGACTTCCTGTGCCATTGTTCAGAGCTTTGCAATTGATTGTGTATTAAGCCGCTCAAGGGAATTGGTTCTGGGCTGTTTCCAAGAAGCACCTCTTATTTCCTTTGACTCAACAACTGATTTAGCCTTGGTTCGGGGCTGGGCTACGGATTGTGTACTAGGCCAATCCGGTGAGAATATTATTCAATCAGTTGGTAGCGAGAACACTATTTGGCCTTGGGAAGAAAGGACTTTGGCCGTCTGGTCCTTCCAAGGAAACCAACTCATCGCAGAAAGTCAACCACGGAGAAGCAGATTCAGAGTTGTGGGCCACAAGCCTGCCAAACACCCCGGCCATCAACCCCAACCCAAGATAGCCGAGAGACGTGAAGACTGAAGACAAGCAACAGCAGGATAAATCACCTCAGACATTCGGAACTCTAGATTGTGACAAACCTAAGCTTTCCCCTATGCCTGGTAAAAAGAATAAAGTCAATACACCGTCTTAAGGCATTGTTACACTCAGTAACAACCTTCCCAACTTCCAAACTACCCAAGGACTGTGTTGAGCCCAGCCAGGCAGTCTTTCAAATAGTGTGGATACCACACTGGTTGTGTGACCTGATTGTGTTGAGCTAGGCCAGGCAATCTTGAGATAAGCTACCAGGGAGTCGGGCTTTGTGCTTTGGACTCTGTGCTTCATAATATATTTTTTTTTTACCCTAGATGGGTCTAAGAGGGGAAAGAAGAAGGTTGGGGAGGGAAGGAGGAAAAGGGAGGAAATGATGAAAGAGAGTAGTAGATTAAAAGTTGGCGTGCTGGGGCTCTGTTGTACAGGTTGTGCCCTTTTGTACTGGAGAATGGTTTGGTGGTGATTAATGCTTGGCATACCACAAATTATATATATTTGTCAGGTTATGGATAGTACAAATTTGGAGAGCAAAATGATTGGAGATTGTCTGGAATTAATAAAAAAACAAAACATGCATAGGATAGAAGAAACTATATGAGTGAAAGTGATAATGCGGTAAAGAAATGTGAGATAGGGAAGAAAAGCGTGAACGAAAGGAACGAAGGAGATGAAGCCCCGCAAACAACAACAACCACTGCCACCACGCCACCAAGACAAGAGGGCACAAGAGCCTCCTCGCCACGGTTCGCTCGGGTCGCATGTATTACCTAGGCACTTCCCTTGACCCCAGGAAAGAACATACCTGTGAGGACATCAACAGACAATGATGCACAAACCAGAGATGGCCACTCAAGACATCGTGGGGGAAGAATAGTGCATACATCTCAACACACCATGCGCCCTTCTTGCCCTGAGACGCACCACTGCCATGGCGCGGATTCCCAGAAGGGCTACCGCAGTCGACCCAGACCCTCCTCCAAGCACAGCCACCCCTCTAGCCGCGAAATGCCCCACCGAGGAGAATGACGGAAATGGTAAGACTACCTCAGCCCACCTCATGTTGCGAATCAAAGTAAAACAAACCCGAAAGAATTCTATAGTTATATCAGAAAGAAAAAAGTAGTTACTTCAACTGTTGGACCGTTAGTTGATGAAAATGGAGAATACACCAAAGACGAAGTACAAATGAGTAATGCCCTCAATACCTTCTTTGCATCAGTTTTTACAACGGAAGACCTCAGTGATATCCCTACACCATCGCCGATTCAGATGGATAATTCAGATGTTCTAAGCAATATCACCATTACAGAGAGAGAAGTATTGAATTGTTTAGATAAACTCAAGGTAAATAAAACGCCTGGACCTGATACAATCTCACCTAGAGTCCTAAAGGAAGCTAAGGATGA
Organism: Paralithodes platypus; assembly: GCA_032716605.1. Classification (NCBI taxonomy): domain Eukaryota; kingdom Metazoa; phylum Arthropoda; class Malacostraca; order Decapoda; family Lithodidae; genus Paralithodes; species Paralithodes platypus. The sequence continues at coordinate 37,611,786 of CM064511.1, forward strand.
GCTCTCTAAACCACTGACATTGCTATTCAATAAATCCTTGCAGTCTGGAACTATGCCTGATCAGTGGAAGCTAGCCAACGTAACACCGATATTCAAAAAAGGCAGCAAATCCCTACCCAGTAACTATCGTCCAATTAGCTTAACCTCAGTTGTATGTAAAATGCTAGAAACACTCATAAGAGACAGACTCGTAAATCACTTAGAGGAAAATAACATACTTAAAGATACTCAACACGGCTTTCGTAAAAAACATTCCTGTTTAACAAACCTCTTAGACTTCTTCCACGATATCCTCAACTTCTACGATGAGAGTAAAGCTGTAGATATTATATACCTTGATTTTCAAAAGGCCTTTGACAAAGTTCCCCACAAACGTTTACTGCTAAAACTAAAAGCGCATGGAATACAAGACGGTGTGTTGAAATGGATAGAAAATTGGCTCAGCGACAGAAAGCAAAGAGTAGTCATAAACGGTAAGGCATCTAAATGGACCAATGTAAGTAGCGGGGTACCCCAGGGATCGGTACTAGGACCAATTCTCTTTCTAATTTACATCAGCAACATAGATGAGGGTCTCACCTGTACAATCTCAAAATTTGCTGACGATACAAAAATTGCAAATAGCGTACTCTCAAAAGAACAAGTTGACGATATGCAACACAATCTAGATAAGTTGTCATGTTGGGCCCAAATTTGGCAAATGAGTTTCAATGCGGATAAATGTAAAGTACTACATATCACTACATATCGGATACCAAAATCAGAAAGCAAACTATTTGATGAATGGCACTCAGCATAAGAATGTAAACAGAGAAACCGATCTGGGAGTAACAATATCGAGTAACCTAAAACCGAGTCAACAATGTTCAGAAGTTGTTAAGAAGGCAAACAAAATAATTGGCTTTATAGGCAGGTCATTTGAGCATAAATCCAAAGACGTTATCCTAACCCTTTACAATTCCTTAGTCCGCCCTCTTCTGGAATACTGCGTTCAATCCTGGTGCCCTTATTACCAAAAAGATATAGACAAGCTAGAACGAGTTCAACGTAGAGTTACCAAAATGATACCTAGCCTAAAGAACAAACCATACGAGGAGCGTCTTAGAGAATTAAATCTATTTCCTTTAACCCAGCACAGATTAAGAGGCGACCTAATTCAAGTGTTTAAAATCATCAAAGGCATCGACAATATGAACTGTAGTAAGTACTTCACTATCGACCAATCTAATTACACGAGGGGAAACGGGTGCAAAATTATTGGTAAATCTTTTAACTCACACGAAGCTAAAAATTTCTTCTTCAATCGAGTTGTCAACTTGTGGAATGGGCTTCCCCGAGATGTTATAGACTGCAGCACCGTTGATTCATTTAAACTTCGCCTAGACAAATATCTTGCATCAAACCCGCGACTGACTGCGTTTGTAAATTAATAACTTTATTTTATCCTCCCCTCAGTTACTAACCCATCTGTCCCCTACTAACTTCCCAATCCTGCCACGGACATTAGTTCCAGGGCAGTAGTTCCATTTCCAATGTCCCCTTACCCACTCTAAACCACTGTTTGATCACTTGATCCTCAGTGTTTTGGAGGACAAGCAGCCTAGAAGGGTCACTAGATCTGTTGTTGCTTGATTTCCTTTGTACTCCTTTGTACTCATCATCAGTAGAGTTGAAAGGATATCAATACCACACAGGTCGGATTGATAACCAGAAGACTTGGGCTTATTAACCAAGACATTGCCCTGAGGGAGTAAGATACTGGTGTAACTACTCAACGCATTTCTCGAAGGTATCTTGGATTTGCTTGTATCCTTGTTGGACCACACTGGTGGCCACCCAACATCTTTACATTGCCTTGATACGGGAATTACTTTTGCTAGAGTATCCTATGCAGTATTGACCAAGCGTTCTAGTTTTAGTAAACCTACAAAAACAGTATGACTGGTTGGAAGAGTGCAAGACACTGGTGAAACGGCTTCCTTCTAAGTCAGGACTCGTAGTGGAGGGTGTAAGACACTGGTGAAACAACTCTCTACTTAAGTCCTACGATACGAGAGCGTAAGAAACTGGTGAAACGGCGCTCATACTCGTATAAACCCAAGATCCAACATCAAAGTTCTTCCAGAGACTCCTGTAGGAAGTCTTGGTCAAGGACTTGTAGTGGAGGGCATAAGACACTGGTGAAACAACTCCCTACTTAAGTCCTACGATACGATACGAGAGCGTAAGAAACTGGTGAAACGGCGCTCATACTCGTATAAACCCAAGATCCAACATCAAAGTTCTTCCAGAGACTCCTGTAGGAAGTCTAGGTCAAGGACTCGTAGTGGAGGGCATAAGACACTGGTGAAACGACTCCCTACTTAAGTCCTACGATACGAGAGCGTAAGAAACTGGTGAAACGGCGCTCGTACTCGTATAAACCCAAGATCCAACATCAAAGTTCTTCCAGAGACTCCTGTAGGAAGTCTAGGTCAAGGACTCGTAGTGGAGGGCATAAGACACTGGTGAAACGACTCCCTACTTAAGTCCTACGATACGAGAGCGTAAGACACTGGTGAAACGGCTCGTACTCGTATAAGACCCCAACATCAAAGTTCTTCAGAAGATCCTCAAGGAAGTCTTCACTAACTCTGCCACCATCACACGGCAGGATCATCACCATGAACCAGGATGTCGTCGGGAGTACAACACAGCCACATCTTCAAAGACCGTCGGGACCTGCCCAACATCTCCCTCTTGAGGCGCCTAGTGGATCCTCGATCGTGCTGTTACATAATTACCTATCCATGTCTGATGTAACATTGTACCTTTAATCATATGTTACTGTCGAATAAGAACAATCTAAGTTTGCACTCTGTTATATTATCCTCTATTTCCTTCGTACTTGTGTTCGTGTTGGTCTCATTTTCTCCAGTCGAGTAAGAACCTACCTAATTAGTCAATACAACCCCAATAAAAACCTGATATAACAAAAAATTTATTCCACTTTTATCTTCAGGCTATAAATTATTAACATCTTTCTAATTTTTCCTATATACTGTATAAATGTATACCTACCTACACTAAAGAACATTGTGGTCTTCACAGAATGCTATTTTTTCCCATTTCCCCCCATTTATGAGATATGGATTTACGCTTGATCGGGAGTTATACAAAAATTCAAACTAGCATTGTTTTATTCCAGGAACGATTTCATCCACAACACTTTAAGGGGACAGTGGCCGTATTTTTGGTCTATTAATTTATTTATTCATTTATTTGTTTAGTTTCCTCGCTAGACCTCCATCAAGCTAAAAAAAAAAAAAAAAAAAAAAAAGACTCCTCTTCAAGATAAATTTATAATTTGTTTAGTATATAAATGTCCTGGTCGAAGGCCAAGTAAATTGTTCCATAAATTTAATCTTTTTAGGGTCAATTATTGTGACTGTATTCTAAAATTTGACATCAATAATTTTAATCAAGCATTTTTAACTTGAAGTTTCTTGTATAACCTCTGCTTACTTTTTGTCTGTATTTATTGTTTATCTTTTTCTTTTTCTATTATTATTATTATTATTATTATTATTAATATTGATGATTTTTTAAATTTATTGTTCTTGTTAAAAGAGTACTCTTTGTTTAAATCTGTTGTTACTTCATATTTTGCAATTATTTGTCTTTATATTATATGTATTCATTGTCGATAGTATCAATTGCTTACTTTTGCGATTTCCTTAGTTTATTTGTGCTATAAATGTAGGTTATTTGTAGGGTAGTTATTGATAGGGGTCACTTGAGGCATGCTATGCTTACAGGTACCTACCCGATAGCACTATCGTTAGTGAGTGCTGTACTGTATTTTATATATTATTTTGTAATAGTATAGATATCTTATCAATATTTGTATTTTGTACTATTGTTAATGTCTTGTCATGTTGCAAATTTGATTTTAAATAATATTTTGACATTTAACATGTAGTTTCTTTATTCATGCAGAGTTTAGTAAAATTTGCCAGAACGTCCCGGACTTCCCAAACTTGACTACTTCCTTTAACGTGACGATAGTGCGTTGTTATATGTGCGATTAGTTTGCTTGGGAAACAGATTAACTTGCTTATGTAGTAATGTACACCCTATGTGGTGGATTGTGTTCTTTTATTTAATAATTTTCATTTTAGTAAGCGTTGTTTCCACATAGCGATTTTGATAATTTAATTTGACTTTATATTGTCCTTGTCCCAATTTTGGTTTGTTTAGTTTGCAAGTTTTACATTTTAATTAAAGGTTCGTTATCGCTCGCCAGGAAAAAATCGACACCTAAATGGCACGAAAGGTCTAAACATTGACAATGAAATGGGGCATGGGGCGAAAGGTATTAAAATCGCCAAACTAATGGGCAAAATGTCTTAAAATCTCAAAACTAATTGGGCTAAACACGAGGGAGGAAGGGGTCCAGAAAAAACGACCCATCTCCCCTTAAGTAAATCTCAACTTATTTACATCTTCGGATAACTAGAGGATTGAAGATTGCCCACAGTGAAAGAACAGAACACAATCTGACAAAGAATAAAACATATGGTGCCGTGATTATAATTGATAATGTAGGAACAAAATGTTTATAACACTCATATTCTGGACGTACTTCTAAAACATTTCAAAATATTGTTTTACATTCAAATTATTCTGTCAAGTGCCATATTTCACAGAGAAAATTATGTTCTTTACCGAATGCTGCTATCAAGTTTCGTTTTAAAGATGTACCTGTACATTAGTTTCTGAAGTCAACTTCACTTGTTTCGCGAAATAAAAATCCGTGGGGGGAGGGGATCCTCGAGCTTGAGCCCTACTGGCTGAAGTCTCGCCAAAACGGTACGCATATCATCACATGAAGACTGGAGGGATATAATAAAGGTAATAACTAAGATGTGACGGGAAGAGAATAAGCCAACACATTGTCCCCAGCCATCCACCATCTCAGAAGCCGCTCCAGCCTCGGCGTTACGGATTGCGAGCATAAGAGAGCGCAACACGGGCAACAACAGAGGGCAACAAAATGGCGGGAAAGATAACAAACCACAACATGGCAGCCACCAGCTCAAGACTCTAGGAAAAGCATCAGGGATAAGCCTCATAGAAAACGCACCAGATACGGTAGGGGAAACCATTTTAATCCGCCCAAACAAAAGCCTGCCGATTCATCAGAAAACACCCTTTCCCTCACCACGACTGCAACTCACGCCCAAGATGCGCCAAAGTCCGCCCACACATCTGACCCAAGGGGGTGCACCCGGAGAAACAACAAGAAACAGGGTAACTCACCCCGCTCCCTGCATAAAAAGCGAAAATACGATCTCCACGAGGACGCCGATACCCCAGACACCTCCACCCTTCAAGGCAGAATAAGGGTGGGACTGTGCAAAAAGGTGGGTGCCTCGCATTTACCGCAAGGGAGGGGGCATGCACTGAGAGAGCTCTGATGCAATTGTGGTAGAAGAGTGAATGAGAACATCCCCATTATTCCCCACATATGCGAACAGTTCTCGATATACAGGCTCACAGTGCCCCTGTACAGAGCAAGAAGCTGTGTGGGGTTGAAGAACCGATGGAGACGATTGAGCTCACCTAGCTTCTGGGAAGCTGTTTTAACAAGCATGTTTTATGATTTTTCCAAGAAAGGTCAGAAAAAAAGAAACACTGATAATATTAAAAGATGAAGGGCTGGTTTGTGTAATGTTGAAGAGTAAGAAGGAATAGTCGTGTGAAAGACTGTGATAGGTAGATAGATGGAGAAATTGAGTTTTGGAAGCATTGAAAGCAACAACGTTCTCTCTGCCCCAATAGGATATTGTTAATAGATTAGAAGATAGGTGTAAATAGGTGTTTAAATGTAAACAAGGTATGTTCTCATGAATGGTGATATTTATGTTCTTCTATATGTATGAAGGAGTCAAAAGGCAGAACTTCCAGTAATATATGAGTCTCCTCCAAAGCCTCATCACGTGAGTTTTGAAGTAACTGCATGGTAGGTTGTTGTGCAAATCTAGTTGAATAGTGTAAAGTAGAGTTATTGACATAGGAGTGGATATGACTAAAGGTATAGTTAGGAAAATCATTAATATATATTAGAAAAAGAACTGGAGATGGGACAGAACCCTGAGAAACACCGGAGGTCCTTCAGCCTATGTCTTGAACTGCTTCAAATTTCGTGTGACCAGGCACTTAGACCTCAACGTGCTTTGAATTTGGCTTTCTGTCACTCTTTCGGCTTTGGAGGAGACTCATATATTACTGGAAGTTCTGCCTTTTGACTCCTTCATACATATAGAAGAACATAAATATCACCATTCATGAGAACATATCTTGTTTACATTTATATTAATGTGTTAAAAGGTAATGCAATACATACACAAGAAGCTGTTTAGGTTTTTCTCTTTACCTCTCTTGAGTTCCAGGTATTTTGTGTGGCACTGCTGTGCACTTCGACTGACAATGCATTTATTGTTATACATTCTTGAAATGTCTTCAAAGTCAGCAGGCTTGAGTTTGTAATTTTTCACATTTTCCTTCGCCTCCGCACACACTAACAGGAGTTTGATATCCTCCTCCGGCCATTTCTTCTTGGGTGTTGCACCTTGGTCATTCTTCTGGGGGTCCATCGTCCGTTTGTCAGATAATTTCTCACCTGTCATTAAATAAAAATGTAAAGTTACAACAGTGATACAGGAATCATTAAACAACTCTTCTCATCAAAGCTAATACTTCCCACCAAACTACCTACCTATGAATGCGAGTGAATATCAAAAGAGAGTGCAACACGGACAACAACATGGTGGGAAAGATAACAAACCACAACATGGTGGCCACCAACTCAGGACTCTAGGAAAAGCATCAGGGATAAGCCTCATAGGAAATGCGCCAGATAGAAGAAACCATTTTAATCCACCCAAACAAAAGCCTGCCGATTCATCAGAAAACATCCTTTACCTCACCACGACTGCAACTCACGCCCAAGATACGCCAAAGTCTGCCCATACATCCGACCCAAGGGAGTGCACCCGGTGAAACAACAAGAAACAGGGTAACTCACTCCGCTCCCCACATAAAAAGTGAAAATATGATCTCCACGTGGATGCTGATACCCCAGACACCTCCAACCTTCAAGGTCCCCATAGATGAGCTACAATGCAAACCATTCAACCCAGTTGCAGTTACAACAAGGCCTCCACAGCGTGCATCCAAGAAAAATACTCAGGAGTTGCTCACAGATCAAATCATCATAATCAAGGGAGTTGAAATAACCTACAAGACTTGGGGAAAATGCAAGCCAACTCTACCATCCATCTCTCCACCACCAAGCCATTCACACATGCCCAACCACTTCCGCCCCATGCATGATTAATCGGCCAACCAGAAGTACCAGTTGCAACTAGTGCATCTTGCTCTCCACCAGTAAGAAAAACCACGATGTCTACTATGCCCTTGATGCCCGGGGATTCCATGTACATAACACCTCAGAAAAACAAGACACGTATACTCACGCTGACCAACCCATCGGCAAGCATTCAACCTGCTGGCTTAGATTAAATTTTTTAATCCTTTCCAAGTAGTCCTAGGGTAGAAAGGACAGTTACAAACGCTGAGGCTTGTTGTAATAGACAATTTAGGTGTCTAGAGTCACCCAGTTATAACGCTGGAGGCCGAGGAACACTGAATCGACTAGGTTCGAGTACCGGTTGAGCAATTGCTCTATTTAACAATTCAGACGTAACTCAGAAGTTCAGGAGTTATTACGATCCTCCCAGAACTGTAATATCACTTAATGAACTCAGTGATTTAAATACGAATCCGCCCCAACACTCTAAGGCCGGAATTGTCTTACAACACAGTACTTTTTTGTTAGGACCCCCCACAAGCTTTCTGAACAGTCTCATTCTTGCCCTACTTTGTCCAGCACTAAAGACGAAGTTAAGCCAGTGTGTGATCGTTCGCAAAGTACCCCTACTAATAAGTCTAGCTTGCCTCTAACTCCTGGAAAGACCTTTGTTGATCTAAAGGTAAGGGAAAAGTTAGACAAAACTCACAGGTACAGCGTGAGTGAGTGTCCGAGAGCCAGCCAGAAGACGAGGAGAGAGAGTGATCGAGTAAAGAAAATATTGAAGTTATTCGGCCCAGAACCTAGCCCGTGAGCGTGAGAGGGACATAAGTGACGCGTTCCCTGTCTCCTTACCTAACGTTGTGCCCAGACGTCCCGGAACTTAACTTCAAACCAGTCTCAACTCATTCTACCGGCCCTTATCTAAACTGACTCTTTTAAGTGGCTCTATTAGATTGGAGATTTTAAGACGTTTCACTCCATTAGTGTGGCGATATAAGACGCTTCATCCCATTCAAGAGTCAGTTTTATTCTGGGTGACCGATAGCAAGTCTGTGACTTAGAAGAAATCGGCTACAGCTGGAACATATTTTTATTGGAAACTGTAAAAAATTAGCTTGAAGGGGGTCTGGGTGGGCTTTATTTATATTACTATTATTATTATATTTTTTAGTTTGAAGGAAGACTTGGGAGCTGTTTTTTGTTAGCCTAGGGGACATACTAAAATACATTGCTCGAAAATGGCGGGAAAGCAAGCCAAACCCTCAATAATAACAACCAAATATGATAATAACCAATCAGACCATATAATACCACAGTTAGTTTAGTATTGTGTTGTGTAGTGCAAGGTTGTGCACAGTCCTATTAACCCTCAGAAGAGACAATACGCATTTCCTTTTTGTGTTCTGGCTATTGTTAGACGATTTTATTCAGATTAGGAAAGGTATATGGAAGTCAGAAGGTTGTTGTTGTTGTTGTTGTTCCCCAAGCTGCCTGGCTGAACAGCCCCAAGGCCCCGAGCAAGGCCAAGGCCATAACCGAGCACACCCACAGAACCCTCCCTGCCGACCACAATAAAGCCTGGGTGACCGAAGTCACTCCATGGCGGTGAGCTTGAGGAGGGTGCGGAAACGCCCGGGAAACCAAAGCCCCACCCAGGGCCCTGTGCCCCTCAGCAATTATGAAGAGAAAGTTGAGGGGCAAGGGAAAAATGTGACGCTTTGGCTTCCAATCTTGGTAGATTGGGAGGTCAATCCACGTTAGAGATGCCGTCACTTGAGATCTAGAAAATATATAAGTAAAAGGAACAGTCAGAGTAAGCTATGGGTATGGCAGAGATTGCTCAGTTCTCACTCTGATAGACCAGCCCATCACCACATGACTAGAACCCAATCCTCTCAGCATCAGCTAGGAAAGGCCCAAGAAAGCTGCCATTGGCGGGGGGATAGCTCCCCTATTTCAACCCTTTTCGGGGTTGGGCACCCGCCCAGTCAGAAGGTTAATTGAGACAGTGTTTATGTTGGACATTCATTGGGCATTCGCCATATTCGCACAACATTCACCGTGTTATTGCATCACTTTGTACAACATTCGCAGGACAATTGCAATGGCATCGCAATTGTCGCCATCACATGTCGCAGCATTCGCTCTGATTCGCCTTTAATTGTCGTAATTGGCAGAGTGGTCTTGCCACTGGACTGGTAATCCAATGGACCCTGGTTTGAATCCCAATATGTCAATGGGAAGATATTATTGGGATGGAACTTGTGCTGTACCTAGTTTCAGTGCATTACCACAGCACACCGAAATGCCAACAAAAAAATACTCTCATTGTTCCCTGATTAAATAGCCTTGTATGAATATTCCCATATTCAAAATATGCTACAGGGGGACAATGCCTAGTGAGTTAATTGCTCAATAGGTGGCATTCTGGGAGTGAGGGTCCGAGTCTGGGGAATAAGACGGTGAAGCGCGGAGGCGGAGCAGCTTCAGAGATGGAATTGCTTCGGGCCGGGGTGCTTCGCATGTCTCACTACCTAGACTGGAACAAGACCTCCCGGGTCTCACCGTGTTCAGCGGTTGAGTGTGCAGGCTCTCAGCCTATGCCCGAGAGGGAGTAGTTGGAATTTAGAAGAAAAAAAAGAAAAAAAAAATCGCCGTCATCGCAAGGTACTCATACTTCTTTCGCACGGCCATCATCACCTGTTTTGCCTGATTCGCTTCATGGAAAACCCGGTTCGCCGGCGAATACACTACATAGACAAAAAAAAAAGCATTCGCCCGGCATTCGCCTTCGCCAATTCGCCTAGTGGGATTCCGCCTTTATACACCGTGGGTCTCCACGCATCAACTTCATTCAACTCGCCTAAATATGGTCTTCAAACAGGATCGGCATATTGTGTTTTCCACCAAAAATCTAGAGTGACATGGATAGACATAGACATATATAGAGTGACAGGACCCTATTCTATATGCTAAAGCTGTTATTTTTTGCATTTGAAGATTATATAACCTGCTATGAGGTAGTTTACAGCCGACGTCGCTTTCATTTTTTACCGCGGAAATTTTACGATCGCTATAGTGCTTTTTCACCTAATATGTAGAGTATAACGTCGATTGATATCGACAATTTTATTGTAGTAGGATCCAATCAACATGTTAGCTTTGTTATTCTTTATATGTGTAGCTAATATGAGTAGGTATATCGAAGGTGTTGATGATTTTCCCTTTGTAGATCGGAAGAAAGAAGGGAGGTATACGGATTCTCGCTAGTCCCTTTTCCAACTTCCGTTTCAGGACACCATAAAATAAAATGTTTAATAATCTTTACTTCTGCACCACATAGATCACATTTAGTGTACCCCCCAGTATGCCTATTTCTATTTGAGGTTCAAATTGTTTGTCCTACTTCTATCTATATAATATTTTCGATTGTCTGTGTGTGTGTCTGATCTTAATAGGCGGCCGCAGTTTTGGACCTGGGGAGCTGAAACTTTGCATGTGGGTGTCAATTGATCTGGGTCAGGTCATAGAGGGGGCGAGGCCACGATCGGAGGTCGTTTCGAGGCCGAAATTGAAAAAAAAAAAAAAAAAAAAAAAAAAAAATGGCCGTTTGGGGCAGAAGGAGGCCTCCGATCGAAAAGGTGTATGGAACGAAAGTTGTTCGCAGCCCCCCAAAATGGGAGTACGGATGAGGTCAGATCCAAAATCGGAGGTCATTTAGCGGCCGAAATCGAGGTCGCCGTTTAATGAGGCACAGGGAGGTCGAGGCCGGTGATTATGGTAGTAGTAGTATTGTTGATTGATGATGGTGATTATGGTAGAAGTAGTGGTGGTAGTAGTGATGGTGATTATGGTGGTACAGTATTATTATTAAACCCGGGCAACGCCGGGTACCCCTGCTAGTAATATATAAAAGCTGCCTGTGTATTATCATATAGAATTATAGATCCTCTTCTCTCTTTATTTCAGTTTTAAATTCTCTATATATTTCTAAGCTACTTTTTAGTCCTAACTCTTCTTTCCAATGTTTTGTATCCCATCCCACAACCCTTCTCGACTTTATCTCCTCATCTATATAATATTTTCGATTGTGTGTGTGTGTGTGTGTGTGTGTGTGTGTGTGTGTGTGTGTGTGTGTGTTCTTAATAGGCGGCCGCAGTTTTGGACCTGGGGAGCTGAAACTTTGCATGTGTGTGTCAATTGACCTGGGTCAGGTCATAGAGGGGGCGAGGCCACGATCGGAGGTCGTTTCGAGGCCGAAATTGAAAACAAATAAAAACAATTGAAAAAAATTGCCGTTTGGGGCAGAAGGAGGCCTCCGATCGAAAAGGTGTATGGAACGAAAGTTGTTCGCAGCCCCCCTAAATGGGGATACGGATGAGGTCAGATCCAAAATCGGAGGTCATTTAGCGGCCGAAATCGAGGTCGCCGTTTAATGAGGCACAGGGAGGTGGAGGCCGGTGATTATGGTACTAGTAGTATTGTACAAAGGAGTACAAAGGAAATCAAGCAACAACAGATCTAGTGACCCTTCTAGGTTGCTTGTCCTCCAAAACACTGAGGATCAAGTGTCCAAACAGTGGTTTAGAGTGGGTAAGGGAACATTGGAAAGGGAACTACTGCCCTGCCACTAGCGTGGCAGGACTAGGAAGTTAGTAGGGGACATATGGGTTAGTAACTGAGGGGAGGATAAAGTTATTCATTTACAAACGCAGTCAGTCGCGGGTTTGATGCGAGATATTTGTCTAGGCGGAATTTAAATGAATCAACGGTGCTGCAGTCTATAACGTTTCGGGGAAGCCCATTCCACAAGTTGACAACTCGATTGAAGAAGAAATTCTTAGATTCGTGCGAGTTAAAAGATTTACCAATAATTTTGCAACCGTTTCCCCGCGTGTAATTAGATTGGTCGATAGTGAAGTACTTACTACAGTTCATATTGTCGATGCCTTTGATGATTTTGAACACTTGAATTAAGTCGCCTCTTAATCTGCGCTGGGTTAAAGGAAATAGATTTAATTCTCTAAGACGCTCTTCGTATGGTTTGTTCTTTAGGCTAGGTATCATTTTGGTAACTCTACGTTGAACTCGTTCTAGCTTGTTTATATCTTTTTGGTAATAAGGGCACCAGGATTGAACGCAGTATTCCAGAAGAGGGCGGACTAAGGAATTGTAAAGGGTTAGGATAACTTCTTTGGATTTATGCTCAAATGACCTGCCTATAAAGCCAATTATTTTGTTTGCCTTCTTAACAACTTCTGAACATTGTTGACTCGGTTTTAGGTTACTCGATATTGTTACTCCCAGATCAGTTTCTCTGTTTACATTCTTAAGCTGAGTGCCATTCATCGAATAGTTTGCTTTCTCATTTAGGTATCCGACATGTAGTACTTTACATTTATCCGCATTGAAACTCATTTGCCAAATTTGGGCCCAACATGACAATTTATCTAGATTGTGTTGCATATCGTCAACTTGTTCTTTTGAGAGTACGCTATTTGCAATTTTTGTATCGTCAGCAAATTTTGAGATTGTGCAGGTGAGACCCTCATCTATGTCGTTGATGTAAATTAGAAAGAGAATTGGTCCTAGTACCGAACCCTGGGGTACCCCGCTACTTACATTGGTCCATTTAGATGCCTTACCGTTTATGACTACCCTTTGCTTTCTGTTGCTGAGCCAATTTTCTATCCATTTCAACACACCGTCTTGTATTCCATGCGCTTTTAGTTTTAGCAGTAAACGTTTGTGGGGAACTTTGTCAAAGGCCTTTTGAAAATCAAGGTATATAATATCTACAGCTTTACTCTCATCGTAGAGGTTGAGGATATCGTGGAAGAAGTCTAAGAGGTTTGTTAAACAGGAACGTTTTTTACGAAAGCCGTGTTGAGTATCTTTAAGTATGTTATTTTCCTCTAAGTGATTTACGAGTCTGTCTCGTATGACCGTTTCTAGCATTTTACATACAACTGAGGTTAAGCTAATTGGACGATAGTTACTGGGTAGGGATTTGCTGCCTTTTTTGAATATCGGTGTTACGTTGGCTAGCTTCCACTGATCAGGCATAGATCCAGACTGCAAGGATTTATTGAATAGTAATGTCAGTGGTTTGGAGAGCTCATTCTTAGCTTCCTTTAGAACTCTAGGCGAGATTGTATCAGGTCCTGGCGTTTTATTTACCTTGAGTTTATCTAAACAATTCAATACTTCTCTCTCTGTAACGGTGATATTGCTTAGAACATCTGAATTATCAATCTGAATCGGCGATGGTGTAGGGATATCACTGAGGTCTTCTGTTGTAAAAACTGATGCAAAGAAGGTATTGAGGGCATTACTCATTTGTACTTCGTCTTTGGTGTATTCTCCTTTTTCATCGACTAACGGTCCAACAGTTGAAGTAACTACTTTTTTCTTTCTGATATAACTATAGAATTCTTTCGGGTTTGTTTTACTTTGATTCGCAATATGTAACTCTAAGGTCTTTTTACTTTGCTTAATTAACTTTTTGGCTTTGCGTCGTAGCTCTACAAATTTCACCCGTTCTTCGTCATTTTGTGAGGATTTTAATCTATCATTAGCAAATTTTTTAGCAAGCAGGCAGTTTGAAATATCTTTATTCCACCATTTGGGCTTATTATTATGGCCTGGACGCCGTATTTTCGATGGTATGCAGTCTTGCACTGCTTTTAGGTAAGTGGTTTCGAATAACTTCCAAGATGTATTTATGTCGTTATTGTTAATTAAAAAGCTCCAGTCAGTTTCTTTAAACATAGCTCTAAGTTTATGGAAGTTTGCTTTCTTGAAATTAGGGACTTTTTCGATGCTACTATTTGGTTCGTTACTAGTAAACTTTAAAGTGAAAGTTATCGTACGATGGTCGCTGTTACTGAATTCATCACCAACATTCAAATTCTCTATCAATTCTTCTTTTGTTGCAAGTACAATGTCAAGAACGTTATTACCACGGGTCGGCATTCGAACAAATTGATAAAGCGAACTCTCTTGCAAGTTCGTATACAAGTCATGTCCGGAGTGTGAAGTAAGAGTATCGCCCGACTTGGTCACAGGTAAATTAAAGTCGCCAAAAATTACGGTATCTTGTGAGTTACTTACATCTGCAATTTGTTCGTAAATTTCTCGGTCAGTTTGCACTGATTGAGCTGGAGGTCTGTATATTAACGCAAGTATTATTTTTGTACCTTTATTATTCTTTATTAATAAACAATTGTGATGATTGTGGTAGTAGTGATTGATGATGGTGATTATGTTAGTAGTAGTGGTGGTAGTAGTGATTACCCGGGCAACGCCGGGTACCCCTGCTAGTTATTAATAGTTTTAAGGTTTATTCCTCCAAGATTTAACATCTGCACACACTTTCTTATTTCTACTGTCCAGGGATCTTTTTAAATGTATAATTTTTTTCTGCAATTCTTCTCAGTAGATCATTACCCTCCACTCCAAATAAATATTTTAGATATTTAATCTTCCCTTCCAATAACCTTGCTTCCATTGTTGATGACCCATAGCTCTCCCCTCAGAGTTACTTTCTGTGCATATCTAGGTACCCCTAATATATCTGTAAACTTTATTTTCCGCTACTTGTAATTTATGTATTTTTGTTTTTGTAAATTCTATGATATTTGAACCATACCGGACCGACGGGAGCACCACACTCTTCCAAAGGTTTTCCCTGTAAGTATCTTATTACAGCTCTGGGATATTACTGGATATGTTAGATTATAGCCATTTTATTTGCCTTTTCCATTGCTTCACTTTTGTGTATGCTATTAAAACATTCCTTGTTGTCATTTACTTGTATGCCTAGATATTTAATCTGTTTAACAACTGCTATATCTCTTATTTTATCAGGCTTATCCTTAATATTAAATATTAAGATCTGGCTGACCAGACAATACGTCATAGGAGTGGATGATCTTTTGACCTCTGTAATGTACAGTCCCCCACATAAATATAGACACTGTAACTAAAACTTCTTAAAATTATATGATAGTTGGATATAATGAATCCTAGTAAACATAGCACAATCGTGAGATGTAATACGCCCACACTAAGATTCTTGCTTCCCACAGCAAGGTAGCACTTAAAATTATATGAGAGTTAAGCAAATTACAGTTAAAATGAGAAAGGTATGAATCTAACTAACTCCATCCCTCGCACATTACCTGTCGGCCCCCCATGGTCACCTCGCAGTCCCCTGCGACACGTGTTCATCATTGGTCACACGAACAGTGCCTGGGTGACTATAGATGCAAAGGTAGGCTTAATAGCCTGGAAAATAGTACTGACGAGGCAGACGGAAGTACATGAAGCTACAATGAATACAAAAGATGTACAATCTCCTACTGTAGTTAAACAAATTTCAAGTTGAAGACAAAAATCGAAAGTGGAATTGGAAATTTTCCAAGTATTTTGTTAATAAAATAAAAAGTTATAGTAAAATTATAAAGAACGGATTACAAATTGAACAAAGCAAACATAAATGCAAAGACAATGAACACAAACAAAAATTGTAAAAAGAAAAATACTATAGGTATTATCTCTAAACAAAATACTATAGGTATTATCTCTAAACAAAATACTATAGGTATTATCTCTAAACAAAATACTATAGGTATTATCTCTAAACAAAATTCCAATAAGAAACCCACAAAGAACAAAAACCCAATATGCAATGAAGTTTGGAGTAAATACAATTAACAAAGCAAAGTAATATTGATATAAAATAAGAAGAAAAATTAAAATATACAGCTGCAAAAAAAAAAAAAAAAAAAAAAAAAAAAAATCCTAGGGGAAAATCATACAAACACAATTGTAGTAAAATAAAATAAAATAATATTCCTACCCATAGGAAAAACCACCAAATAGCAATAAACACAACTCCACAAACCCGTGATATGTCTTAATACTATCTAGTTTATATATAAAAAAACACAACCCCCCCAAAAAAAAAAACAACAACAAATAACATTTCAATGTAAACTCAAGGAAATAGACACATCAATATGTAACACAATAATCCACATCCCGTGGTATGTAATTATTATGTTCTATCCAACAACCAACTCTACTCCTAAAATCGATTAATGAAATAATACAAACACATGTGGCAGTCCGTGGATTCGAACCCAGGACGCTCACACCGAAAATCAACACCTTCTGCATTGCGCCACGAAGACAGTTAAAGAATGGTGGACACTGCCTACGATTTATTATGCAACTTCGAATCCTGCATATCAATCTAAGCATGTACACACATCCCAACTGCAACTCACGTAGGCTATGCATATGTGAATGGAAAGAGCAATTAATGGGGCCTTAACCACTAGGGAAGGCCTCTCGATAAATTACTCCTGAACCAATATCAATTATTATGTTCTATCCAACAACCAACTCTACTCCTAAAATCAATTAATGAAATATTACAAACACATGTGGCAGTCCGTGGATTCGGACCCAGGACGCTCACACCGAAAATCAACACCTTATGCATTGCGCCACGAAGACAGTTAAAGAATGGTGGATATGAGTACCTTCCTATTCTGAAACAAATCATTGCGCAAATAAAATTACGTAGAATTCGAATAAAATTGTAATAGATGTTTTCTGACGGTAGCTAGCCGTAACCGGTATTTTGATGGCCAATATCCTATGGCCAAACCTATAGAAAATACAGAATAAATTCACACACTCAACGTTGCAAATACAATTATTACAAGGTAGTGCAATTCAATTCGAAAATAATTCCTAAACCCCAATAAAACCCTAAGGATTCACACTCGAACCACTCCAAGAAATTTTCTCTTAAAATAAAATCATGTAGAAGTTATATGTAATACCTTACAACATACAGATATTAATAAATCAACTCCTAACATTTTATTTTATCATAAACTCATAAACTCACTTAACATAATACACATGTTGATAAATAAAATCCATTATCTAAGATCAGGTGTATATAACAGAATATACTAATATTTTCCTTCTCCATATGGCCGTTCTCCTCGAAGACCACGAAAACAAATATTTTCAATATACTCTGAGAATTTTCTGTCAGTTTTCCAAGGCACTCTCTATAAAACAAATATTTTCCAAGAATACTGCCACAACAGGGAAATCCAACATCTATATTAGCCAAACTAGCCAATGTTTCAGGCAAAAATACTAAATTATATAGTGTATTAATATCACTGGGCCCAACAAAAGATGAATATAAAAATTCACGTTTTCTTTAAAAGAAGCAATAATTACATTGACAATTCTACGGTAATTACACATATGAATTCACTCGAGAAATTCTGTCAAACTTAAAGAAATATAGATTATTTAACTGGACCCAATTGTACAGTAAGTTACTTGTAAAAACAACGGAAAACACATGACTAACAATATCCTGTGATCCAACAAGATTAACACGAAAATAGAAGTGAGGGGAAAAAATTCAACTTAGCAAGTATCTCTCCAAAACATTTAATCACAAATTAGCGAACGAAATTTACCGATTTATATATAGCCCGTAGCAATATTAAAAGGCAAACATGAACACACAAACATGGATAAAAAAAATAATATAAGGAATATTATCTGAATGTCACCAAAAGTTCGTGTGATCAACCTAACGAAAACAAATTATAATTTGAACGATTCCAAAAAGAATACTCCAAGAAAATATAAATTAATCAAAATCCAAAATTTAATTCAAAGGAAACTCGAAAACAAAATTCTTGAACGAGTGTATTTCGGTAGCGTCCACAATTTGGACAAAATGTTAATTAAAACCCGAAAATTAATCTTTACAAACTCGCACTCAAATTACAGCAAATAGTAACGACCATCGTGTTAATTAAAGAAACAATATAGGCCTACCAGCGAGTGAACAAAATTAAGATGTAATGACAAACTCGTTAGAAATCACAATAGATGTTAAGAGAAATTAAAATCACACTGTACGTACAATAAAGATGTTACACAGACGCACTTAGAAATAACAAGAACAAAATTACTCAATTACCTTGGCTGCCGCCAGCGAGTCGAAATCGAAACGACATAGGCCTAAGCCACTCGCGCACTTATACAAACAAAAATAAGAAAAGTGTTTAATTGATGAATATTAGAATCACTTTAAAACTTCAGATGTATATAACTTAGATTGTTTTAACTCAACCGCCTAGACCAAAGTGCGGGTTTAAGAAAACTTAGAAAAAAAAAATGAATATTACTGACTTGGGAAATTAACCCCTATAAAGTCTTAAAAACAATGCTATCACTTAGGAATAACAATTTAATTAGGGATACATCTGGAAATTACCGCAACTCGCACACATTTATACACTATATGCAACAGGAGGTCGCGGTATGACATCATCCATATTAGAATACAGATATAAAATTAAATTATGAGAAATTGGAGTTTTGACTGAACGACATGATAAATTGACCGTCATGTCACTGACGATTTGACAAATTGACATGTGTTAGAAAACACGCAATATCTAAGAGACATATTTAGAAAAAATAATTTATCTCGCTAAACATGCGGGAAATAATTGACCGTAATATATAGATGTTTGATATTCACTCTACACACCTTAGAAACACTTGAAGCGAGTAGTGAAGATAGCTAATTTTCTATACCAGGAGTGTGTGTGGTCGAGGGCAGAGGTCAGCCTCTGTTTATCAACACACGTGCTAAATCTGCTCAGCTGACACAGGCTCCCCTCTCACGAACATCGTCTCCCGGCAGCTGGTAGACTTGTAGACTAGTTGACTGGTAGACTGTTAGACTAGTTGACTGGTAGACTAGTAGACTGGTAGACTCTCGAAGTGTAGAAATGGTTTTAACTTAACCAATTTGTGGTTTGTGGTTGGAAATTAACAGAGATAATTTGAACAGGAACTCAGGAAACAATGAATGTAGAGCTGCTAGATGATTTGTATTGTAGACCGGATAAAACTGGATCAAATTGGTAGAATGGAAAACCGGGAATTGGTAGAATGGTCGAGTGTAGGCTTGATAATTCTTCGACTGGAACGTGGTGTAGTCGCCTAAATTAACAATTCATGTTAAAAAGGACCAATGCTGCCACTATGTTACATAAGACTTTTATGGGTAGTCAAATGTATTGATAGGGTTAACTATGACTCTAAATAAGGCTGACTGAAGGTGTCGATGGCCTTAAGAGATGCAGATATGTGTTTTAGTTATAGGTTAATTGTAGATGTTGATCTCAGCTTTCAGTTCTCTCTGCTTGTAGTTTGATAGATAATTGGTAGATATATAGTAATAGTAATGCTGCCACCATCCCACTTATACCTTATACATATATTATATATAGGTAAAGGGGAAAAGGAAAGAAAGTGGTATCCAACCAACTTTGATATTTATTCAAGTAACAACTGATATATACAGAAGTAATAAATATAAGTAAATAGAGAATTCCCTATATTGAGAGGAATCTCTGAGCTATGTTCTCTCGCTCGTGGCTAATGTCTATCTGCCCCCTACCTAGCTCTCACACCTTATCACTCCCTCTCAACCACACCTATATTTCACCTTCCGGTTACAAGATGGCGTTGGGGAAGGTACAGGGAATGCTTGATTAGCTTGAAAGCGTGTGACAAGATCTGACCAGACAATACGTCATAGGAGTGGATGATCTTTTGATCTCTGTAATGTACAGTTCTCCAAATAAATATAGACACTGTAACTAAAACTTCTTAAAATTATATGATAGTTGGATATAATGAATCCTAGTAAACATAGCACAATCGTGAGATGTAATATTTATAATACTGTCGTTTAGGCTATCTTATAGTTTTTTTTTATAATTTTTTATCTTTTCAGAATCATATTGTAGGAATAGGTTTTTACACCATACCCGAAAGAGGAGTTCTGGAGCTCCGAATGAACAGAGAGGAACAAGCCTGAGCCAGAAACGACCGTACGTGCGTCCGTCTGCAGAGACTGGTCGGGAGAGATGAGTCAGCCAAGGCCACCTCTACGTACCCCTTCTGCAACAATGCCAGCCTTGTTTGCGAGTCTCACAACACTCCCCTTCCTTGTCCTTTAGGAATAGGTTTTTACACCATACCCGAAAGAGGAGTTATGGAGCTCCTATATTACTTTCAACCATCTTGACAATTTTACCAACACACCTAAACTTCGATCGTTTGATGCGAAATAGCCTCCCCAAAATTTGCCCTGGGCATATATATATATTTTTGTTTTGATAGCAAGCTGAATTCACGCACTACACTATTCGTTTCTTCTCCATGTTATTTCACCTTCACATTCAGGGTCCTCATTTAACAAAATAAGTTTATATTTCTCCATCCACCCCTAAAACTATGCCATCTCATGACCAGAGAGAATTAAGACTATATAGCGGCGCCAGCTATGTCAATTACACATTGATTATTTAATAGCTCTTTAGATTCGGATAAGACTGTAATTTATTAATTAATCATTAACATTACTTAAACATATCTAGTTTACTGAATAAATAAGATAACAATACAAATATTATCAGCTCTGCCATTCTTGGCCAGTGAACAAGGGTACTGATAAGATAGCCCTTCGATGCAAACACCAGTTAGGAACAGATGCACAGGTCAACTGAATGGAGTTTTCTTTTTATAGGAGGCCTATACGAGTACTTCACTAAATATTCGCTTATAGAATAATCAACGTTATTCCTATGTGAAGTCACATAAGAAAAATAAGTGAGCGCCGTCTGTTTACTGAAGTTTAGAAGCCTGCATGTACAGTATACGAGTTCAAGACTGGTGCATTGATCTAGTAAAGTTATTATATACAATGGGTAGAACATTGAGCCAGTAGCCTTTATATGCATCCTAATCCTGGGAAAGTGTTAAGATGGTTTACCTTGATAATGGCGGGTATATATGGAAGCCTGTGGGGTGTTTATACGCTCACTAAGCTCCGTCACCACTATGTCGAACTGTCGTGACATACCGTCCTTTGTGGGCGAGGCAGGGAGCGTCTACGTGACAGCGTTGCCACTAATCTACATGATAACTTTCGCTAAGTTAGATTTCAAACGTCGCTTAATAGTAGCAGACAATGCAGAATGTCGCAAGGAAAAAACATAAAAAATAAAGAAAAATCAATGAGTTGTATATATCGCTATATAAGCCATGTCGCTAGGTGTAAACACTACTATATCCTGCTAGGTGGGAATAATTACATGCAGTTATAGCGAAAATTTCCAGAATCTGCATCACTGCAGAGTTAAGGAAGCCCACCTCGCTTTTTTTTTCTCGTTCTCTCCCTCTCTCTTTGGCTTGTAGGCTATCTATTCGGCCCCATTCAGCCTACTGTTTTAAGACGTTTACCCCCATCCAGGTCTCAATATTTTCCTGGCGAGCGGTAGCTCTCCTCGCTAGCCCTCCATCAAGCTTAAAAAAACAATCCCTAGAGGGCCTAGACCGATGAAGTTGTACATTTTTCAATAGTAAAATGTCCCGGCGGTCTTCTTAAAAGTACAGGTTCGCTATCGCTTGCCAGGAAAAAATCGACACTTAAATGGCACGAAAGTTCTTAAAATTGACAAGGAAATGGCACGAAAGTGGTAAAATAGCTGCAAACTCATAGTTGGAACGCATTGAAATATAAAAACTAATGGGGCTAAACATGAGGGAGAAGGGGGTCGAGAAAAACCCTCTGCCTCCCCCCTCTGAAGTGCGCATGGGGGTAATTGGAAACGTCCCCCTGTGCTGACGTATTTGAGGTGTTTCCGCCACTAAAATATTCATTGTGCCATTAATAGCATTAATACTTATCCATATGCGCCTATTATGGGTTGATTATAAAGGTATTAACCTGAAACAACAATAAAACGAGTGAAAACAGCGTTTGGATGGTCAAAATCGGAGATATAGCCCGCGAGTTGTATAATGTATGGGTGAGGCAATCTGCTTTCCCGCCAATTTCCCCCAAGGCCACTGAGACACAGTCGATCGATACTCTCTCTCTCTCTCTTGCACTCGCTTGCTATCAGTGATGACCACACCCTCCAATCGGATTTCTAATGTTAGCACGAAAATATACCTCAGAATAAGGGAATAACAGGGAAAATAGGTGATAACTGAAGGAGAGGAGGAAAGTGGGGAAGGAGGGGAGGTAGAGGAGTGATATTTTGCATGGCCCAGGGGCCAAAAAAAAAATAAAAAATAAAGAAATAAAAAAAAAAAAAATTGTTTCGATGTTTAAAGTTGATTTTTATTTTCTCTGACTCTTAAGAGTCTCCCCGCAGTGCGCCGGGGGAACTCTTAAGAGTCTCCCCGCAGCTCCCGGGTTAAGAAATGAGTCAATGAAATCTATCTCTTTCTTTCATATACATTCTTTACCTGATTATTGTATTTCGTAGGTTCATTTAAATAGAGTGGTCAGCATGGTAGTAAAGAAGTCCTTGTATGATAGTGTGGTAATCCCGACATTGACGTATGGGAGCGAAGCATGACGTTGCTGGCGAGACACAAACCAAAAGTGAGAGGGGTGGAAATGAGTGACTTGAGAATTGCGTGCAGAATTACATGGAGGGATAGACAGACGGATGAGGAAGTGTGAGAGTGGTGTGGTGTGGATGTAAATGTGCTGGAAAGTGTGAAAAGGAACACCTTGAGATGGTTCGGCCATGTGGAACGTATGGGAAGCGAGAGAATGATTAAGAGAGTGTATACAAGAGTGAAGTGGAAGGACAGAGAGGGAGAGTAGACAGAGAGAGAGGTGGAAGGATGGAGTTAAGAAGTATATGAGTGAAAGCTGTGTTAGATGGGAGGGGCGTCGACTGACTGGGGACAGAGGTGCATGGGGGCGATTAGTTCGTAGCCACCCCTTCGGGGATCATGGCGTCTGGCAATAGATGGGCTAGATTTAAATTTGTCGAGGTTCCAACATGTACCAACATTAATAACCGCGACTGTACAGGGAGGAGGGTTAGTTTTTCTGGACACCCTTCTCCCTGGATTTTAGCCTCATTAGTTTTGAGGTTTTAAGACATTCTGCCCAATATTGTGGCGATTTTAACACCTTGCGCTTCATTCGAAAAAATCAACACATAAATGGCATGAAAGGTCTTAAAATTGACAAGGAAATGAGGCGAACGGTCTTAAAACCGCCAAACTAATGGACCGAAAATCTTAAAATCTGAAACTAATGGGTCTAAACATGAGGAAGAAGGGGCCCCAGAAAACAAAAACAATTACTTGCCTCTAACACTCATTATCTAAAGCGTGTATGATCGATTGTCGTTCAGATATAAGAGAAGGATTAATGATAACCAGCTATCTCTCCTATCAGCAGTCATATCCCCCTTATCACTTAATCGCATCTGTCTTACTGTCTTGATAGCGTAATGCATAGTGCGTGGAATTTCGATGTGAGTATCCTGGGTTGAAGAGTTCGAGTCCTCGGAGTGCCACATGTATTTGTTGATTTTTAATTGAGTTTAGATGTGAAGTTGGTTGGTGTAAAAAACATAATAATTGATGGTGTAATGGTTAGAGCGTGTCTGTATGTGATATCCTAGGTTCGAATCCTGGGAGAAGGCGGTGTGTTGAAATGGGTAGATAATTGGCTCAGTGACAGAAAGCACAAAGAGTATAGTCATAAACGGTAAAGCATCAACAGTGCTCTACCTAGTTTACATTAACGGCATAGATGAGGGTCTCACATGTACAATCTCAAAGTTTGTTAACGACACAAAAATTGCCAATAGTGTATATACTCTCAAATGAACATGTTCAGTGGCGGATCCAGTATTTAGGAAAGGGGGGGGGGGGTCTCTTCGTCAATGTAAGGGGCGTCGAAGGCGCATGCTAGGGAGTTTGGGGTGAGAGGTAGCTCCCCCAGCTTTATAACATTTCACACGCATTTTGAGGCAATTTGTGACACTTTTAACTATAAATTATTATGTTTTTTACACCAGCCAACGTCACATCTAAACTCAATTAATTAATGAACTCAACAATTAAATACATGTGGCACTCCGAGGACTCGAACCTAGGATACTCATAGAAGATGGCCATAAACATTTATGAGTAACTGTATTTCATTTTGATGAATTTGTGGTAGTTTTTCTTTCCCTGCCTACTCTGTGATAAAACTCAACAAGACTGTGATTGGCAAAACATTCTTGGAGAGCCGAGTTGGCCTGAATGTCAAGTATTTTCAACTGCATATCTGCATCACTAAACTCCCCAGCATTCACAATAAAACAAATTATTCATATAATATTGAATAAAGCCACCCACACGACGTAAGCCTAAACACGTAACGCTGTATCCTACAGTAGGGAAGCCTGGCAGGTGGTCATTACCGGTTTTGACAATTCCCCACTTTTGTTTCAAAGGTAAACCTTAATTCTGTATATATTTAGTTATAGTTTGGTTAACTGAGTAATTAAAAAGCGAAGTATAACTCACAATTTTGCTACAGAAACGACGAGGCTTGATCAGTGCAGTAATACTGGCTAGCCTGGCTTACACCACTTATCAGTATCTTGTTTCCTGTTCAAACGTTTGGCGGCTCATGGCTGTGTCTTCGGTTTCAATACATTCGCTATATTTATTTTTTATAAATATACATATACCGTTGTTTCGCGGGCCACTTATGACCATCCCGAGGGCCACATTTGGCCCGCGGGCCATGAGTTTGACACCCATGCACAGTGACTCTACTGTATGTGATGCAAGAAATACAGAAGAGTATAGTCTGTGGTCACTACTCACTAGTCGGGAACTAAGGAGAGGAGTCACTGAGTCAGGACCTGTACGCGTCCTTTTTCACGAACGACTCTCTCTCTCTGTTGCAACTTACAAATCTTGTTTCATTATTTTACACATATACCTGCTGTTCTCTTCTAAGTTATTTCTCTTGTATTCTTAGCCACTTTAAACCCATTGTTTCATCGTTTGGATTTCTTTATTTTACGTTTGATTCCTTAAAATCTATTCTTTATAATACTAATGATAATTAAAATAATAATAATAATAATAATAATAACAAATTATTATTATTATTAGTATTGCTTTTTATTTTTACTGACATTGATATTTGATAATAATCAGCTCTTAGGGGCGCCATTCATAGATGAAAACCCCCCCCCCCCCCCCCCCCCCTGGATCCGCCACTGGCGAAAGGTCATACAATCGCAAAACTAACGGGCCGAACGTCTTAAAATTTATCCCTATATCAACGATCGTAAGTCCTGATGGCATGTGTGATATTTTAACCCCTTCTGTACCAGCGACGTATTTTTCATTTTATTCTAGCTATATTTAGAGGATTTGGTTCAGTTTTAGAAGGATCTGTGATAGTAAAAAGGGTTAAGTGAGATAATTCGAAGCCTGTTAATTTCTGGAGGCCCTGTTTAAACTGAATAACATCGTCTAATAGTAGCCAGAATAAAGTGAAAAATACATCACCGGTACAAAAGGGGTTAAATCCTTCATAATAGGGATATATTTTCAAATACAAAATAACACCCGATAAATGGCATATCATCAATTCAATAATTAACAAAATGGTGCTACACATTGTGGAATAATGGAATATTATTGTTTGATAAAATGTATACGACACAATTTGATGTAGGACTATACTATATTCTTATAAATATATCATAATACATTTCCTATATAATAGCTTAATTTAGTTAGTTAGTTAGTTAATTAATATAGGACTTCAGAGGCTATCAACCCTTCAGGAATATTAAGGCAGCACACTGTAAGTCAATAATAGCGTCAAGATTAGAGCCTCTTTTCGAGAACCCCAGTCCCTTGCTCATTGCCTTTACTATATATATATATATATATATATATATATATATATATATATATATATATATATATTTTTTTTTTTGCTATGTGATTGAGGGAGGCAAAAGGCATAACTGCCTATAGCGAGTGCCTCCCCCATAGTTGAAAGAGTGACAGGGCCAAAATCAAGGGACGTTCGAGCCAAAATGCCTGGACACACGGAGTTTGAAGCAATTTAAGTCATAGGAAGAGGGAAAGACTGATTCTGGGAGAGAGTTCCAGAGCTCAGATATTGAGTAGAAGAAAGTTTGAGAGTAACGTTTCACTCTTGGGTTGGAGAGTTGCACAGAGTAGGGGTGGGATTGAGTTGCAAGACGGGTACCACGTGCCCTACGTAAAGGAGGTGGTATGCACTGGGATAGCTCTGAGGAACACTGATTATTATAGTAGCGATAGAATAGCGAGAGAGATGCAACATTGCGGTGGAGAGAGAGAGATTGCAGAGAGTTGGTGAGTGGACGGGAGTTAATGATACGAAAGGCCTTCCTTTCAACTTTGTCTAGGAGAGCGGTGTGAGAGGAACCTCCCCACACATGTGAACAATACTCAATACAAGGGCGCAATATGCCCCTGTACAGAGCAAGAAGCTGTGCAGGGGAAAAGAACCCCCTAAGGCGGTTGAGCACACCCAGCTTCTGGGAGGCTGCCTTAGCAAGACTGGTAATATGGTCCTTCCAAATGAGAGCAGAAGAAAAAGAGACACCAAGAATATTGAGAGAAGATGAAGGGTTGATTTTTGTATTGTTGAAGAACAAGGGATAGTCCGCTGGGAGATCCTGACGGGTAGATAGATGGAGAAATTGGGTTTTGGAAGCATTAAAGTTAACAAGGTTTTCTCTGCCCCAATTGGAAATAGTATTTAGATCAGAATTTAAGAGTTCTATGGCTTCATTACGTTTGTCGTTGAGGGATTGCTGGCTGGGGCGTTCTGAAAAACTAATGGAGTAGTGTAAGGTTGAGTCGTCTGCGTATGAATGGATGGGAATTAAGGTACAGTTAAGGAGATCATTTATAAAAATTAGAAAGAGAATAGGAGATAGGACAGAGCCCTGAGGAACACCGGAGTTTATAAGGTGAGGAAGTGAACAATGGCCGTCCACAACCGCAGCTATGGAACGGCCGGAAAGGAAATTAGAGACAAAGGCACAGATGGAGGGATAGAAACCGAAGGAGGGTAGTTTAGATATTAACGATTTATGCCAGACTCTATCGAAGGCTTTCGATATGTCTAGTGCAATAGAAAAAGTCTCACCGAAGTCCCGAAAGGAGGATGACCAAGAGTTAGTAAGATATGAAAGAAGATCACCAGTAGAGCGACCCTTAAGGAAGCCATACTGGTGATCTGAGAGCAGATTATGAGAAGAGAAATGCTTAAGAAATTTGGAAGCAAGAATAGTTTAAATTTTTTTAGAAAGACAAGAGATAAGAGCAATTGGACGATAGTTGGAGGGTTGAGAGCGGTCACCCTTCTTTGGGACAGGTTGAATGTGAGCAAACTTCCAGCATGAAGGGAAGACGTTAGAGGATAGACAGAGACGAAAGAGTTTGCCTAGGCAGGGAGTCAGCACGGAAGCACAGTTTTTGAGAACAACAGGAGGAACACCGTCCGGACCGTACGCCTTATTAGTGTTAAGCCCAGAGAGGGTAGAAAGTACATCTTTAGAAGAGATTAGGATATTAGGCATAAGTAAGAGAGAGGAGGGCGGAGAGGGAGGAATAGCACCGGAATCATCCAAGGTGGAGTTTCTAGCAAAAGTTTGAGCGAAAAGTTTAGCTTTGTCAGAGGAAGAAGTGATGGTTGTGCCATCAGAGTGGGAAAGGGGAGGGAAAGACGAGGAAGAGAAATTGTTCGAGAGGTTTTTGGCTAGATGCCAGAAAGCTTGGGAAGAGCTACAGTTGGATAGTTCAGTGCATTTATTATTGATGAAAGAGTGTTTGGCAAGTCGAAGAACAGATTTGGCTTGATTCCGGGCAGAAACATATGAAGAATGAGAGTCTTGAGTTTTAAGGCGTCGGTACCGTTTGAATGCTTCCTCCTTATTGCGGACAGCAGTAGAACAGGCGTGAGTAAACCAAGATTTTTTAGCATTAGTCTGAGAGAAAGAGAATGGAATGTATGCTTCCATGTCCGATAGGATTACCTCGGTAATGCGTTCAGCACTCTCCGAGGGTCCTCGGCCATGGAAGCAGAAATCATTCCATGGGAAATCAAAGAAGTACTGCCGAAGAGCCTCCCAGTCGGCAGCGCCAAAGTGCCACAAGCGCCGCCGGCTAGGAGGATCGGGTGGCTGTACTGGAGAGATAGGACAGGTGACAGAGATAAGTTATGGTCGGAGGAGCCCAAAGGAGAGAAAAGATCGACAGTATAAGAAGAAGGGTTAGAAGTTAGAAACAGGTCAAGAATGTTGGGCCGATCTCCGATGCGGTCCGGGATACGGGTGGGTTGCTGAAGTAACTGCTCTAGGTCATTTAGGATAGAAAAGACGTAGGCTTGTTCACCAGGTGGATCAGTAGTGTGAGAGGAGAGCCATTGGCGGTGGTGAACGTTGAAATCTCCTAAGATGGAGATTTCTGAGAAAGGAGAAATGGATAGAATGTGTTCCACTGTAGAGTTTAGATAGTCAAAGAATTTAGGAAAGTTGGTAGAGTTAGGGGAAAGATAGACAGCACAGAAATATTTAGTAAGAGAATGACAGGAAAGTTTGAGCCATAAAGTTGAGAATTCAGAGGAGTCGAAATCGGGAACACGAGAGCAAGTGAGTTTGTTGTGCACATATGCACAACATCCGCCTTTGGCTTTGAAACTAGGATAGAGAAAGTAGGAGGATACAGAGAAGGGGTTGCTGGATGTTGCTACAGACACCTGGGTTTCGGTGAGGAAGAGAAGATCAGGTTTGTAGGAGGAGAGATGGTGCTCAACAGAGTGAAAGTTAGAGGAAAGTCCGCGAATGTTGCAGAATATATACATATATATATATAAAGAGAGAGAGAGAGAGAGAGAGAGAGAGAGAGAGAGAAAATGGGGAATGGGCCTGAGCAAATAGGTAGATACATAGATAGATAGATATTTATTTTATCTCCCCCCTACAGCCATCACTGCTCACAGATCGCGTATGCACTCTCCCCACAACCAGCATCCAGGAGGTACAGGTGATAGTTGGCCTTCATGAGAGCACAGTTACTGGTGCTGGAGGTTAAGGGGGCCTGGTAGTTATTGGAGCCGTAATTGGCCCAGTAAGGTGTACCCATCTTCATTGGTACATCACCCACCCACAACCACACACCATCATGGCCCTCATCCGTACCACCAACCCAGAAGTCCAGCTGGGGCCACCCTGATACACACAATAGTTATAAAAGGACTATTTATCAAGAGTTTAACCTAAGCAAATTGTGTTAAGCTACAACATTTTCATTTTATGCAATATAATTCCTCAACCCTTATTACTTCTTTTGTATGATTTGTCTCTCAAATTGCTTCGAAACCTTGTGCAATCAATCTATTAATAATTGTAACTCAGAGATGTCTCCCACATGATAGCAAAAAACAGCTAATAAACGCAATTTTTTAGCAATTTTGGCCGACCTTTGCAGGACCGTTGCAAGACAACCAGACGACGTACAGAGATGATTCAGATGTCATTGGAAAGCTCTATTACTGTACTTTCACGAATATATCATTGTATTACGTTCTGGCTCTTATTTATGCATGAAAATGTGCAGTGAATGAAGCTCAATTAGTGACAAGACCCCCAAAATGAAAGAGTTAAAGTATCCTACAAACTACACAAATCGCGTAGTGCGCCTCAGAGGATTGATATGTAACCTGATGTAAATGGTGACATCTTATATGTTTAAGGGGGGTCACCGTTTTTTGTTTATCTTTCTCTCCTTTTCTCTCTTTCCCTGGCTTGTATCCATTTGGCCCCATTCAGCCAACTGTTTTAAGACGTTTATCCCCATCCAGGTACCAATTTCTTCCTGGCGAGCGATAGCGAGCCAGCATTATATGGAGAAATCCGGCTATGCCGGAAAATGTTTCTATTGAAAATTGTACAAATTTAGCTTGCTGTCAAAAAAAAAATATATATATGCTGGCTCGCTACCGCTCGCCAGGAAAATATTGACACCTGGATGGGGGTAAACGTCTTAAAACAGTAGGCTGAATGGGGCTGAATGGATACTAGCCAAAGAGAGAGGGAGAGAAAGAGAAGAAAAGCGAGGTGGGCTCCCTTAAAGTAAGAGGGTGATGAGCGTGTGACCTGACCTTGGCTGTTGATGTAGTGGACCAGGTCATCGAAAAAGTTGGCGTCGTGGAGAATAACGAGGTCCCCCTGGAGGTTCTGACACATGTCCCTCAACTCCGTCCAGGTCCCCAGCTGAGTGAGGTCAATGTGCACGCAACGCTCGCCGACAGTCACGAACGACCCCGAACAGTCGGCTCTCTCTGTAAAGGGCAGGGTTTATTTATTAGTATACTTATTTATGTATTTATTATCGTTTTAGTTTCCGCCCTAGATCATCATCAAGCTTCAAAACTTATCCTCAAGATCCCCCTTCGAGATAAATTTGTGTATTTTTTGGTAGAAAAATATCCCGGCCGAAGCCGTTCTTCCTACAATACAGGGCTCGCTACTGGTCGCCGTAAAAAAATCGACACCCAAATGGAATGAAAGATCTTAAACTTGACTGAAATTCGGCGAAATGTCTTAAAATGGCCAAACGAATGGGACAGACGTCTTAAAATCTCAAAACTAATGTCGGGTTAAACATGAGGGAGAAGGGGGGTTCAGAAAAAACACCTCTTAAGTTAAAAAATCTGCCCTTAAGCTTGGTGAGTATAAGATGTCAGCTCTATGTTGGTTGACAGGGGCATATACAGGAATGCATAATACATTTATCTCTATATTATTATTTGGGTGTCTGGATGATATAAATAATGTTTAGCATCTATTTCTTACAGTAACATTATTCAATATATTACGTGCATTTCTATGACATAACTCTTTTTAATCCGATGACACCATGTTTAGTAAAATTGTTATGCCCTATTTTTCTACAGGTTTAACTTGGGTAATGTGAGTTCTGAATGACTGGGTATAGAAGGCTGCATGCACAATACAAGGTATGAGGAATAGAGAACACAAAATAAACACACGGTAACACGACACAGTTTCACGTTTATTTAAGTAAAGAAATAAAGAGCATAGAAAGATAGTTATATTCGCACAAAACAAATGATAGAAGGGAACTGCTAGCATTAGCGGATCTGGATGGAGCCTAGTCTCCCACTTCCAACGTTCAGGTATATTCTTCTGATCACGGGTTTAATTAGCAAGTTTTTATTTTACTGGAAGACCTCAATATATTCGTATAATTCAATGTCACTGATTCGACCTCTTGCTGGCTGGTCGCGTGCCCAAGTAGCAGCTCACAGTTAGGATTAGACACGCGTATATTGTAGAACACGGAAATCTCTAGTAACCTCATGGGGGTACTGAACTAAGTTTTATATTCTTAAGGCAGAAATACGTAGAACACAAAATCAGTGGGCGAACGTTAGATATCACTAGAGTTTTAATATCTGAATAAGGTAATTACGAGAGTCAAGGTCGCCTGTTAATTAAAGAGCACTGATCGCTTAGTACGTCCCAAATGGAATGGTTAAATATGAATTACACTGGGCAAGGTCTTAGCCACTTTATAGGAAGTTAATAAGTGAGTATCAAACTAGTACTATAACACTTAGTACTAGCAACATGAATCTTGAATAGTATGGGTAGATCTGGTCCTGGTTATCTTGCTTCCGGTGATGTTGGGGGCTAACGACTGGTTCCTCGGCCGTCCAGATGGTCCAAAATGTAGGAAGTTCTCAAGTCGGATCTCTTGACGATCGTTGCTGGCTACACACTTATATACCCACGAATTTGTGTGAAGGTTATAAGGTGCACGTTAGGACTTGTACATGGACAGATTTAGGGGAGGTGTGGTGGAGTGATCATGCCACTGGATTGGTAATCCAATGGACCCGGGTTCAAATCCCGATATGTCAATGGGAAGATATTATTGGGATTGAATTTGTGCTGTACCTAGTATCAGTGCATTACCACAAAGCCCACCGAAATGCCAATAAAAATACCCTCATTGTTCCCTGATTAAATAACACTGTATGAATATTCCCATAGTCAAAATATGTTACAGGGGGACAATGCCTAGTGAGTTCACTGCTCAATAGGTGGCGTTCAGAGAGTGAGGGTCTGAGTCTGGAGGGTGAAACGGTGAAGCACTTGAGCGAAGCAACCAGCCGCTTCAGAGATGGAGCTGCTTCGAGCCATGATGGATGCTTCACATGTCTCACTCCCCAGACTGGAACAAGACCTCACGGGCTTCACCGTGTTGAGCGGTCGAATGTACAGGCTCTCAGCCTATGCCCGAGAGGGAGTAATTGGAATATAGAAAAAAAAAAAAAAAAAAAAAAAAAAAATGCTTCTATCAGTCTTCTCTGCCACGGAGTCTGCCGGATCTGGAATCTCTCAACTCCGGAACAACACAAGGGCAGAGCTAGAGGTAAACTGCAGGGTAGTGACCACTGGTTGGTGTCTAGCTTTCAACTGATTTGACTGGGGGCGGGAGTTAGATTTATAGGCTCGGTTCTGGACCCTGTAGACAGTAGGGATCTCGAGTCTTATGGACTTAATTGAGCTCTCAATAGATATGGGGACTAGGTAAGATGGTATTTACTGTTGTGGCACAGGGCTATAGGAAGCCTTTATATTTTCATATAACTGAGCCTTAGTAAGAGGTACTATTTTGGCTATACTGGACGTATTTAGGGGAGAGAGACTGGATCTACTTTGCGAGGAGGATGGGGACAGCTGTGATAGGAGCGTCTCTCTAGATTGTTCAATCCTCATTCTATGGTATAGCTGAGGTGCTAATTTAGTGATCAGAGCATGCAAGAAAGGTAAATGGTTTATTGTGAGTTAATAGAGGTTAGTAATGGTGTTAGTCATGCATGGTTAGTTCATTGATAGGAAGAATTCCTGTGCTACCTGGCAATGACTCGAAAGTCAAAACAGGGGCCAGGTATACCTCCGCAGGGGTGGGGGTCTCCCTCCTCGGGTGGGCAAAAAGGGGGAGCTGGGCGCCCTCTCTCTGTGATAGTCGTCCGGCGGCTGTGGCTAGGGGCTTGCCATATCACCAGTGTTTGTAATAACCCTCTGTGTCTGAGACAGATGTGGGTGTCTTTAATACCAAAACCGAAGGTGCCTTAGCTAGCTGGTTTTACTCGGCTGGTTGTTAATTGTAGGGTTTGCTGGATGTGGTGGAAACTGGGTTGCTAACTCTGCCACATTTATCTGGAAGTATGGCAATAGAAGTTAGTTACTGGCGGGGCGGCTAGCCTCGCACCGACGACCATTGGGTGCAGGGTTGTGAATGTGTTGTAAGAGAATAGATGGCATGCAAGGGGCTAGTAAAGTTTCTAATGTTGTTCTGGCCTACTAAGTGAAGGTAGGCTGGATAGGAGTATATATATAAAAGGTTGGAGAGCGTTAGCAACGGACAATTCAAGGATCTTCAAGAGGTATGAGAGAGAGGCTAGGTCGGACAAGAGTCGAGAAGCGCGGGTGTCTTAATGAGAGGGGGGGGGGGGAGAGTTCAAGGGCTACAGGGAAATTTTGCCCCTAAGGTCCCTGGGCGTGGGGGTGGCATTAGGCTACAATTGATATGGAAGTTTGAAAAGGCAGTAGAATACGTTAGCCAAATGCTACCGGGGAATGCAACTATGGGGTGGTATATGAGTCTGGAAAAGATAGAGTTATGTGATCAGTCCGAGGGTTATGGATACTATTAGTTGGCCCTGGGAACTGCGTTTTCTATTAAATATAAATACCAACAACAGCGGTAGTTCGTAGGGGTACTTAGTTATTGTTTCGGGGTACTTATGACAGATACTGGTAACCAGGTTATCTTATACAATCTCTGGTTGGGGTAAGAGGTGTAAGACACGAAGTAAATTGGCGTAGTGTGGGCTGTGGATACGAAGGAGGCAAGGGGAAGACGTATGACAATTGTGGAAAGTAAATGGAAAAAGGTGAACACAATGGCGGATAAAAATACTTAACCTAAGGATTGCATACATCGATGAACGATGACATTATAGTCGTCGTCCTAATAAGGTGATGAAACCTGGTTGATCTGTACTTCGCACAATACGACACAAGGACAGTGCCGCTATGTCGCATCAATGCTGGTGGCAGTTAATATTATAGACTTAGTTACTAGAGGAACAATGCAAGGGGCGACTGAGCACGGGTTACATATATCTATACTCGTCATGGAAAATGATATACGAGGTCTAGGGACAAGCGTGGGTGTTTTAACTTCTAAGATATACAACAACTACTTCTCGGATGTAAGAACATACATAGATATAATTATGGCTGTCTGATGTGTTGGCATTGGCTCAACGTCGGGACAGGGCATGGGTGTTTTTAATATGAATGTATATTCCTGTTCATCATCTTTGTAGCAAGGACAGTGCCGCTATGTCGTATCAATGCTGGTGGCAGTTAATATTATAGACTTAGTTACTAGAGGAACAATGCAAGGGGCGACTGAGCACGGGTTACATATATCTATACTCGTCATGGAAAATGATATACGAGGTCTAGGGACAAACGTGGGTGTTTTAACTTCTAAGATATATAACATCTACTTCTCGGATGTAAGAACATACATAGATATAATTATGGCTGTCTGATGTGTTGGCATTGGCTCAACGTCGGGACAGGGCATGGGTGTTTTTAATATGAATGTATATTCCTGTTCATCTTTGTAGTTAGGAGTGTAGGACACGAGGGGGTTAGTGTACGTGAGGTGTGGAAAATGGTCAGTTTAGAAAAGGTAAATGGGTGCGTCCTGGAGCTGTTTAGCCCTGCGGACTTGGGCCTGTCTGAAATGGCTGGCTCGGTCAGCTGGTCCTTTCGTTCTGTGGACCTTTCTTCCGGGTGTTTCTGTGTGGTGTTCGCTCGTGGCTTCTGTGGTGGGCTTCTTGTTCAGGGGCATTTTAAAAATATAATAATATTTATGATAATACTAATAGGATTGGGTTCTAGTCATGTGGTGATGGGCTGGTCTATCAAAGTGAGAGTTGAGCATTCTCTGTCATACCCATAGCTTACTCTGTCTGTTCCTTTCGCTTATATATCTTCTAGATCTCAAGTGGTGGTATCTCTTCCGTGGATTGACCTCTCTACTGCCAACCTAGCTAGAGGTTGGCAGACTGGGAGCCAAAGCGTTAAATTTTTCCTTTGCCCCTCAACTTTCCCTTCATAATTGTTAAGGGGCACAGGGCCTTGGGTGGGCCTTTGGTGTCCCGGGCGTTTCCGCACCCTCCTCAGCCCCTCGTCTGGGAGCGGCTTTGGCCACCTGGACTTTCTTAGTGGTAAAGCTGGGAGAGTTCTGTGGGGGCGCTTGGTTATGGCCTTGGCCTTGCTTGGGACCTTGGGGCTGTTCGGTCAGACAGCCTGGGGAGCAGCAAAAACAACAACAACAGGCTGACTTTGGCTGCTAACGAGAGTGCCTACATTCCCCCATGGGAGTAGGACGTTGGCAACAGCCTTTGGGGTCCCCAAAGGCTGGTCCGTTCAGACCTTGCCCCTCGAGGCAAAATCAAATCAAATCTCTCTCTCTCTCTCGCTCTCTCTCTCCAAACACAACCATATTATAAAAACAACAAAAATAATAACCAACCATTTGTAGAATTGCCTTGCTGCTCCGAGAGACCTGGAAGTAGATAGAAAAATAATGCGGTTACAATCCTCTCATGTATACTTCTTTCATTTATGTTAACCCTTTCAAGATCCATTACGCATTTCTCTTCTGTTTTCTGGCAAATATTAAACGATTTTATTCAGATTAGGAAGGGTATGTGGAAACCAGAGGGTTAATGGAGACAGTCTTTACTCTTTTAATGCCCACAGATCCTTCCTAAACTATATATATTTGTCTAACGATAGCCAGAATAAAGTCAGAACGCGGCATGATCCTCAACTATTGCATGATTTTATTAAGGGGAGGTTTTTAGTTTGGTCTCTAGATATCCATCAAGCTTAAGAATACACCCCCTTGAGCCCCTTTCAAGATAAATTTGTACATTTTTCGGTAGAAAAATTTCCCGGCTGAAAGCCGGTTCCTCTTAGGTTACAGGCTCGCTATCGCTCGCCAGGATAAAATCGACACCTAAATTGCACGAAAGGTCTTAAAATTGACAGAAATGGGTTGAAAGTTCTTAAAATCATTAAAATAATGGGGCGAACGTCTTAAAATTAGAAAAGCAATGGGGCTAAACATAAGGGAGAAAGGAGTCAAGAAAAAACTCCCTCGAGTGGAAATCTCCCCTTAAGATTACGAAGGACCTCTGACCATTAAAAAAAAGGCAACAAACAAACTATCTCAATTCATCCATTTAGCTGCCACAGATCCTTCCTAAGCTGAATAAAAATCGTCTATTAGTTGCCAGAATAGGACGGAAAGGACCGTCGATCACCAGGTACGGAATCGGTTAAGGGGAGATATCCACTTGAGGGATTTTTTTTCTTGACCTCTTTCTCCCTCATGTTTAGCCCCATTGCTTTTGATATTATAAAACGTTTGCCCCATTAGTTTTGCGATTTTAAGAACTTTCACCCCATATTAAGACCTTTCGTGCAATTCAGGTGTCAATGTTATCCTGGCGAGCGATAGCGAGCCTGTAATTTAAGAGGAACCGGCCTTCGGCCGGGAAATTTTTCTACCGAAAAATGTACAAATTTATCTTGAAAGGGACTCAAGGGGGTGTAATTTTAAGCTTGATGGAGGTCTAGGGAACAAACTAAATACCTCCTCTTAACAAATACAGTATCTAGCATGTATTTCTTCAGTCTTAAGGGGGGTGGGGGGTGGGGGGTGGGGTAAAGTGTATTTATTTGGTGATTTATTTTTTATTATTTATTTAGTTTCCTCCCTCGACCTCCATCAAGCTTTACAAACTACACCCAAGACTCCCTTCAAGATATATTTGTACATTTTTCGGAGGCCCGTTGCTACTACAGTACAGGCTCGCTATCGCTCGCCAGGATAAACAAAAACGACATCTTAATAGTACGAAAGGTCTTATCATTGACGAAGAAAACAACAATGGGGTGAAAGGTCTTAAAATCGTCAAACTAATGGGAAGAACGTTTTCAAATTTGAAAAGTAATGGGGCTAAACATGAAGGAGAAGAGGGGCCAGAAAAAAAATAATCATAAACGTATTGCATTAATTATTATTATTATTCATTAATTATTCATAGTTTGTGCAATGGGTGGTAACAAGGAAAGTATGGATGTATTATTATGTTTTTTACACCAACCCACTTCACATCTAAACTCAATTAATGAAATCAACAAATACATGTGGCACTCCGAGGACTCGAACCCAGGACCCATCGAATAGCATATATATATAACAAAAAGGCAATGTCTCTAACCTTTAAGTACCGGTGACGTATTATTTATTTGATTGCATGTTACCTTTAGATGATTTTATGAAGCTTAGCAAGGATATATGGTAGCTAAAAGGATCAATTGAGATAATAAAACCCTGCGTTAATTTACCCTCCCAAGCTCCGATGACGCATTTCATTTCTAATTTCAGGCTATTATTAGACGATTTTATTCAGATTCGGAAGGGTATATGGAAGTCAGAGGGTTAATAGAGATAGTTTTTACACTTTTAATTCCCAAAGATTCTTCCTAAGCTGTAATTCGTTTAATGATAGCCAGAATAAACTGTCAAATGAGTCAAGAGCGTGAAGGGGTTAATAGAACCGTAAAAATATTCCCCCCTTGAGGATCATGACGCGTTTTAGCAGCTTAGTTTGGCTGTCATTAAACCATTTTATGCAGCTTAGCAAGGATCTGTGGGAGTCAGAGACGTAATGGAGTTGGCTTTGACCCCTCAGATTCTTACAAGGTCCTTCCTAAACTGCATAAAATCGTCTAATGATAGCCAAAACAGACTGTCAAAATGCGTCCTAATCCTTACTAATCCATATAGATCAAGTAAAAGATATAGGTAACACCCCGTTCTTTAACATTAATATCAAATACAAACCCCAATGTACTTGAATAAACTAATGAAAGAATATGGCCCTCCCGGGATTCGAACTCGGGACACCACACCCAGAACATAAGCACCTAAACCATTACACCACCAACACAGTTAAAGGTGTTAAGTATCGTCTCACCAGCAAGTAGTAGCAGGCCCAGAGCGAGGTAGTAGGAGGTCATGGTGGTGATAGTGTTGTGAAGACCTTATCTTACCTTACCTTAATTATATACTGTATCTTAGACCTGAACTTCATACCTTCATGGAAATCATTCACAGTATTTTTCCCGCTAATGGTGTCTATCCGTGGGAGTTTTCCGGGTATAGAGCGTTTCCAGGATAAGGCATCGTCACTGTAGCTTATTATCAGTGGACTTGTGGATGTCTTAACCTCACACACAAAAAAAGAAAACAAAATAGAAGGTCCCACCCCTTTCCCATTCTTAAGTAAGCCATTTTAGATTTACAGAAGAGTGACCATTACTTGCATTACTGCATGTCCACAAACATTTCAGTAATGTAAGCATGTTTCCTTTTTTTTTTTTTTTTTTTTTTTTTTTTTTTTTTATTATGGTGACAGTTACAAAGTGGTGTACAATCTATCTTATTCTAGTTACGTTGTAGTTTATCTTATTGTACCAGTACCTCCCTACAATCAACCTAGTTGTTCCCCAATTCGTCCCTCCGCCACGACCATTTCAAAGTCCAAGTCTCTCACTCTTGTCCTCTGTAGCGGGGAGGACCTTGTACCCCTGAGACATAGGAGTGCAGACCTGAGAAGAGAGAAAGAGAGCCGGCATCTCATCCAAGTTATGACTTGGCTTCTATGCTGGCGCTTTTTCTCCGATATTTGTTCAGCTAATCTGGCATAGAAGACACTTGCAGAAGGTCCCATACCTCCTGACGATGAGAAGACGAGAGGAGTACAGCTTCCTTGATCCCTGTTCAAAATTCTTTCTTCATAAGCACGTTTTTTCTCACTTTCGTTTCTCAAGTATGCCGCCTTGTGTCCTCGCTCACGATATGTTTGTGCTCTTGGGTTGAAGATTCTGATGTCGAAAAAAGCCCGTTGTCCCCTCGTCCAAAAACCTCGAGCACTTACGTCCAGTCTTGCTTCATTTGAAGTATTTGCAGTATTGTGGGCCAAGCGCTGTCCGTCCATAGGCAGAAGTTCCAGTTCGATTCTGACATCATGGCACACCTCGTCCAGCATTTGTGCAGTGATGTCTCGTACTTCATCATGCCGGATACAGATGAATCCTCCTTTCTTACAGGTCATACAGCGGTCTGGGTTGTTTATTTCACCGCATGCACATTTCAGCGGCAGGTTCGAAACTGGCCACCCATACCTCAAGGCTACGGCATCATTGAATTCTTGTTTATTTAAGCTGAAGCCTTTCTCCTTTATTGGTAATGATGTGAGCCAATTTGAAGCCCCCGTGTCTTGTGCCATCTCAACTCTCATTTTCAGTTCTTCCCTACATCTGGTCTTAATTTGTTCTAGGCTATGTTTCTGTCTCTCTTCTCTGCTCTTTGTAATTTCCTGTCTTGCATTTCGTTGTTCCTCTTCGTCCACCTCATCATTTTCATTTTGCTCCCGTATTTTTTCTGTCAGAGACGTAGTAAGTTTAAGGGAATTTTGGTACTCATGTAGTGCCGCCTCCACTGGGTTTATGATCCCCATACCTCCGAACCTTGGCGGAAGAGCTAATAGATCTCTTAGCTCTTGCGTGACGCCTTCCATCTCTGTTAAGGCCGTTATGAATGTTCCTCTGATTGCTTCTTCAAGCGGTTGGAGCATCTGTCTAATGCCAGGCACTGTTCTCATAAGAAAGGTCCATCTGTGCTTAACACCATATGTGAAGGCAGTATATGCAGCATGTGGTTCAGATTTCGCAATGTCTGCCAGGGTTTTCACTTCCTTTACCCACTCCGCTACCTTTTTTCACACATAGTCTCTCTTGCATTCTTCTGTGCCTATTACTGCTCCCAAATGGCGTTGACCCTCCTTTGTAATCTTCACTCCTGTCCCATCAAAAGTCCGCACCGCTTCTTCATACTTGTTTTTTTTTCACTATTAGTACAGATTTACTAGCATTCGGATGGTACCCAATGACTTCGCCTACCGATTGTACTCTCCGCCACCATTCTTTGAGATCCCCTATTTTTCCTGCACCTGTGAGGTCATCTGCATACGCCACTTGTTTCACTCGGGTTACCTCATGTTTTATTT
Source organism: Paralithodes platypus (assembly GCA_032716605.1). Taxonomy (NCBI): domain Eukaryota; kingdom Metazoa; phylum Arthropoda; class Malacostraca; order Decapoda; family Lithodidae; genus Paralithodes; species Paralithodes platypus. The sequence continues at coordinate 37,652,372 of CM064511.1, forward strand.
TCTGCTGCAGAATTGATAGTGCCAGTGCGTACATTGCCATTGCCACTGGATCTCCTTGCGTTGTTCCTTCATTTGATTTGAGAATTTTAATTTCTTCCTTCTTTGTGCTTCCAACTATATACAGGTTAGCTGGCTCCTTATAAGTATTTTCTATGTACTTTGCGATGCTCGGGCATTTGATCTTGATGTTGTGAATAGCTGCCTCCCTATTAATGGTGTTAAAGGCATTTGTTGCATCCACTAGCAGTACCGCTTCACAATCTTCCTCATGATACACCTTCCCCATTGCATGTATTGCTGCTTCTCCTCCGGCTTGCTGTCCTGCACATACTTGTAAGTTGCCCACTGCTCTTTGTACATCTTTTCCAAATACAGACATGATTGCTTTTCCTATAATCCTTCTAAGAACTTCCCCAATGCCTACTGGTCTAACTCCTGGATTCTTATTTAAAGGTATCAGGCGACATGCTGTCAGAGCTTCTATGTTCACGCATGGTGATGATGCAAGTTTCTTTGCCAGCATTGCTATTGCTTCACAAAGGTCACCCGCGGCTGAACCAAACTTGTTTTGACTTAGGAAGATCCTCCAAGTATTAGCATCTACTCCTGATGGACCTGCTCCTCCCTGTGTTTTCAGCGCCTTTCTCCATATGAGGTCTCCAGTTATATTCTCATATATCACCGGGTCTGGAGGAACATATTCCCCGTCTAGTTTGGCCTCATCACTTGCTGGTTTTGCTTCTGGGTGTTTCTCCTTCAGCTGGTCCAAGATGCGTCGATTCACTTCGTGCACCCCACTTGAGGCTTCCCCAGTGACCATTCTGACTGCCTGTGCCACTTTACCAATCCTCATGCTATTTCCCACTGATCGTGCCATATCATCTGGCTTCCTCTCTTTCTTCGTTGTTTTGTTTTCAGTCTTTGCTGGATTGCTCGTACTTGGCTAAGAATTTTGTCGAACTCCCCATTTTTCCACCACTCCATTCTCTGTTTCAGCGCTTTAATGTTCTCATTCAGTTTTCCCTTTGGTCTTTTTCTTTGAAGGAACAACTGAGGAATGAAAGAAGCTATCTTGATTGCCACGTGCGCCAAAGGGGCATCCTGAACATACTTTAGGATCATACGTCTGAGTTCCCCCAGCATGTCTTTTGCGGCTTCACAAATCGGTAGTTCAAACTTATTTTGTTGCCATTGTATCACTTCTGTATAGATTTCATTCACTAATGTTGTGAGTCCGTCACCAGAATGTCCCATCCATTCTCCACCATTCATGTTTACGTTACGAGGTCGTTCGTTCTGTTCACGATTTTCGATTATTTCTCTCTCATTATCTTCGTTTAGGCCTACACTATTTTCATTATTTTGTTCCACACCTCTGTTGTCTTGCAAATTATTGATTCCTGCGTTTTCTTCTGCGGGCTGCAGTTGTTGATTGTTATTTTCTGCATTTTCTCTAACAGGGTTTGCTTGTACATCTCCATTAACTTCATTGTCTGTTTCACGGTTCATTTGTACTGCATCTCTCACTGCGTTTTGTCTGTCATCAGAATTATTCCTCGACTGGGACCGAGTTAATATCATCTTGTCTTATTATCATAATTTCCTACCTATTCCCTAATACTGAGTCTATCTATCATTTCTTCCTAAGGGACGAGCCTCTGCCCGATAAAGGTGAAAATGTAAACATCCTATGAGTAGCGTTAGAGATAGAAAGAGTAAGATAAGTTATTTAACTCACCTAGTATGATGCAAGGCTACAGAAGATCAGGCTATATTACAAGACAGTGGGTGCAAAAGAAAATAGAAAAATAAAGTAAAATAAAAGTAGTGTTTAAAAATACGCACAAAGAATAAACACGGGAAAAAAAACAAAAAAACCAAAACAAAAATATATATATATATAATACAAAACGATTATTGTAGTGAGAAAGGAAATACACTAATTAAGAGAGTAAAATGATTAAAAAGACAAGTGTCACAATACTGCTAAGGATTAAAGAAGGATGTTAGAAATCTACACTTAGTTTGAGAAAAAGGTCCTGGTTATCAGTATGCACATAATATATCAGCGAATTATACCTTATTTTAAATAGTATACATAGTTACTAGTTTGTTAGAGATAACTCTCACATGAAATAACCTCACACACACACACACACACATGCAGACGCACACTCGTGTGGCTTTCGAGATAAATTTATCTATTATATAAATACATCTACTATACTAAGGGGATGCTAGAATAGGTTTTAAGCCTGGGGGGGGGGGGGCTGAGCACCCCCCCCCCCCCAAACTCTCTCAGTTTTAAAGATGGAGAGCTTATACTTGGCATGCATACTAATTAACCCCTTGAAGCTCTTAACGCGTTTTAGCAGTTTATTTTGGCTATCATTAGACGATTATATGCAGCTTTGGAAGGATCTGTGGGTATAAAAAGGGTAAAGACTCTCTCAATCAATCCTCTGACTTCCATATACCCTTCCTAATCTGAATAAAATAGGTAATAATTACCAGAAAACAGAAAAAGAAATGCGTTTTGGATCTTGAAAGGGTTAAGGGGGGGTGGCAGAATAGGTTTTAAGCGGGGGGGGGGGGGGGGGGGGGGGGGGTAGCGATGGATACCTCAGCTAGTATATTATAATAAGAAATATATATAAATGGATAATTATATATATATAAATACAATAATACAATATAAATACAATTATTACCCGGTATATATATATATATATATATATATATATATATATATATATGCACACTTTCCACAGCGAATGAAGAATAAACACGGAGTCCGAAGTGCTTTCATGCAGTTACATTTTCCTGAAGATGTAACAACACATAAGCGCTTGGAACTCAGTGTTTTCCTTCCTTCCCTGTGGATATTCTGCATCTTTGGTTCACATGTTACTGCGACTTTCTTGCATGTATAAAAATGTATATTAAAATTATTTTGAAGGAGTGAAAAGCATTTTTTATTATTTCATTGTTAATACTTCAAGCTTTCAATGACTTTAGCTGTAATTGCCGATTGTGGAGTACCTACTTCATTATTGCAATAGTCTTCAGTAATTTGAAACGCTCATCATATCTCTGCGCTTCGTCAATCTGTTTCAACTTTGGGAGAGACACTTGTTACTGGCAGCTTTACCTTTTGTCTCATTCATTCACATAATTTCTTGTTTTACTACGTCAAGCAACACATATCAAATTATGGTAGCGATCAGGCTTTCTGTCCAACTTTCTAACCCAGGAGTGAACAGATTTTCCCAGCAATTTTTTCCACTCAACAAGTAAACTAAAAAAATCTCTCCCTCAATCTATCTTTCCCTCATTCTATGCATTAAACTGCATCAAGCTCCCCGTGTGTCCAGACTCCAGACATTTTGACTCTAACATACATTTTAATTTGGCTCTGTCAATATCAATTTGGGGGGAGGAACTTGTTACAGGCAGCCTTGCATTATATCGCCATGCATAAAAAAAAAAAAAAAAAAAAAAAAAAAAAATCATAAATCATTAGATGGAATACCGGTTCATTACGTAACTATTCAAATATGCTAAATTTTGTATAATCTTCATATACAGTTACTTCCACTTTACATTTTCGAAGTACTAACGGTTATTCATATTCTATTTACCATTCCATTATTCTGAATGTTTTATTATCTCCGTCTTTCTCCTATGAAACAAATACATTATTAACGCGTATATATCTCTGTGACCACAACACATGCCTATCTGCCACATCAAATGTTATCTCCGGTATCAAGTTCTTCCAAGAAGCACAGCTGCATACTCTTCCCACACCTTCTCACTAATATACTGAACAGTTATTAAAATATCAGATAACAAAAGTGTATTGAATATATATATATATATATATATATATATATATATATATATGACGTCATAAACGGAGTAATTACTATCATACCACTTTGAATCTGAGACACAGAGCTAGATGCAAGATACCCTCCCTGTCAAACCCTGTGGCGTGCATATCAATAGGTCTGTGGATATTGACACTTTCTCTTCATTTGCTTCGTCCTTGCAACCTACGATATTGTCACCTACTCTACATTTGATTCCTCCTTGCAACCCACGATATTGACACTCCTTGCAACCTACGATATTGACACTCCTTGCAACCCACGATATTGTCACCTACTCTTCATTTGCTTCCTCCTTGCAACCTAAGATATTGTCACCTACTTTTAATTTACTTCCTTCTTGCAACCTACGATATTGACACTCCTTGCAACCTACGATATTGTCACCTACTTTTAATTTACTTCCTTCTTGCAACCTACGATATTGACACGCCTTGCCACCTACGATATTGTCACCTACTCTTCATTTACTTCCTCCTTGCAAATCACGATATACCTACTCTTCATTTACTTCCTCCGTGCAACCTACAATTTCGATAAAGCCATCCTTTCTACTCAACACAATCTTGCACCATCCTAGGGCTAAGCAGAGGGTATATACTGTATATGCTCAGGAAAGGAAGAACTAGAGCAAAGGAGAATTTAAAGAGAACCTCCAGTGAAAGGGGATCTAGAAAAACGACCCATCTCCCCTTAATTCTGCTAAATATTTGTCTACAGCTCCAACTTCCTTATAGCCTGAAACTCGCAAGAGGCCAATGGGTAATCATCAAAAAGGATAAATACTGTCTATACGATTTAATATATACAAATAATATTTTCCATAGTTATCCATGCTTGGCAAAAAACAATTGCAGTTGATATTTGAATTAGTTATTATAATTAAAAGGTAACTTAAAGTCATTAAAAATTGTCAATTCCATAAACATATATACTGTAAGCTTAGTTTTTATTACTTTATTATCTGTAGGTAAAGTTTGTTTTTAGCTCAATGGCGAATATCTTTGTTTCATAATATACAACAACTCTAATTATATATACTGTATATACCACATCCCACAAATATTTACCAATTAAAAAAACATTGGTTATTCAATTATATACCACTGGAATATCCTAAGCATAAATGATAGTGTTTATTATGAGCCTTTACTACTACTCAATATATAAATTGGAATAATATATATAGCTAACGTTAGCAATGAACACAGACTACAGTCTAAGGAATAGAAGAAAACAAAAACAAAACATAATAATTGAAAGCGGTATTATATCAAGAAAAACATTGCTGTACATAAATTACTGTATATAAAGCTAAATTGTCATGCTCGGGTCCAAAGATTTAACTGGTCAACCTGATGCAGTTATTAACAGTAAAGGGATAGTAGATGGTCTCTGCATTGTAAGATACATTTTCATAACTATTTATATGGCACAGGGTTCAGGGTTTCGTCCAGCTGGCCTTCAGGACCGTAGCTAATATCGTACCGTTCACCTCCTGGTGAGGCTGCAAATGATCATTCCGATGTCTCTGGGCTGAAGGCTCACTAAATACGTAGTGATGCTCACCACAAGTGTAATAGGTTGAAGGTGTGCTAAATTTGTTATAGGTTGAAGGCACACTTAATGTGCTGTGCTGCTAGTTTCCCAGCTTTGAAGGCTCACTAAGTGTACTGTATAGCATCTGCTTATATGGAAATGCTGCCTCAAGGATTCACTAAATGTGTAGTCTCGAGCGGCCCTAATACCCTGGTGTTGTATTGCAGGATTCTATAAAGAGTGTTTTTGGCAGTGGGTGGTACTTGCCTACCAATGTTGGTGTTGGAGGAGGTAGTCATAACAGTTTGGTCAGCAACAGTGGTATACGTGCTGAGGGTATGAAGGAAATACCTGTACTCACATTCAACCTGTCCCAAAGAAGGGTGACCGCTCTCAACCCTCCAACTATCGTCCAATTGCTCTCATCTCTTGTCTTTCTAAAGTTTTTGAAACTATTCTTGCTTCCAAATTTCTTAAGCATTTCTCTTCTCATTATCTGCTCTCAGATCGCCAGTATGGCTTCCTTAAGGGTCGCTCTACTGGTGATCTTCTTTCATATCTTACTAACTCTTGGTCATCCTCCTTTCGGGACTTCGGTGAGACTTTTTCTATTGCACTAGACATATCGAGCCTTCGATAGAGTCTGGCATAAATCTTTAATTTCTAAACTACCCTCCTTCGGTTTCTATCCCTCCATATGTGCCTTTGTCTCCAATTTCCTTTCCGGCCGTTCCATAGCCGCGGTTGTGGATGGCCATTGTTCACTTCCTCACCCTATAAACTCCGGTGTTCCTCAGGGCTCTGTCCTATCTCCTATTCTCTTTCTAATTTTTATAAATGATCTCCTTAACTGTACCTTAATTCCTATCCATTCATACGCAGACGACTCAACCTTGCACTACTCCATTAGTTTTTCAGAACGCCCCAGCCAGCTATCCCTCAACGACAAACGTAATGAAGCCATAGTACTCTTAAATTCTGATCTAAATACTATTTCCAATTGGGGCAGAGAAAACCTTGTTAACTTTAATGCTTCCAAAACCCAATTTCTCCATCTATCTACCCGTCAGGATCTCCCAGCGGACTATCCCTTATTCTTCAACAATACAAAAATCAACCCTTCATCTTCTCTCAATATTCTTGGTGTCTCTTTTTCTTCTGCTCTCATTTGGAAGGACCATATTACCAGTCTTGCTAAGGCAGCCTCCCAGAAGCTGGGTGTGCTCAACTGCCTTAGGGGGTTCTTTTCCCCTGCACAGCTTCTTGCTCTGTACAGGGGCATAGTGCGCCCTTGTATTGAGTATTGTTCACATGTGTGGGGAGGTTCCTTTCACACCGCTCTCCTAGACAAAATTGAAAGGAAGGCCTTTCGTATCATTAACTCCCGTCCACTCACCAACTCTCTGCAATCTCTCTCTCTCTGCCGCAATGTTGCATCTCTCTCGCTATTCTATCGCTACTATAATAATCAGTGTTCCTCAGAGCTATCCCAGTGCATACCACCTCCTTTACGTAGGGCACGTGGTACCCGTCTTGCAACTCAATCCCACCCCTACTATGTGCAACTCTCCAACCCAAGAGTGAAACGTTACTCTCAAACTTTCTTCTACTCAACAGCTGAGCTCTGGAACTCTCTCCCAGAATCAGTCTTTCCCTCTTCCTATGACTTAAATTGCTTCAAACTCCGTGTGTCCAGGCATTTTGGCTCGAACGTCCCTTGATTTTGGCCCTGTCACTCTTTCAACTATGGGGGAGGCACTCGCTATAGGCAGTTATGCCTTTTGCCTCCCTCAATCACATAGATAAAAAAAAAAAAAAAAAAATCTGGCACAGGGATGTCAAGATGCCTTTGTTGCCCTGAACTGCTTATGTACTAGAGCTATAGAGTGGTGGTGTACTAAACATGTAGGCCTGCTAAGACTATAGAGTAGTGGTGTACTAAACATGTACTAAGACTATATAGAGTGGTAGTGATAGTAGTAGTAGTAGTAGTAGTAGTAGTAGTAGTAGTAGTAGTAGTAGTAGTAGTAGTAGTAGTAGTAGTAGTAGTAGTAGTAGTAGTAGTAGTAGTAGTAGTAGTGAACTAAACATGTACTAAGACTATAGAGTGGTGATGTACGGTACTAAACATGCACTAAGACTATAGAGTGGTGATGAAATAAGACTATGGAGTGGTGATGAAATAAGGCTATAGAGTGGTGATGAAATAAGGCTATAGAGTGGTGATGTACGGTACTAAACATGCACTAAGACTATAGAGTGGTGATGAAATAAGACTATGGAGTGGTGATGAAATAAGACTATAGAGTGGTGATGAAATAAGGCTATAGAGTGGTGATGTACTAAACATGTACTAAGACTATAGAGTGGTGATGAAATAAGGCTATAGAGTGGTGATGTACTAAACATGTACTAAGACTATAGAGTGGTGATGAAATAAGGCTATAGAGTGGTGATGTACTAAACATGTACTAAGACTATAGAGTGGTGATGAAATAAGGCTATAGAGTGGTGATGAAATAAGGCTATAGAGTGGTGATGAAATAAGGCTATAGAGTGGTGATGTACTAAACATGTACTAAGACTATAGAGTGGTGATGAAGGAGGTAGTGTACAGGACCAATCTTAATAAGGCCATAACCCAGGCTCTTCACCTCCTCCACAGCATCCAGGCTGAAGAACTGACTCAACTCACTGGCTCGGCATAACACCAGCTGAAACACACACAAATAATTACCACCGGAACAATATTGAAAACTTTAAAATTTCCATCATCTCTTTTTCTTCTGATCTCTCTTAGAAAAAACATATTACCACTCTTGCTAAAAACAACTTCCCAGTAGCTGGGTGAGCTCAACTGCCTCCTGTAAAGTTTTTTGTTCATACAGTGGCATAGTGTGTCCATGAATTGAGTATTATTCGCATGTGTGGGGATGATCCTCTCACACAACACTTCTAGACACGTCCTTTCACTGTCTCTGCAAGCTAAGCTCTGGAACTCTCTCCCTGAATCCATCTTTCCCTCATCCTATGGCTTAAATTGCTTCAAATTCCGTGTGTCCAGGCATTCTGTCTCACATTCCCTGATGTTGGCCCTGTCACTCGTTCAACTTTGGGGCAGGAACTCGTCACAGGCAGTTATGCTATTTGTCTCCCTCATCCACATATAAAAAAATATTGAAGCTAGAGGGGTAATTGAGATAATTTTTACCCTTCTAATTCCAACATATCCTTCTTCAATTGTGTAATTTCGTTTACTGATAGCCAACATAAATTGTCACAATAAGTCATAATCTTGAAACGGTTAGGTTATACCAGGCTAGACTTGGTTAGGTTAGATTAATTTAAATTAGATTAGATGAGGTGAGGTGAGGTTAGGTTAGGTTAGGTTAGGTGAGGTTATGTTAAGTTAGATTTGGTTATGTTAGGTTAGATTAGATTAGGTTAGGTTAGGCTACGTTAGATTAGGTTAGGTTACTTAGGTCAGGTTAGGTAAAGTCTGGTAAGGTTAGATTATATTAAATTAGATTAAATTGAGTCAAATTACGTTAGGAGGCTGTTGGCTGTTGGTTGTGGCCGTTACGGAGTGTGGCCGTTTTAAATTGAGTTTTTGTTTTTCCTCTTTTATTTTTAACCCCCTTCTCCCTTATGTTTAGCCCCATTACTTTTGAGATATTTAGACGTTCAACCCATTAGTTTGGAGATTTTAAGACCTTTCGACCCATTTCTTGTCAATATTAAGACCTTTCGTACCATTTAGGCGTCGATTTTTTTCTGGGAAGCGTTAGCGACCCTGTATTTCTTCAAATTTTGTTTACCGAAAATGTACACATTTATCGTGTGTGTGTGTGTGTGTGTGTGTGTGTGTGTGTGTGTGTGTGTGTTTTTTTTTTTTTAAAGCTTGATGGTGGTCTAGGGAGCAAACCAAAAGACCCCCTTAAACGGAAGTCCAATAGATGACTAACCTTGACCTCAAAGGGGCCGCCGAGTTTGTGGATAGTGGTAAGTAGGTCCAGGGTCATCTCCAGGCCGCCTCCCGCCAAGTCTAAGGTCAACAGGTCGATCTGAAGTGGGACAGAGGCGTCAGATCATTTTGAGACGTGCCTATTTTACCGCTTTTAATTATGTGAGGGCCTTCCAAAGCTGAAGCAAATCGTCTATTGGCAGCCAGAATAAAGCCGAAAAAGGGCGTCTTAAGCCGCTGTCACACGAGCGATTTTTCCGTCAATTTTCCATGAGCAAGTTTTTCCTCTTATTATTTCATGACATTTTCGCACTGGTATCGGCAACTAGACTGAAGGTAGATTGTGTTAGGCGGCTGAATTTTGAAAAAGTGTCATTTTTTAAGCTTCATGACCACAATTGCTCGTAAAAATTGATCGAAAAAGGGCTCGTGTGACTCTGGCTTTAATACCGAAAGGGTTAAGAATGAGTAACTATAGTCCATTCACGACAGCTAGGCCAGTAAACCTCTATAATTCGAAAGGGGCTAGAGCAAATGGGCTGTAGTATATTTGCACACCTATTAATTCCCTGACCGACCTCTCTCTCTCTATATCTAGCTATCTGTGTTTGTGTGTGTTTCTCTCTCTCTCTCTCTCTCTCTCTCTCTCTCTCTCTCTCTCTCTCTCTCTCTCTCTCTCTCTCTCTCTCTCTCTCTCTATCTATCTATCTATCTATCAATCTGTGTTTGTGTTTCTCTCTCTCTCTCTCTCTCTCTCTATCTATCTATCTATCTATCTATCAATCTGTGTTTGTGTTTCTCTCTCTCTCTCTCTCTCTCTCTCTCTCTCTCTCTCTCTCTCTCTCTCTCTATCTATCTATCAATCTGTGTTTGTGTTTCTCTCTCTCTCTCTCTCTCTCTCTCTCTCTCTCTCTCTCTCTCACACACGCCACCTGTTAGTACTCACACAGCAAACAAAAGTCTCACAAAACAGTTCGCCAATCAAATTTAAGGGGAGATGGGTCGTTTTTCTGGTCCCCCTTCTTCCTCACGTTTAGCCCTATTAGTTTTCAGATTTTAAGACGTTCGGCCGATTAGTTTGGCGATTGTAAGACCTTTCACCCCATTTCTTTGTCAATATTAAGACTTTTCGTGTTCTTTAGGTGTCGATTTTTTCCTGGCGAGCGATAGCGAGCCTTTATTTTAAGAGGAATCGGCCTTCGGCCGGGACATTTTTCTATCGAAAAATGGACAAATTTAACTTCAAGGAGGGTCTTGGGGCGATTTTATTAAGCTTGATGGAGGTCTAGGGAGGAAACTAAAAATATAATAATAATATACATAAATGAGCAAATAAACACGCCTTTAACATTCTTGTCTCTCTCTCTCTCTCTCTCTCTCTCTCTCTCTTAACATTCCCCGAAAGCCTTGATAACAATTTGGGTGAATTCTAAACACCACCACATTAAGTGGAACAAGGTTTATAGTTTAACTGGACCCCCTTCTCTCTCATGCTTAGCCCCATTAGTTTGGAAATTCTACGACGTTCGCCCCATTAGCTTGGTGATTGTAAGACGTTTAGCCTATTTTTGTTGCCAATATTAAGACTTTTTGTGCCAATTCGGTGTTGATGTTTTCCTGGCTAGCCTATCGCTCGCCAGGAAAACAATTCGACACCTAAATAGCACAAAAAGTCTTAATATTGACAAACAAATGGGGTGAAAGGTCATCAAATCGACACAAACTAATGGAAACGAACGTCTAAAACGTCTAACTAAAATGAAACACTTACACTTAGTTACACTTAGTTGTATTCCGTCCGTTAGTGACACAGTTGAGCTGGGGCTCCACTGCGACCAGGCAGCTCCCTTTCTTCCACTCTCCATTCCAGAAGTCGGTTGGAGTTGGTGCTGGGGTATCCTGGTGTTGGTGGCCGGTCCGGTATTTTGGCCAGCCACATGTCCAAGTGTTTCTTGAAGGTGTCTGGAGACACCCCGGTCATGTTCCTGAGAGGGGCTGGTATACAGTTGAACAGTCTGGTTCCATTGTATGTAAAGCTGTGATGGATCAGGGATTTGATTTTTTGTGTTGATCCCGGCGTAGTCCTCACATAGCACAGCCTCCCTCGCCTTTGGTGCTGAGTCTCTTGGATGTTTGGGTTTGGTACCTTTTTTTCCAAAATCTTCCAGACGTAGATGATGATGTATCTCTCCCTACGTCTTTGAAGTGAGTACAGCTGCAGCTCCTTAAGTCTCTCCCAGTAGTTAAAGTGTTGAAACCCATGGATTTTACTGTTTTACTGTTGTTTTACTGTTGATTTTACTTGCAAACTAAACAAACCAAAACTGGGACAAAGACAATATAAAGGCAAACAATAACTGATACAAAATCGCTATGTGGAAACAACGCTTACTAAAATTAAAAAAACAACAACATTGAAATAAAAGAACACAATGGGGCTAAACAAGAGGGAGAAGGGGGCGGTCCAAGACTCCCCCGTGCACCCTCCACAACTTAGCAATAATTCAACAATATTTACACTTTAGATTATTTTATTGTGGGTTTGGTGTGGGGAGGTTTTTAGTTTGTTCCCTAGACCTCCATCAAGCTTAAAATGACACCCCCTAGATCCCCTTTCAAGATAAATTTGTACATTTTTCGGTAGAAAAATTTCCCGGCCGAAGGCCGGTTCCTCTTAAATTAGAGGCTCGCTATCGCTCGCCAGGAAAAAATCGACATCTAAATGTCATGAAAGGTCTTAAAATTGACAGATAAGGGGCGAAAATTCTTAAAATCGCCAAACTAATGGAGCGAACATCATAAAATCTCAAAGGAATGGGGATAAACATGAGGGAGAAGGGGGCCAACAGACTAACCTGGAAGTACCGTAGAGCAGCCAGGACGGACAGCAGAGGGTAACAGGTGGTGGTCCAAGACTCTCCACCCTGCACCACCTGCCAACAACAACAACAACAATATATATACAGGTGGTGCTCCAAGACTCTCCACCCTGCACCACCTGCCAACAACAACAATATATATACAGGTGGTGCTCCAAGACTCTCCACCCTGTACCACCTGCCAACAACAACAACAACAACAATATATATACAGGTGGTGCTCCAAGACTCTCCACCCTGCACCACCTGCCAACAACAACAATATATATACAGGTGGTGCTCCAAGACTCTCCACCCTGCACCACCTGCCAACAACAACAACAACAACAACAACAATATATATACAGGTGGTTCTCCAAGACTCTCTACCCTGCACCACCTGCCAACAACAACAACAACAACAACAACAACAATATCTATACAGGTGGTGCTCCAAGACTCTCCACCCTGCACCACCTGCCAACAACAACAATATATATACAGGTGGTGCTCCAAGACTCTCCACCCTGCACCACCTGCCAACAACAACAATATATATACAGGTGGTGCTCCAAGACTCCACCCTGCACCACCTGCCAACAACAATATATATACAGGTGGTGCTCCAAGACTCTCCACCCTGCACCACCTGCCAACAACAACAATATATATATAGGTGGTGCTCCAAGACTCTCCACCCTGCACCACCTGCCAACAACAACAACAACAACAATATATATACAGGTGGTGCTCCAAGACTCTCCACCCTGCACCACCTGCCAACAACAATATATATACAGGTGGTGCTCCAAGACTCTCCACCCTGCACCACCTGCCAACAACAACAACAACAATATATATACAGGTGGTGCTCCAAGACTCTCCACCCTGCACCACCTGCCAACGCCAACAACAACAACAACAACAACAACAATATATATACAGGTGGTGCTCCAAGACTCTCCACCCTGCACCACCTGCCAACGCCAACAACAACAAAAACAACAACAACAATATATATACAGGTGGTGCTCCAAGACTCTCCACCCTGCACCACCTGCCAACAACAACAATATATATACAGGTGGTGCTCCAAGACTCTCCACCCTGCACCACCTGCCAACAACAACAACAACAACAACAACAACAATATATATACAGGTGGTGCTCCAAGACTCTCCACCCTGCACCACCTGCCAACAACAACAACAATATATATACAGGTGGTGCTCCAAGACTCTCCACCCTGCACCACCTTACCAACAACAATAATATATATACAGGTGGTGATCCAAGACTCTCCACCCTGCACCACCTGCCAACAACAACAACAACAACAACAACAATGTATATACAGGTGGTGCTCCAAGACTCTCCACCCTGCACCACCTGCCAACAACAACAACAACAACAACAACAACAACAATGTATATACAGGTGGTGATCCAAGACTCTCCACCCTGCACCACCTGCCAACAACAACAACAACAACAACAACAATATATATACAGGTGGTGCTCCAAGACTCTCCACCCTGCACCACCTGCCAACAACAACAACAACAATATATATACAGGTGGTGCTCCAAGACTCTCCACCCTGCACCACCTACCAACAACAACAATATATATACAGGTGGTGATCCAAGACTCTCCACCCTGCACCACCTGCCAACAACAACAACAACAACAACAATATATATACAGGTGGTGCTCCAAGACTCTCCACCCTGCACCACCTGCCAACAACAACAACAACAACAACAACAACAATATATATACAGGTGGTGCTCCAAGACTCTCCACCCTGCACCACCTACCAACAACAACAATATATATACAGGTGGTGATCCAAGACTCTCCACCCTGCACCACCTGCCAACAACAACAACAACAACAACAACAACAACAACAACAATATATATACAGGTGGTGCTCCAAGACTCTCCACCCTGCACCACCTACCAACAACAATATATATACAGGTGGTGCTCCAAGACTCTCCACCCTGCACCACCTACCAACAACAATATATATACAGGTGGTGCTCCAAGACTCTCCACCCTGCACCACCTACCAACAACAACAATATATATACAGGTGGTGCTCCAAGACTCTCCACCCTGCACCACCTACCAACAACAACAATATATATATACAGGTGGTGCCCCAAGACTCTCCACCCTGCACCACCTGCCAACAACAACAACAACAACAACAACAATATTTATACAGGTGGTGCTCCAAGACTCTCCACCCTGCACCACCTGCCAACAACAACAACAACAACAATATTTATACAGGTGGTGCTCCAAGACTCTCCACCCTGCACCACCTGCCAACAACAACAACAACAACAACAACAACAATATTTATACAGGTGGTGCTCCAAGACTCTCCACCCTCCACCACCTGCCAACAACAACAACAATATTTACACTTTAGACGATTTTATTGTGGGTTTGGTGTGGGGAGGTTTTTAGTTTGTTCCCTAGACCTCCATCAAGCTTAAAATTACACCCCCTAGATCCCCTTTCAAGATAAATTTGTACATTTTTCGGTAGAAAAATTTCCCGGCCGAAGGCCGGTTCCTCTTAAATTACAGGCTAGCTATCGCTCGCCAGGAAAACATCGACATCTAAATGGCACGAAAGGTCTTAAAATTGACAGAAATGGGGCGAAAATTCTTAAAATCGCCAAACTAATGGAGCGAACATCTTAAAATCTCAAAGGCATGAGGGAGAAGAGGGCCAGAAAACCCGGCCATAAGCTGAGATCGAGCAACCAGGACGAACAGCAGCAGAGGGAAACAGGTGGTGCTCCAAGTCTCCCCACCCTGCACCACCTGACAACAACAACAACAACAACAACAACAACAACAACAACAATATTTACACCTTGGATTATTTTATTGTGGGTGTGGTGTGGGGAGGTTTGTAGTTTGTTCCCTAGACCTCCATCAAGTTTAAAGTTACACCCCCTAGATCCCCTTCCAAGATAAATGTGTAAATTTTTCGGTAAACAAAATTCCCGGGCTGTAGATGTCCACGCCGTTTCCCTGGCAAACCCTTCCTAAATGTTAGACACAATAGCTCGATTACTGAGTTATAGAGGATAATGCTCCAGACTTTTGGACAACGTGTATGGAACAGGGCATAGCGTGTTTCACAGTCTGGAGACACCCCAACGACGTATGCAGACTAAAAACACTAGCAACAAAGACATTCCAACAGCTTCCTCTCTCCTCTCAACACTCTTCGAAAAGTAGATACAATGTGCTGTTGTAAAGGCTTATCCCTCTATACATTCCCCTGACCTGACCTAATTAAAAAAATACCCCCAAGACCCTCCTTCAAGATAAATTTGTACATTTTTCGATAGAAAAATGTCCAGGCCGAAGGCCGAATTCTCTTAAAATTACAGGCTCGCTATCGCTCGCCAGGAATAAATAGACACCTAAATGGCACAAACGGTTTTGATATTAATATAGAAATGGGACGAACAGTATACAAATGGCCAAACTAACTGGCCGAATCTGAAATCTGAAAACTAATGGGACTAAACATGAGGGAGAAGGGGGACCATAAAAACGGCCCATCTCCCCTTAAATTAACCTTGATAATATAAGTTAATGACACGACAGCTGCCTCTGCTCTCACCCTCACTTCCTCGAACTATCAATGTATGTATGTATGTATGTATGTATGTATGTATGTATGTATGTATGTACAGTATGTATGTATGTATGTATGTACAGTATGTATGTATGTATGTATGTATGTATGTATGTATGTATGTATGTATGTATGTATGTACTCAAGCACATACCCCATAGCTGGGGGTGGCCGACTCAGGACGAAGCCCTAACAAAAAAATCATATATATATATATATATATATATATATCACTACGGATTATTTTCTATATGTATGTTAGACTTCTAGAATGTTTTATTCACATGGCTCATGATATTCGCTACCCCTACACTATGTTCACTATAAGAAGGCAATGATTTATCCTTTTCTCGGTGATTTGGACATTATTAACCCCTTGAAGATCACGACGCACTTTAGCAGTTTATTGTGGTTATCTGTAGACGATTTTATACAGCTTAGGAAGGATCAATGGGCATGAAAAGGTTATAAAGATTATATCAATCAACCCTCTGACTACCATATAATTATACCCTTCCTACTCGGAATAATTATACCCTTCCTACTCGGAATAATTATACCCTTCCTACTCGGAATACAATCGTCTAGTACTAGCCAGAATATACTGTCAAAACGACCATCATGATCCTCAAGGGGTTAAGGGGAGATGGTATAGTTTTTTGGGGCCCTCTTGTCCCTCATGTTTAGCCCCATTAGTTTTCAGATGTTAAGATGCTTACCCCATTAGTTTGTCGATTTTAAGACCTTTCGCACCATTTCTTCGTCAATATTTAGACCTTTCGAGCTATTTAGGTGTCGATTTTTTCCCTGGCGAACGATAGTGAGCCTGTAATGTTGGAAGAATCGGCCTTCGGCTGGGACATTTTTCTACCGAAAAATGTACAAATTAATCTAGAAGGGGGATCTAATGTATGTTTTTTTTTTTTTTTTTTTTAATTTGATGGAGGTCTAGGGAGGAAACTAGAAAAATAATGAATACATGCAAAAATCGCCCAAAAAGTGAACCATCTCCCCTTAACCCTCTGACAACCATATTCCCTTCCTACTCAGAATAAAATGGTCTAGTAATAGCCAGAATAAACTGTCAAAAACGCCATCATGATCCTGAAGGGGTTAATTAAAGGCAGAAGTAAAACATATTATAGTTGGTTTTATTTCAAGTTCATCTGACGGTAAATTGCAAAGTTCCCATCAAGATTTCTCAGTTATTTTGAAGATTTTGTAGTGATGTATGGTGCTAATTATATACATTTGGTCTTAATGTGATGCAGAGACATAGTAGTTACATATTTTCCCATTAAGTCTCGACAAATTAGGTGCTAAGGGATTCAATTTATCGTCAGTTGAAATTAAACCGACTATAGTGTACAACTATACAAATTATAACAAGATTAACGTATTCCATTACTAAAGTATGCATCATCAGACAAATAATTGACAAATTATTCAGGTTAATTCTACCATCAATTATGTACGCTTTACATATTATATGGGTAATGGTTAGTTTTTTTGCTTTCCACGCCATTGCTGAGTTGGCAGAAGAATGGTATACCATATCATTCTGATTGACCATGGTTCAATTCTCGGCTGGGGTTTCAACAGACAGACAGACAGACAGACATGTGTGTGTGTGTGTGTGTGTTAGTGTACCTCGTGATACCATTAAATACACACACTAGACAGAGGGATTGCAACAGACAGATATATATATGTGTGTGTGTGCGTGGCTGAGTGTGTGTGGCTATGTGTGTGTGTGTGTGTGTGTCTACCTCGTGATACCGGTAAATACACACACTAGACCGCATAGCCAAACGAAATATAATAAATATAAAACAAAATTCGACTTACGTAACTTTTGCCGTACTTTCCGAGCTCTGTACGTCCCTCCTGCGTCCTAAGCAGTCCCAGGGTCGAGTTATTGGGCTCGGGGGTTCGAACCAGCACCTCCTGGAAGTGTTAACGGGGTAGTACTCGCTTTTTATGGACACCCTTCTCCCTCATGTTTAGCATATTAGTTTTGAGGTTTTAAGAGGTTCGGCCTATTAGTTCGGCGATTTTAACACCTTTCGCCTCATTTCGGTATCAATTTTAAGACTCTTCGTGCCATTTAGGTATCGATTTTTTTTTCCTGGCGAGCGATAGCGAGCATGTAATTTTTTCTACCGAAAAATATACAAAATCATCTTGAAAGGGGGTATAGGGTGTGTATTTTTTTTTTTTTAAAGCTTGATGGAGGTCTAGCGAGGAAACTAAAAAAAAAACAATAATATGAATGCATAAATATATAGCCCCCAAAACAAGCACTACCCCCTTAAATCAAAAATAAATACATTCTTAACCCCTTCTGTACCAGCGAGGTCTCTTTATAATTTAATTCTGGCTATATTTAGACGATTTTGTGAAGTTTAAGAAGGATCATTCGTAGTAAAAAGGGTTAAGGGGAGATTTCCACTTGAGGGATTTTTGTTCTGGACCCCTTTCTCCCTCATATTTAGGCCCCATTGCTTTTGAGATATTAAGATGTTTGCCCCATTAGTTTGACAATTTTAAGAACTGTGGCCCCATTTCTGTCAATTTTAACACTTACGTTGCGGGTTTATTTGCGCTATTCAGCGCATATTCAGGCACTCCTGAATGATTAATCAAGTATCTGCATGAAATGAACTGTATTCTGCCCGACGAAAACTAGGCGAAAATAGCTTCAAAATGACACCAGAACGAGCTTCATAGTTGGCGGGGTACACCCGCAGCGTTGCCATAGAAATTTGGGAAAACTCGCTAATTATTAGCTCTCGCTCGCTCGGCAACACTGTCGAGACAGCCGCGCGAGACCAGAGACTTAGTTAGTGAGCGGCTGGCTGCTCTGAGGGTTGGACGGAGGTCCCCCACGCTCCCGCCCACTGACACTCGATTTCTACGACTTTTAAAGGCTTTTAAAGCCTGGAAATTGCTGTAAATTGCCATGGCGTTCCGGAACATCACCCGCAGGTAAAGGGTTAAGACCGTTCGTGCCATTTAGGTGTCGATTTTTTCTGGCGAGCGATAGCGAGCCTGTAATTTAAGAGGAACCGGCCTTCGGAAGGGAATTTTTTTCTACCGAAAAATTTACAAATTTATCTTGAAAGGGGTTCTAGGGGGTGTAATTTTAAGCTTGATGGAGGTCGAGGGAACAAACTAAAAACCTCCCCTTAACCCTTACTGTACCATAGGGTACTAGCATAAATGTACCCCCAAGTCCCAAGCAATGTGGCCAAAATGGCTTCAGAGGCAAGATATTAACAACCTCCCACCTCAAAAGATGGAGGAATACTGCCTCTCCCAGCATGTGGGGGCATGGATATAAGCTGAGAAGTGTTGCCAAGGTCTTAGAGCAGTGCTCAAACGTTGTGGTACCAGGTACTGCCTGATACTAGCAGTTACAAGGATCGTATATTACTGACGGCTGGCAGCCGTTGCTGGGATTGGGGAGTGATTTATCTGTTGACGGTTCTCTGCCGTCGCTGGTACTGAACGGGTTAAGTGAGATAGTTCGAAGGCTGGTAGTTGCTGGAGGCCCTTTATAAACTGAATACAATTGTCTAATAGTAGCTGGAATAAAGTTACAAGGATGGAGTCTGGTTAGGTTACCCAAATATGTGAGATGTCACATCAGGATCGCATATTTTGCAAGATTCCCTGCTGTGGCTTGACACCAGCTAGATAGGTAGCCCGCTGGCCACATCACTCCTGTTCCACCTCCAAATATGCCTCTCTCCTATTACTTGCACTGGTGAACTGTGTATCTGCAGTGACTTAAAAGGGTATAGAGTTCTGGAGGTCCTGGGTGAAGTTCTGAGCTGCCTGTAGTTCTTGTGGCCCGCCTTGGTCAGTAACCAACCTCTTTCAGCTTCCAGATGTCACTTTCTCTTACTTACCCAGGCGAGCCATGAATTGGACGAGACTCAAAATGGTTGGGTTCTGAAGTGCATGGATGAAGCTCTGAGTCTCCCAAAGTTCTTGGGGTCCGCTTCGATCAGCTGCCGACACCACCCTAGCTAAGCCTACACTGCTTATCCTGGGGAGTCATTTATTCAGAGTGACACAGAAGGGTAAAGAGCTGGAAGTCCTTGGTGAAACTATAAGTCGCCTGTAGTTTTCCATCCTAGACTGCTTACCCTGGTGATCCGTGTATTTGGTGTGACACAGAAAGGCAGAGTGCTGGAGGTCCTTGGTGAAGCTCTGAGCCGCCTGTAGTTTCTAGGGTCTGGTTCTATCAGTAGTCCACGCCAGCCTCGTTCAACCTCCAGCCACCAGGTGTTGCTCAGCCACAGACCGTCCTGGGCACCCACCTCCACGAACACACCGCCAACCTTCACAAATACTTGGTTGAATCAGGGGAATGTTTCGCAATAACATATATTTGATTTTCTAGGCGTTCTAGGCACTTATTAATCAATTAATGGTAAATTTAATGGCTACAATTAAATGATTAACAAACTCTATTTAAAACAGCAACATTTATTAATTAGAACATACAAACACATAAATTACGGGAGGGAAAGGCTAGATTCAGAGGTTCAAGAGGAATTCTAAAGAAAATATAATATGGAAAGGTATTACAAAAGATCTATCTATCTATCTATCTATTGCCTGACGCCGTGATCCCCGAAGGGGTGGCCACGAACGAACCGCCCCCATGCACCTCTGTCCCCAGTCAGTCGACGCCCCTCCCCCCAACCAGCACCACCTTCGTTCATGTACTTCCTCACTCCATCCTTCCACCTCATATTCGGTCTACCTCTCCCCCTCTGTCCCTCCACCTCGCTCTCATACACCCTCTTAGTCATTCTCTCGCTTTCCATACGTTCCATATGGCCGAACCATCTCAAGTTGTTCCTTTTCACACTTTCCAGCACATCTACCTCCACACCACACCTCCTTCTTACTTCCTCATTAGTCTGTCTATCCCTCCATGTAACTCCGCACGCACTCCTTAAGTAATTCATTTCCACTGCTCTCACTCTTGGTCTGAGTCTCTCAACCAACGTCCATGCTTCGCTTCCGTCTCAGTGTCGGGATTACCACACTGTCATGCAAGGACTTCTTCACTTCCATACTGACCACCCTATTTTTTGTTACTGCTTTTAGCGTTCCTACAACCCTCTTCCCCCCTCTTCATCCATAGTCCCATCTTTACTCAACACACTGCCCAGATACTTAAAAGAGTTGACGATCTCCATAGCCTGACCGTTCAGCTTCACCTCACACTCTGTGACTTCACCCCTTTCGAAGACCATAACCTTGCTCTTCCCCGTATTTACCTTCAAATTCCGTTTTTCGCACACTGTTCCAAACTCATTTACCAGACCCTGCAACTCCCATTCATTATCACTCATCAGAACTGTATCATCCGCAAACAGCAGTATAGGTAGCTTCCACTCAATTCCCTCCCTTTTCAGCGATACACCAACATCCACTGCTCTTGATAGTATTTCTTTCATAACTCCATCCATATATACAGTAAACAACCACGGGGACATCACACACCCCTGTTTCAAACCAACATTCAGGTCAAAGAACTCGCTCTGCTCACTCTCCACACGTACTGCCGCCTTTGCACCCTCATACATGCTCTTCACTGCTTTCAGCAACTTGCCCTCTACTCCGTATATTCTAAGTACTTTCCACAAACCTTCTCTATCCACTCTGTCATAGGCCTTCTCCAAGTCCATAAAGGCAACATACACCTTTTGTTTCTTCTCCAGATACTTCTCCACAACACAATTCAGGGTAAAAATCTGATCTACACATCCTCTTCCCTTCCTAAAACCTCCCTGCTCGTCGCCTATCCATTTCTCCGTTCTCACTCTCACTCTCTCAATCACTACCCTACTGTATACCTTCCCTACTACGCTTAGAAGACATATTCCTCGGTGGTTACCACACACTCCTCTTTCCCCTTTGCCCTTATATAGGGGGACTATTATGCCAGTCTTCCAGTCTTTCCTTCTCCCATGCTAGTTTGCACATTTTCCATACCCATTCTATCACTATCTCACCACCATACCTCAACATTTCCCCACACACTCCATCTGTTCCTGGTGCTTTCCCCAACTTCACTCTTTTCATGGCTTCCCACACTTCTGACCTCCTGATCCCCACCTCCTCCTCCACTACTTCTCTTCTTCTCCCTCCCATACCATATCCAGCTATGTTTGCTGGCTCTTCATCCTCTTCATTTAACAACTCACTGAAGTACTCCCTCCATCTTTCGACTCTCTCTTGCTTCTCGGCTAGCATTCTCCCATTCTTATCTTTCACACCCTTACTGTTTCCCTTGCTACCTTCCCTAACTTTCTTGACTTCTTTCCAGAACAGTTTCTTACTCTCCCTCCATTTTACACTCAGATTCCTTCCAAATTCCTCATCTACTCTTCTCTTACTTTCCTTCACTACTCTCTTCACCACCCTCTTACTCTCCACGTACCTCGCTCGTTTCTGTCTCTCGGAATCTTCATTCCCTCTGCTACCCAACCACTCTCTATATGCTTTCTTCTTTTCTTCCACAGCTATTCGTACCTCTTCTGTCCACCATTCACCTTTCACTCCCCTCCCTCTTCTCCTCACTCCACACACCTCCTCACATGCTGCACAGATCTCATCCTTAAACACCTTGCTCATCTCCTCCACTTCCTCCATAACTTCCAGGTCGAACCCACCTAGTCGTCTTTCCACTGCTCTCCTGTACTCCTCCCTGATTTCCTCCTCCTGCAACCTCTCCACCCTCCTCACCATTCCACCCTCCTCTCGCCTCCCTCCCGCTCTCCTCACCCACTTCTTTTGTATCCTAACCTTAGCTACCACTACATAATGATCAGACAGACCCCCTCCAATACCCCTATACACCCTAGCATCCATCACAGATTTCTTCATTCGTTCATCCACACATACATAATCAATCAATGACTTTCGTTCCACCACTGTCTTATCCTTCATCGTCAACATCCGTTTCCACGTGTACCTGTGGATCATTCTGTGTCGGAAGAAGGTGTTGGCTATCCACAGCCTCCTCCCCACACATACGTCCACAAGTGCACTACCATTCCCATTCACCTCTGATGGTACCCCCCACCCTCCCACCACTCCCTCAACTTTCCTATCAAAAGATGCACTGTGTATAAAGCATATGTAAAGCAACACAGGTAAGATGGGTTCGTTTTTATGAACCTCTTTCTCCCTCATGTTTAACCCCATATGTTTTGCGATTATAAGGCGTTCGCCCGTTTAGTTTGGCCATTTAAACACCTTTAGCTTCATTTCGTTGTCAATTTTAAGACTTATCGTGCCATTTAGGTGTCGATTATTTCCTGGCGAGCGATAGCGAGCCTGTAATTATAAGAGGAACTGGCCTTTGGCCGGGACATTTTTCTACCGAAAAAATTACAAATTCATCTTGAGAGTGGGTCTAGGGGGTGTTTTTCTAACAGGTGATGGTTGTCAGTGAGTTTAGTTTACCATCAAGTGGTTAATCACAACTTGTAATTATTATCATCTATTCTTATTGTTAAAACGCTTAACAATTTCATGTAAGTTTGATTATGTCTTGGACAACCGGTAATGAAAATATAAGGATACAGGAATTTTATGAAGCTATGCGATATCGAGAGTGCATTATACAGGTAGAGATATATTATCATGCCATTAAATATAAACAAAAACAAGTCCGTTCATTCCAGGTTGGTCAGAAATGGTAACCCATAACCTCTCATAACTCTAAAAGGACTAGAGTAATTGAGCTAATATTTCTACCAAATAGGAAGACATGGCTAGGGAATAGGGATATAAATTGACGGCTCATTTGCTGAAGCCCTTTTTTGAGTTACAGAGGTTAGAGGCTACGATTTCTGCCCAACCTAGAATGAATGGACTATAGTATACCCTCACCTTGTTACCAGCCAGAGCTCTGATGTAGGCTTCCGTGGTGTTGTAAGAGGGTACATTGATCCACGGTGGGTGCACAGGATCCTCCCAGGGGCTTAGCTTCATCCCATCCTCATCATGTGTCTCTCCATTTCTCTTAACAGGCACATTTCCACTGACATGACTATTACTTCTGACATGGGTGCTGTTGGTTTGCAGACTTGCAGCAGGAGGCGGACTTGCAGCAGGAGGGGGTTGTACAGAAGACCGTATGTGATCCAGCAGTCGTCTATCCCTCCATGCTAACGGGTAACGAAGGGCGTGCCTTTCACACAGGGGCCATTTGGTTGGAACACTGGAATGGATAAGGGAAGGAATACAACAACATGGATAGGGGAAGGAATGGATAAGGGAAGGAATACAACAACATGGATAGGGGAAGGAATGGATAAGGGAAGGAATACAACAACATGGATAGGGGAAGGAATGGATAAGGGAAGGAATACAACAACATGGATAGGGGAAGGAATGGATAAGGGAAGGAATACAGCAAAATTAACTTCAACATGAGTTTTCCTGGCCATTTTATCACTTCCAAAGACATAATTAGAACTGTGAACTATGATTTTCACTTTACATACACAATGATACCCAATCATTATATTTTGGCAACTATTTAACGATTTTATTCAGCTTATGAAGGATGTATACCAATTAAAAGACTACAGGTTATCTCAATTCATTCTTATAGCCTCCATACATCCTTCCTAAATATCATAAAATCGTCTAAATGTATCTGAAATCCAATAATAAAGACGTCACTGGTACAGAAAGGGATACAGACTAATATAAAAGGACTTACCATTTGTCCGACACCCTGCATAGGTGAGATCTTGATTTACATGTCGGCGAAGTTGTGTTACTGTTAGTCTCTTGCCGGACTCTGTCTATGGTCAGGACAGCCGTGGTCAGTACGAGTGACACACCAACCCACGCACACACAGGCTTCCACGACACACACTGAGGGAATATATATATATATATATATATATATATATATATATATATAACGGTATATATATATTTTTTTTTTGTCAACTTGTATGTCGGAGACAAAATGCAAAGAAGCTATATCGAGGTCCAGGGAACAAACTAAAAACCTCCCCTTAAGGCAAATAGACGAGAACTTACAAAAGTAGCAGATCGTTGGAAGAGATGTGGTGCACCCATCGATATCTGATTCTAAGTGTATGTATATCTGTCCTCGGGCATCAACCCCTTCTGTACCGGCGACGTCCTTTATATTTTATTCTTGCAATATTTTGACGATTTGGTGCAGTTTAAGAAGGATCTGTGATAGTAAAGCGGGTTAGGGGACCCCACCTCGCTTTTTTTTTTCTTTCTCTCCCTCTCTCTTTGGCTTGTATCCATTCGGCCCCATTCAGCCTACTGTTTTAAGACGTTTATCCCCATCCAGGTGTCAATATTTTCCCTGGTGAGCGGTAGCGAGCCAGCATTTGTATATTTTGGTTTTGACAGCAAGCTAAATTTATACATTTTTGATAGAATAATGTCTCCGGCGAAGCCGGATTTCTCTATACAATGCTGGCTCGCTATCACTCGCCAGGAAGAAATCGACACCTGGATGGGGATTAACGACTTAAAACAGTTGGCTGAATGCCCCCCCCCCCCCCCTTAAGATAACTTTGTACATTTTTTGGGGTGAACTTATCACTCAAAATCGTAACCCTTAACCTCTGCAACTCAACAAGGGCTAGATCAAATGGGCTGTACATTTCCACACATATTCCCTAGCTGATTCTTCCCAGATCGAAGTAATATTACCTCGATTAATCCAGTCGTTTTTATAGAGGTTAGTGGTCAATAAATTTTGCCTACATATACAAAATAGACTATAATCCAGTTGGTCAAATATGTCTTGTCTCCATGGTCATTACGTTTTGCTGGCTGTGTGCTGTATAAATGTCTGTCAGATGTTGAATAGGATGTGTAAAGATAGGAACATGTGTATATAATTCACTCGAAACGATGAATTAAAGCTTAGATAGTGCTGATGCCAATTATTGATCGATATATACTTGGTGACGCAACATCACTTATTTGGCTGGCTGTACCACAACCATCCCAACATCATTAACCCTTTGAAGATTGTAACACATTTTGACAGATTATTCTGGCTATAATTTAACGATTTTTTACAGTTTAGGAAGGATCTGTGAGAATTCAAAGGGTAAAGACTATCTCAACTAACCCTCTGACTTCCATATACCACTGTCATTATCCACTGTTGTCACCACTACACCACTACCACTGTCACCACTACTATACCACCATTGTCACCACTACTATACCACCACTACCACTGTCATCACTACTATAGGCCTACCACCAACACTACCACCCCAACCAGGAACACCACCACAACACAATAAGGAAAGAACGGTTGCTTATGTGGCCGATAATTACAGGGTGTGTTAAAACTGGGGGTTGAGTGAGGTGGGGTAGGGATAGAGAGAGAGAGAGAGAGAGAGAGAGAGAGAGAGAGAGAGAGAGAGAGAGAGAGAGAGAGAGAGAGAGAGAGAGAGAGTGAGAGAGTGAGAGTTACAATGAATAGTTAGTATCTCAGAGATCTTGCGGTCCATTCCGAGGAGACACTTGAAGTGGAAGGAGAGAGACTGTTTAGTGCACTACACTTTTTACAGTGTGCAAAATACTATCTACTCTCTTCTTGAACTGTTCTACTGAAGAACTATTTACAACTTCGGAGGGAAGTTTGTTCCAGGTAGAACAGATCTTATAATTATGTGAAACAGTTTCCACAGATACTATTGCTGAACCTTTTCAATTTAATTTCCAGTCATGGTTACGTGTTGTAGTCATATTGAGACTAAACATTTTGCTATAATCCACATTGTCAAACCCATTAAGTATTCTAAATACATCAATGAGCTGACCTCGTAGTCTGCGCGTCTCCAACGGGAAGATATTAGAGAGAGAGAGAGAGAGAGAGAGAGAGAGAGAGAGAGAAAGAGAGAGAGAAAAGCCGGAAAGTTCTTAACCCCTATAGCCCAGTTGCCGAAAAAAGGGATAATTAAGATAGTTCGAAGCCTCTTAATTACTGGAGGCCCTTCTTAAACTATATAAAATCGTCTAACAGTAGCCAGCAAACAATATAAAGGGCGGCACTGGTACTGTAGTGGTCGAGTTGCCAAAATGTTGACCCAGAAATGTTAATTTCTGTAAACAAAATTGCAGAATGATGTTCTAGATGGTTAGGAGAGCCAAATTAGCTTGGTTGGCAGATTTCTTTTAAGTTACAGGCTCGCTAGTGCTCGCCCAGAAAAAGTCGACGCCTGAATGGTGTGAAGCGCCTTATTATCGCCAAACAAATGGGATGAAGCTTCTAAAAATCTCCCAAATAATTTTAAGACCTTTCGTGCCATTTAAGTGTCGATTTTTTTTCCTGGCGAGCGATAGCGAGCCTGTAATTTTAAGAGGAACAAGCCTTCGGTGGGCACATTTTCTTCCGAAAAATGTACACACTTATCAAGAAGGGGGGGAGGGGGGTCTTGGGGGTATTTTATTAAGCTTGGTGGAGGTCTAGCAAGGAAACTAAAGAATCCACAAATAAATAGGCCAACAAATAAACCCTACCCCCCCTTTAAGGGGGCCCACCTCGCTTTTTTTCTCTTTCTCTCCCTCTCTCTCTTGGCTTTTATCCATTCGGCCCCATTCAGCCTACTGATTTAAGACGTTTATCCCCATCCAGGTGTCAATATTTTCCTGGCGAGCGGTAGCGAGCCAGCATATATATATTTTTGTTTTGACAGCAAGCTAAATTTGTACATTTTCCGATAGACAAATGTCTCCGGCAAAGCCGGATTTCTCCATACAATGCTGGCTCGCTATCGCTCGCCAGGAGGAAATCGACACCTGGATGGGGTTAAACGTCTTAAAACAGTTGGCTGAATGGGGCCGAATGGATACAAGCCAGGGAAAGAGAGAAAAGGAGAGAAAGATAGAAACAATCCGGTGACCCCAAGTTACAGAGAGGTCTAGGGAGGAAACAAAAAACAGAAATATAAATAGGGCCTCTTAAAAATAACTCCCCGGCAACCCAACCATTATCATCCGTCTTTTCCTCTAACAAAGCCACTCCAACAGCTTCCTCTCTCTCCAACACCCCATATTCTCCCCTCTCTACACATAACAAAGCCACTCTAACAGCTTCCTCTCTCTCCAACACCCCATATTCTCCCCTCTCTACACATAACAAAGCCACTTCAACAGCTTCCTCTCTCTCTCCAACATACTTTCTCCCCCCCTCTACACATAACAAAGCCACTCCAACAGCTTCCTCTCTCCAACACCCCATATTCTCCCCTCTCTACACATAACAAAGCCACTCCAACAGCTTCCTCTCTCTCTCCAACACCCCATATTCTCCCCTCTCTACACATGACAAAGCCACTCCAACAGCTTCCTCTCTCTCCAACACTCCATATTCTCCCCTCTCTACACTCTTCAGAAAAATAGGAAAAGTAGAATGTAGATACGAGGTGCCGTTGAAAAGGCTAATTATCCCTCAATACCCTTTCCTCTCCCTGCCATAAAGGAAGGGCAAGGGGGGAGTGTCTAGTTTTGGGTCTATTTATTTATTTATATATATTTTATAGTTCCATCGCTAGACCTCTATCAAGCTTTAAAAAAAAAAAAAAAAAAAAAAAAAAAAAAACACACACACACACACACACCCTAGACCCCCCTTCAAGATAGTTTTTTGCATTTATCGGTGGCCGGTTCTTCCTAGAATGACAGGCTTGCCATCGTTCGCCAGGAAACAAATCGACACCTAAATGGCACGAAAGGTCTTTATAGTGAGAAAGAAATGAGGCGTAAGGTCTTAAAATCGCCAAACTAATAGAACGAACGTCTTAAAATCTCCAAGGTAATAGGGCAAAACATGAGGGAGAAAAAGCAACTCCCTCCCCCTAATTACACCCGCGGGATGGCTCACAACCCACGGCCATATTCTTATTAAGGGGAGACTGGCCGTTTGTTTGGTCCATTAATTAATTTATTCATATATTGTTTTAGTTTCCTCCCTAGACCTCCATCAAGCTTAGAAAAACACCCCCTAGATAAATTTGTACATTTTTCGGTAGAAAAATGTCCCAGCCGAAGGCCGTTTCCTCTTAAAATTGCAGGCTCGCTATCGCTCGCCAGGAAATAATCGACACCTAAATGGCACGAAAGGTCTTACAACGAAATGGGGCGAAAGGTGTTAAAATCGCCAAACTAATGGGCCGAACGTCTTATAATCTCAAAACTAGTGGGGCTAAACATTAGGGAGAAGGGGGTCCAGAAAAACGGTCTGCCTTCCCTTAAACGGGAAGGGGGAAGCTGCCGATCCTATGTACACTTGGTCAAAAATGTATCTGCACCCCTACGCTGATCATCTTGTGTGTACAGCTCGATAGGGTTGGTATCTCTACCTACAGTTATATCCATCTATACTACAAAAAAACAATAGAAGGTCCCACCCCTTTCCCATTCTTAAGTAAGCCATTTTAGATTTACAGAAGAGCGACCATTACTGTATGTCCACAAACATTTCAGTAATGTAAGCATGTTTCCTTCTATTTTTTTTTTTACCTACCTATACTACCTAAGACCTACGACCTACGACCTATACTACCGAGCCTGTACACACTAGATAATCAGCCTAGGGGTGCAGATACTTTTTTGACCGAATGTACAGTCACGAGCATAAATGCTGCGACATCAACCAGATGACGTCAACTCCTTCATCACGAGAAGTTTATACTAAGCTGAATAAAATTGTCTGACAGTAGCTATAATGAAATAAAGATATAATTGTGAGTTAGAATACAAAGTTTAGCAATACCTTTGGAGACGAAGGGGCGAACATTATCTGGTTGGTGTCGCAATATTTATGTTCGTGAATGTACAATTGCCCACGTAAGATCTGTTCCTCGTCGTGATCTTCTGTATGAGAGGCTAACAGTATGCATGAATGGTGGGTGCGGTTTCTTTTAAGGGGAGATGGGTCGTTTTTCTGGTCCCCTTTCTTCCCTCATGCTTATCTCCATTAGTTTTGAGATTTTAAGACGTTTACCCCATTAGTTTGTCGATTTTAAGACCTTTCGCCCCATGTCTTTGTCAATATTAAGACCTTTCGTAACCCTTTAGGTGTCGATTTTTTTCTTGGCGAGCGACAGCAAGCCTGTAATTGTGGAGGAACCGGCTTTCGGCCGTGCCATTTGTATACTGAAACATGTACAAATTAATCTCGAAGGGGGATCTAATGGATGTTTTTTTTGTTTTATTAAAGATTGATGGAGGTATAGGGAGGAAACTAAAAAATATATGAATATATAAAATATTATAAATAAATGGACCCCCCAAAATACCCACTGTCCCCTTAATCACCAGCTGAATAATCAGATGAGGTAACCACTGCATAATAAACTACACTCGTCATTCAATCATGCGTATTATATTTCCGTATATAAGATCACGAAGAGGAAAATAACTTATGTGGGCAACTGTACAGTCTCACAATATATATAACAATTAAGATTACAGCCATTCGAATTTTTGAGCCTTCGAAACCAATTTATGAAACATTTGCCATTGCATTGTCTCTTTTGCTTTCGGTAATGATTCAAATGTGTGCGTCGCCTTTCATTGCCTGTACTGCGCTTACCTGTAGGTCACATGCGCGTCATCATTATCAAAGACAAACCCGGCAGATGGGGTAGAGAAGTAAAAACAAAATAATAACTACTATCTTGTTTTCATTTTTTGTATGTGGATGAGGGTGACAAAAGGCAAAACTGTCTGTGACGAGTGCCTTCCCCAGGGCTAAAATCAAGCAACGTTAGAGCCAAAATGTCTGGACACACAGAGTTTGAAGTAATTTAAGTCATAGGATGAGGGAAAGATGGATTCAGGGAGAGAGTTCCAGAGCTCAGCTGTTGAACAGAAGAAAGATTGGGAGTATCGTTTCACTCTTGAGTTGGAGAGCTGCACAGAGTAGGGGTGGGATTGTGTTGCAAAATGGGTACTATGTAGTATGTACCCTACGTAGAGGACGTGGTATACACTGAGAGAGTCTTCCCGCACTTGCCGGGTTAAGGGGGGATGGGCCGGTTTTCTGGACCACTTTCTCCCTCATGTTTAGCCCCAATAGTTTTCAGATGTTAAGATGTTTGCTCCATTAGTTAGTCAATTTTAAGACCTTTCGCCCCATTTTGTCGTCAAAATTTAGACCTTCCGTGCTATTTAGGTATCGATTTTTTCCCTGGCGAACGAGTGAGCCTGTAATGTTGGAAGAACCTGCCTTCGGCCGGAACATTTTTCTACCGAAAAATGTACAAATTAATCTAGAAGGGGGATCTAATGGATATTTTTTTTAAATTTGATGGAGGTCTAGGGAGGAAACTAGAAAAATAATGAATACTGTACATGCAAAAATCGCCCAAAAAGTTAACCCTCCCCACTTAAGTAAAATACATTCTTGCGCTATTGGTATACTGTCAAATATGCTAAAATATATATATATATATATATATACAGCGTGTTTCCGAACTTTACTGACAAACTTTGTGGGTTAATTGATGGGGAGATCCGAAATATAAATGCCTAAGTAAAAATAATAACGTAAACGTATTATAAGAGGTACAGGACCTGCTAGCAGAAAATGCTGACAACACTGGTGTAAAATGATAAACAGAGGCTTTACCGTACTGGTTGTGACGAAGGCAACGCCGTAGCCAAGTGTCCGAACGGTTAACAAAACAGTACAGTACAGTATCTCAATCACGGGATTCGATCAGATCCGTATGCTTCGAATTATTGAACCCGAGGCTGTGGGACAACTCATAGCTCAATACTGTATGAACCCTACAATACCCAAACGAACCATCGGAACATGGATAGGCCCTACGTATTCCATAATGTCAGTACTGTATTAGTAACGCTAAATCCTACGTTTTTTATGGATTATCGCTGGTGCATGAATCATACCAAAACAACGCAGAACTCGAGCTACAGACAGATACAGATTGACATAGTCAGGTCCGCTCGTAAGAGAAGCTTTAAAACCTTCCCTCGATTACCCAAGAAAGGACAGGGATGTGGGGGGGAGGTGAGGGTGGGGTAGGGGGAGATTTGACATGTTCGATCGTTCGGCCACAGGCTGTGGTTGTGTAGGCCAAGGTTAAGAGATACAACAGGTTGGAGCATGGGGTCACTCAAACTCGTACCCGCTCGCGCATGACGTCACGAGGAAGGAAGGGTCGGAGGTCACTCGACTGTTTACCATTCATTCTCAAAGGAGCAGCCGAGCCAGCACTATCCTCCGTTTTCTTTTACTTCATACCGTGATGCTATAACTACTGTATAATGCCCTGTGAAAGTGCAGCTCTTCTATTTTAACTGAACAAAATGCCTTTATATTGTCAAGTTGTTGGATGCATTATATATATATATATATATATATATATATATATATATATATAGTATATGTGTGTGTAGTATGTAGGCTATGAACCGTAAAACCGTGTAACTTCGGAAATTTTTCGAGGTTTTTTAACGATATCTCCTGACTTTAAACACATTATAGAGATATAACTAGGTAAAATGATGCGTGGTGATAGTGCGCGGTAATCCAGGAAGCCTCCTAAAATTATCCCCCATAATAAGAGAGCTATCCTTATCCTAAATGGTGTCCGAAGTCATCTTGAAAAGTGGCTAATTACTTATTATCGCCAATGTCCGAAGTTACAACCCAAGTCCGAAGCGACCTGGTTTTACGGAATGTAATTATTTGTATGTATGTGTGTATACCGGTATATACCAGGTTCAGATTATGCTGTTCAAATTTGATGTCCTCATTACAGAATGGACATATATAGTTTATTTGGAGTCAGTACAACGAAGAATGACCAAAATTATCCATATTATATATCTTTCATATATAGAAAGGTTGAATAAATTAGTCTTGCACTCGTTACAGAGACCCATCTCGTCCAAATGCCTATCTAATTTTATCTTAAAGCTCTCTATCATTCTTGATCCCACTATAGCACTTGGTAGCCTATTCCACCTATCTACAACTCTGTTACCAAACCACTATTGGCCTATATCTTTTCTGAAACGAAATGTATCTATCTTGAAAACAATTGTTATAGTTCTTTCGGTATCACTGGGCTTTAGTACATTTTTCATGTCCCCTCTATTAATCCCACTAACCCACTTGAACACCTCTATCAAATCCCCTCTAACTCTGCGTCTCTCTAATGAATGAACATAAGAACCTAAGAAAATGGGAGTCTGCAAAAAGCCGATCGGCCCTCACAAGGCAGATCCCTGTCACACCCAACCCCACAAAAACCTATAGGTATTTAAGGGAAAAGATTAAGTTTCCACTACCATGCATAAGTACCCTAAATCGATGGATTGCAAAAGTTAGTGTGGAACCAGGAGTACTGTCATCAATTATTAAAGTTTTACAATACAAATCCACGTCAATGACAGATTTTGAGCGACTGTGTGTATTGTCATTTGATGAGACAACTATAGCTCACGAATGGACTTATGATAAAGCAACTGACACACTTTATGCACCCAAAAACAGAGTACAATGTGCGATGATAAGAGGATTGACGAGCCCTTGGAAACAACTCATATATTATGATTTTGACACAAGCATGACCATGGACATTCTGTTTAAAATTATTTCTAAGGTAGAAGAAGTTGGATTTTTGGTAGTTGCTATGGTCAGTGACTTAGGACCAACAAACCTGAGGCTATGGAAAACATTAGGTATCAATGTAGACAAACCATTCTTTACAAATCCAGCTGCTTCTAACAGGAATATGTTTTTGCAGATGCCCCCCATTTAATCAAACTAATTAGGAACAATTTCCTTGACTCAGGTTTTCAGTTAGATGACGACAAAGAAAAGAATGTCAACAGTGAATGTGTCCGAGAACTGATAAATATGAGTAAACTGGACCTAAAAGCAACCTATCATTTGTGTTTCAATCATATATATGTGAGAGGGGTGAAGCGCATGAATGTTCGCCTTGCGGCGCGCAATTGCTGTCAGAAAAAAACCGCAAAAGCATTAATGTATTTTGGAGAACAGGGATTACTGCTGAGCAAAGACTGGAAGAATAGAAGTATTTATATTGCATTGGTTGATTCTTGGTTCGACTTATTTAATTCCCGAAATCCAACAGATAAAAAACTGTCACGAGCGGCATATGGGCTGCAGTTACCCAATCAAAACAAATTACTGAATGAAATGCTTAACACCACAAAGTCAAAGGTAGGGGTAGCTTGTATCAATTTCAAAAAGGAATTATTGTATCGTGCCAGTCTTTGCTCGGTTTATATGAGATGCTAAAAGAAAAATATAACATCTCCTATATAATGGCATCGGTTGAATCAAGATGTATTGGAACATTTTTTTGTTTTGTCTTAGGCAAATAGGAGCTTCAAACCACCAGCATCCATCACCTGTACAAGTTAAGTAGCGAATCAAATCATACCTGCTTGGGAAGAACATAGAGTTGGTAGGAAACAATTATAACACTGACAACAAACAAAATTATTCAAGCATATCCGAAGCTGTTTTTTCTCAAACAGAACCATCACAGTCTACTGCAACTGACACAACAGAAAACCTTGAACATGAACTCCTGTTGTCAGCAGTATTATTTTCTAGTTATGAAGGAAATGCATGCGACTCCAGTGACTATGATACTGAAATTCCAGTTGGTATGTCAAGTACAAATTTATCCCAAGAAAATGAAAATGAAGGTTTGAGGTATATTGGTGGATATATTGCCAGCAAGTTTCCCCAGCATGAATTTCTAATTTCAGAAAGTGTCAGAGGATGACACAACCTGGATTGGGAAAATATGCAGAAAAGAAGGGATGCTTATGACACCCAAAAAGGAATTCTTTGAACAGCTTAAATTAATGGAAAAAATCTTTGTGTGTTTTCATGGGAAAATGGAGTTCAAAGCTGGCAAAAACTCAGTAAAATCATTGTGTAAAGAAATTGTTGGTATGGTGACTTTACCATGGGAAGTAATTAGTTTTTTGTAAGATGCCGAATGTTTTTTAGAATACGGATTTTAAACAGAAATATGAATGCTAATGATCCTAGAAAAACTAAATCTAAAATGTCTAAACTAATAATATCAGTGTGAAATCCTCGTGTTTATGTAATCCTTATCCCTCTTTGTGCAAGCTAATTATATTATAAGAATAAGAAAATAGAACAATAACCAAGCAAAATGAAGATACCGGGTATACAAAAATACCGGTACTAATATTAATTGACATGTTTGACACCCCTGGTCTAGTGGCAGCACTTTGGCTGGCAGGCGAGCGTTTTTCTAGCTTTCTTTCTCTCGCCCCACCTTCTGACGACAACAGGCTGCGCGTGCGCCAACCTGTTGTATCTCTTAACCTTGGTGTAGGCTATTATGTTCACATAAATAGGGCGTTGCCTTTATCACAGCCAGTAATGTCTCGGTTTAGCATTTCATACTAGCGAGTTTAGCATAGGATAACATTATTCATGCTAAGTATGATTTGTACTTTGCATTGACAGTTATTAACGACATCATATTCTTGTTTCAAGATTTGTAAACTCGTTGTTAGCAGTTTCTGCTAGCAGGTCCTGTACCTCTCTTATAATGCATTAACGTTATATTTTTAATTAGGCATGTATACTTGGATTCTGTTCATCTATTAACCCACAAAGTTTGTCGGTAAAGTTCAGAAACACGCATATACAGTACACACATACACATATACACACACACACACGGAAAGACATGGGTCACATTTCTAGAATCATAACAATTCATACCTATACATCCTTTCGAAGTTTAATATAAAAATCTAATGTTGCCTTGAATGTGTTATATGATGCCTTTGTTTTGAAGGAACAATTATTATTTCTGAAGCTTCTGGAGCCACACAAGTGTCCTGAAAGAGCCGCATGTGGCTCTTGAGCCGCAGGTTGCCGACCCCTGGTCTAGGTAGTGTTATTTTTAGTTTCATGGAAGTCTAGGGAGGAAACTAAAAATAATTTAATGAATATAAAAATCGGCCAAAAATGAACCTACTGTACATTGGAGGCTTCAAAATATACCAGAATTGATCACTTGCGAGTTTCTGGCTATAGGGAAGTTGGAGCCGTAAACATCGATATTACACAAAAATGCAATTATAATATAGGTTTCTGATGGATAGAAAGTATTTGATTTTATGTGTTTATAAATATACCGGTACTACAACCGTATTTTGGCTGGTAATTCTGCTAAATATCAATGTCTACAGCTTCAACTTACTTATAGCATGAAATTCGCAAGTGGTGAATTAACCCCTTCTGTACCGGTGACGTCCTTTTGCCTTTAGTTTGGCTATTAGACGATTATATTCAGCTTAAAAAGGGCCTCCAGCAATTAACGAGCTTCGAACTAGCTCACTTAACCCTTAATTTACTACCCCAGATCCTTCTTAACCCCTTCTGTACCGGCAACGTAATTTTCATTTTATTCTAGCTATATTTAGACGA
Source organism: Paralithodes platypus (assembly GCA_032716605.1). Classification (NCBI taxonomy): domain Eukaryota; kingdom Metazoa; phylum Arthropoda; class Malacostraca; order Decapoda; family Lithodidae; genus Paralithodes; species Paralithodes platypus. The sequence goes on from CM064511.1 coordinate 37,688,847, forward strand.
TTTTGTGTAGTTTGGGAAGGATCTGTGGTAGTAAAAAGGGTTGTTGTTGTTGTTGTTGTTCCCCAGGCTGTCTGGCCGAACAGCCCCAAGGTCTCGAGCAAGGCCAAGGCCATAAACGAGCGCCCCCACAAAATCCTCTCTGCTTACCACTAACAAAGCCCGGGTGACCGAAGCCACTCCAAGGCAGGGAGCTGAGGAGGGTGCGGGAACGCCCGGGAAACCAAATGGTTAAGTGAGATAGTTCGAAGACTGTTAACCCGGGAGCTGCGGGGAGACTCTTAAGAGTTCCCCCGGCGCACTGCGGGAAGACTCTTAACCTCTGAAGTGCGCATGGGGGTAATTGGAAACGTCCCCCTGTGCTGACGTATTTGAGGTGTTTCCGTCACTAAAATATTCATTGTGCCATTAATAGCATTAATATTTATCCATATGCGCCTATTATGGGTTGATTATAAAGGTATTAACCTGAAACAACAATAAAACGAGTGAAAACAGCGTTTGGATGGTCAAAATCGGAGATATAGCCCGCGAGTTGTATAATGTATGGGTGAGGCAATCTGCTTTCCCGCCAATTTCCCCCAAGGCCACTGAGACGCAGTCGATCGATACTCTCTCTCTCTCTCTTGCACTCGCTTGCTATCAGTGATGACCACACCCTCCAATCGGATTTCTAATGTTAGCACGAAAATATACCTCAGAATAAGGGAATAACAGGGAAAATAGGTGATAACTGAAGGAGAGGAGGAAAGTGGGGAAGGAGGGGAGGTAGAGGACTGAGATTTTGCATGGCCCAGGGGCCAAAAAAAAAAAAAAAAAATAAAAAAAAAAAAATATAAAAAAATATTTTTTTTTCGATGTCAAAAGTTGATTTTTATTTTCTCTGACTCTTAAGAGTCTTCCCGCAGTGCGCCGGGGGAACTCTTAAGAGTCTCCCCGCAGCTCCCGGGTTAAGAGTCAGAGAAAATAAAAATCAACTTTTGACATCGAAAAAAACATATTTTTTTATATTTTTTTTTTTTTATTTTTTTATTTTTTTTTGGCCCCTGGGCCATGCAAAATCTCAGTCCTCTACCTCCCCTCCTTCCCCACTTTCCTCCTCTCCTTCAGTTATCACCTATTTTCCCTGTTATTCCCTTATTCTGAGGTATATTTTCGTGCTAACATTAGAAATCCGATTGGAGGGTGTGGTCATCACTGATAGCAAGCGAGTGCAAGAGAGAGAGAGAGAGAGTATCGATCGACTGTGTCTCAGTGGCCTTGGGGGAAATTGGCGGGAAAGCAGATTGCCTCACCCATACATTATACAACTCGCGGGCTATATCTCCGATTTTGACCATCCAAACGCTGTTTTCACTCGTTTTATTGTTGTTTCAGGTTAATACCTTTATAATCAACCCATAATAGGCGTATATGGATAAATATTAATGCTATTAATGGCACAATGAATATTTTAGTGACGGAAACACCTCAAATACGTCAGCACAGGGGGACGTTTCCAATTACCCCCATGCGCACTTCAGAGGTTAATGGCTCGAGGTCCTTTTTAAACTGAAATAAATCGGTACAGAAAGGGTTAAAGGCTGTGACTGTACACAAATACTGTACAAAAAGGCACGCAAACAATGGACTGGGGTTCTCGAAAAGGGGCTCCAGTCCTGAAGCTATTCTTGACTTAGGCTACAGTGTGCTGGCTTAATAATCCAGAAGGGTTGATAGCTTCTAAAGTCCTATTTTAAGGGAAGATGGGTGTATTTATTTGCTCATTTATGTATCTTTTTAATAATTTTATTAGTTTCCTCCCTATATCTCCATCAAACTTGAAAACACCCTTCCAAGACCCTCCTTCAAGATAAATTTGTACTTTTTTCGATAGAAAATGTCCCGGCCAAAGGCCGGTTTCTCTTACATTACAGGTTCGCTATCGATCGTCAGGAAAAAATTGTCACCTAAATGACACAAAAAGTCTAAATATTGATAAAGGAATGGGGGAGAAAGGCCTTAAAATCGCCAAACTAATGGGCCGAACGTCTTATAATCTGAAAACTAATGGGTCTAAACACGAGGAAGAAGGGGGGGGGCCAGAAAAACGGCCCCTCTCCCCTGAACTAAGCACGCAAACCCACACTGCAGCAATACCATTAGGACTATAAATTCCTTTCGAACCACCAAGGCATATAAAGTTGGATTATAAACTGTGAACAACGAAGCAATCTTACAGAGTGCTTTGTATTAAGGGGGGTCACCGTTTTTTTTTCTCTTTCTCCCCTTTTCTTTCTTTCTTTGGCTTATATCCATTCGGCCCCATTCAGCCAACTGTTTTAAGACGTTTATCCCCATCCAGGTGTCGATTTCATCCTGGCGAGTGATAGCGAGCCAGCATTATATGGAGAAATACGGCTTCGCCGGAGACATTTTTCCATCAAAAAATTTACAAATTCAGCTTGCTGTAAAAAAATAAATATATATACAGTATATATATGCTGGCTCGCTACCGCTCACCAAGAAAATATTGACACCTGGATGGGGGTAAACGTCTTAAAACAGTAGGCTGAATGGGGCCGAATGGATACAAGCCAAAAAGAGAGAGGGAGAGAAAGAGAAAAAAAAGCGAGGTGGGACCCTTTATATCAATATCCTTCTTCACATCACAATTGTCCATAACATACCGATATTACAATCCAATTACTTAATGTAGGCTACAGTATATGCAAACACGCTGTATTTACATTGCACATCGTCATTCCATAAACACTGAATGAATGTCGCCTAAGTTCATTCTCAAATATATTTACTGGCATGTGTGCATGTATTTGAATGTGGGTGTATATTGATAAACCATATGCATGAGTTTGTGTAAGAACAACCACCTACAGTTCCTATACAGGTAATATCAATTGCTGTAAGTACCAGCCGGCCATTGAAGTAATCCCAGGGAAAGCTTTATGGGGTGTATAAGGATTGCTTGACTTAATGCTTCACCACTTGACTTCCCTTGCTGACTCTTTCCTCCCGTGCCTCAGATACACAAAGAGCAATTTTAGTGCGTTTTTAAGATACCCACACTTTTACTTTCTTACACAAAATCACATTTACCACCAATACTACCTTGTCTTAATTCTGTCGTCTTCTTTTGGGTGGACGGGACTCGTTGCCATAATAGGCAACCTGTCTAAGGGAAGGAAAACCCTGAACAAGAAACCTCCCTCTATGGATTCAGTCACCTGGGGTCCTGGGGAGAATGCCAACAGGCTGGGGCAGGGCTTGCACCCCAACCCATGTAAATTTAATGCCCGTCACTATAACAAAATTTAAAAGAGGTCTAGGGGGTCGTGATTCGCTGAGGGGACTGATTGCCAGCTGTCAGGGGCCGGTGGATCGTGCCCACCAACCTTCTTCGATTAGCTCACTGGACCAAATCGGGCATTATGATGAACGCAAGACAAAGCCCCCAGGACCTATGTGCTCAGAAGTGTGACGAGCCCCTGGCATAACTTTTAATTTTGGAACTAGTCGAGGTGGTGCAGACATTCTGAAGACAACCTGAGATGGGGGATAAAAACACGATAGGAGATGGAAGCACCAGGATCAAAACAACTCATGTCACCACGCCGCCAAGGCAAGAGGATATACAAGCCTCCTCACCACGCCAGGCCTGGGTCTCCACCATCACCTCGCCACTTCCCCCGACCCCAGGAAAGGACATAACTGTGAGGTTATCAACTGCCACCACCAGGGAAACCAGAGAAGTCCAATACCAACGTCAGGGAAGGGAAATTTTCCATAAGACCCAAACCACCACGCGCCCATCTTGCCCGGAGACACACCACCGCCGTGGCGCAAATTCCGATTAAAGGAGTAATTCCGTCCGCCAATCAGGAGACAGGATTAACCCAGGTAAAGAGACAAGGTTTACCCTTTAAAACTTGTCACGAGAGGACTACTGCCACACCCTCGCTCTCCACCAATCAGCGGCTTCCTACGACGCAAAGATTAAAGCCAGCTATAGGGCCTACCTCCTCTTAAATGCTCGCCGTTAACTTCGCTCCCAGTTCACTAACATATATTCTATCATGGTCGCAGATGTCCTATTACCATGGTGCAACCTTCTCACTCCTGTCATCCACTACAGGACATCTCCAACAAGCTTCCAGGAGAATATTACGAAGATGGAATGAAGCAAGAGGAGAAGAAATGGGAGATTCAAAGCCGGATTCCTTCTTCCTTCTCCACCCAAGACACGGCTGTCCCGGTTTCCAATGCGTATGCACTGCTATCTCCTGAAATGCTCCTTTCCATCCATGGGGACTCTGATATGGAATATACGTCTGTCAAACGGGCCGCCACCACCCTGATGACTCAGGATCACCTTCTCCCAATGGCGGTCAGGTCAGGAAGTTGGCAAAATGCTGCTCCTCTCTCATCTTCCAGTTACTCACGTCATCCGCCTGGTAAGTCTACTTCCTCCCCCAAGTCTGCTACTTCCCCTACCAACCGCTCTGCACGTTCTCTTGCAAGTAGCACGCCTATGAGTCTCGCTTCCCCTTCCCCATCTTCAACCAGTCTCCCTTTGGATGTTCGGACACGCCCACTCTCTCCAGATGCTTCTAGTCGTTCCCAGTCCCATACTGCTCTGGATCGTCGCCCACCTACTATCCCTCCTGCTCATACCCCTCCCTCCAATCCATCTTACTGTCCTCTTACCATATCCTTCCGATAATACCCGTACTTCTTCAGTTGTCCCTTCTACACCCCCTACTGTATCCCCTGCCCCCAATCATTCCAAATGTGGTTGTCATCAGTGCTTTGTCCCTCGTTGTCAATCGCTCCCTACCAATACATTCAATAGTTTAGCTCGTCTCGTCCGTGACATTTTACGTGAAGTGGACCCGGAGGATACATCTTTCCACCATGATCCTAGCAACTGCTCTGTTCATACCATCAACAGCATGGTCTTGCCAGGTCCTCCTCATCGAATAAGATATATTTCGATCAGGTTACTAGCTTGGCCAGATCATGCATTACCAACAATTCACTCTTTGCTAAACCTAATCCTTCTACCAAATCGAGCCAACTCATTAACCGTTTGCCAAAAGCCGTGTCGGGGAACACCTCGACCGTTAATTTACACAACCTTAAATCACTCACATGAAATTTCTCCCTTACGTTCTTCAGTGGAATGTTAGCAGCCTCCTCTCCAGGCTCCGCCTAGGGGAGGGTCAACGTCTACTGAAAGAATTTGTACCACTATGCCTATGTATCCAACATGTTGAGCAGTGTCAGCCCTCTATACTAAATTACAGTCTGGCTAGTCGCTCACCCTCACCCGGGCGTGAGCTGGGCTCTGCCATATATGTTCATAACTCGTTGGCGTTTAATTCCCTCTCCCCTCCTGACGAATATTTCTAGTGTTCAGCTATCCAGGTATGCCTACCAGATGAAGATCCTTTTACCATTTATAATATATATAACCAACCGATCTTCCAGTATGATTTAAGTCACATTCGAGTCCTTCTATCTTCATTCCCCGTTCCCCTCCTTTTGGTGGGCGATCTCAATGCACACAGTCCTGTATGGGACTCGAATTCTTCTGCCTCTGACGGTCCAGGTAGACATATTGAAGACCTGTTGGATACCGATTTCTGTTGCCTCAACTCCAGCCACTCCCCTACATTTTTCTACAACGTCCATAACACCTTCTCGTCGGTAGATGTTACCATCAGTTCCTCCTCTAAAGTTGATAAGTTTGAATGGCATACACTAGAAGATTCCTATAAAAGGGACCACTTCCCCGTCGTCATTACCTACTTAGGACTACATATACCTACTCCGCGTCCACGGTACATTCTTCGCAGAGCGGACTGGGAATCATTCCACGTGCTTACCCGCAACATTCCACCTTTTCACCCCCAATATGGCCCCAACACCCTTAACGACCATTTTGTATCTTTTTTTAAATCTGCAGCTGATAAGGCTATCCCTATGTCTTCTGGTTCCACCCCTCGTCCACACGTCCCTTGATGGACTGGTGACCTCCAGTGTTTAGTCCGTGCGAAACGTATCATAGGTCATCGACTTGATTGACTAAACAGGCAGTTCCGGTCCCTAGAATCAAGACTCTCTATATTGGTTTCTATCCTCCACATGTTGGTTTCTCTCGTATTAGAAATTAGGTCACTCAAGCCCCTTTATAACCGATTATCTGCTAAACTTAAGAAAGAGATAAAATTTAGTAAATCCTTGTCTTGGACTGAATATGTGTCCTCTATATCTTCTACAACTTGTATGCGCTCTGTTTGGGACAAGTTCCGCAATATTAATGGCCTTCACATCCGGCCTCCACGACATCCTCTCCTGGTCAATGGCCGGCCTGTTCATGACAAGGGGTGTGCTGATATTCTTGGTCATCACCTCGCTTCTATTAGTAGTCTAGATAATCTTGGTGCACATCTCCAACGCCGACACCGAGAGGTGGTTGAGCGTCCCCTCCACTTTGTCACCGATGACGACCTTTTTTATAAAAAAAACTTTCACCATGGTAGAGTTGGATGCGGCGTTAGCCTCCTGTTCATCGTCAGCCCCAGGTCCTGATGACCTCAGTTTTGACCTGCTTAACCTCTGAAGTGCGCATGGGGGTAATTGGAAACGTCCCCCTGTGCTCACGTATTTGAGGTGTTTCCGTCACTAAAATATTCATTGTGCCATTAATAGCATTAATACTTATCCATATGCGCCTATTATGGGTTGATTATAAAGGTATTAACCTGAAACAACAATAAAACGAGTGAAAACAGCGTTTGGATGGTCAAAATCGGAGATATAGCCCGCGAGTTGTATAATGTATGGGTGAGGCAAGCTACTTTCCCGCCAATTTCCCCCAAGGCCACTGAGACACAGTCGATCGATACTCTCTCTCTCTCTCTTGCACTCGCTTGCCATCAGTGATGACAACACCCTGCTTGCAACTCGCTAATGTTAGCACGAAAATATACCTCAGAATAAGGGAATAACAGGGAAAATAGGTGATAACTGAAGGAGAGGAGGAAAGTGGGGAAGGAGGGGAGGTAGAGGACTGAGATTTTGCATGGCCCAGGGGCCAAAAAAAAATAAATAAATAAAAAAATAAAAATAAAAAAATAAACAAAATTTCGATGTCAAAAGTTTATTTATTTTTTCACTCACTCATAAGAGTCTCCCCGCAGTGCTCCGGGGGAACTCTTATGAGTCTCCCCGCAGCTCCCGGGTTAAACATCTTGCTCCTTTGGCAAAAATGTATCTTTTGCAATTTTATAATTACCTCTGGACTAATGGCCTTCTTCCCCACTCTTAGCGTCATGCATTGGTAATACCGATAGCTAATCCTGGCAAAGATCCTCGTTCCCCAACTAACTATCGCCCCATATCGTTGAAAAAAAAAAAAAAAAAGCAGCAAATACCTACCCAGTAACTATCGTCCAATTAGCTTAACCTCCGTTGTATGTAAAATGCTAGAAACGCTCATAAGAGACAGACTCGTAAATCACTTGGAGGAAAATAACATACTTAAAGATACTCAACACGGCTTTCGTAGCAAACGTTCCTGTTTAACAAACCTCTTAGACTTCTTCCACGATATCCTCAACCTCTATGATGAGAGTAAAGCTGTAGATATTATATACCTTGATTTTCAAAAGGCCTTTGACAAAGTTCCCCACAAATGTTTACTGCTAAAACTAAATGCGCATGGAATACAAGATGGTTGGTTCAAATGGATAGAAAATTGGCTCCGCGATAGAAAGCAAAGAGTAGTCATAAACGGTAAGGCATCTAAATGGACCAATGTAAATAGCGGGGTACCCCAGGGATCGGTACTAGGACCAATTCTCTTTCTAATTTACATCAACGACATAGATGAGGGTCTCACCTGTACAATCCCAAAATTTGCTGACGATACAAAAATTGCAAATAGCGTAATCTCAAAAGAACAAGTTGACAATATGCAACACAATCTAGAGAAGTTGTCACGTTGGGCCCAAATTTGGCAAATGAGTTTCAATGCGGATAAATGTAGTGCTACATATCGGATACCAAAATGAGAAAGCAAACTATTCGATGAATGGCACTCGGCTTAAGAATGTAAACAGAGAAACCGATCTGGGAGTAACAATATCGAGTAACCTAAAACCGAGTCAACAATGTTCAGAAGTTGTTAAGAAAGCAAACAAAATAATTGGCTTTATAGGCAGGTCATGTGAGCATAAATCCAAAGAAGTTATCCTAACCCTTTACGATTCCTTAGTCCGCCCTCTTCTGGAATACTGCGTTCAATCCTGGTGCCCTTATTACCAAAAAGATATAAAGCTAGAACGAGTTCAACGTAGAGTTACCAAAATGATACGTAGCCTAAAGAACAAACCATACGAGGAGCGTCTTAGAGAATTAAATCTATTTCATTTAACCCAGTGCAGATTAAGAGAAGACTTAATTCAAGTGTTCAAATTCATCAAAGGCATCGACAATATGAACTGTAATAAGTACTTCACTATCGACCAATCTAATTACACGCGGGCAAACGGTTGCAAAGTTATCGGTAAATCTTTGAACTCGCACGAATCTAAGAATTTCCTCTTCAATCGAGTTGTCAACTTGTGGAATGGGCTTCCCCGAGACGTTATAGACTGCAGCACCGTTGATTCATTTAAACTTCGCCTAGACAAATATCTTGCATCAAACCCGCGACTGACTGCGTTTGTAAATGAATAACTTTATTTTATCCCCCCCTCAGTTACTAACCCATCTGTCCCCTACTAACTTCCAAATCCTGCCACGGACATTAGTTCCAGGGCAGTAGTTCCCTTTCCAATGTTCCCTTACCCACTCTAAACCACTGTTTGGACAATTGATCCTCAGTGTTTTGGAGGACAAGCCGCCTAGAAGGGTCACCAGAACTATTGTTGCTTGATTTCCTTTGTACTTTGTACTAGTTGTCTTTGCAAATAGATGAAGAAGATGGTTAACTGTCGTTTGTCATGGTGCATCTGCCAGTTTCACATTCTTTCTCCTAATCAGTTTGGATCGCAACCATGCTGATCTACTCTTGACTCCCACGTTCTCCTCGACTCTTCCATAAGGCGTGGTTTTGACGACCGACACATCACCGTCGCAGTTTTTTTTCGATATTCATAAAGCGTATGATACTACCTGGCGTTATTCAGTTCTACGCACTCTTTATAATCACGACATACGTGGCTGCCTCCCGATCTTTCTATCCAACTTCCTCACTGATCGTACGTTCACTGTCCGGATTGAAGACATCCTTTCGGACACGTTCCAAGTTCAGCGGGGCCTCGCACAAGGGTGCGTTCTGAGTGGCGCTCTCTTTCCCGTTGCGATCAATGGCATTGTTGCATGTCTTCCACAGGGAGTTCACCATAGTCTATATGTCGATGACCTGGCAATTTATTATTCATCCTGCTCACTCCGTCACTCCTAACGGATTCTTAACACAGCCATTCGTAATATTACCAATTGGGCTACGTCTATTGGATTCCAATTTTCGGCTGAAAAGACAAAGGCTATTCTGTTTTACAAGGACAAATGCTGGCTCAAAGGTCAGGATATCCACCTCAAGATCCTAAACACCCCCATAACGGTTTTCTAAGAGGTAAGATTCCTAGGCCTTGTATATGATTCCCATCTCAATTGGGCTACCCATGTTGCATCTATTCGAGCGAAATGTCATTCTGGCCTCAACCTCCTCAAAAAACTTTCTTATTCTTCTTGGGGCACCACACGGTCCACAATGCTCTCTTTTTACAAGGCCAGTGTTCTCTCCATCATTGATTATGGGTGTTCTATCTATGGCGAGGCTTCTGAAACAACTTTGAAACGTCTTGACCCCATCCATTATCAGGGTTTACGCCTTTGCTCAGGAGCCTTCCGTTCGTCTCTCTCTCTATCTGTGTTAGCCGATATTGGAGATCGCCCATTACAGTACCATCGTGATCTTGTTACTATGCGTAGGGCTTTGAGCATTCAAGGTAGTGATTCCCCTGCTAGTGAGCTCTTCCACGGCCCTCGAGCTCCTGCCCTTTCCTTTCATAGCAGGGCTACTCGCCTTTTAACCTCTACTTCCCTCAATATCTGCCTATCCCCTTCTTTTCCTACATATCCCCCATGGACCTTATGTTTACCTCAAGTCTGCACACATTTATCCTATCTACCTAGATGTCATATTACCAATTCTACTGTTCTATGCCAACATGTCATCGAACATATGCGACGGAAACCACCACACGTTGCAATCTATACGGATGGTTCCAAATCTTCCTTGGGTGTGGGACGTGCTGCGGTGTCCTCTGCTTCCTGTATTAAGATCTCGCTCCCTGCCCAGGCCTCAATTTGTACTGCCGAATTGTTTGCTATCTAGACTGCTCTTGACATCGTCCGTGAATCTCCACCAACTCGTTATGTTATCTATAGTAACTCGCGTAGTGCTTCAAGGATACAACCCGCGTAATTCTCATGTTTCCCGACTCCAACATTCCTTCCACACATTATACAATCGTGGATTCCAAATTCAAGTTTGCTGGGTACCTGCACATGTCGGCATCCAAAGTAACGAACTCGCTGATCGAACGGCCAAGGAAGCCTCTCATCTCCTGCCGGTCTCACAGAGTCACTTACCCACCACTGGGTTACAGCGTTGCGTCCGATACTTACTCAACGGTGGCAGATCTTTTGGTCATCTCAATCTCCTGATGCTAATCAACTTCGCTGTATTAAACCTACAGTCGGCTCTTGGCCTTCTTCATGTCAACCGTCCCGTCATTCTGAAGTTGTCTTAACCCGGCTCCGGATTGGTCATACGCGATTATCTCATGGTTACCTGATGCCATCCCCCCACGACCCTCAACCCCAGTGCATCATGTGTGGTACGCGTTTAACGATTCGCCACATTTTCACTGACTGTCGTCGGTATTCCCGTCTCCGATCACTTTATTTTGGCAATTCTGATTTATCTCACATTTTAGAAGATTCTCCTTCCTTTTCCCACTACCGTATATTCCGTTTCCTCAAAGATACTTCTCTTCTTGATTGATTTAATTCTCTCTTACTTTCTTCATCTCCTTTTGATTTAATCCTTCGGGCCAGCCCTCTGGGAGCTCTTTTGAGGAGCTCAGTGGTCTGGTTAAACTTCTCAAAAAAAAAATATATATATATATATATAATTATACAGTATATATATATATATATATATATATATATAATGGTTAAGGTGTCAAAAATCTGTGTGTGATAACCCGGGTTCGAATCCTGGTGGATCGCACATGTGCTTTCATTAATTACATTGGAGGTGTTTGGTGTTGTGGTGAAGTTAATAAAATATAGAATATATATATATATATATATACCAGCTGGGTCTCCAACTGTGCTAGAATTTGGTGGATGAACGAGGTCGCACAGATCGAAATCGTACAAATCGAAACATGTACCGGTATCTTATGGGAAATAATTAATTTGGTGGATGGACGGTCCCGAGTTTAGGGGTTCAACTTCATATTACCAATCAAAAATAACACTAACTGACACATATTCATAACAATACATAATATAAATAAAAGTAAGCAATAATTAAACAATAATAAGTCATTGTTTACTCACATTAAGTTAGGGGGCTCCGAGGCAAACCCCCACGGCAGGGCGAGTGCAGCTATGCTACCCTGGCCCTAGCCCCAGCCCCGTCTTTTATCTATAGCAGATGAACCATACGCCTGGACACACTTTAACACTTCATCCCTTTTCTTATAAATTGACCTAACATTCGACTCGGTAAGCCCCAACTCCCTGCCTACAACTTAATTTTCTTTTCTAGCATCCTTTGACTCAATAACTTTCCGCTTTAGTTCCAGTGTGATGGTGCGCCGTTTCCCGGAACGTGGGGGTGGCATAGTCAAAAGGGGCTAGGGTGGCTCATCCGCTCAAGATTTACGAATTCCTCACGGAGCTATGCGTGCACTCAGAGCGGGGGGCAAAAAAATATGGCTGACTATCCCCTCCTTCCCGGTACCCAAGCGGCACAGAAGCTGGCTGTGACATCACTGCGCATGACGTATCTCGCACAGCTGGGAAGAAACTCGTACATTTGGGTTTCTCCACAGATTTGCTTACCTTTATTTCGGCGCTCGCACACTTCAAACAATATTCGCAGTTTGGAATTATTAAATCAATATTTTTGGTAGCTCGTACAAATCGCAAAACGCACAAATCGAACACGCATAGATGGGGACCCTACTGTATATATATATATATTGCCAGCAGGGGGCAAATAACCAAAAAAATCGCCGTCAAAATAGACACGAACTTAACCACGGCAATCGACCTATGTAAACATGACGACCGTACGCCCGGACACTACATCCTTCCCCATTAATTTTATGCCTGATTTCCAATTTTGGGCACACTTCCCTTCTCCCATGCTATTCTACAAATTTTGCATAGCCATTCAATCACCACACACATTCCATCTATTCATATTAGTTTTCACCAACCCAACAATTAATTTACAAATAAACCTAACTAATGAAATCAATGAAAGTAAGGAATAGGCCTACATGAGATACTTCAATGACTCGAACCTAGGATACTCGCACCGAAATTCCGCACACGAAGCAACAAAGCATTATGTTATCAGATGCTTTACCCATCTTCACCTTTTTCAATGCCTTAAACACTTCTGACCTGCTGATCCCCATCTACTACTTTTCTTCTCCCTCCCATACCCCATCCAACTATGTTTGCCAGCATTTAATTTCCTACATCAACAACTCACTTGACTGAAATCATTCAGAGAAGTAGGGTACCTCCATTGTCACATTGGTTATTGTGCCAGTCTAGTAACTGGTTAGTCCTGAGTTCTATTCCAGCAGTAGGGGCTTGGGATTCTTGTGAGAAGACTGGTAAAGTATCCAACCCAGTTTGGTTACTAAAAAGTTAAAGCAAGATATCAGTTACAAAATAACCCCTCTTACACTGGTGGCAAAAACGGTGGAATTATTGTGAGGTTCGGAAAGTTAATAAAGGTCACAGAGGGAGGAGAAACAACACACAAGAAAATTAATTAAATTATAGTTTATAGCTAACTCATCGCTTCACTATTGATGGACAAACAAACCTGTAGTACACACCCAGACATAATATATCCTGGCCCATTATGAACCCTCAAACAGCACAAACAACCTGTGAAATGTAAGGATTAGGTAAGGAATTAGAGACAAGATTCAATTTAGTTCTGCATAGCTTTTGATAAGACAAAATTATTTTGACTATACCCTTTTGAGAAGTGCGGTATGGATGAAACCCCTTCACACATGCGAACAATACTCAATACATAGGCACACTGTGCCCCTGTACAAAGCAAGAAGCTGTGCGGGGGTGATGAACCCACAGAGACGGTTGAGCACACCTAACTTCTGGGAAGCTGTTGTAACAAGAGTGGTACTATGATCTCTTCAAGAAAGGTCAGCGGACTCAACATTGGAAGCATATGAAGGCAATTTATTTGTAGCCCCCCTCTTGGAGATCAAGGCATCTGGCAATAGATAGATAGACTAGAAAATGAGGTACTGTAGCGAGTGTCCTGGTTTAAGAGGTGGATGGAGGGGCTTGGTGAAAGTGTTGTGGGGCATGCAGCCTGTGAGGCGGGAGCAGTAGCGCACAACCAGCTTGTGGTCTGGGTGAGGCGTCATTGTTGGCATACAAGGCTCCTTCCTCTTTAGGTTATTCACAGATTTTGTCCAGCAACCCCGGACGCTGATGGGTATGTATAGCTGGTCCGGCACCACTTTATAGCTATCAAACACCTGGGCGGGAGAGTAAATCTGACTCCTCTTTGGCTTGATTTTGGTGAATGGATGGTAAGATTTAGTGCGGGAGTGCTTGGTTGGCGGAGGGTTGAGTAGCGCGTCACCGGAGATGGCTTGGTCGCGATAGACGGAGGACTGCAGGAAACTGGGCACATGATCTGGGGTACAACATAGGTACACGCCAGGGATCTGAACTATGAATGCTGAACCATAGGCCTCCTCCCCTAGTTTATAGATTTCTTGTATCTTGTCGAAGGTCACATCATCACCCACAGCGGTGCTGGGGAAAACATTTTGCATGGATGGTTGTGTTGACTCTTTGGATGAAGAAAACATCACGATGTTGTCGGGCAGACTTTTCACATAGTTCTTCATGACATTAACCAGGCCAGCCTGCAAGAGAAAAATCCACGAGTTCATTGGTAGAAGTTTTAACGAAAGAGACATAGAGATGGGGGGTATCACATGGGAGCTTTAATTGGCATTTTTTGATCTACAACTTAATACCAACATTAATTTAAGGATATTTTGCACTGGTATGGTAACTAAACTGGAGGTAGATTATAGGTGAACAAATTCTTATCAAAGTGTATTTTTTAAGTTGCCAGGTTTAACCCTTCCTCCCCGGGTGTCAGTGTGAAAGGACACCACGAAATAAGGGCAGGTGCCCGGGTGTCCTTTCAGGCGATAGTAAGCTTGAAAGCCTATTCAGCTTGGTCTGAACGCCGTGCGTCCGACGCATGTAAACAAAGCCGATCGTTGCATCACTACACCTCCGAAAACAAGAAGGAGAAGACTCGTTTGTTATTGTATGTCTGTATGTCGTTGTTTCAGTAGTGAAAAGATCGTCGTATTGCTAACATCGCCTGAAAATGCTCTCCACTGAAATCGTCATCACAACTGAACCAGTTGACTTAGAGAGCTCTACTCAACGCCAGTCTACAGATTGGAAACCGCACTATGTTTATAGATGTGTGGGAAATGTCTAGCAGTTAAATTAACAAAAATACGGTAGCCTAGGCCTAGACGTTTTTCGGCCAGATCGCCCGGGTAGCCCACACTGTCCTTTGGAGGACCTGCCCGGGCCAGGAGGGTTAAATTGTGGACAAAAGTTGAGGGTAAAGGCGCTCGTGTGATACTGGCATACTGCCTGAACTGGAATAAGGTTCACTACTTACCAGGAGTAAGCAGCTTGACGTGTGAGCATCAAGAGCATCCCTGGTGGGTGAGGAAGGAGCCTGCGCCATAGCGTGGGTGAGGCGGTTGTGGTACGGGCGGGCAATAGGTGTGAGACTATTGAGAAGGGCCGGGGCACCGAGCGTCAGGAGCCCCATGAGTGCCCCCACGTGCTGCCCCCAAGGACGACTACTGCTGGCCACCACGCCACTCAAGCTGTTCACCACCATCTCCCACGTCCCCCGGCACCCTGGCTCACGGGACACCACCTGCAAGCCATTAGGTACAGTCAACAACAAGGCAGGGTGTCAAACCGGAGAAATTTTGTTTGAAAACTTTAATGAACATGCGAAGGAATACAAGAAAATTAACATGAAATAGATTTGTTTTTGCCATTTTATCCCTTCCAAAGACAAAATGTGAACTATAAACCATATTTTTATAATTATATATACAATATTAAAGACTAAAATCAATGGACTCTGCTTCCTATGACACCCTACAACCAGGGCCCAGATAAAATAATCAATACAACCTGCGATACAAACAAAATTGACCACAAGTATGAAACATTATTTCCTATCCTTCCTTATTTCCACCCCTTTGTGTTAACTTTTGTTTGTATCATACGTCGTAACACTTGGTAAATATTGGCCCCGAGCCACAAATGATGGCACATTTTGATCCTTTAAATATATGAAACAAAACTTCATAAAGCAAGTACAATAGAACCCCTCTCACATCCTGTCTGATGGTGTGAAATATTTCAGTATTTTAGGCTTTGACTAGAGGACCAAGATAAAAGTACAAAAGACCAAGGTACTGTACTATACTGTAATGTCTGAACTGAATACCGCATGTTCAGATATTTACCTCATTTATTCAGACTTTGCCCTTGTTCTTCCAGAGAAAGGACCATTTTCCAAGAAAAGCCCCATCATGTTCGATGGTAGTTACTGTAGTTTTGCTATAGCCTACTCCTGGCCAGTAAATATATGTTATTTGTTATAACTGCAATAAGAGTAATATAATGATGTTCCAATATTTCTTGTAATTACAACTAGCATACCATACTGACTGGCTTGGAATATGGCAAAACTATAGTACCGGTAATTACCACTGGTTTGAACAAGAGGCTGTCTGGAAGACCAAGGTACAAGTATGAAAGAGTACAGTAATGTTAAAACTGAATACCACATGTTCAGATATGTACTTCACTTATTTGAGCTTTGACCTCACTCTACCGGATAAAGTATAAAAGCGAGGTGGGTTTAAGAAAGGGTTTCCTAGGAGCAAGCAAAGCATCAAAAATTATGATGATGATAAGCAAAGACACAGAAGTAGATAATATTTCAGGATAAACTAAGAGATATGTAGACATAAGAAATGGAAAGAGAGAGTGCACAAGAGGAATGGAGTAATACAGTGATAGTACTTATGATACATGCATGCATAAAAGATACAGTGGTGTTAGAGGTATATCATAGTAGATGTGACAAGCATGGAGTGTCACAAATTTAAGGACAGCTAGGGCTAGACACAATTAATGTAGTTGCACTTTGTGAATGAACGGTGATGCTGTTATTGTAATTGCAGTGTTATAATGTCAGCCAAGCACTAGTGTACATGAGATGAGTACTTGGAGTGTGTGTTATTGTTAAAAAAATATACAGGATGGGGACAATATAATTAGCAAGGCAGAACAAGAAAAGGACTTAGGGGCGATTATACAAGATAAGAACATGTAATTAAAATGTAAAACTTGCAAAATAAACAAAGCAAAACTGGGATGAGACAATATAAAGACAAAATAACTAATCAAAATCCCTATGTAGAAACAACGCTTAACCCCTCCACCCCGGAAGGGCTCTTGAACGCCCATAACAACCTCGGCCCGCGCAACCCGGAAGGGCTCTTGAACGCCCATTGCTTGCGTGCGTGCTTTCGAATGCCGCGCGTACATTTTTGGTATCATGGGACGGTAGGTGGCGCCACCAGGCGTAAACGACGCCACAGCAACAGTATCTACCCCGACGCCATCATGGACAGTACGCCAAATAGTGATTCCGCTGTGCCCGATACCGTGCTTCCTACGACGCCCTTGCTAGTTCGTCGCGCCTTACCCCGACGCCATCGCCTAAATGTGTTATATCCCGGAGGTATTGAGACGACATTGAGACTTTATGAGCGAGCTGATGCCAAGAATAATGTTGATGATGAAGTCAGTGACGACTCCAGTAATTATAAGTCGAGTGATTATGGCCATGAGAGTGACAAAGAAGAGCAATTCCTGGGATTTGCGAGAGAACATGACAGTGATTAGAGTGATGAAGGTGATGTACCAGTTGTTGAGGAAGCTGGTTTACCTAAAGACAGTGAACTTGAGAGAGCGAGTGAGTGGGAGAGTTCAAGGTCACTCACCAAATTTCGCATAAGTGACACGACTCCAAGCCCTTCCCCAGGTAAATCGCCTTTCAAGCTACACTTGTATAAGCAGAAAATACTTGAGAAGGCGGCCGCGGCAGCTAGGGAACAAGCAAAAATACTTGGTGAGGATGAGGCTGTGAGTGAGGGTCAGCGTGGTGACCCTTCTCGTCCGCCATTGTCTCCCTTATCTACCCACGCCACCCAAGATGACCCGGATGCCCCGCATTCTTCCCCACCACCCCCACCATTGCCAAGGGTTGAGGACCCCCCACTTTCGGCCTATTTGCCTCCTAGGTCCCCCGACATGAGACATACTGCTGCCGAAAAGGGGAAAGGTAGGAAATATACCAAAAAAAATAAGAAAAGTAAGAGAGTTTTGTTCGAGGCTCCCGCGGCGTCCACCCCGGCCGGCCCCAGCCATACGTCCCCGCAACTTTCCCCACGGTCCTCCCCAACCTCTCCCGCCTTCAACATGTCTTCCTGAAGAAGTCTTTGAGCTCGCATCACCAATACCTGGGCCTAGTGACAGTGAAACATTGCTTTCTGTCACTCGTCGCAGGCCAAGGAGCCCAGGACCTCGGGGGGACACAGCCTCACCTGCCACTCCTTCCCCACCTCGCCCACCCGCACGCCGCCCACGTATCACTGGTTCCCCGCCAGATTATGTGGGGGCCACTGATGATGAAGGGCACCTCTCTGAAGACTCTGGCCATGATTACATAGGTCCACCGTCAGGGCAAGATGACCACTCTGACGATGACTATATGGACATCGACGACCCTCGACCCATCCGCTTGGCCCGGCGTCGTGCTGCCCGTCGTGCTGCCCGCCGCCCTGGCCGCCCTAGGGCACGCGCCTCCCGAGTTGGCCGTGGGCGTGCTGGGCCACCAGCTGGAGCTCCTCGTCAGCGTAGACAAGACCCATTCTACGTTTTTCAGTGGCAAGACGTAGTTGATGGGGATGGATACAACCCTGATGTGCCAGCTTTTGATGAGGTACTGGAGGGTTCAGGCATTACCCCCAATTTTCCTGCAGGCCCCAATGCTCCACCACACAAACTATTTGAGGCCTTCTTTGATGAGGAGGTGGTAGGCTATGTTGTCAAAGAGACAAATAAGCAGCACCAATTCCAGGTCCACTTTTTGGGCAAGGTGACCAAGGGCCACATGAGGCAGTGGACCCCAGTGACTCATAAAGAGTTCATGGTGTTCCTGGCACTCACCATGCTAATGCCTCATGTCAAGAAGCATAGGTTGCCTGACTATTGGATCACCAATGATCTGATATCCACCCCTGCCTTCGGGAAATATATGTCTCGCGACCGGTACCTTGATATCCTCGCAGCGCTCCATCTTGTCACCAACACCGACGTCCACCTCGGTGACAAGCTGTGGAATATTAGGACGTTGTATGAGATGATGCGAGAACGCTTCACCTCCTACTTCAAGCCCTTCCGCAAGGTCGTCATTGACGAGTCTCTTGTGCTGTTCCGGGGAAAACTCAGCTTCCGGCAGTACATCCCCTCAAAAAGACATCGCTTTGGCATAAAATTCTTTGTGCTGTGCGACTGCCAAACTGGCTATGTCCTGGACTTCCTGGTCTACAGCGGAAAGGAAGGGGACTTGCTTGTGGACCCCCTCATTGGCTTTGGCGGAGCAGTGGTGCAAGCCATGATGGACCGCTACTTTCACAAGAATCACGTCATCTACACGGACAATTATTACACGTCCCCCACTCTCTCACAGTACCTGCATGAGCGCAAGACGGGGACTGTAGGCACAGTACGAGGGAAAAGGAAGGGCATGCCACCTTTCCCTCCAAAGACCAAAAAAGGTGATGTGTTGAAGAAAAAGTCGGGGCCCATTCTGGCTATCCACTAGCACGACCAGCGGAAGGTCAACCTCCTGACCACCATCCACAAGGGGGAAATGGTGGAGACTGGCAAGGTGGATCGCCGCACCCAGGCCAGGGTGACCAAGCCCGATGCTGTCCTGGACTACAACATCAACATGAGGCTGGTGGACAAGTCCGACATGCAGATAGGCTTCATTGACTGCCTGCGTACCTCGTGCAGATGGTACAAAAAGTTCTTTCTGCATATGGTGAACATGTCAGTTCTGAATGCCTACAATATATACAAGCTTCGGAATGTGAACACACCCATGAAGTTCAATAGCCTGCGGAGGTTCCAAAAGCAGGTGTTGACGGAGCTCCTGGAGAAGTGCCACAGAGGGCAGTGGCACATCCTGGGCCCGCCGTTATTGACCGCTTGCAGTGTGCTCAATACTTGATTAGGCACAGGCTTGGTTCCCTGCCTCAGAATGAATCAGGAAGAACACAGTAGAAGCGGTGCCATGTCTACTACAACAGCAGGGTGAGGCCGAGGCCAGGTAAAAAGTCAACCATGGAGTGTGTGGAGTGCAAGGTGGCACTCTGTGCTTTAGAGTGCTTCTTTGATTACCACTCCAAGCTGGAGTTCTAATAATCATACTGAAATTGCCAAATAAAATTACAATATGTACACTATAATTATATATAGGCAAAAAGTGGAAGAAAACCAATTTATTGTAATACAAAAGTCATGTATTATGAGAAAATTGATACAAATACAATTACACCATAATAATATGTGAAAGTGACACATATGTATATACCAAGTGACATTCATATGATTAGAACCTATAGAAATATAGAAATCAGTGAAAAAAGACACAATAAATTGTATATAAAACGTTTACAAATCATATAACTAAGTGAAAGTGACACAAGACCTAATATTTGATGGCCAAAGTATAATAAACACCTGTGATAACGAATAATCAGTGCCTAATACAACAATAACCTACCTCAATTACTAATAAAATGTACGGTATCGAGTGAAAATGAGCATTATCAGTGACAGTGACACTCTCTAAAGCATATTTGTCAAAGTGAAAGTGACACAAGACCTAATATTTGATGGCCAAAGTATAATAAACACCTGTGATAACGAATAATCAGTGCCTAATACAACAATAACCTACCTCAATTACTAATAAAATGTACGGTATCGAGTGAAAATTAGCAATATCAGTGACAGTGATACCCTAATAAACATATTTTATATAATTGGCCTCAAAATAACTAGAAAAATATCAAATAAACATCACATTCTCAATATCAAACACTAAAATCGTCTAAGGGAGATAAATACTTTGGCGCGACGAGCGGCTAGGTGCGTCGTAGCCATGGCCGGGGCGACGCGTCCGAACGCGGGAAGAATTTGCCGCCGAAAAGCACTCGTCTTCCCGCGCTCACCATTATGCAACCAGAGGGGCTAGAGACCTCTACTCAACGCCATTCGACAGAGGAAGGTTTGTGGAACATTATTATTTTTTAATCACAACATTACATGCCATATTCATTGACTTACAGAGTAGTTAACATAGCCCAAAGATCGTCAAAACACCCGGTACCGCAGCACAGTCGCAAGCTATAGCCCCCGGGGCTGGAGGGTTAAGCAAAATAAAATTATGAAATAAAAGAACACAATCCACCACATAGGAAGTACATCATTACATGAGTAAGTTAATCTGTTTCAATAATTATATAAAGTATGATAAGACTAAGATTGGAGTATGCAGCAGTGGCTAAGAAGCATCTTCACAAGTTAAAACAAAATCTATACTGCAGTTACTCTAGATTGCTTTTAAGTCTCAGAGAACTGCCATAAGAGGGAAGGCTGGAGAAATTAAGTCTACCTAGTTGTTGTTGTTGTTGTTCCCCAGACTGTCTGGCCGAACAGCCCCAAGGCCCCGAGCAAGGCCAAGGCCATAACCGAGCGCCACCACAGAACCCTCCCTGCCTACCACAATATAGCCTGGGTGACCGAAGCCACTCCTGGCGGGGAGCTGAGGAGGGTGCGGAAGCGCCCGGGAAACCAAAGCCCCACCCAGGGCCCTGTGCCCCTCAGCAATTATGAAGAGAAAGTTGAGGGGCAAAGGAAGAATGTGACGCTTTGGCTTCCAATCTTGGTAGATTGGGAGGTCAACCCACGGAAGAGACGCCGTCACTTGAGATCTAGAAAATATATAAGTAAAAGGAACAGTCAGAGTAAGCTATGGGTATGGCAGAGAGTAAACAGTACTAAGATATGGATGGTGGGATGACTTTGACACTTTACCTCAAAATAATGATAACATCTGATAATACATGATGGTGAATTTCTGAGAAAGATTTTATATTTTACAAAGAAATAACATAAACAACTGAAAATACATGATCCTCACCTGTAATAGAACATTACACGCAAGGCCTCTTATCATTTGGGTCTCCTTGAGCGTCTTACGTTCAGTAATGGTACAAAACACCAAGACGTTCACAATATCTCGCATCTGTCGGGTAAAAAAGTAAAGCTCAATGGAAAGATACTATATACTGCAATATATAATATTGTGAATCATCAAATCAGTTGGCTGAAACCACCGCAGATCTTGGTGGTCTTTCACCAGTAACCTGCTTATCATAACTCCCACCACCATAATCACACCAGATATAGTAATTGGTGATAAACTGACTTATTATTTCATATTCCTTGAATATGTTTAATTAAAGCAACTATGTATGTATGTAATCTTTAAATCAAGTAATGCCACTTGAGAAAAAACTCATACAAACCACCCGGGATTCGAACCCTGGACCCATGTATGTACAGTATGCATTTATTCAGGCCCATTCCCCACTTTTAATTTTTTTTTTTTTCTGGGGGTGGCCGACTCAAGACAGAGCCCAAATAGGGACAACACAACAGAAAAAAAATGAACACACAAAAACAAAATACAAATTCACACACATCTAGGTCACCCAGAAGTTTCCTAACAAATTACACTTATAAGGTAATCAGGTACATTTTACTTCCAATAATATAATCATAGGTACAAAACTAATCTGTGTGCCGGTACATCCACAAACTAAGGTACGGTACTAACATAATTTTGTGGGCCAAATGACAGGTGACCGAAATGCAGGTGAGGGTTGAGGAGGAGGGCTCGGATGATGAGAAGTATCCTCCTCAGAATACAGGACTTGTGTTTGGCTCGCTGTGTCCCCCTCATGATGCCTCCTATGATGGGGCCCACTAGTGAACACATCCCGGGAGACTTGGACACATCTTCACACATCATCTGCAACACAATATTCTTAAAAGACATATTCTGGGATATTTTAATTTATGTACAGTTTATAATACTCCGACTCTTTAGCTTGCCATAGTTAAGTAAATCAGCCAGCAAGGAAAAATCGCCATCCCTAGGTGATTCCAGGTGGCTCCATACTACGGTACCCTGTAAGCAGTAACCCAGCACCCTTACCCAAAAGGTAATTGAAGGGATAGTATCCAATGGCCTCAGAGCATCCCAACAGAAACAGCCACAGAGCTTATGCACATACAGTACACGGCACTACTGCTTAACAGGGTTGCCTGGAATGCTGCCATTAGGACAAGAGACTGAAACTGCACATATGTGTGGAACACTCAGTCTTAAAATTTTATATATGGTATGTATGTATGTATCATGTGCCTACTGATAGGGCAGCCTCGTGGTGCACTACCACTAGGTTCAGGCCCATACCATTTTAGACGATGAGTGACAGATCAGCCCCAGGGAGCCAGAACCAGGCCCGGGGTGTAACATACGATTCCAGTAGGCCACCATGAGGTAACTTGAGCTGTAGCTACAATAAAGTCCTGCCACAACACTGCTCTACCATGTCATCACTGTGACTGACCAATGTATTTAAGCTAAATGGCTACAGGTGCATACTAAAACTTTTTTGCTTTAATTTTCTTTTAATCTGTCAATAATTCTCCCTACCAGAAATTCTTGGAGTTGCCGCACCAGACACGTTGTTTTGTACAGTAAGCGACCTGGGCCCTTTAAATGGCGATATCCCGCAGTTCTTCACCCTCCCTCTCCCATCAATCATTCTTAATTATAAGCTATATGTCGAACTTTCTATAGCTGACACATTACCCCCACAACTACCATACTATATAAGCACTTAGTGTAGCCATCTGGTATATAGTAAAAACATGCAGAATTGTAAGAAATTGTGATAAACTTTGCATAGCCTAGGTGTTGAGTATTGTTTATGTCAACAGACGTAGCTCTGGCGCTACTCGGAAGTGTCCACCAGAGGTCCCCGGTGAATTCCTGGTAGGGAGAATTGTAAAGAAATATATTATACACTTAAATAAATAATTACATGAATAATTGGCTAAGTGGCAATAATAGTGGCTCTGTGGCACATGCAAAATATGTACGGTACTGTACATACCATATTAATCCTTTCATGCACCAAGGGTTATCGTTTAGTGTTCAGAAATAGAATTCTCTTAATCTACATACATGTACATACATGTAGTATATACATACATAAATTTAAAGACCGAGTGCTCCACACTGAGTGCGGTTCCGGTCTCACGTCCCAATGGTGGCGCTCCAGGCAGCCCTATTTAGAGCTGCTCCACTTGCCAGGCTTTTTTTTATTCAGGAACAGACGGTAAGTTCTGATCCCACGCCTTTTTTGGTCTACCCCTTGGTGCAGCTCCCCCCACGTTCATGGACTTGCATATTTTCACTCAACTTAGTTCATCTATCCTCTCCACATGACAAACCATCCAAGCCTAATAGTACGCATCTCATCACTGATATTCTTGATACCTAAGCGTCACCTGAGCTCTTCACTAGATATCTTATCTTGCAGTTTGGCCCCATACATCGATTTCACCTTTCTTATCTTGTTACATTCCATTCTGTTGATATCATACGCTTTGACAGGCCACATTTCTGAAGCATATGTCATTGCACTTCTAACACATGAAGCCTACACCTTTCCCCTCAAGGGGAGGGGGTGTCTTCTCATGGTAAGTAGTGGCAACAGTTTTCTGAACTTTCCCCAGCTGGATCTAATTCTGGCGATAGTGGCAGCCTCGGCCCCACCACCGGCGGAGAAGGTACTGTAGCTAATAATTGACTGACTAAACTAATAATGTGTGTAAATAGATAATATTTGTATGGTACCATATTTTTTTCTTTTTAAATTAGTTTAACTAGACCACTGACTTACCCCAAAATGTATATCAATAAATAGCTATTAACTGACTGAGTGCCTGGAGCAATTATGCTTGAACACTACTGCACTGAGGTAGGAAATACACCATGTAAAATCAAGATCAATAGTTCACAGAATACGTTCCTCATAAACTGTGTAATTTAAGTTACTATCACTTTCCTTTGACAGTCTTCATGTGTTTTAATGGCCTGTGATAAGTACCATACTTTTTGTTTCATGTAGTAGAAGTATCGAGTTAATATTCCTCTCTTTAGATTTCACACAAACTATCATCAACATTTTGGGCAAATTATTGCTTTTGACTGTACACCATTGATGTGACTGACCTTAAACAGATCATGTGAGGGTCCGACAATAACACTGAAGAGTCTGTGGTAGTACTGCTGGTGGTCCGGTGATAGAGGTAGGGGAGCTGGTACTATCTCGCCCCCTACCTCACCCTTCAGTAACGTGTGGCCACTGATGTAGGCCCATTCTCCTATGAAGAGTCAATGTAATGTTAGGGAGCTTACTTTAACTTGTGCTTTGCAGTGGCTCTCATCTCTGTGTCTTTGCCCCTTGGAGCCTATGATGGGCAAGTTACCAAGCCTGGTACACAGGGGCTATTGAATATTATCCAGGTTACCACAGTTTACCTCCCTGGACAAATCACGTCAATTACACATTTGGAATAATTATGCATGCGATTTTCCTATGAGCATTCTTCTTTTAAAATTGTCTACATAGCTACAGTATTATGGGTTAGATACCTTAGGGTTGGACAAGAAAACTTTCTACAGAGAATTAGTTTATTAATGTATACCGATTCTCCTGTGACGGGCAAATAACTTCAAATTAACATCTGGATTAATTATGCATTCAATCCTATAAAATTCTTCTTTTAACTTTTTGTAGACAGAAGCCAAAGTTCCTTACGGCTTTTGTAATGAGCAACATCAAAACCAAGGCTATCGAAACCTTGAATGACTGAACAACTGTATCATAACAGTAGGGGTGGGAAAGAAGTCAGAAGGAATAGAGCTGTTCAGGAGTTCAAACTTCAATAGCCTTGGCTTTGTCTTCACTCTCAGCAAAAATTAATACAAATTTGAGTTTGGATGTACACTCGACCAAACAACAATCTTTACAATAACGCTCTAAACATTCTAGAAGTGGGTCGAAATCTTATGATAATACCTCACAGACGTATGTTTCACCCGATTCATTCCGTTCACACTAGATTATTTACAGCTCAGATTGTTTTTTGGTCGAGTGTACATATTATGGACTCAAACCTTTAATAGATACTGTCAAAGGTATATTTTTCTATACTGATCTAATTTATGAGACAGTTTATCTTTCCTAGGTAAAAAGTATGGTTCAATCTTACATCCTAATGGTTGCATTCCAAGGGAAAAAGCAGTGGTATGATAACAGATCTGCATACCTCTGACACCAGACTGCCTGGCCATACATACATACAATAGTTTAAGGGAGCCCACCTCACTTTTTTCTCTTTCTCTCCCTCTCTTTGGCTTGTACAGTAGGGTCTCACATAAAACGAGTTTATGGTCGATAAACGAGGGCGTTTTATGCGATTTCGTTTTATGTGAACACAGCATTTTGGTGGCCCAATATCGTCAATGTTCACTGGAAGCGTAAATTTCCGTCAGGAGCGTACGATATTTCGTACGTTTTGTACGATATTTCGGCGTTTTATATGAAAACGTACGATATTTCGGCGCTCTATATGAAAACTCCTCGGATTTGCCCCACTTTGGCGGCGGACTCGTTTTATGTGATCATATTCGTTCTGATCGAAAATTAAATATTAATATTTTAGGTCGGTCGTTTTAATCGACTCATTTTATGCGGGACCCTACTGTATTTATTAGGCCCCATTTAGCCTACTGTTTTCAGACGTTTACCCCATCCAAGTGTCAATATTTTTCTGGTGAGCAATAGCGAGCCAGCATATACAGTATATATATATTTTTTTTTTGAGAGGAAGCTAAATTTGTAAATTTTTCGATAGAAAAATGTCTCCGGCAAAGCCGGATTTCTCCATACAATGCTGGCTCGCTATCGCTCGCCAGGAAGATATCGACACCTGAATGGGGATAAAAAAAAAAATGGGGTCGAATGGATACAAGCCAGAGAAAGAGAGAAAAGGATAGAAAGATAAAAAAAAAAAAAGTAGGTGAACCCCCTTAACATCCTTTTCTATTATATTGTAATAGGTCAGATGGAGTTGCCTTTCAGCAGTTGGAGTGTAGTATAATAGTCCTGTCATAATACTGTCTCATCATGTCATCACTGTGGGCATAGTGCTAACCATGCCTCAGCAACTCAACTAAGTCCCCCTGCAGTATCTGCAAGTACACCCGTAGTTTGCCTTAACCCCTTCTGTACCGGCGACATTTCAATAACTATATTCTGGATACTATTAGACGATTTTATTAAGTTTCAAAAGGGCCCCCATTAATTAACAGGCTTCGAACTATCTCACTTAACCCTTTTGACTACCACAGATAATTTGTAAACTGCACAAAATCGTCTAAATAAAGCTAGAATAAAATCAAAACGACGTCGCCGGTACAGGAGGGGTTAACAGTGCTACAACAGGACAGTACGGTACCATAATAACACTTTACTGTACAGGATGACTGCTGGTCTATACTTGTGCTTAGAACAGGACAGTGCCATAACTAGACATTACTGTATAGGATGACCCAGTCCACCCTTTCAGTCGCCTAGTACGACACAAAATACGATACGTGGGAGCATAATTTTGTTTTCTCCACTAAATGTAAAGGCCCTCTTACTCCCAGGGGGGATACACACATCTTTTCATCATAATGTAAAACTTGTAAAATAAACAAACCAAAACTGGGACGACACAAGATAAGCGCAAAGGAACTAATCAAAATCGCTATGTGGAAACAACGCTTAATAAAATCAAATTTGAAATAAAAGAACACAATCCACCACATAGGGTGCACATCACTACATGCGCAAGTTAATGCCGAGTTTCCCTACCTCTGACACAAGGACTGCCCGGTTGGTGGAAGATGTCCCCAGTGAGCGCTAAGCTGGCCAGGTTAACAGTTGGGTCATTGGGAATGTGAACACCAACCTCAGGTACACTCTGCCACTCTATCGCCTCGCTGCCAGTGTGCCTGCAACAATAATGTTATCATAACCCTTGATTCATGCAGTCTTTGGAGTCAGTTCTCACCTAGGAAAGAAAGGGTAGAAAGCAGGGTTTCAAAAAGGGACAATATGGTTTGAAGCCTAGAATGAATATGAGAAGGAATACCGGTACCAAAGGTGATTCCTTAGACAGGAGAAATTATAGGGGTTTGAAAATACTTGACCAAGTCACGAGAGAGTCTTTCAATGCATGATTAGGAAAAGTGTTGCCATCAGCGACGTGCAGTTCTGATTTATGCCGGGATGTGACACAACTGATATTATATTCATTCTTAAAAAAATTACAAGTGAGGTTCTTTAAGTAAAACAGTGAGTTACAGTATATCTAGTTTTTGTAGACCTGGAGAAGGCCTTTGATTGAGTGCCAAAGGAAGTTATGCAGTGGGCTACAAGAAACTTTGGAGTACAGTAGATGGTACATGTAATAATGAGAATGTATGAGGGGTCACGGGTGGCACTTAGAGTGATTGGTGGTCTGAGTGAAGAGTTCCAAGTGAAAGCTAGAGTTCACCAAGGTTCAGTGCTGAGCCCACTACTGTTTGTTTAGGTCCTGTAGGTACTGTCAAGAGACCTCAGAACAGGACTCTCATGGGAGTTCCTATACTGTATACAAAAAAGCGATCAGACTGAAATTAATTTTTCCTGGATAACCCACATACAGAAACCCCACAAATTCTTGATAATGAATATGGCCCAAAATATATAAAAAGAGGCTATTGTCAACATGCTATCCCACTCGGCACCAGGCCCGGACTCATGGAATTCGATCCTTGTAAAGTAAAGAAATGAAAGGAAAACCTCTAAAACCCCTTGGCTATACTGTGGAAAAGGAGTCTAGACACTGAAGAAATACTGGATAGCTTGAAAAAGGCAACAATTGCTCCTCTGCATAAAGGAGGACGTCAAGCACTACCAAAAAACTATCGCCCGGTAACCCGGCAAAATAAATTAAAGTATTTAGAGTGTACAAAGGACCTTCATCTCACATATAAACTCAGTAAAACAGCTACACTATTGGGAGCATTTAAGATCATTGAAACTGTACTCGTTGGAGCATTGACGGGAGTGTTACTTAGTAATATACACATGGAAAATCGCAGAGGGTTAAGTACCAAACCTACATACAGTACCCCAATAGGCATGAAATACAGTGATAGAAGAGGCTGGGAATGTGATATCCCCGGATGAAGAACCGGGGTGCTATGGGCTCGCCGAGAGAGGGTTGATTATCACATAGAAAACCACACAAACTCCCATGGCGAGTAAGAGACATGAGGGGCATCTCGTTAGACAACTTCAAGAGAACCCTCGATGTCGAACTGTAAACCGAGCCAATCTTCATAGGGAAGCGTGCTGCCCCTTCAAACAGTCTGTTGCACCAAATCATCACCCAGAACAAGAGGCTCCTCAGTGCCATTAGACGAGTGACGAACCCTACCTTAGGTAGGATGACCTAGTTATCGCAGATAGTGCACAGGAAGCGGAGGTAAAGTTTAATAGATGGAGGGAGGGTATGGCCAACAAGGGACTAAGAATACATATAGATAAAATAAAGGTCATGATCAGTGGAGTAGGGCGCGAAACTATGGAAAGAAGTAGCGACTTTCAATGTGCAGTTTCTGGGAAGGGGGTTGGAAGTAACATAATTCAATGTTGCATTTACAGTATAGTGACTGGGTACATAGGAGATGTAGTGGGGCGATAGGATCTTTCACGAGAATCATAAACTTTGAATGTGCAGTGTGTAAGGAAGAAATTGTGCTGAATGGCGCACCTGTTAGTATTGATTTCGCCAGTGTACCGCTAGAGTGTGTGAATAAATTCTGCTACTTGGGCGATACGGTATCCATTGCTAGAGTCAGAAGTGAAGAGGGGAAGATTAGATAACTGCTGCTACTCTTAACCATGAGAGGAGTACGATGACCTATGCCTCAGAGACGTGGCCAGTTAAAGCGAAGGATATTAATCTGGCAGCTGCGGGAAGACTCAATTGATGTTCTACTGGGCGGCTGCGGGAAGACTTATAAGATCCTAGGCTTAAAAAAACCCATTTAAAACACCCCAGTGGCACTCAAAAAAATTTGTGTTAAGGCGAGATAATTTCCCTTCGTTACTTGCTACCCCTCCTACACATGTGTCCCCCTCCCTCCCCCCACCCTTTTTCTCCCCTCCTCAATTATCAGGTATTTTCTCTATTATTCCCGATATTTATCGAGTATTTTCATGGGAGGACAAGTGGGAGAGAGAGAGGAAGGTGGAGGAGTGTAAAGTCTTCGACCCTCCAAGCCAGTCCGAGTCTCAGTGCCACGAGAGAGTGAGGGTGTGTCTCTCTCGCCGGTCTGGGCCATATTAAGATCGCGGGGCTAAAATATAAAATTTTCACCAGCCAATTGCTGTTACCATTTGTTTTATTGGTTTCCCATGTTCATATGTTCATATTAAAAGTAAAATAGGCGCATATAGATAAGTGTTAATTATATATATGGTAAATTAACAATTTTAGTGAGGAATTAATCAGAATACACAGGGGTGTGGTGTATACTACAGGGGCTTAGCGCTTTAGAGGTTAATAGAATGGAATAGAATGGAACAGAATGAGACGAAAATGGTGAGATGGATATGTGGGGTTAACCTCAGGGTATTGAGTGAGTAATTAACCCACTGAGTACCAGCTAAATATTTATAAATGTACCACCCAGGACCGGCTGATTCTGAATTTTTTTTTTCCAGAAACAATAGCGAATGGGTTAGGAATGAAGGGAAAACCACGAAAAACCAATCAAAAAGCTCAAAAAATGGTCCTACGGAGCCCCCGAAAACGGATTTTACAAGAGTATAAAATTGAAGGCAATTTCCCCAAAAAAACATGTTTTTGCGCGCTCACGCGGTTGGACTTTGAGAGTTTTCAACCATCGGCATGGGTGCGGGGGATACTTACAAAGTTCCCATACAAATCTGAGCCCTCTAGGTGCCATAGGACCGGAGTAATTGGGACCGGAGTGACACTGACGCAGACGTCTGCGTCGCTGGGGTTTAGCGTTACATACATTGCCGACGCACTGTTTGCGTCGCTGGGGCTCAGTGGGTTAAGAAGGCATCTGGGCATTATGAATATCAATGAAGTGAGCCGACTTGGTTGGTTTTTACACGTTTAGAGAATAGATGATTAGAACTGGGTGAAGAAATGCCGGGCGGTGAATGTAGGTGTAGACCTAAAAAGACGTTGGATCAGGTACTGTACTTCAGTTCGATCTCAAAGCAAAGAACTTGATAACAGAGGCATCCCAGGACAGGGTCGCCTGGAATGTAGCCATTTACAACGTGAGGCACGCAATCTGTGGGTTCCTTCTGTAGTACAGTAGTTTCACATTTTTCCACATGGTATCGAGAATTCAGCAGCTAAGGAATTAAATTTTCTGTCAGGTGCAGAGAAATAAGGCTATAGATATAGGCCTACTGGAAGGCTTAGCAGTGTGCTAAGACTTATCATTAATCAAATACACCTTATAAAGATAGAAAATGCTGTATTACCCTTGAACGGGCTGAACGTCCATCCATTTAAGAGCTCGGTTAATGTCATCGGGAGTGAGCTTGCGGCGCTTGCTGTGTCGAAGAAACTGTCCACATACCTGTCCAAGGAAATACAAGATATGATAGTAAAACAATGAGAATTATATATTAAATTATAATATATAAAAATACTGTTGTTGATTGTTGATGATGCTTTTATTTTATACTATAAAAATACTGTACAGTATATATATATATATAAACATAATAATTATTTATGATGCATATTGTAAATAGAAAAGTATGTACCGTACTGCACATATGTCACATTTATAATCATATTTTTATCTGTTTGCACAGTTTAAAGTGTCACATCACATTTATGAGTAACTCTTTTGTTATTCAGAATTAAGGAATTGTAACAATTACTTATCATTGTACAAACTTTACAAGTATAAGTAAAAAGTGTCTCTTAACTAGTCAGCTAAAAAGGTAGCCTCATCATCACACTATAATATTTTGATGCATGCATGAATTAAAAGTAGCCATCCATCCATCCATTTAGGCCTACTCAGGTCCTTCTCCATTTTTTTTTTTTTTTAATATAATTAAAAGTAGCCACTTAATATTATTTATATCAATTTTTTTGTTAACTCCATTTGTCAGAGGAATGGTTAAAATTGTGAAATAAATCAATATAATCAATAATAATCCATAATCAATAGCTGCAAGAATATTAAGAAGGTGAAGCCATGTGCCAGCTGAACGTTGAAACGAAAAGTGACTGCCGCCAAATTAGCAATCCTATTTCACCATCAACCCAGAACCACATGGTGTACAATGTTCTAGTCTTCCCCTTTTGCAAGTTGCAGATCTCACCATCAGAAAGGATCAGAGAGAGAGAGAGATACTGTACAGTACTTACATTAAGTGTCTGGTGTAGGCGGTATGTGACATCTGCAGCAATTGCTTTGGCCATATCCTGGGAGAGATCCGGCACACCTTTGGCCTCCCCCCATGTTATCACGCTCTCCACCGCTACCTGCGCACAACCTCGATCATCACCCTAGGGGGAAAATCAAAATAAGCTTACAGTTAGTTATGTAGAGCAGATTAACCAGACCACTGAGCTCCATACGGAACTCTCATAGGTCTCTTACAGTACAGGCCTACATCAGTAATAATATCTAAATCAGACCTTAAAAAAACTAGTGGGATGGATGTAGTGTCCGGGCGTACGGTCGTCATGTTTACATAGGTCGATCGCCGCAGTTAAGTTCGCGTCTATTTTGACGGCGATTTTTTTTCTCGGTTAGGCCTATTAGCCCCCTGCTGGCAATATGATGATGACAATATGTCATCTTTGCCCCCCCTCAACATATTATTGGGCAAGAATGTTAAGTTCGGGCGTACCGCCACCCTTGTTTACACTACGCGTAGTGGCGTCGGACCTTTGCCATCATGTTCTCCCGTCTATTTTGACTGCCTTTGGATACAATAGTATGTTGAGGGGGGGCTTTGCCACCCCTCACCCCCCCATGACATATTGTCATCATCATATATATTGCCAGCAGGGGGCAAATTACCGAAAAAATAGCCGTCACAATAGACGCGAACTGATTACAGGACATTTCGACAGTGTGCCAGTTCGACGGCGGTAATTGGACGGTTCGACGATACCGTCGAAATGTCTATTATTTTTATTATATTTGCATAGAGCTTTTTTACTATTTGTTGACTATTTATTCTTATGTTTAATATATATTAGCTAATAGTAATTATATATTTACAGATACTGTATATTGAAAAGGTGTTACAATCAGGCTTTTCATTTTGTAGATAGGCTTAAGTGTTTTCATATAAATTGTCTATGTTTACAGTTCGTAGTTCATGTTTTCTTTATTAATTTAAGTTCTAAAACATGAGGGTATGACTAACTAATGCATTTACGTGAATGTATCGGCTTGGATAAGTTATTAAACGGACAGGTCTTTCACACTTGCAGCAGTTGTTGTCCATTGTCGTTATGATAATAACTTGAAACAATATCCAGCTTATATAGGCCTATACACATACAGTGACACACGCGTCATACGCACACAATTTCGAAACAGTTAGTCTTCAAATTGGAAAAAAAAAAAATCAATTGTTCTAAATTCTAATCACACACACATTACATGCACACATACACAAACAACACACACACACATACACACAATTTCAAAACAGTTAAGTCTTCAAATTGATATTCAATTGTTCTAATCCAACACACACACACACATACTGTAGGCTACTGTATACGCATACTTTTGAACCAGTGAAACCTTCCAATTAATAAATTGTATTGTTCTAATGAACACACACAATTTCGACACGGTTAAAAACTTTCAAATGAACGCTTCAATGGTCCTAATTTTATACACATATAAATAATAGAATATATGACCCAAAGCTAATAAAGCAAATAAACAATGCAAAATCAAATATATGTCCCAAAGCTTCAAACATTCCAACTAACACATTGTGACATGAAAGTTGAATTGTTTACCATTCGACGATAATATACAGTTTAGGAAGGTATTGTGGAACTTTCGTAATTAATATAAATCATTCTTAAAAAAAAAAGAAAAAAAAAAAAAAAAGAATGCGAAATGAACCCCAAGGGGTTGAAAAGTACAATTAGACGATGGCCAATATTACTTGTGGTTACTTGTGGTTCTTCTTTATCTGGTCCCACTCCGCCAAAGCGCTCTGCAGGACCCACGAATCTCCTCTTCAATTGCGACATTATATTAATATCCGACGACAATCCATCAGTGAAGAATTACAGTGCGTAGGCTTCAGTAATGGTCATGTCCTCTAAATCGAAGCACTTGGAGAACAGATAAGTCTTCAACTTTGTTTTGAAATTCTTGATAATCTCAGTCCTCCTGATGTCTGGCGGAAGGCTGTTGTACAATCTCGGGGCGGCGGATTTAAAGGCACGAAAACCAACATATTATTGGACGATTCGACGGTTCTGACAGACATTTCGACGATCGTGAGCTTAGACGTTTCGACGGCATCGTTGAACTGGCGCACCGTCGAATCGTCCTGTTACCCGCGAACTTAACCACGGCGATCGACAAATGTAAACATGACGGCGGCGGCGGCGGGGGAGGCGTCGGGTCGGTACGGTCGGACCTTTGCAATCATGTTCCCATCTATTTTGAATGACATTGGATACAGTAATATGCCTATGACATATTGTCATCATCATATTTATTGCCAGCAGGGGGCAAATAACCGAAAAAAATCGCCGTCAAAAGAGACACAAAGTTAACCGCGGCGATCGCCATATGTAAATATGACGACCGTACGCCCAGAATCTACATCCATCCCTATTATTGTATCCACCGGCAGTCAAAATAGACGGGCAAGCGTCCGCCGCCGCTCGGCGTAGTGTAAACAATGCGGGCGGACTAGGATGGTACGCCCGAACTCTACATTTTTGCTAAACTTATTCACCAATAGGCTAGTAGCCTAGCCCTAAAAAAAAAAAAAAATAAAATAAAAAAAAAA
This sequence comes from Paralithodes platypus, assembly GCA_032716605.1. Lineage (NCBI taxonomy): Eukaryota > Metazoa > Arthropoda > Malacostraca > Decapoda > Lithodidae > Paralithodes > Paralithodes platypus. Next base: position 37,723,667 of record CM064511.1, read on the forward strand.
AAAAAAAAAAAACTCAACTTAAGAACTAAGCTAATTCTGTATAGCCTACCACAGCAAACAGTTCTAGCCTAGAGCTTATTTTTCCCTTTTTATCCTCTTTAACCCTACATTTTCCCTGATATTCATTATTCATAGCCCTCTAGCAGCTCTAGTTATTAGTTATTATAGTGGGGGCTGTGTTTAGCCTATAGATTATTGAATAGGCTAATGTGTAAAACTGTAAATATTCATTTCCTGCAGTCCTTGTTAATAAACAATACTAGGCCTAGGCTATATTATATCAAAGAAGAAATTTAAAAATATATAGCCTAAATAGGCTAGGCCGCTAGGCTAAATACAACTCTAGGCCGTCACAGTAAATATTTAGGCCTAGGCCTAGGCTAATTACAAACACTAGATATTGATACAAATAGGCCTAGGCTAGCCTACCCTAAAAAAAAAAAAAAAAAAAAAAAAAAAAAAAAAAAAAAAAAAGGCCTAGCCTAACCTAACACTGGGAAAAATTGTGGTAGCCTATAGCCTAGGCTAAAATATTGGTAAAATTAAAGGAGACTACTGCAGGACTTATGTTCTTATGACTCTTCTTCTTCTTACCTCTGACCGGGTATAGGCTATCCTAGTGTTTACTAGCCTATACCTCTTTGAAAGGATATTAGCCTAACCTAACAACCTTACCTAACCTATCCTAGTATTATAGGTGGGGGCTGCCGCCCCCACACCCCCGCTTTGACTTAGATTTTTGGGTCAATATTTACGAGTCACACCACAGCTGGAATCTCATTTATAAGGGTAGTTTTGGGTTCCTATCATTCTATGCTTCATTGCTATATACTTTTTATCCACCGGAAAAAAAAAAAAATTCTTGGGTTTTTTTATTTTTTTATTTTTTTTTTTATTTTTTTTAGCATTAACCTAACCTAAAAACCTAACCTAACCTAACCTAAATGTATTTGGGGGCTATTAGGTTAGGTTAGGTTAGGTTTTTTGGTTAGGCTAGGTTAGGCTAATCCTAAAAAAAAAAAAAAACCCAAGAAAACAAAAATATTCCGGTGGATAAAAAGTATATAGCAATGAAGCATAGAATGACAGGAACCCAAAACTACCGTTAAAAATGAGATCCCAGCTGTGGTGTGACTCGTAAATATTGACCGATTTTTGGTGTATTTGTCTGTGAAGTGGGTATTTTTCAATTTGTTGATAACGAAAATCCTCCATGCGGACTATATAGAGAAAAATATGGCGAATCTATTGGTGCCTATTTTCCCTAATAAATTGTTTCTCATAACGTTGCACTAGTGTCCTTGAATATTATCTAATATTTTCCTTCTGTTGTTAGCCTACATTTTGTTTATGCCTAGGCTAATTTGATGTCTTCTACATCCTTTTAAATTTCAAGAGCAGTGGGTGTCTTGGGGCAGTAGCCCCCAGGTAACAGGTTAGGTCAGCTAGACTAGGCCTAATGACAATATCGTCAGACGTCGGAGGAGACCTGCCGCTGCCTCAGCCTGGAGGCTGCAGGCAGGTGAGGGTTTTACATCCACGAGTATCCCAGCTAGGTTAAATGATAAGTAATACGCCACAAAAAACCGTACATCATGTGGCCTGAGAGGCAAGAATAGGCTAACTCTTTGAACTGTCAAATTGAGAAATTGAGAGAATAGCCTAGGCTATTCGTACCCAGGTTAGGCCACGTTCACCTCATTTATGAAGACATAACTTACCCTGCTATCATTTCTCTCCATCATACTGAAGTTATTGTGACCCCACACATTAAAATCAAGATCACTATGATAAATATATTACGAAAGAAATGCGAAAACAGACGCAAGCCCGAGCTTTTAGCGTCTGCAAAGGGATGTGTATTGTGTAAAGGCGTCGCTAGCGTCTTAATAAACCCTGGGCAAACGGCAAAGTTACAACCCGACGGACCCGGTCTCATCGCTTACCTTAGTGATCGCTTACCTTAGTGATAGTTTAAGAGGCAGAGGAGTCAATGCTCATAAAGGTTGCCTCTTCTCAATCTTTCAGTCTCATACCGGTCATAATTATTTTTAAAAACATTTACACTCTGACTCGTAACTACTTCCTCTGGGAGACTATTCCAGTTGTTTACAATCCTAGCACTAAAAAAGTTGTTCCTCTTCGTGGTTCTGTGCCTGACCTTGGCCAGCTTCAGTCTGTGTCCTCGGGTGTTTGGTTGGTTTTCTCTTGATGCAATTGTCAAAAAGTGCCCGTCCTTGACCGCATCTATGCCATGCATTATCTTGTAGGTCTGGATCATGTCTCCTCGTTTCCTTCTCTGCTCCAGTGTCGTTAGTCCAAGACGCTCCAGTCGCAACTCATATGGCATTTCGGACAACTCGGGAACCAGTTTAGTGGCTCTCCGCTGTACTTGTTCCAACTTGTTGATGTCTCGACGGGTATATGGAGACCATGCCTGGATACTGTATTCCAGTCGAGGTCTGATTAGGGATTTGTACAAAGGGAGAAACATCTCTGAATCCATGTATGTATATGTTTTCCTTAGAAGTCCTACCAACGAGTTGGCACTGGCTGCTGCCTTGGCCACTTGTACTGCTGGCTTCAAATCCGGGGTGACATAAATTTCTAGGTCTTTTTCCTCCTCTGTGGTGGTTAGCGGATTATTCTTCATGTGGTATTGGTACTCTGGGTTCCTCCGTCCCATGTGCATGACCTTGCATTTCTCCTCATTAAATTCTAGTAGCCACTTTTTACTCCACTCTTCCAGCCTGGTAATGTCCTCCTGTGGTCCTTCTCTGTCCAGCGGGGACTTAATTCTCCTGTACAGCTTGGCGTCGTCTGCGAAGAGCTTGCTGTCTGACTGAACTGTATCCATGAGGTCATTTATGAAAACAAGGAAGAGAACTGGCCCCAGCACACTGCCTTGAGGTACTCCACTCCAGACCCCCAGCCATTCTGAGGGTGCGCCCCTGTTGACAACTCGTTGAATTCTCCGACTCAAGAAGTTCTCGATCCATATTATGATGTCTCCTGATATCCCGACTGCCTGTAGTTTCTTGAGTAGACGGAGATGGGGGACAGTGTCAAAGGCTTTTCTGCAGTCTAAGTAAACCACATCAACGTCATCCCCCTCGTCCATGGCATCTTCTAATTCCTCAAAATATTCGAGCAGCTGCGTTACGCAGGACCTCCTTGATCTGAAACCGTGTTGGGAACTGCTGAGGGGATTGTTGTTTTCCAGATGATTCACTATCCTTTGCTTTAGCAATTTCTCCATTTTCTTGCATGGAACTGAAGTAAGGCTGACTGGGCGGTAGTTTAATGGATTTGACTTGTCACCTTTTTTGTATATTGGAGTGACATTTGCCTTCCTCCAGTCCTCAGGTATAATTCTGTCGGTGAGGGTCTTTCTGAACAGCAGCCAGAGAGGAAATGCAAGCGAGGATGCGCACTCCTTTAACACCCTCGGGTGAATCCCATCAGGTCCTGGAGCAGAGTTTTCTCTCAGGCCTTCCAGACATTTTCTTACCTCGTCCTCGGTGAAATCACAGTGACCTATCCCGACACCATCAAATTGGTTTTAAACATTCGGAATGTCCGTTTCTGGCTCTCGTATGAAGACCTTTTGGAATTCTTTATTTAGGAGTTCACTTGCCTCCTGGGGGGTGTTTGTTAACCTCTGAAGTGCGCATGGGGGTAATTGGAAACGTCCCCCTGTGCTGACGTATTTGAGGTGTTTCCGTCACTAAAATATTCATTGTGCCATTAATAGCATTAATACTTATCCATATGCGCCTATTATGGGTTGATTATAAAGGTATTAACCTGAAACAACAATAAAACGAGTGAAAACAGCGTTTGGATGGTCAAAATCGGAGATATAGCCCGCGAGTTGTATAATGTATGGGTGAGGCAAACTGCTTTCCCGCCAATTTCCCCCAAGGCCACTGAGACACAGTCGATCGATACTCTCTCTCTCTCTCTTGCACTCGCTTGCCATCAGTGATGACAACACCCTGCTTGCAACTCGCTAATGTTAGCACGAAAATATACCTCAGAATAAGGGAATAACAGGGAAAATAGGTGATAACTGAAGGAGAGGAGGAAAGTGGGGAAGGAGGGGAGGTAGAGGACTGAGATTTTGCATGGCCCAGGGGCCAAAAAAAAAAAAAAAAATAAATAAATAAAAATAAAAAAAAAAAAAAAAAAAATCGATGTCAAAAGTTTATTTTTTTTTTTCACTCGCTCATAAGAGTCTCCCCGCAGTCCGCCGGGGGAACTCTTAAGAGTCTCCCAGCAGTTCCCGGGTTAAGGTTCCATTGGGGTGTTTGAGCTTGGACACAGCCTCTTTGATCCGGGTTTTGCTTCTCGCGTATGCATAGAAGGCACGTGGTTTTTCTTTGACTTCCTGTGCAAGGGACTTTTCAAACTGATAAACTGCCTCTCTGACTGCTTGTGTTGACTCGTTCCTTCTTTTGCAGTACGCTCTGTATCTTGCTCTGTTTCTCCTCTGTCGGTATCTCTTCCAGGCATCCTCTTTCTGTCTTATTTTACACAGAACTCTCTGTGTCATCCATTTGGGCTTTGGTTTCGTTCCTCTCCGAGTTGTCTGAAGCGGAACGCAAGTTTGTACTACCTTGTTGTATACTTCCAAGATGCCTTCCCAGGTCTCCTCAACACTGCTGTTCCTCAGTATCTCCCAGTCAACATTGCTGAACATATGGTTTGCTTGTACATAGTCACCCTTGTGAAAAAGTTTCTTATTACCTTCATCATCACAGTGCAGAGCACCATCCACAGCCATTTTGAAAACTATGACACTGTGATCACTGGCTCCAATTGGAGCTTTGTACTCTGTTACTTATCTCTAATTCATTCTTGGTCAGGATGAGATCTAAAAGTGACGGGGTATCGCTTCCTCGGGCTCTAGTGAACTCTGCTACATGCTGGTGGAGAAAGGCATCCTGGCAGGTTTCGTAGAACTTTGTTTATTCGCTCCTTGGTCCCCCGTGTACGTAGTGATTTTCCCAATCAATTTCCTTAAAGTTAAAATCTCCGCAAATTAGCACCTGATTTACTCCAATATTGCATGCTTCAAGCAAGGTCTGCCTGATACTGCTATTGTAGTCTTCTGTTGAGTTTGGTGGCCTGTACATACATCCCAAGAGGGTAGAGTTTCCTCCAATACTCAACTCACACATGACAGCTTCAACATTTTCCTGGACGTTGTATGAACACTGCGATGAAGGTACGTCCCTTCTCACCAAGATGGTGATGCCTCCTCCGCCCCCTGTTGCTCTGTCCTTCCTGTATACCGTGTATGATTCACAATCGAAGTACCAGGCAGACGATTCCTCTGGACTTAACTTAGTCTCTGAAACAAATATAATATGTGGTTTATCCTTACTTATAACTAATCCTAAGAGATCACTTTTATTTTTGGTATTAACCCCATCTATATTAGTGTATATACAGGTGAGCTCCTCTATTGGGTTTACTGCAGTGGTGGTGGAAGCGCTAGGCCCGAGTTCTGGTTCTGTGGGGTAACCGGTGGGACTGCAGGGTGGGCTAGTCCGGACGGGGGCGTTCCTGATTGGGTCACGGTGGTTGGACTCCGTGGAGGTGTGGGGACACGTCCTGTTCGGCCGGCTTCCTGTACCGTGACCAGCTTCAACCGCCCGCTCACTACGATCCACTTTTTCCTCATGTTTCCCTGCCTCGTCAGTACTCCGTTTTTTTCATCCCTTTCCTTTGCCAGCTTGGTGTGTGCCTGCCTTTCTTTAATTGTGCGATCTGGCATTATTCTGATGTTTCTCCTGTTTGGTCTGTCCATCTCCTTCAGTTTGCTGCTTTCCTTTAAAATTTTCCATTTCATTTCCTCGTCCCTTAGGACCACTTTGAGAATCCTAGGCCAAACTTTGTCAGTCTTACTTGGCTGCGGAGCGTGGGCGGGCTTCCTTAGTCTAACCAGGGATTTGACTTCCACTTCCCCGTCTATACTCAGGTCCTTGACTATATCCTTCAGAGTGGAGATGTCGTCATTGAATCTTTCATTTGGGTCCTCGGCCCTTGATTCTGGCACGCCCGTCAAGATTAGATTAGGCCTTCTGAAAGCCTTTTCTTTTTCATCTGCATGGAATTCACTTATCTGATTTTGGACTGCCTCTCTAAACTCTTCATTTTCACGGTAATCTGATTTTGTTTCCAGGTTTTCTATTTTATCCTTCATGTTTGTCATTTCTGTTTCTATTTCCTTCATCTTGCTGCCTAAGTCCTTGAGAAAGTTCTTAGCATTGAAAAGATCCGGAACATCGCTTGAACATCCAGTGCAAATGTATGCTCTACCATTGCTGTTGAAAAAGTTGTAAACCTCCTTGGACATGTCAACACATTTGCAATGATACCACTTTGAACAGCCGTCACACGCTATCCAGTCACAGGGGCCCGATGCTTGTGAATATGTACATACCCCATTTTGACCACCTGCACATTGGTTTTTCTCACCTGTGGTCTGTTGTCCTGGACTGTTATTTGTATGAACATCAGGACTCATTACTGAAGCAGACGCTGTTGCTTGATGTAGGTGCATCAGGCTTCTTTGTTTAGGTGTACCGCGGAATTTTCCCCTTCCCCCACGTCCCACAGAACTCCTTGTTGCAACCGTTTGAGACATTTCTGCGCTATGATACTTTACCACATTAGACTGCAGACCTTTATGGCACCTCTGACTACCTCTCGGCTCTCCTTAAACCACACTGGTAAGCATAAACTGGAGAAATACAGCGAGCATGTGTCCAGCCGTCCTCCTCCAACAACAACAACAATGTCTCCAACCCAACCCATGTGCTCATAACCAGCAAATAACAGGGATATCGTACCAGAGACATCTACCCCTGTTATAGGTTCAAATCCTGTGCCAGGGATTATTATTAATTTATCAATTTTCCCTAATAAGGTTGATAATCTTGAACAATTATACCAGTGGAGAAGAGGGAAGGTGAACTACCCGAAAGCTCACATGCTCATGAACCATTACCCTCTCTGGCAACGTAGAGCCCAAGAAACGGAGACGGCAGAATATCGAAGGTACCCTCCCATCAGCGCGAGTTTACAGGTGCCTCACTTCCACAAAGTCAAGCAGACCTTGTGGAGGTGCAGTGCCTGCAGGGACCATAACAGATCCTCCTCCTGGATGAAAGGAGCCAGAGGCCCAATCTTGCCATACACATGCAGTCCGCCAGCCGGAGAAGCGGAAACCTTGCATGTAACGTCCAAATCGCCCAACTTCACCATCTTTCCAGGGAGAGTGGGAAGCATGTCAAGGCAACCCTACACATGCAGACATACCTGCCCTGGGAACCTGAACACTGCCCTCAACCACATATTTCCCAAAAGTCGTCTCATTAATTGCCTTTGTCACCTTAGTAGGGCACATGGAACACAGGACAGCGATACCCTTCTTCCGGAACAAGTAATGGACCGTACCCTTCCACCAGTACCCGAGACAGGCGAGACTCCACCACTGCATCTCTAAAGTTTTTAAAACTATATATTCTTAATTCAAAATGTTTTAATCATTTATCTTCCCATAATCTATAGTATACTATCGGATCGCCAGTATGGCTTCCTTTAAGCTATCGAAAGCTTTCGATAGAGTCTGGCTTCTGGCACAAATCTCTACCTTCCTTCGGTTACTATCCCTCAGATCTATCTGTGCCTTTGTCTCTAATTTCCTTTCTGATCGTTCCAATAGATGCAGTTGTGGATGGCCATCGCTCACTTCCTCAACCAATCAACTCTGGTGTTCCTCAGTGTTCTGTCTGTCTCCAGTTATCTTTCTAATATTCATTAATGATCTTCTCAACTATACCTCTAGTCCTCTCCACTCATATGCTGATGACTCTATACTTACTATTCAACTACATTTTCACAACAACCCAGCAAGCAATCACTCCATAAGTCACGTGACGAGGCCATAGCATTCCTATCTTCTGATCTATCAATTATTTCTGATTGGAGCTGAGAAAATCTTGTTACTCTCAATGTCTCCAAGACCCAATTTCTCCCTCTATCTACCCATCACAATCTTCTACAAGACTATCAATTACTCTTCAACAATACACAAACTGACCCTTCATCTTCTCTCAGTATTATTGGTGTATCTTTTTCATCTGACCTTTCTTGGAAAGATCATATTTCCATTCTTGCTAAAACAACTTCCCAGAAGTTAAGTGTGCTCACCATCTCCATGGTTTCTTCACCCCCGCACCGCTTCTTGCTCTGTATAGGGGAGGGTTCTGTGGGGGCGCTCGGTTATGGCCTTGGCCTTGCTTGGGACCTTGGAGATGCTCGGCCAGCATGTTAACATCTATTTCACTCTTCTATTGATATATTACAACAATCAGTACGTGTTCTTCAAAGCTCTCTCAGTGCATACCCCTTCCCTTCAGCTAGTGTGAGGCACCCGCATTTCAACACAGTCCCACTCCTATTCTGTCCAACTCTCCAATCCAAGAATTAGCAAATGTTCTCAGTATTTCATTCACTCAGCTAGTAAACTCTGGAACTCTCTCCCCCAATTAATCTTTTCTTCATCCTATGACTTGGACTGCTTTAAAGTTTATGTGTCCAGGCATTTTGACCCCGACGTCCCTTGCATATTTGTGGCGGGAGGGGATGGATGGAGGCGAGAGAGAGTGTGCAACATATAGGTCTTCTTGCCGAGCCTGCTTGAGGCACACTGACCCTCCAGCTCTCTTCCGTGCATTTGAAGGGGAGGAGGGAGTGTGACTCATCATATTTCGTGCGGTGGTAGGGAGGAATGACGAAAATAAGAGGAATAATAGCCAATAAAAGAGGGGGGAAGGAGAGGGAGGGGGGATTAGGACACATGTAGGGGAGAGGAAGGAGGTACTGGAGTGATAATTATACTACTTAATCACATATTGCTTCCATTTGAGTGCCTGTGGGGCATTTATGGAGTATATTTTCAGGGGCTGTCTTCCATGAGGCCTATCGAGTATGCTATACAGATACTTCCGTGGGGCCTATCGCAATTGCTGGGGTAATAAACAGAATAGAGCCTGCTGGGGATAGGGAATGTCTCAGGGAGTGAATTGACATCCGAGTTATTGTTATACTGTATTTGCAAGCGGATGTTGTGAGGAGGCAATATTACTGTAAGTGAAGTATAAATATATCCCGATAGACACTGGCGGAAGATGGCCAACAGGAATCTGAGGCACATCAGACAAACGGCAAAGATAGTGTGTGGACTGTTTTATGTTTACGTTAACTAGGGATCCCGACTAAGGGGAACTACAAGACACTATAGTAACTCCTTATTTAAACTCCATAGGTTTCTCTGGGGTGCCAGATAAAGGTGGATGAGGTGATTGACTTCAATAGGTGAGCAAAAGGGATAGGTCGAGGAAAGGCCTCATGGCGGCTTCCTCTTCTCGTTGCCTATTCCCCATTTTTCTTCCTTCATCTCGTCACAGGCTGGCTAGCGACTCACGATAGGTAATCGGCAAGTTTTATTCAGGACAAGTAGTCGCTGAACGTGCTTCAGAGCAGGTAACCGCTGAGTATGACTCAATGTAGGTGGCCATTGAGTGCGACTCAAGAGAAGTACCTGTTGAGCCTTATTCAAAATAAGGGGTTTACCCCAAGATGGTAATTGTTGGATTGGTTTGGTCCCGAGGCTTGACCTACGGACTTGCTGGATTCTTCGGTATGCCATAAGATTTCCGCCTGCCTTGCTGGTAGTGTAAGTGAGCAGACCTTATCAATAAAAGTTATTACAGGCAGTTATTTTGCCTTAGAACTGTGCCACATGCATGATATACTGTACAGTACTTACTTTAAGGGAGAGACAGATGAAAGTGCAAAATAAGTACAGTAAGTGACTAGAAAAGTGTGCGAGGGACAAGATATGTGGTGTGTGTGTGTGGAGAGAAAAGATAAATGGGATATTGGTTATAATTATTTTAATCTGCTTCGTCTTCTTTTGTTGTTGTTGCTTTTCCCCAAGCTGCCTGGCCGAACAGCCCCAAGGCCCCGAGCAAGGCCAAGGCCATAACCAAGCGCCCCTACAGAACCCTCCCTGCCGACCACAATAAAGCCTGGGTGACCGAAGCCACTCCATGGCGGAGAGCTGAGGAGGGTGCGGAAACGCCCGGGAAACCAAAGCCCCACCCAGGGCCCTGTGCCCCTCACCAATTATGAAGAGAAAGTTGAGGGGCAAAGGAAAAATGTGACGCTTTGGCTTCCAATCTTGGTAGATTGGGAGGTCAATCCACGAAAGAGACGCCGTCACTTGAGATCTAGAAAATATATAAGTAAAAGGAACAGTCAGAGTACAGTAATAAACTAATGGAAACGGTAATTAGAGAAGGAATAATGGAGCATATGAAGTCAAACCAACTTTTCAGTGGGAGACGGTTCGGATTCTTGCTGGGGAGGTCGACGGTACTACAGCTAATTAAGGTGGTAGATGATTGGATGCAAATTCTAGAAGATGGTGATGTAATAGACGTGGTATATTGCGATTTTATGAAGGCCTTCGATAAGGTCCCACATAAATGGTTAATAGAGAAAGTTAGAAGCTATAATATAGGGGAGAAATGTGTGAAATGGATAGAAGCCTTCCTGAAAGATCGGAGACAGAGGATACTGGTGAATGGAATAGGCTCGGGGTGGAGGGAAATTACAAGTGGGGTACCTCAGGGATCTGTGTTGGGACCACTGCTGTTCGTTATTTTTATCAACGACTTACCTGAAGTTATAACTAATGGAAGTGAGGTATACCTGTATGCGGATGACACTAAGCTGTATAGAAGAGTGAGGAGTAAGGAAGATGTGGGTTTGCTTCAAGGAGATGTGGAGGGCATGAAGGGATGGTCTGAGCATTGGTTAATGCCTTTTCATCCAAAAAAATGCAAGTACATGCGGATTGGGACAAGCAAGATAGACAAGGTAGGATACAGTATGTATGAAGCGATGGAGGAAGTGAATGCAGAAAAGGATATAGGAGTAGTGATAGACAATAAGTTAAATTTCTCAGAACATTTAGCGGAAAAGATAAACAAAGCCAATAGAATTGTAGGGCTGATAAGGAGGACATGTGTCACTTGACGAAGAAATCTTCAGGAATCTCTATACAGCGCTGGTTAGGCCGCACCTGGAATATGCGAACCAGGTGTGGGCTCCATATATGGTAAAGGATATAGAAGCAGTGGAGAAAGTGCAGAGGAGAGCTAGCAAGCTGGTACCAACGTTGAAGAACGCGGGCTATGAGCAGAGGTTGAGGACACTGGGGCTTCCGACACTGGCATATAGGAGAAAGAGAGGGGATATGATAGAGACTTTTAAGATAGTGTCAGGAAAGTACGATGAGGATGTGTGTGAAGGTATCTTCTTGATGCGGGAGGGAACAAGAACGAGAGGACACTCTAAGAAAATTTACAAAGAAAGAAATAGGCTTGAGAAGGCAAAGAACTCATTTTGTGATAGAGTAGTAAATGAGTGGAACGCACTGCCCCAGTATGTAGTCGATTCCGAATCAATAAGGGAGTTTGAAAGTAATCTTGATAAAGCATCGGGAAGACAAGATTTGAAGTTTGATTATAAAACAAAAATACAGAATAGTAAAAATGTTGCGTCTGCTACCGCCGCCGCCAACACCGTGAACGACCGCAGCAGTGCAAGTACTGGTACTGAGCTGGATACACAGGCCTAGTTTGCCTTTTTCCAGAGGATCTACTGTAAGAAACTGTAAGAGTAAGCTATGGGTATGGCCGAGATCGCTCAGTTCTCACTCTGATAGACCAGCCCATCACCACGTCTTCTTGCTTCTATCTGTGTTGTCGTTATTGTTGTTCGCACCTACAATCGATGATGATGCTTATTAATTGCACTTTTCCTATTACTGTAGATATCTGTCTCCTGTTAGCCATACTCTGTACGAGTTTGTAGCATAAAACGACTTCATGGGTGAATTTCCTGGGTGACTTGTGTAGGCTATTATAGGTGACTTGTGTAAACTTCTCTGGAGTGACATGACAGAGTTGAAGTTGTGACATGACAGAGTTAAAGTTGAGACATCAGTGAGTTGAAGTTGTGACACACTGAACTGATTACATGATATTATAATTCAGTGGGCATAACACTACACATCTCGAAAGATTGGAGTCAAAAGTATTTAATCTCATCAACTTACCTTCTCTTACTAATTCACTACAATCTCTCTCTACACACCGCAATGTTGCATCTCTCTCACTCTTCTACTGCTATTACAATAGCCAGCATTCTTCAAAGCTTTCTCAGTGTATACCTCCTCCCTTATGCAGAGTAGGTGGTATCTGCCTTCCAACCATTCCCACCCCTATTCTGTTAAACTCTCTAACCCAAGAGTAAACCAATTTTCCCAGTCTTCTTCTACTCAACAAGTAAACTCTGTAACTCTCTCCTTCAATCTATCCTTCCCTTATCATATGACTTAAACTGCTTCATAGTCCATGTATCCAGACATTATGGCTCTTAACGTACCTTGTATTCAGCTCTCTATTGCACTTTCAATCTTTGGGGACACTTATTATAGACAGACTTGCCCTTTGTCATACACATAGGGAAAACAAAAAATTTAAAATAAATAAATACTGTAAATAATTAAATAATATAAAATATAAAATATATAATATATAATTATACTGTATATATATATATACAGTATATTATATACAGGGTGTTTCATAAATACCTTTCATAAATTTCAGAATGAATAGACCTAGCAATAACAAATATACTTTACTATGTGACAGTTTTGGAAATTTCTCATAGTTGGGATGTGTGTACATGCTTAGATTGAAATGCAGGATTCGAAGTTGCATAATAAATCGTAGGCAGTGTCCACCAACCTTTAACTGTCTTCGTGGTGCGATGTATAAGGTGTTGATTTTCGGTGTGAGCATCCTGGGTTCGAGTCCACGGACTGCCACATGTGTTTGTAAATTTCATTAATCGATTTTAGGGTATGGTTGGTTGTTGGAAGGAACATAATAATTTACCGGGATATTACACATTTTAGTTTAAATAGGAAAGTCTAGGGGATGAAAACGATCAGTAGATTACCATCACCTCAATTACTTTATTTTGTCATAAATGTTTGAACATCAATGTATTTTACAGTATTTACAATAGTTGCTCGAAGTTTCTCCCACCCTCGTTGATACAGGCTTGGGCTCGGCGCATAAGAGACTGTCTCACTCTTTCAAATATTCCTGGTGTGTTTCTTACTTCTCTGCATGCCTCTTGAACTCGTTGCCACAGTTGCTGACGGGTGTTGATTTGTGTAGCATACACCCTGCTCTTCAAGTGTCCCCAAAGATAAAATTTGAGTGGAGTTAGGTCCGGTGATCTAGGTGGCCAGGCGATGGGACCACCACGGCCTATCCACTTATCAGGGTACATAACATTAAGGAAATCCCTCGTACCTCGTGCAAAGTGAGCTGGAGCCCCATCCTGCATGAACCACATTTGTATACGTGTTCTGAGAGGCACATCTTCAAGTAGTATGGGTAAGTCATCCTGAAGAAATCTGGTGTACACATTGCCTGTAAGTCGTTGTGGTAACATAAAAGGTCCGATTAGGTGGTCACCAAGAATACCGGCCCAAACATTAATCGAAAAGCGTTCCTGATGTCCCCTCGTTGTTGTTGCATGTGGATTTTCTGCTCCCCATGTATGTGTATTATGTAGGTTCAACATGCCATTTCTTGTGAAATTTGCCTCATCACTAAACAAAACCTCTGCAATAAAACCGTTGTTCTCCCTCTCTTGAGTAAGGAGCCACCGACAGAAATCCACTCGTTGGTGATAATCACGTTCAGTCAGAGCATGGATGGGCTGGTGATGATATGGGTACAGGCCATGTCTGTTTACAATCCTCCATACTGATGCATGAGCCACACCAAATCGTGCACCAAGTCGACGTGTGCTTGTAGATGGATCATCTGCGATGGCATCAAGGATATCCTCTTCTGCATCGAGTAGTTGCTCATCATGAGGCCTTCCTCTGTCTACTGCACGTGGATTCAGTGAGCCATATTCCCGTAGTCGTCTTTCTACGCTGAGGAAAGTAGGCCGAGATGGTTGCCTCCGGTTGGGATATTGTTCACCGTACATCCTTACTGCTTCAGCTGCATTTCCTCCAGCTGCACCTAAAGTAAGTAACATGTCTGTGTACTCAGCAGAGGTGTATGGCTCCATGTCTGGTACTTACTTAAGACTGCCAGTACATCCTTCTTTCTCTCACCTTCTCACATTACCTTCAATTTGTGAAGCTTCATTCATACAGTATTCGAACCCATGAAGCAAATTGATCGATCACGTATTGTAAATACTGTAAAATACATTGATGTTCAAACATTTATGACAAAATAAAGTAATTGAGGTGATGGTAATCTACTGATTGTGTTCATCCCCTAGACTTTCCTATTTAAACTAAAATGTGTAATATCCGGTAAATATGAGAAATTTCCAAAACCGTCACATAGTAAAGTATATTTATTATTGCTAGGTCTATTCATTCTGAAATTTATGAAAGGTATTTATGAAACACCCTGTATATATATACAGTATATATATATTCTATGTTTTATTAATTTCACCACAACACCAAACACCCCCAATGAAATTAATTAAAGTACAGTATATATGATCCACCGGGATTCGAACCCGGGTTATCACACACAGATTTTTGCCACCTTAACCATTACACCACTAGGACGGTTAAAGGTTTATGCCCACGCCTACGACTTATTATCCATTCTCGAATACTGGATATTAATCTAATCATGTTCATACTCCCAACCGCGCTATGGTAGGCCTAATGTTTAAGTTAGAGGAAAGAATATTTATGGGGCACAGATCATATAGACCGGCCTCGTTACGAAATATCCCTGAACCTACTAATAATCTATATTTTAGTAATTTCACCACAACACCAAACACCCCCAATGAAATTAATTAAAGTATATGTGATCCACCGGGATTCGAACCCGGGTTATCACACACAGATTTTTGTCACCTTAACCATTACACCACCAGGACGGTTATATACCGGTATGTATATATATATATATATATATATATATATATATATATATAAATTCTGTATATATTTATATATAAAAGCTGGGAGCATGAGGTGAATGAGGTTGAATGACGTACCAAGCAATGACAGACCAAATTGCTTGTGAAGGGGTCAGGGTAATCTTTAACTAGGGCCTGATCAGTTATTTTTATAGCTCTGACCAGTCACTACTATTAACCCTCTCACGACCATATGACGCAGAGGTTGCCAGATTAGCAATAAGAAATAGAGTTCTCTCACTCTTATAATTACCTCTCCAAAATTAGTTTTCTGCCCACAGCTAACTCAAAGACAACTGCAGAGGTTAAAGTAACTAAACTAAAGGTTTCTAAATACCCCTGATGGTAACACAGACTTTAAAGTATCCCTAATAGGCTCAAAATTGCGTCAAGAATGTGAGAGGGTTAAGAAGGGCAAGAATGTGCGAATGTTATCAAAAGTGTGTGAATGTCGTTAGTTTTGTTTTTATCCTATTATTATTTTTGTTATCATAATGTTATTCTGTGTCCTGACAGGAAGCAATACAGTACTTTGATAACAAAATAAAAATTATAAAAAAAAAATAAAAAAAAATAAAATATAGGGACATAAATTTCAGTTTCTATATCATGTCATCTTAAAATAACTTATAAGGGATACTGAAAAGAAATTTTCCAATGATGTACATTTAATATAGGATACAAATATGTATGCACTGACGATGCAAGTAAAGCATAATACAGTTGATGGCTGTATTAATATTGATATACTGTACTGTACAATACTGTGTAATTCACTATCAAGGGGTAAACAAGGAGGCTCCTCAAGATTCTGCCTCAAAATTCAAGATTGAGAGTTCAACAAGCTATAATATATATATCTTGTAGGCCTACAGAGAACCTAGTTACATCATATATAAATGATCATACAGACATTGCTGATTCCTCCATCAAAATATGTCAGGGGCTACTCAAAGACCTTTTAAAAATAATTAACCAGAGACCCCAGTAAAGGTAATTTGCCCCTGATGACAGGACAGTACAGTACAAGTCATACATATTGTCTTTGTAATCCTAAAGTAGCAGATCCAGTAAATGCCTTAAAGAAAATTAATCTTACAACATCCTACAGCCTTGGGCCCGGATACTCAAAAATATATGTCCCATCTCCCTACGACTGTCATATCATACAATCCAACATCGTAATGTAAGTGACAGCAACATACATACAAGTCATAATTGGTTACAATAACTTGTGTCAACCTAGGTTTTCTGGGTATGAATAAGTTATGAAGTTGTAAGCAATTATTAAACCGGTCCATTGTAGCTTTATGACCGGCTGTGAGTATCTGAGCCCTTGGAAAAACTAAACCCATATAATGATTTTTTGTTTTATTGTACCGTAAAGACAACAGCTTCAGCTTATTTTAAAATGAGCCTAAACTGTTGTGTAACTACAATATAAACTTTACTCAATATATGGGCTTAGTTTTACAATCTTGCATTCATGGCACTGTGAATTTATCACGTATCTGTGCCCTGTATTCATCAAATTGGTGTAGTAAAACACACAATGGATCATCCTGGTAATACCTAGTCTAAGATGGGGGGAGTCACAAGAGTGCTTTTTCTGGCTCTTTTCAATAGCAAATAGTAATTTTCTTGTAACAATTTGGAATTATTTTGTAAGTTACCAGCATCTCGACAGAAGGTAGATTCGATTCAGACACTTTCAGCCTAGAATTGATCAGAAAAAATGCTCATGTGACAATTCCTAAGATGGGAAATGTAAAGCACCCCCCTGTGGACCTGCTATGCTACTGTCTAAAACCAAGACAAAGATATCTTCCCAATTGAGTTTTGAACCACTCAAAATAGGTGTAGGATCATATGCCACGAGCCAGTAAGTCGGACTGTTCAACTTGACTTCAATCATTCACACTAAACTGGGAAGATACCTTTGGTTTTAACTGTTTATTACTTACTATCTAATCATATACTGCAAAAGATCATTCACAATGCGAATATAGCAAACAGCATGCACATAATTGACTTAATAATTATGATTTGCAATTCATGGAAGTAGGCCTAATGGGCAAACTATAAAGCAAAATTATCAGAAAACTCTTAACAATAACCCCATTAGCACGTTGATGTCATTTTCATCACAGGCTGGTTACCATTAGATGATATTCTTTAGGTTATAATCTACCTTCAAGACTCAAAGGGGTAAATACGATCTCAACGAACCCTCTGAATAAAATGCCATTGGTAAATATCAAGAGTTTGGACTCTCGGTCTAGCAATTTGTGGCAAATGTCTAGTCCCTGTAACAAGGGCATGCCCTAGCCCTGTCAATCAAGGGAGTGCATGGCATTAAAAAATGTATCCTTAAACTGCATAAAATCATCTAATTTAGCCAGAAAAAAAAGGTAAATAGGTGTCATCGTGTTGAAGGGGTTAACTACTGTGTACTGTGTATGGAACATTAATGAAGTAATATAGAAAGTGCCAAATTGTACTTTAAAATATTACACAGCATGCAACTAGACTTGATAATACACTTTCTACATTAAAAATTACAGAAAACCTGGAAACGTATAAGACGAGGCAATGATATACAGTAGCCTACAATATACAGTACTACAGTAGTACTCTTTCAAGTAGAGTTAGTTAGTTAGTTATGTAGAGCAGATTAACCAGACCACTGAGCTCCATACGGAACTCTCATAGGTCTGGCCTTTCAAGTAGAAATAGAATGTAGAAAGAGAATAAAAACTTAACTAACATGTGTAAATACAAATTGTCGTCGCAATACAGGACATTTATCACCCACATACAAAACAAGAAACATTCAATCCCCTAACAAGAAACATTCAATCCCCTAACTCAATAAATCTAATCTGTATAATAGAATACTGTAGAAATTTCCCTCATTCAAAATCAAGTACGGGTAGACACAAACCGCCTTGATGCAGGGTGCTCGATTCGGTATCTACAGTACTAAATACAGTACTGAGTTGGCCTGATAATATAGTCTTATTTCCTAGCATGCATGTCCCAAATATCAACACCAACATCAATATCACTATCATAATTCCTTAACTTGTCTGGTACAAAGGGTCTCTCTACTGCACCGCTAAAGACAACAATATGGCTACTTGCAAAGAGGCTTGGAATCGAGTGGGCGACATACTAGAAAGCCTCAATATCTCGCATGCTTTTAATACAGTTCAATAAAAGTAGCGATGTTATTTTCCGTAGATGTACCCACACTCGAGCTGATACTAAGGTTAGGCGAGTTAAAGTACAGTAAGATAAAGAGCCATAATACAGTAATCTTATATCATCCAAAATAATAATCACACGGTACACTCAAGTATATTAATCGTGGCCTTAAGTTTTCAAAGCTACCCCGAACTGAATTGAATCTTCCTATTGTATAAATAATTTGCCTACTTTTTACATTTTGGCGATTCGTTTCAGCTATTCGATGGTTCATATTTACCCAGGATTTTTGTCTTAAAAGGTATACCTAAAAACAGATAATGGTTAGGTAGGATAAAATTAACCTAGTTTTTACACATAGTAATTCAATTAGTAACAGTACGTTGATATGACAAAACACTACTCACAAAAATATAGTTGAATTAATAGTGTCAAAACTGTATGTTAGTCAAGGGACATTGTACATCATTACTGTACCGGTAAATATTAACCTAACTGGATTCTTATTGTGTTCTTTCATTTCATAAATTTGATTTTAGTAAGCGTTGTTTCCACATAGCGATTTTGATATGTTGTTTTGACTTTATATTGTCTTTGTCCCAGTTTTGGTTTGACTTTGTTTGCAAGTTTTACATTTTAAATTGTATATATACTTTTTTTTAACGATTTCACATATTAATGAAATCACCACATACTGTAATCTACCCAATGTGACAGGATGACAAAATGGGGCCTCTCATTAAGTTGAGTGTCCCTTGTTTTAATCATAATTATTAAATATAAAAAGGTTATGTCAGTTCTGCTCCAAAGTTC
Organism: Paralithodes platypus; assembly: GCA_032716605.1. Lineage (NCBI taxonomy): Eukaryota > Metazoa > Arthropoda > Malacostraca > Decapoda > Lithodidae > Paralithodes > Paralithodes platypus. The sequence goes on from CM064511.1 coordinate 37,742,822, forward strand.
CTATCATGCCATTGGAAGTGATTAATGGCAAAAACAATGCTACTTTGACATGTATGTTTTCCTGTATTCCCTCTCCTACTCAAAGTCCTGAAAGGCGACTCCATCTGAGCCGTCACAATGTACGTAGTAGTAGGCATTCCCTAGGCTGCCTTGCCGAACAGCCCCGAACAATGTAACTGAAAACGATGCTAAACCATTGTATGTAAGCATGTCCACTCACCTCAATCCCAAAACATCATTGTCCTAGTTTGATAGCCTGCTATGTCAATCGTAAGTCAGTAACACGAGGAAAGGCTATACAAACCTCTAAATATTGACTATCACCAACGTAAAAATACTCCTAACCCCTTCATTACCGAGCATTACTTTTTCTATTATTTCAAAAATATTTAGAGGCTTATGTATAGCTAAGGAAGGATCTGAGGTAGTTAAAAGGGTGACTCAAGATACAGTACTTTGAAGCCTTTTAATTGCTTCAGGTCCTTCCAAAGCTAAATAAAACCGACTAATCATAGCCAGAATACAATGGAAAAGACGACTCAATAATGAAGGGGTCAACACCTATACAAACAACTCATGAATTGTAAGAGTAATCCTGGTAAAGTCGGCCTAATAAGTGATGTCTCGGCACCAATTATGTTTTGATCAATAGTTAGTATCAGCAATATTTATACATGATTTCTTCTTTTTGAGTGAGATATACAAACATGTTCCTACACTTACCCACCCTATTAAACATCTGACAGACATTATTACAGCACAGATCGAACCAATCGTAACGACAGCTGAGACATGACTTATTAGTGTCACTGTACAATTAGTTTAAAAAATGTCCTTACCCAAAATCATGTATAAACTGCTGCTGGGCGGGTGCCCAACCCCGAAAGGGGCTGAAATAGGGCCTTTCCTAGCTGATGCTGAGAGGATTGGGTTCTAGTCATGTGGTGATGGGCTGGTCTATCAAAGTGAGAACTGAGCGATCTCTGCCATACCCATAGCTTACTCTGACTGTTCCTTTAACTTATATATATTCTATATCTCAAGTGACGGTGTCTCTTCCGTGGATTGACTTCCCAATCTACCAAGATTGGAAGCCAAAGTGTCACATTTTTCCCTTGCCCCTCAACTTTCTCTTCATAATTGCTGAGGGGCACAGGGACCTGGGTGGGGCTTTGGTTTCCCGGGTGTTTCCGCACCCTCCTCAGCTCCCCGCCATGGAGTGGCTTCGGTCACCCAGGTTTTATTGTGGTCGGCAGGGAGGGTTCTGTGGGGGCGCTCAGTTATGGCCTTGGAATTGCTCGGGGCCTTGGGGCTATTCGGCCAGGCAGCTTGGGGAACAACAACAATAACAACAAACTGCTCATTAAGTAACTGAGGGTTTAAGTGTCTGTTAAAGTTTATTTCTTATACTGTAGTTGTTTTGATCTACTGTATTTGTGTGTGATGATAATATATAACAATAGAATAACACTGAACACAAGCAACTGAAGCCATCAAATGTCTGCTAGAGTTTTTTCCTTGTAGTTGCTCTGGTCTATTTGTGCGTAATATGACAATAGAATAATCTTCAACACAAATAGCAAGATAAGTAACATTAACATAGGGTGGGGTAAAGTAATTGCTAGAGTCAACTGTAAACTTTAAGAAATAAATCCTGGCCGAATAGGAACCGTCAACCAGTAAAATGAGAATCTGAAATGTAAATACACTAAACTACTGTATTAGGTAAACATTTATGAGAAGATTCGATTCGATTCAATTTGGAATAGCTTAAAAACAAGTCCTTGAGTGTAACATCCCCAAAAAATCATCATACCTCTAAAACACGCATAAAGGGCGAGGTATGTATAACCCCTTCTGTACCGACGATGTACTTTTCGTTATATTCTGGCAGCTATTAGACGATTTTGTTCAGCTTAGGAAGAACGTCTACCCGTTAAGAAGGCTACAGACTAGCTCAATTAATCTTTTAGCTACCATAGGCTATATCCTTCCTAAGCTTCATACAATCGTTTTAATGTAGCTAAAATCAAATAAGAAAGACGTCGCTGGTACGGAAGGAGATAATCATCAAACAATAAATCTGTTGCAGGGGTAGGGCATGAGACAAAGCTCACCTGCATTAAACACCACAGCTAAAGTGAGGAATATACATGTAGCTTTCATATTCAAGCTTATAAGAAGTCACAATTCCTCCCTTGAAATATGCTGTTGTGACTTAAAGTAAAGTACTTTACACACTATGATAAATGTAATATTCTCTCTTTGTGCTAAATATATTGAGAGAACAATACTTCCTTCAATGAACCTTAATATATAAAACTGATATAAAATGCTTCCCATGGAATATACCGTATATAATGGGAAATTGATATACTGTATGATAATCATCCCAAACAAATCATGTAATGCTAAATGGATATAGTCTCCATACAAAATAACTAACTACTAATACATCTTCTCACAGTAAAGTACACCTGAATATAAAATACAATGTCATCCCTAAATATGTTAGGAAATGGAAACTACAGAAAACAAACTCTTAGCAACTAATGATAAATAGAAACTCCATCCATTAATATCGGTAATAGTAGCAGCTGGCTTGATAACATCTGTCCAAAGTAAATCACAACAAACAAAAGTGGCCTATGTTAATTGTAGGGAATCATGTGCAATAATGTTTTCCAAGCCTATGTTACGTAAATGTCCGGCGATTAAGGAACGACATGTACCGGGTATTTAATCAAGTCCATACTGACAAAGTTAGGTAAATATCTGGCAGTGGAGAAACAAAATGTATTCACCTATGTCCATACTGCCTGTGTGTTCATGGATAAAATACAGCAAAAGTTAGGTAAATATCTGCCACTAGAGTACCAACGCATTCATAGACGTCTACAGTATACTGCCTGTGTTCATGGGTTTAATCCAGCCAAAGTTGGGTAAATATCCGACACTGGAGGGAGGACATGATTGTATTCAGACATATCAAAACTGTCAGTGTGATCCAGTATCTATGATGGTGCCAAGGTTAGGTAAATATCTGCCACTAGAGGAACAAGCATGTATTCCTAACTGCCCATACTGCCTGTGTACATGGGCATAATCCAACCAAAGTTAGGTAAATATGACACTGGACTCTGGAGGGAGGATATGTATTCACAAAGTCCATATTGTACATGAGTTCATGGGTATAATCCAGCCATGGAAGAAATAATGTGACATTATTTCTAAAGTTAAACTCATAGGTTTCTAGACCAGTATTGATTAAAAATGAGGGAAAAAGTGCTCGTGTGATACCAGTACCAGTTTAATTTGCCAAAATGGAATTGGTAGGCATTCAGAACAAAAGACTGGGCACAACTTGAAAAGTGCTACCTTACGTATCTTTGCACCTGCCAAATCAGGTAGATTTACACAGTAAGGGAGGTATCTCGGTGCTGCTAGGAGAGTGGCGAACGCAACCTTAGGTGACCTTAGGTTAGGTATCAAAGGAAAGCTTTTATCAGTAATTTTCAATTGTTAATATTTTTCGGGCAATATTTCCGGAATCATTTCATTGGGATCATAAATTAGGCTAAAGGTAGATGAAATTAGGACACAAAAGTATCATATCAGTTTAACTCATAGGATGTTAAGCCCAAGTTGGTGATAAAAGTTGTGGGAAAAAGCACTCATATGACACCGGTACCGACATTTATTGCCATAATAGTTGCCATGCATTCAGATGAGAAGAATGTGCACAATCAGAAAAGTGATACACTGTACACAACTAAAGGTATGAAATGGGTAATTATATTGTCTTTTTTATCTATTTTTCTGACTATATGGCTAAAATACCCTTATCACTTTCTTAGTAGCCATATTATTTGTGAAGATTAGGTTCCAGAAGGTAAAGAAAAGCAAGTTTTGCATTTTATATTTTGCCAGACCTCATGGGGGAAAGCGACTTCACTCATAAGAGCAATAATGTAGTGTTCGGGCGTACCGCCCGCTTTGATTACACTATGCGGAGCGGCGGCGGACGTTTGCGATCATGTTCCCGTCTATTTTAACTGCCGTTGGATACAATATGTTGAGGAGGGGCTTTGCCCCCCCCCCATGATATATTGTCATCATCATATTACAGTATATTGCCAGTAGGGGGCAATTAACCCGTTGAGCCCCGGCTAGTTATAATATTTTTTTCACGCCAGTCCCAAGCCATTTTCACTTCTTTTTTTTGTTTGCTAAAATGGAAGACAAGGATGAGAAATGAAAAAAAAAAAAAAAAAATCACCTCGGATTTTTTTTGGGGGGGGGGGGGGGGGGGCCTCAAAAAAATTTGTTGAGCCAAAATGGAAGAGAATGGTGAGAAATGAAGAAAAAATTAAAAAAAAACTCACCTCGGTCATTTGGGGGGCGGGGGGGGTCGAAAGTTCGTCTCCCCCGCATGACCACCCGCCCGGGAGCACTAGGGTGAAAACTGAGTATGGTATTGTACGGCATACATCCTAAGGAGTGTCTCACATAAATCTCAAGCCTCTAGCTCCCATACGACCGGAGTAATGAAGGTTCAAAGTGGCGGTGAACTAAGGGTGTAAAGTATCCCCACTAAGCCCACCACCACCGGCCGCGCGGCTGTCTTGGCCCGCTCACACCTACCGGCCCGGCTCCCACACACACTACGGTACCTCCCCCTCCTATTCTCCCGCCATTTCCTACCTTACGAGCCACGTAAATGATTTTAATATGCCGGACGCACGTGATGCGTCGCTGGGAGTTGGTGATAACAAACTGCCGACGCATCACGTGCGACGCTGGGTCTCAATGGGTTAACCGAAAAAATCGTCGTCAAAATAGACGCGAACTTAACCGCGGCGATCGACCTATGTAAACATGACGACCGTATGCCCGGACACTACATCCTTCACCTCATAAGTTCCACTGACGTCAAATTTTAGTTCTTGTTACCGTTACATTAAATATAATATAAAGTATCATGGAAAAGGCAAAAGAACAACTAAAGCAATGGACTATTTCAACCAAATGCTTCATCACTATACAGTACTACCTTTTAACCCTTCCAGCCCGGGTGTCCTTTTATAAGGACACCGCGGCAGATGGGCCGGTACCTGGGTGTCCTTTTAACAGACAGTAAGTTTGAAAGCCTATTCAGCTTGGTCTGAACGCCGTGCGTCCGACGCATGTAAACAAAGCCGTTCATTGTGTCACCGCACCTCCGAAAACAAGAAGGAGACGTCGGATCAATGTTGTTGTTGTATGATATGACGAAATTAGTGTCTGAAAAGCTCCGATATTGTCAACATCACGGAAAAATTCGCTCGACGGAAATCGTCATCACAACTGAACCAGTTGACTTAGAGAGATCTACTCAACGCCAGTCTACAGATTGGAAACCACACTACGTTTAGGGATGCGTGGAAAATTTCTAGCAGTTAAAATAACAAAGATACGGTAGCCTAGGCCTAGACGTTTTTCGGCCAGATCGCCCGGATACGACCTCCGTCCTTTTGTAAGGCAGCCCGGGTAGGAAGGGTTAATGTGTCCAACAGTCTACCCATATTTCATAATACGATTTATGAAACAAATACAGTTGAGAGAATAAATGAACATTAACTCATCTGACCCGACTCCTTTGAACCCTTCCGCCACTGCGATACCGGGGATTTTGCGCCAAAAGCGCCATTTCAAAACACATACAGTATATTGAATCTATTAGAGCATGGAGAATCATCAATAAAAAAAATATATTGTTCGGCTTACCATTGTAGAATGGCGTCGAGTAGACGTCTTTAAACCCAGAGGTTGCAGAATGGCAAGTGCGCTAAAGATGAGTGTTTGCCACGTAATTCTGGCGCCGTTCGGATGCCCCGCTGCGACCCCGGCTTGCACCCACTAAGTCACTTGTCGCGCTAGTGATGATAATGGCAGGAGATTTAGCCAGGGAAGGGCTTGGCATCGCATCGCTGAGCAAAGTTTTTGAGGTTGACCTTCAGCTCTCCCACTCACTTTTGTCAAATCATTCTCACCACTATCATCATCACCTCTTTAATCCTCTTCAGGTTCATCATCACTGGGGAAACCACAAACTCAGCTGCTTCGTCACCTTCATTGTCTAGAGTTTCACTGGAAGCGTAACGTGAGCTATGGCCACTACTATGTTCACTTACGTAATTTTCACTAGTTCTCTAAGTGTTCTTTCAACACCTCCCGGACTAAGAATGTCTTTTGTGGTGCACCGTTGTTTACGGCGAGCTGGGGCGGGCGTACACGGGGGCATCGTTTCAGACGCGGCGGAAACCTTATCTTTCTGTATTTCCATGATGGCAGACAGATAGAGACTGATGCTGCGGCGTAGTTCAAGCGTGGTGGCACTGTGTATGCCTATGTAAACAATCAAATTGGCGGGCACGCTTCAAAAGCAAAAATTCACGCAATGGAGCTATCGAGTCCAGCCGTGCGACGCATGGCAAACTCGATATGGATTCCATTGAGTTCAGCTGGGCGGGGAGGGTTAAGGAGATTATCAAGATAGTACTACAGTAGTAGCAGTATAAAAGATGGTTCATTAGTGCTTTCCCCCTAGAGCTTCGATATTGCATTTTTTTATATACTGTATGTACTTTTATACACATTATGTCACTTGCAGTAATCTATCTTCATTCTAGCTGCCAATACAGGTACAAAATGTTGCCCGAATAAAGTTGTGAATAAAAAACTACCGGAAAAAACTTGTGTAAATCTGCCATAACGTTCACACACACGGCACTTTATAAGTCATTGGAACGTCATTTACTGAAAGACGATTCTATTGGAGAAAACGTTAGATGGATTTGTTTTTGCAGACTGTCTTGAACCGATCATGTGCTTGGGATTTGACTGGGCAAGTTGCTTGGGATGCGAGTGAGTGTGGTGTGGTTGGCCTTGGTTAAAAGCAGCAATACCACCATCGCCACTCATATTATGGGCTTGAAGTGAATTGTTTGGTCTGCCTTGAAATGCTTGGTTTGGTCTACCTTGAAATACCTGGTTTGATCTGCCTTGAATGGCCTGGTTTGGTCTATCTTGAAAAGCCTGATTCACTCTGCCTTGCATGGACTGACCCGGTTTTCCCTGAACATTCTGGGTCAGTCTGTTTGATCTTACTTGACCATCACCAATCACGTTCTTGGTAGCCAGCGAATTAACCAACAGGCCTGGTCTACCCACCTTAACACCATGGGAAGGATTTGGTCTCTTAAATCCACCTCCAGCTGTCTGATTAGGACCATAAGAAGGAATTGACTGATTTGGTCTCCCTGGCATAAGTGAACAACCACCACCGATCAGTTTCTTAGTACCAGACATAGACATACCCTCATATGTTCTATTCTCTGTGCCATAGGAAGGATATGAGTGGTGTGATGTACCAGGTAGAGAAACACCAATATCTGATCTCCCCGACTTGAATAAACCACTGCCAATCAATTTCTTGGTACTAGAAACAGGAACCGACTGATTTGACCATCCTACCTCATGAAAACCACTACCAGGCATCTCTCTCTCAATTTGTACTGTACTGTAGTTTCCAATCAAAGTGCTGATACCAGCTAAAGCAACAATTAAACTGGAGGAAAGTAACAGGATTTCTCCTTCAACTAAGTCCCCATCAACATACATTGGAGGAATATTCTCTACAATAGCAAATATTGGAGTCTTGAGAGAGTGGAAGAATTCATTGATGTTTTTTTGGTCCTTCCTAGTAAAGGCCACATCATAACCATAGGAGTAAAATACCACCTCACCTCCTATTTCAAGACCCAGAAGTTTATTCTTTTTATCATGTAAAGCTGGACCATTGGCAGTGATAATGTAAGGGTCACAGCTGGCTCCTTCTGGCCACATAAACAGTGGGTAGTAATTCTGGTTACCATTTTCAAAGTTCTTGGAAGCTAATAAACAATAGGTATTTCCTGAGATGCCCGACTTCCTCCAGCGGAACTGTGGTATGTCCGACACAATCATAGGGGAAGGTAGAAGGCTGCAGTGGAACAATGATGTACCACCAGGCATATCCTCAATCTGACCTCTGTAAACAGGATGCGACATGCAATGCTTCAAGATCAATTCTTCCAATGAACCACTTGATAAATACTGCTTTAATGTTTCTGGACACAGCCACATACTGTTATCATCTGGCTTGTTACTTGATGGAACTCTGTCTGCGTAAGCAAAACTGTCTTGTGCAATGGAATAAGAATCTTTGTCAAATGCAGAAGTCATATTGTCGTGTGTTCTGGAAAAACAATTTTCAACATATGTATCCATACCACTTTGACCACTGGGATAAGAATCTCTGACATGTGCAGAAGCCATACCTCTATGTGCTCTGGAATAAGAATCTCTGACAAGTGCAGAAGCCATACTACCTTGTGTTGTGGGACAAGAATCTTGGACATGTGTAGAAGCCATACTACCTTGTATTCTGGAATAAGAATTTCTGACATGTGCAGAAGACATATCACCCTGTGTTCTGGGAATAGCATCTTGGCCTTGTGTCGACATCATACCGCCTTGTGTTCTGGAATATGATTTTTTAACATGCATAGATGTCATACCACTTTGAGTACAGGGATAAGAATTCTTGAAATGTGCTGAGGCCATACCACCTTGTGTACGGGGATAAGAATCTTTGACATGTGCTGCAGAGGCCACACCACCTTGTGTTCTGAGAGAAGAGTCTTTGACAAGTGGTAACAGGGAAGAGTCTGATGATAGGTCTTGTTCTTCAACTATGACAAGTGTTGCCAACCAGGGGGACATGACTTTACAAGGTTCCATCAAGTGAAGAGAGACCTGTGACGATATTGGACAAGATTTACAGCGTTGTCCCTCAGCAGTGTAGACTGCCTTGGTGTGTTCCGTTGTGATGGATCTTATTTGGCCGTCCACCATGATATCAAACATGAGGAGGTTGTTTTTGCTCTGGCCTTGGTAGACTCCTGGGATGTCATAGTAATACCTCCTGCTCTTGCTCATATTACAGGATGATTGTGGTTTGTTTCCCTGCCATATTGCTAAAATATTTAACTTGGTGTTACTGAAGTGTGAATCAAACTGAACGGGTAACTTAGACACCTTGTCATTTACGTCTATCAATCTTCCATTGCTGACATAATATGCATGTTTTCCAATATTAACTTCAAAGGGTATACCATTAAGTTTAGTAGCAATAACGAAATGTTCCATTTTATTGTGCCAGTAGAGAGTACCATGGCAATTCTTCAACACTTCTGAAGTCTGCATCTGCATATTGCCTCCACTCCGCACTGAATCAGACTGCCAAATGCTTGTCCGAGTTGATGATTTTCTTGACACGGTTTCATTGAAGTTCTGCGTTGCATAATTCCTTTCCGAAGAGTTCTTAGACCCTATATGACTACTGGCCTGTTTATGTTTCTTCATCTGCCCAGCTGCCAGAGTTTTTTGAGAGACATTGGAGTTTGCCGTGCCATGCTTTGCCCCTTCATTTGTCTTTGGCCTTTGCAAATTATGAGATAACAGAGAAGGTGCTTTTGTGGTACCTCTTTCAACAACCACAACCATTGCTAACCAGGGGCGTTCTTTGTCGTTACAAAATTCCTTCAAGTGAAGTACAACCTGCGATGATACTGGGATAGATGTACAATGTTGTCCTTCATTGAATACGACTTTGGTAACATTTGTTGTGATAGATCTGATCTGGCCATTCAGGATAACATCAAACATCATAAGGTTTGTTCTCATACCGTGGTAAACTCCAGCAACGTCATAGTAATATTTGTTAGAACCATTTTTGTTGTAAACTTCAGCAGGCTTGGTACCTTTCCACATTGGTAGAATGTGGAACTTGTCATTGCCATCAAAATAACAATCAAACTTTACCTTCCTGGCTTCAGAATCTTTATTCACATCTGTAAATTTTCCGTCCTGCACACAGTATGATCTGATTCCAACTGATACTTCTGAAGGCAATCCTTTTGTTCGGGTTGCTATCCTGAACTCTTCCAAAGCCTTAGCCCAGTACAAAGTTCCCTGACAGTTTTTGAATATTTTAGATGTCTTGTTAGATGTAGGCTTTTGGTTGTCATTTGACTTTTTGGTCATATGTTTGTTGTTACACTTCATCAGTTTGCTGCAGGTATCCGAAGAGTCTCCTGCCACAGAAGCTTTAGCGTTTGATTCTGAGTTAGTGGCATCATTCTGCCCTGTATTCACAACCACAAGCATTGTCGACCAGAGTGATTTACCATCATCCCTAGTGATTTCCTTCAAATGAAGAGTGACCTGTGATGATATTGGAATTGAATTACAAGGTTGACCCTCTGAAGTGAACACTACCTTTCTCTGTACTACTGGGATGGATTTGATCTCACCATCCAGTACAACATCAAACTGGAGCTGGTTCTTGGCCTTACCGCGATAACTGCCGGGTACATCATAGTAATACTTGGTGCTCTTGCTTTTATTGTAAAAAGCATGTGGCTTGTGTGACTTCCATATTGCTACAATCACTGACTTCAACTTCTCAAAATATACATCAAAATGAACAGAAGTGAAGGCAGTTTGGTCAGTAAAATCCTTCAGTACATTATCCTGGACCACCTTCGCTCTAACCCCAACTACTAGGAGACTTGGCAAAGATCTATATTTTGTTGATATTACAAACATCTTTTGGTCCTTGTTCCAGTGAAGTATACCTTTGACATTCTTAAATACTTTTGAAGTATTCCGGTCTTCAGCACGAGGAGGTGCAGTAGTGGTCGTGTTTACAAGACTGTGAGGTAGCTGAACCATAACAGCACTCCACCTTTCCTTCCCATCTGTGTCTTTAGTCCTCCTGAGGTGAGCTTTGACCTGTCCTCCCCTCACTGGTGACACACACTGGTTATAACAATAAAAACTTTCCTGCAAACACGGGATGTCTATGGTCGCCTGGTTATTCTTGTATGTCAACTTACAACCACCATCACTCAGGACCAGTTCACTCTGGGCATCACAGTGCATGTACAACTGTTCCTTACCATCTGTATAATAACTTCCTACCTTTTGATACAAGGTAAATTTATCAAAGCTTGAGGTGATTCCTGTGTTTTGTGGCTTGATCTCTGACCACAAGCAGGAGCACATGAAGCCATACTGGTAACTAGTTTTGTCACCACCATCAACAGTCACAAACTTGCACACATTAGCAAACAACTCACCACAACCAGATCCACACAGATCATCAATCTCTTTTCTACTTTCAACTTTTTGGCCATTCTTGAACACAACAGAGTTGGAGAACTCAACTAATTGTTCTTTATCATCAATGGTGGCTCTAACAACTCCATGATCATCCTCACATGACACAAAAGTAACTTTAATTTCATTAAATTCTTCCACTATAACATAAGAGTTAAAATAGGGCTCGATGCTGGTAATGGGTTTAATGCCCTGCCAAACAACCAGGGCAATAAACTTGGACGTACCAGGAAGAATGACAGCATCAAAACAAACTTCAGCTCCATCTGGCACCTGGTCCAGTGTGAGAGGTCGGCCACTACACCACACCACACCCACACCAACTGGGCCCCACTCACACTGCTCTATTCTGGTTCCCACAAACACCGGGGCAGAGTTAATTACAGTGAGGATGCAGCGTTCACCCAATGCTCTACACAACTTACCAGACTGGTTGTACAGGCAGGCAGGGGGGAGAGTGCACGGAGGAACAGAAGGGAGGGGTTTGGAGCTGGTAGAGACAATGGAGAGACCATTCAGTGAAGAAGAAAGACCAGCTTCTAGTCCACCTTCAGAAATGTCTTCACTTTGTTCACTTGGTTCCTTCTTTTGTGAAGTCTCGTCCTCTTCATCTTGTTCCACATCTAGAACAGCCTCTGCTTCAAATATGGCTGATGATGCATCTTGACACTCTGTCATATCTGCATTGTCTACAGTATTTGACCATACAAGTTCCGCTTGCGTGGCTGTCAAACATACCGGAACCTCATCCTTCCGCAGCCTATCTTCCCCTACATCTTCACCATCTACATCACTTTTATCATCAGTGTCTACATCATCTTCTTCAGTCCCAGTCTCCTCCTCCTCACTACCCTCACTTTCATCGTCAGGTTCTTGGGAGTCTGTATACGAGTTCTCGTCCTCGCTGTTACCATCGCTATCACTCTCCGGATCCGTACTCTCAGTTTTCCTCTCACTATCATCACTTTTAATGATAACGTCCTCCTTACTGTTTTTCGCGCAATCACCTTGAGATCCCTGTTTGTCACTGTCCCCTGCTTCCATTGTGTCGGTGTTGTGTGTCCCCTCCTCTGGATCTATCATGTCCTTCCTTGGTCCTGGTGAGCTCAGTGCCTTCTCTCGGTTGTGATTCGTCTAGTCATTGATACCCATGACGCCATGCATTCTTCTTGAACGAAATTCTGAAATAGAATAATAACTATGAAACCCTTTAATTTTAAACCCAGAGAGGGAAACTGGTGGGTTATGGGGTATGTAATATTGTCAAATCTCTCCCTTGGTAACATTGATAATAATTCATGGGGTTTTTTTTTGAAGGGAGGCTTTGCCCCCCCTCACACCCCCCTATGAATTATTGAAATCAGCATATATTTTAACAGTAAGGGGCTTAACCCATTAAACACGAAAATACCCTAGGGGCAAGGGTACCTATTTGTGAATTTCTAGCCTTGGATTCTGACAGAATTATTTATATTTACGATATAGAGCATTATTTGTTTTCAATATGCTTTTATTTTACATATATGATGTAAATATGAACCTTCAAGAGTGCTAAAATAAGTTGGAAAAGCATTTAGGTGGTGAAAAACGTATATATTGGCCACCCGGTCATAATCTCAGGCGAGAGTGAGCAACAGGCAACCCTCCCCTCTCGCTGTCTGTGAGGTAACTGAGGCGAGCGGGCGGTGTCTGGGTGTTATATAACGATCTTTTATGCAACCCACTTGTGCTACATTATCGCGGGAGAGAAAAATAACCGATAAATGATGAAAATAAGAGGAAAAATAGGTAATTGAGGAGGGGGGAATAAGGTGGGGAAGGGGGGCGGGGGTGAGAAACACATGGATGAGTACTAGAGGGGAATTATCTCACCTAGAGACAAATTCTTTTGTTTTGATAGCCCCTGGGATGTTTTGGAAGGCTTTTTGTATGGTCTTGCTTCCGTGAGGCCTATCGCGTTCCCTATGGTAAGCCTTCCGTGAGGCCTATCGCGTTTGACGGGTTAATAAGAATTTCACTGCCGTCAATAGTTAATAATAATAATAATAATAATAATAGTTCTTAAAGCTAGCACATGCTAAGCTAGCTAAGGATAGCTCAATAAGGCCGATTAGGCGTATTTCCATTGGGGTCCTGTACTACTATCCCATCCCTTTGCTCATGAGGGATGGTAACGACTCAGTGCTTGTGAAAAATCTTTAATGCGCCGAGCGTGGGCGCGAACCCGGGCCTTCTGGGTGGAAGTCCGAGACGCTAGTCACTACACCAAGCGAGCCGCTAATTGAATAGCCGCTAAGTTGAATAGGGAGAGTAAGCCTATAGGGGATGGATGTAGATTCCGGGCGTAAGGTCGTCATGTTTACATAGGGCGATCGCCGCTGTTAACTTCGTGTCTATTTTGACGGCGATTTTTTTCTCGGTTATTTGCCCCCTGCTGGCAATATATATGATGATGACAATATGTCATGGGGGGGGGGGGGTGAGGAGGGAGCAAAGCCCTCCCTCAACATATTATTGTATCCAAAGGCAGTCAAAATAGACGGGAACATGATGCCAAAGGTCCGACGCCACTACGCGTAGTGTAAACAAGGCTGGCAGTACGCCCGCACTTAACAATTGGCTGTCGATTATATGAAGGTGAAAGAAAAGTCGATGAACTCTACGCTCTACGGTGTTTACTCTGCAATCTTCAGCTTTGATTTACATTGATAACGGGAAAGTACCGTATTGACAACCTTGTTATGAAAATTAAATTTGAGTACCATACTTTTATAGGCCTAGGCCTATTAGGTTTTTCGGAGGGTTTAACACATTTTCATATGATCTTTAGAGCTATCGATAACTGGAAGTACCGTAGGCTACTAGGCCTATTGACAACCTTGTTACGAAAAAGACATTTTAGTACCATACTTTTTTATTAGGTTTTGCCGAGGGCTAAAACAAATTTTCTTATGATCTTTAGACCATATAGATTCAATATTTATCTTCAAATATATCAATAAAATTTGTGGTATTAAAATAACTTTGAACCAATGTATCTCCGGAGGTTGAAACAAATTTTGGTATGATTAGGAGTAGTGGGCGTACATATTTTTTCCATTATGTGTATTGTAATTCCATATCTAAACCCACTATCTTGTAGTTTGAAAGATCCTCTACACCTTGATATACAATTAAGTATGTGGCAGAATATGTATAAGTGTACATATACTGTACCTGTAAATACAGTCCTCCTACGAGTCCTACCACTCTTCTCTTCGCCAACATGTAATCAAATCCCAGTCGATATACGCTTCAAGTCGCTGTGCAGACATCCGAACACAGGGTTTATCGTGACGTCATCTAGAATATAAGTGCTAGTATGCAAATAATATCTATAGTCACGGTTTGCGCATTTGAGTGATTATTATTGATGCTCATTTGTTTGCCAATCCTGCTCATCATAGCATCCAGTCATTTATTATATTTTGGTCAGTTCAAGTTGGTTGCCATCTTGAATGAGTGTGGAATGGGTGTGTTAAGGTTATTGTCTTACAATTCGCGAAGTTATTGTATTTTCTGAGGATATCAACTCATCACAACATTTGGTAAAGGTTAGTAGCTGTTAGATATAGGCAGCAGCCCCCACCTATAATACTAGGATAGGTTAGGTAAGGTTGCTAGGTTAGGCTAATGTCTCCTCAAAGTTGACTATTTGTAAAACATAGGTTTAGTAGGCCTAATGTTGGTGTATCGCTGAAAAGGGAGGGAATTGAGTGGAAGCTACCTATACTGCTGTTTGCGGATGATACAGTTCTGATGAGTGATAATGAATGGGAGTTGCAGGGTCTGGTAAATGAGTTTGGAACAGTGTGCGAAAAACGGAATTTGAAGGTAAATGCGGGGAAGAGCAAGGTTATGGTCTTCGAAAGGGGTGAAGTCACAGAGTGTGAGGTGAAGCTGAACGGTCAGGCTATGGAGATCGTCAACTCTTTTAAGTATCTGGGCAGTGTGTTGAGTAAAAATGGGACTATGGATGAAGAAGTGCAGGAGAGGGTACAACAGGGGAAGAGGGTTGTAGGAATGCTAAAAGCAGTAACAAGAAATAGGGTGGTCAGTATGGAAGTGAAGAAGTCCTTGCATGACAGTGTGGTAATCCCGACACTGACTTACGGAAGCGAAGCATGGACGTTGGTTGAGAGACTCAGACCAAGAGTGAGCGCAGTGGAAATGAATTACTTAAGGAGTGCGTGCGGAGTTACATGGAGGGATAGACAGACTAATGAGGAAGTAAGAAGGAGGTGTGGTGTGGAGGTAGATGTGCTGGAAAGTGTGAAAAGGAACAACTTGAGATGGTTCGGCCATATGGAACGTATGGAAAGCGAGAAAATGACTAAGAGGGTGTACGAGAGCGAGGTGGAGGGACAGAGAGGGAGAGGTAGACCGAATGAGAGGTGGAAGGATGGAGTGAGGAAGTACATGAACGAAGGCGGTGCTCTAGGTGTAAAAATCTCCACAGACCTAAACTTCCACCAACATATCCGGGAAACTACCCAGAAAGCAGGAGGAATTGCCTCCACTCTTCTTAAAAGTACAGTGTGCCGAACTCCAGACTTCATGATGAACCTCCTCACTACCGACATCCGCCCATAATAGAGTTCGGATCCCCTGTCTGGAACCTGGGTTACTCCATGGACCTCAAACGCCTGGAGTCCGTTCAGAGAAGATGGACCAAACAAATACACGGACTGGAAGGTCTTCCCTACAATGAGACTACAAAATCTAAACCTCTTCTCTGTACAGGGCCGACTGATAAGGAGCGACCTCATACTCTGCCACAACATCTTCCATGGCAATTCACCTATCGCACCCACCGACCTCTTCACACTAGCACCGAGAGTAGGCACCAGGGGCCACAGGTACAAGATACAGATCCAACATGTATCAGTAGAAGCCCGAAAACGCTTCTTCTCTTATAGAATAGCAGAGCTCTGGAACTCCCTCTCCGAAGAAACTGCTATGGCCCCAAATACCACTGCCTTCAAGAGACTCCTTGCCCAAACTCTCCCAGAAACCCTCCAAAGCTATATACAATAGCCTAAACAGACCTTCCTCCCTACATATTTCTCATGCCCAACTCCCCACTTCACACCCATATCAAAATAAACAAAGAAATTCCATCATCTTGTAGAACAACACACATGTCATAGACCAACACCCAAAGCAAATCCAAGAAGATACAAACAACCAGTTACACAAACATATTACAGTACATATACATCATCACACAATCTAGCTGGAGTACCCGTATACCTGTACTAGGGTCCGGACCCACTGTAAGTAGGCCTATTGTCATGTGACACAAGCAGGAGACCGCGGCCCCACGAGGTAAGATAACGAGGTAAGGTTGGGGGGAGGGGCGTCGACTGACTGGGGACAGAGGTGCATGGAGGCGGTTCGTTCGTGGCCACCCCTTCGGGGATCACGGCGTCAGGCAATAGATAGATAGGTTTAGTAGGCCTACCCACTCCACCCCGTAGCTGGCATGCAAGGGCTAGTTTTATATCCCACGTACCTAGGTACTAGCAACTCGCAGTAGCTAGCATGCAAGGGCTAGTTTTATATCACACATAGCCTACTAGGTACTAGCAACTCGCAGTAGCTGGCATGCAAGGGCTAGTTTTATATCCCACGTACTAGGTCTAGGTTAGGTTAGGTTGGGTTGTTGTTGTTGTTGTTCCCCAGGCTGTCTGGCCGAACAGCCCCAAGGTCTCGAGCAAGGCCAAGGCCACAAACGAGCGCCCCCACAAAATCCTCCCTGCTTACCACTAACAAAGCCCAGGTGACCGAAGCCACTCCAAGGCAGGGAGCTAAGGAGGGTGCGGAAACGCCCGGGAAACCAAAGCCCCACCCAAGGCCCTGTGCCCCTCAGCAATTATGAAGGGAAAGTTGAGGGGCAAGGGAAAAATGTGACGCTTTGGCTCCGAATCTGCCAACTTCTAGGTTGGCAGTAGGGAGGTCAATCCACGGAAAAGACGCCGCCACTTGAGATCTAGAAGATATATAAGTAAAAGGAACAGTCAGAGTAAGCTATGGGTATGGCAGAGATCGCTCAGTTCTCACTCGGATAGACCAGCCCATCACCGCATGACTAGAACCCAATCCTCTCAGCATCAGCTAGGAAAGGCCCTAGAAAGCCGCCTTTGGCGGGGGGATAGCTCCCCTATTTCAACTCCTTTCGGGGTTGAGCACCCGCCCTTAGGTTGGGTTGTTTGGTTAGGTTAATATACTAGGTCTCAGAAACAACAATCGCAGTAGCGGTAGTAAAGTTCAAATAGGCTAGCGGTTGCACCACTATTGACAGCACACTTTTCATCTTTTCTAATGATGCACACTCCACCTTGAGCCACATACAAGATTTTGTAAAAATTGGAATGGAAACTTTTATTCCTCATCAAAAGTACAGTAAAAGATCTAATTCACCTAAATGGTTTGACCATAATTGTGCTAGAGTAACTGAACAAAAAGCAATAGCCTACAATGCATACACAAGATCAAAAACATATGAAGCCTTTAATTACTTTAGAAACATCAGAAATCATGCCAAAACTGTATTAAACCTAACTAAATCAAACTTTCTCCACAAGCAGGCAAATAAACTTCTAAATAATCCAAATGATAAAAAAATATTTTGGTCTACTCTTAACTCATTTAAATCCAACTTCACTACTGCTTCATCCATTCCACCATTAAAATCTCCGACTGGCAATCTTGTAAGTGACCCACGAGGTAAAGCTAACCTTCTTGCGGATATTTTCTCCACCAACTCAACCTTAGATGAAATAAATAAAGATGTCCCTGTACTTAATTTTAATTCGCCTGAAATTCCCTCACTTAAGATCCACACCAGACATGTCAAAACTATTTTGCAGAATCTCTCGGTAGATAAGGCTCCTGGTCCAGATGAAATTCCTCCAATAGTACTTAAGAATTGCTCCTTGGTGCTCGCTCCTGTATTGGCAAAAATTTTCCGTCTGTGTACTCATACCTCATGCTTCCCAGTACCCTGCAAAGAAGCAAACATCCATCCAGTTCCTAAAAAAGGTGCCTCTTCAGATCCATCAACTACAGACCAATAGCTATAACTTCCACTCTTGGTAAAGTCTTTGAAATTATATTAAATAATCACATAATTAAGCATCTTGAGAATAATAAATTAATCAGTGATAGGCAATATGGTTTTAGACGATGTCGATCAACTGCAGACATGCTTTGCCTTCTTATGCATCAAATCAACCAAGCTACAGACCAACATGGTGAAACACATACAATAGCACTGGATATATCAAAGGCATTTGATAGAGTCTGGCATCAATCCTTATTGTCGAAGATGTCACACTACGGCCTTGCATCATTAGTTCCACTAATTTCTTCTTATCTTCATAACAGAAAAATACGTGTAATGGTAGATGGCCTTTATTCTCAATTTCACTCAATAAATGCTGGTGTTCCCCAGGGATCAGTTTTGGCCCCAATTCTGTTCCTCATTCATATCAATGATCTCATATCTACCACTCATAATCCAATACATTCCTACGCAGATGACTCAACACTCCACAGTTCCTTCACATTTACCAATTCTTTCACCCAACCCGATCTTATAAATTCAAAAATAAACACTGCAATTTCTCTGAACCAGGACCTTTCTAGAATTAATGGATGGGGACAAAAGAATCTAGTTTCCTTTAATACACAGAAAACCAAGTACATTCAATTTTCTAACCGACAGAATCTCACTGACTCCCATATATTTTTTAATTATGTAAATATTCCCACTTCCCCTAGTATTGACATTCTCGGTGTAACATTAACTACTAACTTGAGCTGGACACATTATGTTAGAAGCATTGCTAAGAATGCCTCTAAAAAACTGGGACTCCTGTACAGAGTTCGAGAATTCTTCACTGACGAGCAGTTGGCCGTGATATATAAAAGTCATGTGCGTTCTCAGATGGATTACTGTTCACCTCTGTGGGGTGGAAGTGGAGTGGTTGCATTGAGGCAGTTGGACAAAATTCAAAATAAAGCTATTAGATTAATCAATAACCCTGCAATCACACAGGACCTTCCTACATTATCCATACGAAGAAACGTTGCATCCCTTGCATTATTCTACAGATATTTTCACAGCAATTGTTCCGAGGAACTTGCTTCAATTGTGCCGCCTCTCCACATCTTTCCCCGTAGAACTAGGGCGGCTGAGAGCGCCCATGAATTTACTCTTTCTCCTCCACAATGCAGAACTTCTGCTTATCAGAATCCATTTATCCCCAGAGCTACTACTCTTTGGAATTCACTTCCCTCGAATTGCTTTCCACAAACTTACAATCTACAAATGTTTAAATCCAGTTGTTACAAACATTTTATGAATGGAGGATGCCTTTAGGCACATGGACCTTTTTGTTTTATCTGTGTTTTTCCTTCCTCCGTTCATTGTCTCTTAAAAAAAAAAAAAAAAAAATATGCATCAAATCAACCAAGCTACAGACCAACATGGTGAAACACATACAATAGCACTGGATATATCAAAGGCATTTGATAGAGTCTGGCATCAATCCTTATTGTCGAAGATGTCTCACTACGGCCTTGCATCATTAGTTCCACTAATTTCTTCTTATCTTCATAACAGAAAAATACGTGTAATGGTAGATGGCCTTTATTCTCAATTTCACTCAATAAATGCTGGTGTTCCCCAGGGATCAGTTTTGGCCCCAATTCTGTTCCTCATTCATATCAATGATCTCATATCTACCACTCATAATCCAATACATTCCTACGCAGATGACTCAACACTCCACAGTTCCTTCACATTTACCAATTCTTTCACCCAACCCGATCTTATAAATTCAAAAATAAACACTGCAATTTCTCTGAACCAGGACCTTTCTAGAATTAATGGATGGGGACAAAAGAATCTAGTTTCCTTTAATGCACAGAAAACCAAGTACATTCAATTTTCTAACCGACAGAATCTCACTGACTCCCATATATTTTTTAATGATGTAAATATTCCCACTTCCCCTAGCATTGACATTCTCGGTGTAACATTAACTACTAACTTGAGCTGGACACATTATGTTAGACGCATTGCTAAGAATGCCTCTAAAAAACTGGGACTCCTGTACAGAGTTCGAAAATTCTTCACTGACGAGCAGTTAGCCGTGATATATAAAAGTCATGTGCGTTCTCAGATGGATTACTGTTCACCTCTGTGGGGTGGAAGTGGAGTGGTTGCATTGAGGCAGTTGGACAAAATTCAAAATAAAGCTATTAGATTAATCAATAACCCTGCAATCACACAGGACCTTCCTACATTATCCATACGAAGAAACGTTGCATCCCTTGCATTATTCTACAGATATTTTCACAGTAATTGTTCCGAGGAACATGCTTCAATTGTGCCGCCTCTCCACATCTTTCCCCGTAGAACTAGGGCAGCTGAGAGCGTCCATGAATTTACACTTTCTCCTCCACAATGCAGAACTTCTGCTTATCAGAATTCATTTATCCCCAGAGCTACTACTCTTTGGAATTCACTTCCCTCGAATTGCTTTCCACAAACTTACAATCTACAAATGTTTAAATCCAGTTGTTACAAACATTTTATGAATGGAGGATGCCTTTAGGCACATGGACCTTTTTGTTTTATCTGTGTTTTTCCTTCCTCCGTTCATTGTCTCTTTAAAAAAAAAAAAAAAAAATGGATGCACTATTTTGAGTTTTCACTAGCATTTCCCATTAATTTTATTTGTTACAAGTGGGTTTTGCCTTCACATTATTGTTTGCCTCAACAAGAGTTGTAGATGGGTGGAATAGGCTACCAAGTGATATAGTGGGATCAAGAATGATAGGGAGCTTTAAGATAAAATTAGATAGGCATATGGACGAGATGGGTTGGGTGTGAGGGGGATCTACCAGGTGTGGGCCAATCGGCGCTCAGCAGACCCCCGTAATCTTGTGTTAATCTCTGACCGTTTTGGTGGGGTCAGTACTCAAGGTATTAGTGAGATGGGTCTATAATTGGGCCTTGTAATTGGGGTTGGGTGTGACAGGGATCTGCCTTGTATGGGCCGATCGGCTTTTTGCAGACTCCCATTTTCTTATGTTCTTAATATCAAACTCGGTAGGTGATCAGGGTTATTTAAAATTAAATACGCCTGCCACTCATAGTGGGCGTGACGTCACGATACTCATTCCTTTCAGCCAATCACAGACGCTTTCTCGACTGTAAATATGTTCGGATACACACGACCACCACCCTTGGCCACCACGGGTTTTTCTATCCATAGAGTTTTTCAACCCCTCTCTTTCCCTGATATATTTCATGCCCTCCCCACCTATCGGGGTAAATATTTTAATATTGTTTAGGCAAACAACATAATGTGAAGTTAAAAGACACTTGTAACAAAGAATAATAATGGAAAACACTAGTGAAAACTCTAAATAGTGCGCCCGTATGTGTCAATATGTCAATAGTGGTACGCCCACTACTCCTAATCTTACCCAAACTTTAATATGATCTTTGCAACAGCCTTATTATATAATAGCCTTCAAATATTGAGAAATAATTAGGATAAATGTTTACCTATGGTCCCGTTAAAATATCCTCAAGTAACCTATTAAAAACTGTTCAGGCGACTGGTTAGAACTTGTAGGATGTTTAATTGAATGTCGGAAACCAGTATTTACTGAGAAATAACAGTCTTAAAATGCGCTATGGGTCACCCAGGGTCCCTGCCCTCTCTTTCCCAGGTAATGTTATGTTATGTTATGTTATGTTATATTATATTATATTATATTAGGGTTAGGTTAGGTTAGGTTAGGTTAGGTTAGGTTAGGTTAGGTTAGGTTAGGTTAGGTTAATCTAATCTAATATAATATTTGTACATTATGGGCAGTGGGCGGGGCCGCGCGTATGTGGCGGCGTACAGACCCTCCCGTATAACATAGCGCATTTTAAGACTTTTATTTCTCAGTAAATACTGATTTCCGACCTTCAATTAAACATCCTACAAGTTCTAACCAGTCCCCTGAACAGTTTTTAATAGGTTACTTGAGGATATTTTAACGGGACCATAGGTAAATTTTTACCATAATTAGTGGTAGCTTCAGTTATAGGCCTAAGTACTGGTTAGGCTAATGTTGAAAATAATAAAATGTGACAGTCCTTGGTATTAAATAACACTGTAGCCTATAGCCTAGCCTATCAAAGAAAAAAACAGGTAAAAGTTAATCACCAACCATTTACGAGTTTTTCAGGTAATTTGTTGTAGTTTTTTTAGTTTTTATTTGATAGGCTATACAGTGTTGTTTAATACCGAGGACCGTCGCATTTTAGTATTTTCAACATTAGGCCTAGCCTAGCCTAACCTAACCTAACCTAACCTAACCTAACCTAACCTAACCTAACCTAACCTAACCTAACCTAACCTAACCTAACCTAACCTAACCTAACCTAACCTAACCTAACCTAACCTAACCTAACCTAACCTAACCTAACCTAACCTAACCTAACCTAACCTAACCTAACCTAACCTAACCTAACCTGTCTCTGCGACGGTCTAAACCCAGCTCACGTTCCCTGTTTATGGGTGCGCGACGGTCTAAACCCAGCTCACGTTCTCTGTGTTATGGGTGAACAATCCAACAGTTTCTCGTAATTCACTTAGGCCTAGG
Organism: Paralithodes platypus; assembly: GCA_032716605.1. NCBI lineage: Eukaryota > Metazoa > Arthropoda > Malacostraca > Decapoda > Lithodidae > Paralithodes > Paralithodes platypus. The sequence continues at coordinate 37,765,802 of CM064511.1, forward strand.
CCTAGGCTAGTGATTTTGCGACGGTAATTACATGTAGGCCTACACCAACAAAGTATCGTTCATGAAAGTGATAAAACACTGATAATCATCGATGGGGCCCGTAACTGGTTGGTCATAAACTAGCCTAGGCTAATACCAAAAAACAAAAACAACAAAAAATTACCTAAAAAACTTGTATCGGGTTGGCGATACATATGGAATGAGGGTCAATAGCCTATACAGGAGACGCTACAATATAGGCCTAGCCTAGGTAGCAAATTTCTAATGGTAGTTTTGGGTTCTTATCATCATAGGCCTATGCTTCATTTCTATAGACCTATACTTTTTATCCCCGGGGAAAAAAAAAAAAAATCTTGGGATTTTTCATTTTTTTTCCTTGGGATTTTTTGTTTTGGTCATTAACCTAACCTAACCTAATAGCCCCCAAATACATTTAGGTTAGGTTTTTTGGTTAGGTTAGCCTAGGACTAGCCTAGGCCTAATTGGGGGGGGAAAAAAAAAAAAAAAAAAAAAAAAAAAAAAAAAAAAAAAGGGAGGCCGAAAAATCCCAATATTTGTTTTGTTTTCCCCGGGGATAAAAAGTATACAGTATAGGCTAGGCTAGGCTAGAAATGAAGCATATGATGAGAGGAACCCAAAACTACCATTAGAAATTTGCTACCTAGGCTAAGCTATATGCTAGGCTATTGTTGGCTTGTTGCGTCTCCTGTATATTAACCGGAATGAGTTGTGTTACCAGGCGTACGTCGTGTAAACATGTGTGTTGATGTCAAACAGCGGGGGTGTGGGGGAGGCAGCCCCCACCCATCATACTAGGATAGGTTAGTCACAGATACTCACAGAAGACACCCGGGATAGGCTAGAGAGCTAGGTTAGGCAACTTAGGCTAATGTCCTTTCAAATTCAAAGGGGTATAGGCCTAGCCTAGTAAACACTAGGATAAACCCGGTCAGAGGTAGGTGATACACCCGATAACACAACTCTTGACATACATTTTTACCCCTAGGCTAGTTTTAATCTCAAAATAAACTAGGGGCTGTGTCCTGTGGGCCATGAACCACAAGTTTACCAAAGTTTGGTTTGCAGTTTGCTTGGAGGGTTGCAGTGTCTCCAGATTATTGCACAGGAGTTTTAAGAGGGGTGAAAAGAATAATTGTGGGTTAGGCCTATACTGATGTTTTGGACCGACAGTTAGCCCATCGATCTTTTTAGGCCTAATAGGTCCGGTAGAGCATATATATCATTGCTATATATGTCATTAAGAGCAGAAATGTATTATAGCCTAAGGGAGAAAAAAAAAAAATGCTAAAATACATATAGCCTATACTGTAGCCTAAAACAATAAGTTTTTCAGCCAGTACCCAACCAGCGGGGGTGTGGGGGCGGCAGCCCCCACCCATATACTAGGTTAGATTAGCGATTAGGTTAGGTTATTAAGTTAGGCTAATAGCACCAAAAAAAATAAAAAAATAAACAAAATAACCCAACCAGCAGGGGTGTGGGGGCGGCAGCCCCCACCCATATACTAGGTTAGGTTAGGTAGTTAGGTTCGGCTAATAGCCTAGCCTAGCATAGGCTATTTAAAAAAAAAAAAAAAAAAAAATTGTCAATATACAGCCTACAGGAGGCGCTACAATATAGGTAGCAAAATTATAATGGTAGTTTTGGGTTCCTATCATCATATGCTTCATTTCTATATACTTTTTATCCCCGGGAAAAAAAAAAAAAAAATCTTGGGTTTTTTATTTTTTGTATTAGGCCCTAACCTAACCAAAAAACCTAACCTAACCTAACCTAAATGTATTTGGGGGCTATTAGGTTAGGTTAGGTTAGGTTTTTTGGTTAGGTTAATGACCAAAACAAAAAATCCCAAGAAAATAAATGAAAAATCCCAAGATTTTTTTTTCTTTTTCCCAGGGATAAAAAGTATATAGCCTAGAAATGAAGCATAGGCTATGATGATAGGAACCCAAAACTACCATTAGAATTTTGCTACCTATATTGTAGCGCCTCCTGTATATTGACCAAAAAAAATAGCCTAACCCAATCAGCCGCAGGGTGTCAAACGAAAGCCGAGTCCATTATTTTTGGCTTGTACTATTGTATATGTATGGATATTATTATGATATAGCCTATACATCTAATTAGGCCTATGTCTTTAGAAGTGATGAAATGGCCAAAACAATGCTAATTCATGTTAATTTTCTTGTATTCCTCCTCATATTCATTCAAGTCTTCAAACAAAATTGCTCTGGTTTGACACCTTGATCAGCCACCCCCTGTGGGGGCAGCAGCCCCCACCCATAATACTAGGTTAGGTTAGGTAATAAAGGAGGGAAAAGGTAGTAGTGGAGCTGAATGTAGGTGGGGAAAAAGTTAGGGATGTAAATAAAATTGGAGAGGAAATAAAAAGATACTGGGAGGAAGTGGGAGGGGTAAATGACCAAATAAGAGTAGGGCAATGGAATATTGAACTAAATGAGGAAGAAATAGATGAAAATATGAATGAGATGGTGAGTGAGGAGGAGATTAGGAGGAGTGTGAAGAAGCTGAAGAGAAACAAAGCGGCAGGACCGGATGGGATAACAGCAGAGATGTATATTGAAGGAGGGGAGATGATAGTTAGGATGTTGAAGAAGCTATTTGATAAAATATGGGAGGAGGAAGAAATACCAGCAAGATGGAAAGAAGAAAGGGTCACATTGATTTACAAAGGAGGAGCAAAAAATGTGCACGAAATGGGGAGTTATAGACCAATAACGGTAATAAACATAATAAATAAGATATTTTATGGGATACTAAAGGAGAGGGTAGGAGAGTATGTAGAAGAAAGGATCCTACTAAGTGAAGAGCAAAATGGGTTTAGGAAGGGGAGAAGAGGAACAGACAATATATTTATATTAGATGAGATTATAGAGAAAAAGGCAAAGCAAGGGAAATGTGAGTTTATAGTGTGTTTGGATGTGGAGAAGGCATATGATAAGATTAGTAGGGAAGTTGCAGAAGCAGTGATGGAGAAACTAGGAGTGAGTAGGAAGATAAGGAACATGATAATGAATATGTATGAAGGGGCGGAGACAGAGATTGTGTGGAAAAATATTGCAGTGAAAGGAATCAGGAGAAGGAAAGGGTTAAGGCAGGGATGTAACCTGTCACCATTAATTTTTGCAATGTGCATGGAGGAGTTGGTGAGGAGAATTAAGAGTAAGGGTCAAGGAGTGAAAATAGGGCAGTATAGGCTAGCAATTCTGACGTTTGCTGATGATGTTGTGTTGACAGCAGAGACAGAGGAAGATATGGGGGAAATGTTACAGGAGGCGGAAAGGTTTGGCAGAGACCTAGAAATGAAGTTCAGTGTAGAGAAAAGCAGTATGATAGTAGTAAATGGACCAGAGGCAGTAGAAATGAGGTTAGGAGGGGAAAGAATAGAAACAAGGGAGGAAGTGAAGTATTTAGGGGTATGGATAGGGAGGGAAGGGCGACAAAGGACAATGAATGAGAAAATCATGAAGGTGGAGCAGTGTAGTGGGAAACTGTGGAATGTGACAAAAACCAGAGTAAATAAATATAAAATAGTAAGTGAGGTGTGGAAGGACTTTGAAGTGCCGAGAATAATGTACGGGATGGATGTGAGAGGGAGTACAGGGGGAGAAATAAATAGACTGGAGACGGGACAAAATAAAATAGGAAGAATGGGGTTAGGAGAAAGAAGGTGGACAGCAAATGAAGCAGTGAGAGGGGAGATGGGATGGAGTACGTTTGAGGAGAGAGTGGCGAAGGCGAAGTTGAGGTACAAGAGTAGGGTGGAGGAGATGGAGGATCATAGGTGGCCAAGGAGAGTAAATGAATGGGGGGAGGGGAAGAGTAGATGGGCAAAAGAGTGTAAGAGAAAACTGAAAAAAATAGGAGTGAAACAAAGAAGGGTGGGAGAGGAGTGGAGAGATGTAGGGAGTAATACAGGACTAGGTCAGGGAAGGAGACTAGAGAAAGAGATAGGAACGAGAGTGAAGGAAGTAGGAAGACAGGAATGGAAGAGAAATATGGAGAAGAAAAGTACACTGATAAGATATAGAAGCAAGGGGAGACCGAGAAAAGAGGAGTTCTATGACGGAAGTTGGGGAGCTGAACTACTGTTTAAGGCTAGGGCAGGAGCATTAGAGACAAATAGGAGAACATGGAGGTGGAATGGGGGGGTGAAAGAGTGTCTACAGTGTGAGGTGGGAGGGAGGAGAGTGGAGGAGACAATAGAACATATAGTGACAGAGTGCCAGGGGTATGCAGATAATGCAGAGGAGAGAGAGGGGTTGGAAAATGAGTTGAAACGGGTGGTAGAGGAGAGGGAATGGGAAGAGCAGAAAGAGGAGGAGGATGAGGGTGTAAAATTTGTGTTAGGTCTCGAGACAGAAGAGGGGGTAGATGGGGAAATGGGGAAAAGAATGAAGGTAGTGAAAAGATTCCTGGAGCAGGTGTGGCAGAAGAGAAAACGGAATAGGATAGAATAGGGTGAGGGGGAGAAGGGGACCAGAGCGGGGGAGGAAGAAAAATGAGATTAAATAGTAGAGAGGGGAAAAGATAAATTAAGATAAGGAGAGAACAAGATATTGGGGGGGTGGAGGAGGGGGTAAAATAGGGAGAGGAGAGTTCTGCTTAAGCTATATACTTCAATTCTTTGTCTTTAACTATCCTTTCTACGACTACATAATTTCTAAACTAATTCTTAAATCTAGCTCTAGCTGTTTCTGGAGAAGTCACCGCCTCACCGGTGCATAGGTGAGCTGGCTTTGAGAGGGGACAGCAACTCCACAAAAAGAAGAAGAAGAAGAAGAAGGTAAGGTTGTTGGGTTAGGCTAATGTCTTCCCAAAGTTGACTATTTTTATAACATAAGATATTAGGGCAGATAATTAGGCTACCCACTCCACCCCGTGAAATCCGAGCCAGCTTTCGTCAAAAGTTGGCTCTGGTATTCACAAAATTGGGTTGTATGGGTTTGCAATTTGGGAAAACCCGAGCCAAGTTTTGATACAAAACGCTAGGCTAGGCTAGGCCTATATTAGGCCTAGCCTATGTATTTTTACGCTTTTAACCCCTCATTTTCCCTGAACTTCATAGCCCTCCCCACTAGTGGGGGGCGTGTTTTAGATTGTTGGATAATGGGTTAATACTTATTTCGGAAAAATGTTATTTTAATACCACGAATTTTCCGAGTGTTTTTTATAAACAAAATTGGTCATTTGCATCAATATATATAGTGTTTGTAATTAATTAGAAATCTCGGGAAAACCTATTTTCCCCATTAGGCCTATCGATCGATGTTGAGACACACTCGCTCCCCATAGTGATTTGAAAAGACATTAGCCTAACCTAACAACCTTACCTAACCTAACCTAGTATTATGGGTGGGGGCTGCCGCCCCCACACCCCCGCTGGTTGAGTACTAATCCCTTAATAAAAATAAAAAATTGGCTGTCGATTATACGAAGTTGAAAAAAAGACGATGAAGTCTATGGTGTTTACTCTGCAATCTTCAGCTTGATTGTACATTGATAACGGGAAAGTACCGTATTGACAACCTTGTTACGAAAATTAAATTTTAGTACCATACTTTTATATTAGACTTTTACGAGGGTTTAACACATTTTCATATGATCTTTAGAGCTATCGATGACTGAAAGTACCGTATTGACAACCTTGTTACGAAAAAGAAATTTTAGTACCATACTTTTTTATTAGGTTTTGCCGAGGGTTAAAACAAATTTTATTATGATCTTTAGAGCATATAGATTCAATATTTATCTTCAAATATATCAACAAAATTCGTGGTATTAAAATAACATTGAACCCTTATTTCAGGATTTTCAGCTCCTCTTCAGTATAAAACAACACTAGGCCTAGGCTAGGCCTAGGCCTAGGCCTATAGCCTAGGATATCTGAAGGAAAAATAAAAAATAAAATAAAATAAAACTTACTGAAATCGCTGTCGGTCCAAAAAGTCAGGTTTACCTAATTGTGTTAGTATAATAGGGGTTAGGATAGGTAACTCTAAACTTAATTTTGATGGTAATGCAAAATGCCAGTGACGTCCATCTTCTTTTTGACGAATGACGAGATGGCTTTCTTAGAGCGTAGAGCCAAGCACAAGCCTTTGTATCGGCCAAGGAGGGTGGCGGGGTGGTACCAGTCTTCCCCCTAGTGAAAAAATTAGTGGAAGGAAAAATATATACAGTATATACACAGTAGGACTACTGTAATAGAAGAGGGAAAATGAAATCAGTTTAAGAAAAGGATAGTCAGAGAAGTTAACTTAAGTTGTAGATATTAGACTAAGGCTACCCCGATATCTTACGTAACCTTACGTAGATACTGGACGCAGGCCGGTATGACCTTTATGTCCAGATCACTACCGACGTGGGTCAGACCTCTATGTCCGAATCGTCCTCTGACAGATCCGGATCCGGCGTGACCGCTAGTACAAGGCTCTCTTCAAAATTATATTTAATACTCTGACTTGCCCAATATTTATCGAGTCTCCTTTCAAATGAGTGTACATTGTGAGCTTGTACTACTCTCCTGGGAAGACTATTCCACACATTTATCACTCTTAGGTGGAAAGTATTCTGGCGAAGCGTCGTTCTATATCTTGGTTTGAAAATTTTCAAGCTGTTACCCCGTGTTGGGCCGTCCCTCATTCGAAACTTGATGTTGATTTCTGGGTCATATCTCTGGTTCATAATCTTGTAAACTTCAATCATATCACCACGTAGTCTACGGTACACCATCGTTGGTAGATCCAGTCTTCTAAGCCGCTCTTCATAACTGAGACTTCCGAGTCCTGGCACCATCTTGGAGGCACTACGCAGTAGCCTACATTTTCCACCGTTCTGATGTCTTTCTTTTTGTGTGGTGCCCAGACCAACTGAGCCTACTCCAGGTGGGGGCGTACAATAGATTTAAAGAGAGTCCTAAATGTTGGCACATCCAAGTATTCGAAAGTCCTCTGTATCATCCCCATAATTCTGTTGGCCTTATTTACTTTCTCCTGGATGTGTTTTTCGAACGTAAGTCTCTCATCAGTTGTCACTCCAAGGTGTTTCTCCTTAAGGGTTCTCACCACTGCAATAGTATCTTCATCTTCCTCCAGCATATGGTATTGCGTATCTCTTGTTTGTCTATGGCCACTATGTATCTTCATGTTTGCATTTCTCGGGGTGGAATGGCATTAACCATTTTCTAGATCATTCTTGCAACAAGTTCAGATCTTCTTGGAGAATATCCCTGTCTTCTTTCGTGTTGATTCCTCTGTAGATCTTGGTATCATCAGCAAACAAATATATATCCGACTGTACACGCTCAGGCATATCGTTGATGTAGATTATGAAAAGCACCGGTCCAAGAATGCTTCCCTGTGGTATCCCGCTCAAGACTTCTCTCCATCCAGAAAGGGTTCCATTGATCTGAACTCTTTGTTTCCTACCCATCAGAAATGCAGTGATCCATTTGTGAATGTTTCCAGTTACTCCATACTCCTCCAACTTCTTCAGTAGACGCTGATGGGGCACCTTATCAAACGCTTTTTGGAAATCCATGTATATCACATCTGTTTCACCACCTTCATCTATAGTCCTTGTCCAGTTATCGACCACATGTAACAGTTGCAAAACAGTAGATCTCCCTGACATGAACCCAAATTGTCTATCTGAGATCAGTCCATTATGTGACATATGATTCATGAGATGGTCGACCCTTTACAATAGATTCCATCACTTTACAGATAATGCATGTTAAACTCACTGGTCGGTAATTTTTTACGTCGGATTTATCCCCTTTCTTGTAGATGGCGATTACATTCGCTGACTTCCAGTCCTCGGGTAGTCTCCCTTCAGAAAGCGAAGTTTCATATAGGTCTGCTAGTACTTCACTTAAGTTGTCCTAGAGTTCCTTCAGAATTCTCGAACTTATACCGTCAGGGCCCGGTGATTTATCCACTTTCAACTCCTCAAGTTTTCTCACTACAGCTTCCTTTGTTACATAAATATCTTCAAGCGGCTGGTGGTAGTTTGAAGGGACTGCATGGAGTTCTCGAAAAGGGGCTCCAGTCCTGACGTTATTCTTGATTTGAAGTGTGCTGGCTTAATAATCTTATAGGGTTGATAACCTCTGAAGTCCTATTTTAACTGACTGAGTGAAAACTGTGATCAGGTATATGTATTGCAAGGGAGAGTTTCTGAATATTGAATTAATGTGTGTAACCCTTTCAGTGTTCGAGGACGATTTTTTTCTCTTTATGATGGCTACCATTATGCAATATTATGTCATTTTTGTCGGGATTTCTAGCAATTAAGGAATATACTATACCCTGCTCAAAATAAGTAGTCCAGAAATCGTGAACCCTAAGCTCTATAACTAAAAAAAAGTGCTAAATCAAATGGGTGGTATGTTTCCACACATATTCCTTGTTTGACCCTTCCCGAATGGTAGATATATTAATTAGCTCGATTACTCTAGTCGTTTGTGAGTTATAGAGCTTAATGTTCAAGAGTTTTGGCCTACATATTTGCAACAGGGTATAATAGTTTTCAAATTATCCTATGACTCCAACAAATCCTCACAAAACTAAATATAATCGTGCCATAATAATCAGAATATAATACCATTAAACACATCATAGAAGACTGCATTTCACACAACCACTTATGCCAACAACACAATCTAAAGTCCTTGAGAGCTCTGTGGGAAAGCCCGACCGTGGCCAAAAATATATTAATAAGTTAATTAATAGCCCCCAAAACAAGCACTAAACCGACCATCTCCCCTTAAAGATACATTGGTAATAATACACCCATATCTAATGCAAGGATCAAAAGCCAAATCACAATCAATATACCCAATGATGTTATATACCCTTAAGGGCGGTCACCAGCGTTTTCTTATCTTTCTCTCCTTTTCTCTCTTTCTGTGACTTGTATCCATTTGGCCCCATTCAGCCAATCGTTTTAAGACGTTATTATCCCCATCCAGGTGTCGATTTCTAATTCCTGGCGAGCGGTAGCGAGCCAGCATTGTATAGAGAAATCCGGCTTCGCCAGAGACATTTTTCTATCGAAAAATGTACAAATTTAGCTTGCTGTCAAAACAAAAATATATATGCTGGCTCGCTACCGCTCGCCAGGATGGGGTTAATGCATTAAAACAGTAGACTGAATGGGGCCGAATGGATACAACCCAGAGAGAGAGGGAGAAAGAGAGAGAAAAAAACGAGGTGGGCCCCGTTAAGTAACACCCTGTTCTTAATATTAATCATCAATTACAAACCCCAATACACTTGAATAAACTAATGAAAGCATATGGTCCTCCCGGTATTCGAACTCGGGACACCACACCCAGAACATAGGCATTTAAACCATTATACCAACATTTTATACCCTTGAGGTTTTAGAGTGCGGTTTACTGAAAGGGTTAACCCCTTCTGTACCGTCGACATCCTTTTAATTTTATTCTGGCTAGTCCTAATCGATCTTATTCAGTTAAGGAAGGATCTGTAGCAATTATAAGGCTTTGAACTATCTCAATTAACCCTTATAACTACCACTGATCCTTCCTAAGCTGCAGAAGATCGTCTAGATATAGTTAGAATATAATATAACGGACGTCTATGGTTCAGAAAGGGTTAATAATTGTTGTGCAATATAAAACAATTTTTTTTTTTTTTTTTTATATAGCATAGAAAACCATTGGGTGTATTGATACTATTGATAGTGATTTACCATTCTATACCTTGTATTAAATGAGTTTATTACTACCAATATACCTGTATATAAGATTATTTTTTTATGGGCAGTTTAATTAGCCTGTCCATGCCCATATTGGTTTATAGTGTAGTCAAGCCATCAAAGATCCCCTTGTACTGCAAACAAAATATGGATTTAAGAAAGTTAATAAAAGGGTAACCAAAATCTCCCTAATAATATACCCTTATAGAGGTACAGTGTTGCCCACATAAGTTCTGTTAATCAGATGAGTTAACCGCTGCATAAAAAACTACACTCGTAATTTAATCATGCACATTATCTTTCCATGTAGAAGATCACGGAGAGAAACAAAACGTACATTAGTAGTTAAACAAAAATTGGAAACAAAAAAAATCACCCAATAAGAAAATAGAAAGATAAATTAATTGCTATCAATTAATATACCTGAAATACCACAGGAACAAAAAACCTGAGAGCGAAACCCCCACCCCTAACGAGCCACAGGAACGAAAATCCTGAGAGCGAAACCCCCACCCCCAACGAGATCCCCGGCCCCTTTTCCATCCCCGATTTGGTCTCTCTCTCTCTCCCAATTCATTCCACATATTATACGTCTCTCAATCACAGTCTTCTAATATACAAACCACAATACTTTACTCACTGATATTCTTGATGTACCACCTAAGTATGTATTTAATTATGTAACCACCATACAGGCTATAATACTTTCATTGTGTAGGTTCGAGGCGATCTAAAATACACCTTAGCTTCTATTTCACACCAAATCAGATCGTGATTACGTCAGCCCTGTATTTAGTTATATAACAATCATAGTCCCCCCCCCCCAATTCTAGCAATTCTATGTCTCTAACCTCCCGTTGTTTTATCCACTAACTATATATATTCCCAACCTTCCTAATACCACCTCCATTTCACTAGACAAAATACCTAGGAGTAATTCCGAGATTAATTATGAAATTACACTAGACAGCCCCATAACTCACTGAGATCCACATTGCTATTTTATTGATGTACCAACTCCCTAATGTTAACATTATTTAGGGAACTTGTAAAAAGAGAAGACACCTATCTTCGTTCCCCCATTTTTAGCAGTTAGCTATACATAACCTCACGTTGCATTGTTCGCCTGTCAATTTGTGTCCCTTGCCAGTTCTTGTATTGATTTATGCCTGTTGATTTAGATAAGTTAATTACGAGTTATGTAACAACCTTTAACCACGACTCTATACACCCGATAACCCTATGCCAGTTATTGTATTGATTTAGGCCTGTTAATTCGGATAAACTCACTATGACCAATCTGCAGACGATTATGAGGAGAGATGCAGGAAAGCTACCTCGTATCTCTCTCTCCATGACGAGTATAGATATATGTACCCCCGTGCTCAGTCGCCCCCCTTGCCTTGTTCTCTAGTAACTAAGTGTATATATAATATTAACCGGAGTATGCCACCAGTATTGATACGACATAGCGGCACTGTCCTTGTGTCGTATTGTGCCACGTGCATACCAAACTGGTTTTCATCATCTTATTAGGACGACGTCTTAATATGCCGTCGTTTATGCATGCATTCAATCCTTAGGTTAATTATATTTTATCTGCCATTGTGTTCCTCTCTTCCATTTACTTTTCCACAATTGTTATACGTCTTCTAATCACCTCCTCCGTATCCACAATACACACTACTCCGTTTTGCTTCGTGACCCTATGCTCAGTGGTCACCTGTTTTGTGGGTCACCCTGTCTTTTGCTCCTTCACGCCCCGCTGCACACGCCACCCTACCTGTTCGATCGTAGGGGAATGCCACCCCTATGTCCAGCGCATTAAGGGTCACGACCCTAGGTCACGAGCGGCGCGGCGCCTAGCCTCAAACCACCCCCTTTCCAATATCAACCCCCCCCCCCTGTAAAGACGCCCAGACGAACGTTCTAACATGCCGATCCCGTTCATTTCCTCACCCCAATAAATAGCAGATAAAGACTCATTCTTGTAACCCCATTTACTACCCTCTAACTTACTAGCCCAACTCACAACCTGAACCAGGAGGGCAGACGGCGCGAGGCTACAGCAGCCAACCTCTCACCCCTAAGAAGTCGACGGTTCCGCCTGACTTGCATATACACGAAAACTACTATTATGACCCCCATGAATAATCCTAGTAAGTAAAAACTAGAACCCAGGATCAAGCCTCCCTAGGAGTATCACTCTTGACACCACCACATCATAAGAAAACCCCATTAGCGTAGAGAATCCCATATATACATATTTAAGGAGTGTCATGCCCCCCACCCCAAAGGGACACCCCCATCCCCCGCGGACGTTCACCATGACCCACACGTAGCCAACGACTTCTTGCCAGACACCAGGTGAATTTCCAACAGGTGATGAACTAACCCTCTAAATACCTATCCAAATACCATCCTATCCCATCCTTAACCAAAACCAAAATCTTCCTTATCCCATCCTAGATTAAGAATAGCATGTCAGCTAGACCAGAGAAGGATATTTAGGTGAATTGATGAATAATACCTCCCAGCCTATTCACGTAGTGCGCCAGTAAAGTAGTCCCTATGAACCTTCACCAAATCCGCCTAAATAACTCTACTAGTACCTCATACTAGAGTTAAGATATCCACGATCATAAATCAGATCACAAGTTACTTACCGCCACATTAAAGACCCCTCCCTAACCCCCTAAGTTCACCAGAATAAATAAACTACTTCATAGCATTGACATCCAATACTTCTAGAACATTCCTGAAGCTTCCTTGACCTGCCTATAAATAAGACCAAGAGACAACAGTCGGGCAGTTGAATATTAGAGCCCAAAGCAACGGTTGTCCACACTGCGGTGACTTTCTAATACCCCCTCCCCCCCTCAAGATTCACGATAGTTCGGCGTTCCGTAATCTGTGTAACCCTTTACGAATATTTTATTGCGATCGGGACTACCGGCAGTAATATTATATTGGTAGACAACAAATTCACAAATTATTGATTGTTTCATTAACTTCTGATAGTGCACCCTCCGCTACTTGAGCTACGAACGATCATAACTCATAACTGATCTAAGGCAGAAAGATCTTTTTATGTTAGAAGGGATTATGCGAGAAACTCTTGAGTGAGGACTCGGCAAGAATAACTCCTTGGCAACAATCGACTGTCTTAACCCCTCAGCAATTGTTGCCAAAAAGGTGCACAACCGCCCGCAAGAAGCCCACTTGCACACCTTCTCTACACTGCCGGACAGCTTGGACGGCCCCAGAGCTACTGTTAACCCCCAACATCACGAACGCAAGATAACCAGGAAAACTCCATCACAGTGTTACTTCACAGAGTACCAGTGTTACGGTGCTATTAACTATCAACCATCCAGTGTATTCGATTGTGTCTCAACTTTCTCTGATGTTATAACAAGTGATTATGCTAGTACACATTAATATATATCAGTGAAATTTATCTTAGGCGAACTGACTCCCGTAATTATTCTTGCCATCAGGTTTAACCTGATTCGCCCTCACTGATATTTTCGGTCCGAAGTATCACCTAGACAAGTGAACATCCTAGACCAGTGCAACTAGTTACAGTTATCCCTTTACGTTAATTCTTGGGCAATAACCACATTACTTATACTTTCATCCTTGATTAAGAGTCATATTACCAGAGAGAGTTAACAAAGCGAAATACCTAACCTGTGTGATTCATGTACTCTACGTATCATAAAGCAATGTGATCAGAAGAATAATGCCTGAACGTTGGAAGTGGGAAGTATGTCTCTATCCAAATCCGCGATAAGTGCTGGGAGATTGTAATAAGTCCAATAACCTACCTGAGTTCTCCAACATCTAATGTTCGTGGAATTCTATTACGTACCTTCTACCTGAGTGCTATTGAGAATAAAGCTGTATTACAAACCATTTATCCGAGATTATCTATGTCCTCTGTTGATTCTCTTTATGTATTTTGCAAGAAATCTTGCAGAACTCACCTATACCAAGTTAATCCAGGGCATAACAATACCGCATACATCAACAAACAAGGGCGGCCCACAATTAGCAAGGGGGCTACCAAAAAGTGCTTGGGCTGGGCTTGACCTTGTGCCCCTGAGGCGTTGATCCAAGTGTCAAGAGTGCGTTATCCACTACACCAGTAACTCGCTAATACTAACTAGCATTAACGAACACAACTCGTATAGAACAGTAGGAGTGTTTGAGTGTGTAGGCCTACATATGTGCACGTGTGTGCATATATATTCAGTTATGCTTTTTACCGGATCAATTAAGGTTGGAGAATAAACGTACGCTGTAGGCCTAGCTATATATACAGTACTGTTATTTTTTCTTTCGATCTTTTGAGATGAATTAAGATTTTGGGTTATCTACTTCAACCATATTAATTGGAAGCTGGATCGACGGGGTCATCAGCATTAGCGATCCTATAGTTATTTAGTTATTATAGGATCTCTAATCAGCATTAGTAGGGTTAACAGCAGGATTAACAGTAATAATATGATCAAACATATTAGTAGGATCAAGGATATACTCAGTTGGATCAACAGTATCCGTAGAATCAACATATAGGCTATTAGGTTCAACCGTATTAGTAGGATTAACATTATAAGTAGGATCCACATTTAATCAGTAGGGGGATCAGGAAAAAAAGAAAATGCATTGTTTTCTTGGTTCTTAATGCCCCCCTAGGCCAATTACAAGCGGCTGACCATTTGGATCACGCTCAATTATATAAATATCTATTGCGGAGTTTATCCTTGAAGATAATCCCTTTATGTGAGCCCCTTTTACTTCATCGTACAAGATACATCTTGCATTACAAAAGGGGAAAAACAAAGTAAAGGTATCATTCATCGGCGTTATGTTAAGGTGTAGAGCCTCGGCCAACTCTCGAGACATGTAGCTTTTAAGACTACCAGTATCCAGCATTACATTATGTATTGTATAACCATTCAGTACAATATCATCATGCCAATAGCCTGGCCCAGTAATAACTTTGTTTGGTTTTGAGTCAAGATTTCTAATTACAAGACGAGGATGAGTAGATTCGGACAATACCAATGTGCAGATATAGTGCTTCAAGAAATCAATGCCCAATACATTTGGAGCTTTTCCATTATGTATCTTAAAATTAACATGAAGCTTAGCATCAGAAGAAGCACATTCAACCTCAACATTAGCTAAAGGCATTAATTCCCGATAGTCTGTGTCCCCCTTAGACAATGCAATTAAGTTTTGGGTAACCTTGAAGATTTCAGCTTTTGCATTGTTATCATATTTTTCCAGTGTGGTACTACATGTTAGATAGTGTTCGATGTCAACAATAGATATTGTTGACGTATAAGCACCAGAGTCTACCAAGAAATTTACATTATGATTTTTGATTTTCAATGTTGCTTCGAGTAATTCGTGACGAGCAGCCGTGGTCCCCCTCTTAAGTTCGAGACTTACTTCAGAATAATTTCTTGCCATTTTAATTAGTTATTGTCCAGGCCAATAACAATATAGGCCTAATAATAGCTTATTACAACGATACAGATATATATGACTTGGTTTTTCTTTCCCCGCTGAATGGTTGATACAAGGAGCCTTGGACAAGATGCTGATGATACCAACCGCGGGAAGGAAATAATTCGTGGATAGTCTATCTTCTCGACATTAAAGACCCCTCAAGTTACATGACAAGTTACATGATATTTGTTAATATATAGTAGGAAAATATATAACGTTGTTTATAATATGTAATAATATGTACATTCTTTTCCGATAAAAGCTATACAATTGCAAAATAAAAAATATAAATTGTCAACAAAATAATATAAATTAGTTTGCCGTAAGAAAAGTTAGTTTTCTGTGAAATTATGTAGAGGATAGGAAGAAAACGAGATTCTAAGGGGGACAACATTATTTGAGTATAAATTTAGGATTAACTTTAATATTGTATGTAATATACCCTGTTCATTATAAGTAGTCCAGAAATCCTAACTCCTTATCTCTATAACTCAAAATTGGCTAGAGTAATCGAGCTCACTTTCTCAACCTATAAACTCCGACAGGCCATGTCCTGTCTCCAGTTCTCTTTCTAATATCCATTAATAATCTCCTCAACTGTACCTCTATTCTTATCCCCTCATATGTTAATGACTCTACCTTACTCTATTCAACTAGTTTTGTTTACAACAACCCAGCATGCAATCACTCCAAAATTCATGTGATAGCCTACATATCATATCTATATCAGCGGCTCGCTTGGTGTAGTGACTAGCATCTCGGACTTCCACCCAGAAGGCCCGGGTTCGCGTCCACGCTCGGCGCATTAAAATTTTTCACAAGCACTGAGTCGTTACCATCCCTTATGAGCAAAGGGATGGGGTAGTAGTAGTACAGGACCCCAATGGAAATACGCCTAATCGGCCTTATTGAGCTATCCTTAGCTAGCTTAGCATGTGCTAGCTTTAAGAACTATTATTATTATTATTATTATTGATCTATCAATTATTTCTGATTGGGCCAGAGCAAATCTTGTTACTTTCAATGCCTTCAATACCCAATTTATTCTTATATCTACCTGTCACAATCTTCAACAAGACCATCAATTACTCTTCAATAAATTATAGGCTAAAAATCAACCCTTCATCTTATCTCAGTATTCTACGTGCATCTTTTTCATCCGACCTTTCTTTGAAAGATCATATAACCACTCATGCTAAAGCAGCTTCCCAAAAGTTAGGTGTGCTCGACCATCACCGTGGGTTCTCACCCCTGCACAGCTTCTTGCAGTAAATTTATAGTTTATTACCGGTGCTATTTTCATATTGCGTTATATTATGATCGCAACCCAAAAGAACGTGATTCTCTTGGGAGACTTCAACTTACCACCCATCCATCAAGTGACGATCGGGAAAGATTGTTAGTGGCACAAGAGAAGAGCAAGATCAAGCAAATGTTACCCCTCTGGGGTTGGGATGCTAGTTATTGTGGTATTTAAGTACTGTATAGCCAGAAGTCTAAGGGCATGGATACCCCAGAAGGGACACACAAAACTGAACCAAGAAGATATTCATTGTTATTCAATATATAAATAGTCAGGGATATAAAAAAGTTAATTTTTCTCAATTATGCTCATTTAATGTGTAACCTTAGAGATACAGTTGCAGGTTAAGCATGATGTAACAGTTATCTAGAAAATACAAGTCAATGTCATTACAATTCAAATAAACTAATATTAGTTAGCTCAATTGAACATAAAAAAGAAATGGATTCATCATGGAAAGCAGACCATTTCTCATCACTAAAGTATGTATGTATATACTCAGGCACATACCCCATGGCTGGGGGGCAACTCGAGACAGAGCCCGAACAAAAGCAACATTTAGTTTAAATTCTTAGGGTGCGGGACCACTTTCACGTTCCCTCGCCCCTATCTCTGTCTAGTCTAGTACGTGAAATTTACAAGGGAAGGAGGATTCCTAGCCTCCAACCCAAACATAAAAGAGGGGCAGGATAATACAGAGACTATTTTTTTTTCAGCTTAGGAAAGGGCTTAACCTAAGAAGTGCGCATGGGGGGTATGAGACACCACACTCCTGTGCTGACGTATTTGAGCTGTTCCCATCACTAACATCGTTATTTTACCATAAATAGTATTAATACTTATCCATATGCGCCTATTATAGGTTGATTATAAAGGTATTAACCTGTTACAATAAAACAAGTGGAAACAGTGTTTGGATGGTCAAAATCGGCGATACAGGCTGGGAGTTACATAATGTATGGCTGAGGCAACCTCCCTGCCCTCCTCCCCTCCCCTTGTCTGGAGAGACACTGTTACGCAATAGTCTCTCTCTCGCTCTTTCCCACGCTTGGTAACAGTGATGACAACGCCCTGCTACCAACTCGCTAATGTTAGCACGAAAATAGACCACAGAATAAGGGAATAACAGGGAAAATAGGTGATAACTGAAGGAGGGGAGGAAAGTGGGGAAGGAGGGGAGGTGGAGGAGTGATATTTGGCATGGCCCAGGGGCAAAACAAAAAAAATGGGTGTTTTAAATGGATTTTTTTCCCCCCTTACTCTTAAGAGTCTTGCCGTAGTCCGCCGGGGGAACTCTTAAGAGTCTCCCGGCAGTTCCCGGGTTAAGGGATAAAAAAAAAAAAAAGTTAAGATAATCTTGGTTACACTTAAACTCCCACAGATCCTCCTCCTCCTTTTTCTTGGGGGTTAGAGGTTTTATATACGGTACTGTATAATATAGTAAATTTATTATAGGTAATCCAGAAATAGGGACTCCTAACCTCTATAACTCCAAAAGGGCTAGAGCAAATGGACTGTAAATCTCCACACCTATTCCTTGGCCGACTCGAGACAAGAGCCCGAACAGGGACAATACAACACACACACAAAATCACACACATCTAGGTCCCCCAGAAGACACAGAGACCCAGGCCCATTTGGGGTCCCTACAGGATTCCCAGGGCCCAGACCTCTTCCTAAATGTAAAAAATATTAGCTCAATTACTCTAGTCGTTTGAGTCAGAGGTTAGTGGTCAGGATTGTTGGCCTACCTATAGAGAATGGACTACAGTTTAACCCCTTCAGCATTATGACATAATTTTTATCATTATCTGGTCACCATTAGACAATTTTCTTTAGCTTATAAACTATCTCTAGGACTCAAAGGTGTAAATACGATATCAATAAACCCTCCGAACAACATAGGGCCTTCTTAACCTGCATAATATAGTCTATTTGTAGCCAGAATCAAAGGTAAAAATACTACACTGGTACTGATGGGGTAATCTGTGTGTTCTCCAGGGGGTAGTCACTGCTCTGAAGGGCAAAGGCAAAGGTACTCTAATGGCCTAGAGTTGCCACGGGGCAGAAGTGTAGCATTTTCACCCTCAGAAGCTTACATAATTACTATACTGTAGGTAGCGCCAACGAACTTGACAATAATCTCGACCACTGACCTCTCTGTAACTCAAAAGGGCCTAGAGCAAAGTGGCTGCAAATTTCCACACATAATTCCTGGTGGACTCTTCCCAAATTATACAAATATCAGCCCGATTGCATTCTTTAATTTTTAGTTATACGAAGTTAAGGGGTCAAGATTATTGTAAAGTTCGTTGGTGCTACCTTTACCATAATCACCACCACTATCACTACTACTACTCAAGACACACCTTCATCATCACTACAGATCATCATTACTTTTAGTCGCCTCTTCTGACACACATTTGGATACAACAATATTCATAAACCTTACCCGAATAATAGGTTCTCTTCACCTTCCGGCCTACTTAAGACACCCTTTACAGAAATGTAATACACCCCTTAAAGAAACAAACCTAATTTTCTAAACAATTCATCATAATTCTAACGACTACTGTATATCGCCAACAGATTAACCCTATTTGGTCCGAGGGGGGATCTTTTTGGATCTCCGCTGTTTCACTCCATTAGTTTGGAGATTTTAGGACTCTTCACTCCATTAGTTTGCCTTTTGTCTCCCTCATTCACAAAATTACTGCAATATGGAAAAATGCAGCTTATAACACCAACTGTCCCAGCGACGTACGTTGGCCAACAGTAAAAAAAAAAAAAAGTCACTCGACAGTACCAGTGACGGATGTTGTCCGTCAATAATACGCGGTCCTTTTAACAGCCCGTATCGATCAGTGCCTGGTACCACGACGTTTGAACACTGCTCTAAGAGCTTGGCAACACTTCTCAGCCTATATCCGAGCTCCCACAGGCTAGGAGAGGCAGTATTCCTCCATCTTTTGAGGTGGAAGGGTGGTCTCTCTCGACTCTGAAGCCATTTTGGCCAAATTGCTTGGTACTGGAGGGTACATTTATGGCAATACCCTTTGGTACAGTAGGGGTTAAAGTACAGATAATTGGATAGTCACAAATATCTTACATAATATATAATTTGTGGAGACAATAAGGACGTAAAATAATAAGCAAAACCATTTCCTTGTGAGTAAACTATCTTGAGGAAATAATAAAATTGCAGTAACTATCTTGAGGAAATAATATTAAAATTGTATTAAACATGTAGCACACATGAATATGGCTTAATAGCAATTTCTAACGCTTGAAATAAAGAATACAAACAAAATGGCAGTAATCCTAGGAATCGTATGATATACAATATATCATGCTTTGTGAGATACAGTATATAGATTTATAGATATCCTTTGTCAGGCCTATAAGACTTCTAGTATGGAGTTCATGTGGTCTGGTTATACCAACGAAAACCAAATATATATAACTATCCTTTCTCTGTGATCTACAGAATATATAAATTAACTGTGTAAAACTTGCAATATAAGTACAAAAAAGCTCATCAAAACCACTATGTGGAAATAATGCATTGAAGATGTAGCAAAACAATATAAAATTAAAAAAAACCCACAAAAGGTAGATGACAAGACTCTTATGTGACCCGCATCCTAGAACTTCATTCGGGCAAGTCATCTTTGTGCTGTTGCTCAATCCTACTGAAAACTAATAGTGCTAAGCATGAAGGAGAAGGGGGCTCAGAAAAAGAAAAAATACTTCCCCTTAAATATACAGTGGTTATCTTGACAAGACACTCAAGCCCACCACAAGATCCAGTACAGAATTATAAAAGGATGCCTCAAGTTATTTATGGGATATTAACAAACTGTCTATACACAGTAAATAACTAGGAAATAATAATTAATCAGTTCTTGTAATAACTGACAAGAAAAAAATAAATAAATAAAACAATAATACAAATAAATATTATATAGAAAAAAAAAAAAAAAAAAAAAAAAAAAAAAAAAAAAAAGGGAGGGAAAAAGAAACAAGAATGGGAAAAGTGGGCGCATTGGGCCTGAATAAATAGATAGATAGAAATATTATATAAATATACCATAGGTGAAGAATATGTATATATAGTCCCATCCTACACACAATCCAGCCTTTATATTAAGTCATGGAAGCAGTGAGCCGAGGGAACTAACTTCTACTCGTCAATACCATTGATCAAACTCAGCCAGTGGGACTTGAACCCTCACCAGCCACTGCTTCTACAGACTGAAAGCCGAAGTTACACCAACTCGGCTACTGAGATGATATACGGACACCAATATCTGCCAGTTTTAGTATAGGAGAAATGGTCACCAATATCTCCCAGTAGCTCCACATCATTAAGGAAATGGATACTTCAACATTTCCTAGTAAAATAAATTGAGGGAATGGATAATTCAACACTCCCTAGAACAGTATCGATATTGTTAATAAGAGAGGCACAGTTACCGACAGTAAGAGCGTTACCGGTATGTTATTTACTGAAACTGTGTTAAATCCTATAAAGATACATGGGTAAATATATTGCAGTTGCTTCGCTCACACAGATGGAAGCCACAGATAGAAAGCGATATTACTGTCTGCAATATTAGCACATCATTGGAATACATTAATGGGAAGTCAAGTTCAATATATCCTGGAGTGAAATGAAATTGACATAGACATCTAGGACATGAGACAATAACCATATCTCTTGAGGATCACTCAAGTATTCAAGGGGGCCCACCTCGTTTTATTCTTTTCTCACTCCCTCTCTGGGTTGTATACATTCGGTCCCATTCAGCCTACTGTTTTAAAACGTTTATCCCCATCCAGGTGTTGATTTTTTCCTGGCGAGTGGTAGCAAGCCAGCATATTTATTAAAATATTTTTGACAATAGGCTAAATTTGTAAAGGTTTTGATAGAAAAAAAAAAAAAAAAAAAAAAAAAAAAGGTACTCCTTGGCACGGTTGGGGGGCTTCGGGGCCGGCGACTGGGGCTTGAGGTGGATGGTTAGGGTTATTTTCCACCCCCTCCCCTCGAGCTTTCGTCCTCAGCTTGACTAATTTTGAGTAGATTTTGATTCCTCGTTCTATGTTTTTCCCCTTCTATTCTAATTCTGTCCCATTCGGTTGTCCTCGGGCAGCCTATATCTCATGTCTCCCTGGCCTGGCTAGGTAGCAAACTCCTGACCTGATTTGTCTCTTCGGTTGCTGATGTGGCCGAGCTGACTTTATTCCCTTCAGTAATGCATTTTTTGCATCTCGCTGTGATTTGTTTCTACCTTAGTCCTGATATTTCATTCTTCGCCCTTGATCACTTCTTGGTTGGTGCTGCGGTGTAGCAGTTCTTGTCTCATTCTTCGGCCCTGCCCTATAAGAGCTTTGTTGTGGAGCTCATGTGGTCCGGCTGAACTGATGAAATGGCGAGAAATGTCTGCATGTCTTCGCCTTCCTCGATTTGTTCACCTCCTGCCCTTCCCTATCTATCTTGACTTGATTAGTTGTCCATCTCAATCTAATCCTTCAGCCAGCCCTATGAGAGTTCTTTTGAGGAACTCAGTGGTCTGGTTAAACTAATTAAAACAAAATAAAAATATAATACAAATTAAAATGTAAAACTTGCAAACTAAACAAACCAATTGATAGAAAAATGTCTCCGGTGAAGCCGGATTTCTCCCTACAAAGCTGGCTTGCTATCGCTCGCCAGGAAGGAATCGACACCTGGATGGGGATAGATGTCTTAAAACAGTAGGCTGAATGGGGCCGAATAGATACAAGCCAGGGAATGAGAGAAAAGGAGAAAAAAAAGCAGGTCACCCCCCTTAAAGTGAATGTATGTAGACAAATGGCAGCTACTATCTGTTCCGCTGCCAATATAACAAAATACTTAGTCAGTGTAGAGTGATCTGTGGAACGATGAGCACAGAACAGGACCCTCAGCTAACCCATGCCATACTCAACATCCTGTGCTTAACATAATATATAGTCGGGGTGTCCAACAAGAGCCGAGTTCATTAATTTTAGTCTTAGGGGGAGGAGAAAAAAAAAAAAAAAAAAAAATAGGGGGAGGGGCCTCAGCAAATAGATAAATAACTTATTGTCTATGTAATGATAAAATTATGGCTTATAGTTCAATTATGTCTTTGGAAGTGATAAAATGGCCAAAACAATGGTGATTCGTCTTAATTATCATGTATTTCTTCTCATATACAGTTCAATTATGTCTTTGGAAGTGATAGAATTGCCAAAACAATGGTCTTGCATCTTAATTTTCTTGTATTTCTTCTCGTATTCATTAAAATCTTCAAACAAAAATGGCTCCGGTTTGCCACCCTGTATATAGTAAACCCTCTCTAACTCGGACCAAATGAGGGAATTATACGTCTGAGAAGTCCAATTCTCTAAGATGACTAAGGCGGTGTAATGGTTTAGGTGCTTATGTTCTGGGTGTGGTGTCCCGAATTCGAATCCCGGGAGGACCATATGCTTTCATTAGTTTATTCAAGTACATTGGGGTTTGTAATTGATGATTGTTAAGAACGGGGTGTTACTTATATCTGGCACTACAGTACTTGCATATTGTTGACCAGTCTGTATTAGTCCGAGAGGTTCGGTGTTTCAAGATAATGGAAGGTCCAAGATAGAGAGGGCTTACTGTACTCATATACTCTATTTCATAGGCAATTAAGGGAGGTGACCTGCTTTTTTTCCCTCCTTTTCTCTCTTGCTCTGGCTTGTATCCATTTGGCCCCATTCAGCCTACTGTTTTAAAACGTTTATCCCTATCCAGGTGTCGATTTCTTCCTGGCGAGCAATAATGAGCCAGCATTGTATGGAGAATTCCGGCTTCGCCGTACACATTTTTCTATCAAAAAAATATACAAATTTAGCCTGCTGTCAAAAACATTTAAAAAATGTATGCTGGCTCGCTACCGCTTGCCAGGAAAAAATCGACACCTGAATGAAGATAAACGTCTTAAAACAGTAGGTTGAATGGAGCCGAATGGATACAATCTAGAGAAAAAGGGAGAGAGAGTGAAAAAAAACGAGGTGGGCCCCCTTAAAGATTGTGTGCGTTTCTACTGTGTACATTATCCCGATAAGAATGTATACCAGTAGCGTGATTGAAGACAAAACACCACCTCTGTTCAACCTAAGAATGGCAGCACAGAAAACCGAACCACCTGCTCACGAGTGTCGCAAGTTTATTTCTACAGGATACTTGGTTCGGTGTGATGTTGTCTTAGAATGTTTACTCAACCCTTTTATTCTGAGAGATAAAGTAAGATTCAATATTTGCTGACAATCTAGATGATAAGGATGAAATTTAACCCTTTCATTACAGGAAATATTTAATTAAGTTAATACAAGCTATATAAATTGTATGCAGCTTGGGTATCTGGGTTAGTTAAAGTATCGATTGGGATAGTTCGTAGCCTTTTTAATTCTACAAGGTCTCAAGATGAAAAAAATTCCCTGAAAGTAGCCAGAATAATATTAATAGGATATCACCTGAAATTAAGAGGCTTAACCCCTACTGTACCATGGCATAGTAGATAAAAGTGTACCCTCCAGTACCAGACTTGTTGCCATAATCAACGAGACAAAATCCTCTCAGCTTAAGAGTTGGTGGGTAAGTGAGCCAGCCGGCCCGCAGTAGATGAGAGGGACCGTGAGAAGTGTTGCCAACTACTCACAGCATTGCCTCCAAGTCATTTTAGCAGCTCCAGCTAGTTATTAGCAGAACTAGCTGAACAGCTGAGAGCCGTCGCTGGTATTGGGGAGTCACGTTTTTACTGACGGCTCTGCGCCATCGCTGGTATAGTAGGGGTTAAGAGTAAGCATTTTATCTTGATAGTATTAGTATTTACACCTATCAAGCCACTTTTAACTGTCACCCTTTATGTTTGCTCACAGGAATATCAGATTTATGCATTTCTTTCTGGAGTTCACACAATTTCTTATCCCAGATTGTCGGCAAAGTATTTATCAGCTGAGAAAGCAGTCAAAGGGTTAATGTAATGATAATTCCTTTTAGCTGGATTTTGGAGGTGGTGACGGCGGTGAGGGCTCGTCCGGGGGCAGCCAACCAGCATCCAACAACTGTAATAATTATACCTCTCATTATGGGATCAAGTTTGTACATTTGTGAGCATATTATAATGTAAAACTTGCAAAATAAACAAACCAAAACTTAGACGAACACGGTAAAAAGACAAAAGAAATTATAAAAATTGCTATGTGGAAACAACGCTTTAGCAAAATAATATTATAATTAAAGAACACAATATACAGTATAAGGTACATAATTTTGAATACTTTCACCTTCAACCCCTTCTGTGGTGATGGGCTATTCTATCAGAGTGAGAGCTGAGTAATCTCTGACATACCCATAGCTTACTCTGACTGTTCCTTTTACTTATATATTTTCTAGATCTCAAGTGACGGCATCTCTTCCATGGATTGACCTCCCTACTACCAACCTAGAGGTTGACAGAATGGGAGCCAAAGCATCACATTTTTCCTTTGACCCTCAACTTTCCCTTCATAATTGCTGAGGGGCACAGGGCCTCGAGTGGGGCTTTGGTTTCCCGGGCGTTTCCGCACCCTCCTCAGCTCCTCGCCTTGGAGTGGCTTTGGTCACCCGGGCTTTATTAGTGGTAAGCAGGGAGGGTTCTGTGGGGATGCTCGTTTATGGCCTTGGCCTTGCTCGGGACCTTGGAGCTGTTCGGCCAGACAGCCTGAGGAACAACAACAACAAATCCATCCATCCATACTGTATACTCAGGCACATACCCCATTTTTTTTTCTGTTAATTTTTAATGCAATGGAATTGAAAACAATATTATCCTACCAACACATAACTAAACAATGATAATAAGAGCCAATAAAACTATTTCCAAGTGTTTTCACTCACATATGGGTGTGGCCCGCCACAGTGGGAAAAAAAATCACCCTCACCTAACTGACCTGGGTTATTTATAGAGTACAAAGTTAAAATTATGTTCCATACTTCCATTATGGAACATAATTTTAACTTTGTACTCTATAAATAACCCAGGTCAGTTAGGTGAGGGTGATTTTTTGCCCCAGAAAGTGATTAAATTACCAAAGCAGTACAAATTCAAGCACATTATCCTGTAATCTCTCACATATATACTCTACTCAGTCGCCAAACAAAATTGCCTCGGACCTGGGAATCTTTTGCTGGGGACACCATCATGGTCCTTGGTCTCTGGGTCTTCTGGGCAACCTAGATGTGTGTGATTTTTGTTTTGTTATTGCATTGTTTTTTTTGTTTCTGTTCGGGCTCTGTCTCGAGTTGTCCACCCCCAACTACCGGTAATAGCTATGGGGTATGTACTCGAGTATATACATACTATACATACATACCACCCTGACCGTGACTGTACACTAAAATTAATCAAAAGGCACAGGGAAACTTACCAAGGTTTCTTTAGCAGAACGAGAAACGTGGCTAGTGTCGCACCAAGTCCTGATGGCGGAGAATAGCTGGTCCTTGTCCTGCGGTGGTGACCCTCCCACCCAGACACCTTTTATTTCTTGGCCTTTCTCTCCCGTTACCTCGTATTGGACCTCCATATCTAGGGAAGCAAGCTAACATTAGTAATGGTTCGAGTGTGTAAGTTCTGTACGAGATATCCTGGGTTCGAATCCTGGGAGAATCACATGCTTTCATAAATTATATTTGGGTGTTATTGGTGTTAAGAACGATGTTAAAAATAATATAATTAAAATAACATTAACTATTTTTTTGGAAAAAAGGCTAACATTCTCAAACTTCCCAAACTTGACTAATTCCTTTAACGTGACGATAGTGCGTTGTTATATGTGCGAGTAGTTTGCTTGGGAAACAGATTAACTTGCTCATGTAGTAATGTACACCCTATGTGGTGGATTGTGTTCTTTTATTTAATAATTTTCATTTTAGTAAGCATTGTTTCCACATAGCGATTTTGATAATTTAATTTGACTTTATATTGTCCTTGTCCCAATTTTGGTTTGTTTAGTTTGCAAGTTTTACATTTTAATTGGTCATCATCATAACATAATATAACATACCAGTAACGACAACAAACAACAACAACATACCGGTAACATATCTACAGTTTAGTCTATTCATTATGACAAGTCTAGAAATCCTGACCCTCAGCCTACCATTACCCATAATGTAATTGGGTAACCGAGCTCATATTTTAGCCATTTGGGAAGTCAAACAAAAACTAAATGTTGAAATATACAACCCATTTGCTCCAGTCCTGCATGAGTTACAAAAGGCTAGGGGTCACAATTTATAGACTGTTAATAATGAACAAATTGTAGTGAAAGGAAGAATTGCATTGGTTAGGCCTCTCATATATACAATACAGTATGTTGTTATGCTTGATTGTGTGTGAATTAGTGTAATTTAATCTATGAAAAGCGAAAAATAAGGGATATCTAGGGCCGATCAACCAATTAGCTATATTCCGGTAGGCTACATTGTTCAGATAACACAAATTCACATAACGTGAGGCCGCACATCGACCCATTTCTGGCGCTATACGAGACCCTACTGTATTACTGTACATACACAGTTAAAATTATTGTTTTCAATTCTTTGTAAGCGATAAAATGGACATAAAAATGCAGTTTCCTATACAGTATGCCCTTTCAAATTACTTTTTCCTACATCAAAATGGCCCTGTTTTGACACACTGTAAATGCCTATCCTCACATACTGTAGTGTTTCTCTTACCAATGTGGCATTTCAATGTTACTAAAGCTGGTATCACACAAGGACTATTTCCCTCAACTTTTATCCTTAACAGTCAACACTGTTCTGACAGTTAATGAGCTAAACTTATAAAATAATAGTTCTGTCACTCAATGTAATCAATCTTCCATCTAATTTATGATACCAGTGGAAAAGGTCCCTGGAATGCTGTTGGATAAATGTTGACCATATAGAATTTAGTCTAAAAGCTCTTGTATGAAACCCTCTTAACCCCTTCTGTACTGGCAACGTCTTATACATTTTGTTATAGCTATATTTAGACAATTTTGTGCAGCTTAGGAAGGAACTGAGGAAGTAAAAAGGACTAAGTGAGAGAGTTCGAATCCTCTTAATTGCTGTAGGCCCTTTCTAAGCTGAATAAAATTGTCTAATAGTTGCCAGAAGAAAGTTAAAAGGACGTCACCGGTACAGAAGGGGTTAACATACATACCGGTACACAAATGGAAGATAAACACCAGGTGAGGATGGGCATTTATTATTGTCATATAATAATAAATGATGAAGCGTTAAGGGGAGATGGGTCGTTTATTTTGGTCTCCCTGCTTCCTCATGTTTAGACCCATTAGTTTTCAGATTTTATAATGACGTTCGGCTCATTAGTTTGGCGATTTTATGACCTTTCGCCCCCTTTCTTTGTCAATATAAAGACTTTTCGTGCCATTTAGGTGTTGATTTTTTCCTGGAGATCGATAGCAAGCCTGTAATCATAGGAGGAACCAGCCGGAACATTTTTCTACCAAAGAATGTACAAATAAATCTAGAAGGGGGATCTAATGGATGTCTTTTTAAGGTTTGATGGAGGTCTAGGGAGGAAACTAATGTTTTTTATAAAAAATATATATAAAGGAGCAAATAAATATGACCCATCCCCCCTTAAATGCCTATCGTTTTATGCATCTATTAAATCTCTTCCCATAGTGTAATTTCAACGTAACTAACAAGACCCAACTGACCAATAGACAAGACGTGCCAGAGCTCCACGCTGTGTAGACTGAGGCCCAAGAGGTGGCACTTCTCCCGGGGGATGTACAGGATTTCTCCGCTCTCCAGCTCCAGACGACCCATCATGGCGTGCACCTCTATCATCCGACCGGTCTTCACCTGGGGGGGGGGCACATACATACATAATTAAGAATGTATTTGTCTTTCGATCTGTTTTAAAATTCGAGAGGAGTTAACTTTTTCTGTATCTATTTCATATGATCGAAGTCTAATGAAAAACGCGTGTCCGACAGTTTTGAGAAATTTGATGCATACTTAAAACGAATGAAACGAGAATTATACATTCAGACCTGCCAATCCGCGAAATAGCTAATACACGAGCAGGGGTCCAAAATAAGCATTACCAAAAACTTTCAAAATACGAAGATGTACTTACAATATGCGAATCGAGCGCCGAAATACGGGCATTTCCGCCATGTTTACCTAATGCGCGTGGTCGGCGTTGCGGGATACGCCAGTCTTACAGCTACCTCGGAGCGGAACGGAAGGTTACTCATTCATCAAGCCACGAAAAAACAAGCTTA
The DNA here is from genome assembly GCA_032716605.1 of Paralithodes platypus. Lineage (NCBI taxonomy): Eukaryota > Metazoa > Arthropoda > Malacostraca > Decapoda > Lithodidae > Paralithodes > Paralithodes platypus. Next base: position 37,794,729 of record CM064511.1, read on the forward strand.
TAACCCTCAAGATTAAGTTATATTTAGTTGTTATAGTTATAGATGTTATATTTTCTCATTATTTTGATGATTATGTCCACCATTTTAGGCAAATGAAGGGGAGAAATAGGCCGAACAATTGTCATTCTCGGAGTCGGTGCCGCCCATAAGCAATTATTCCCATAAGATTCATTATTTCCAATACGCGAACTTTCAACCCGCGAGGCCTCGTGTCGCCTATAAACTCGCGTATTGGCAGGTCTGACTGTGCTGTACTGTACCGCAAAAACACTAAACATCAGCCAGCGTCCAAATTTTTAGACATTTCGCAAAAAAATGTAATTAGTCAAGGTTATGAAAAGATGGTTCAATATATGCAAAAAATAATGATATGGGTAGTTAGGTTAATCTTGAAAGATTATTATGAGTTATAATCCTATGGAACTACTATGGGTTTCAGAGGCTGTGTGGCATCGTTTTTCGGGAATAACTTATTAACACTCCACGAGCGGCTAGGTCGGTAACTTCTACTACCTGCCAAGCGGGTGGTTTTACCCTAAACGAGCTTATTTCCGTGCTCTTTTTCATGCATAAACAAGAGCCAGAGCGTAATACAATTATGTATCCCTGAAAGGGCGATAATTGAGCTTTCCAATGACACCAGAACCATCCTTCTACGACCACGCGTTCTCTTGCAACGATCGTGCAACACGAAGGAAAAATCCCTAAAATACGGTAATTTCCTTACATAATTCCCTGTGTAGCGAGGTAGTGAGTGTGGATGTGTGTGGAGGGGAGAGCAGTTGCCGCGCGGGAACCGTGCCGAACGGTCAGAGCCGACCTACGCTCCTCCCACCGCTTGTGTCTCTCTCAGAGCCAATTATTGCCCAAAATTGCACACCGTCTTAAGTCGGTCCCCGCCACATAGTCCTTGGTTCTCTAGACCGACTTAAGTCTGGGCCCGCTAAAGAGGGGTTAACAAACAGTTGGATCAGTATGATGTTTTGACACAGCTTTTTTCACACCGTCCCCTAATTTTTGTCAATATAGTGCATTACCAAAAGTGTAGAAATAAGCCACTTGTCCCTGTGTTATGAGGTTAAAGTCGCACATTAATGACTAAGAAACGGACAAGGCTACCGTGGCTTACCTGTGAGAACCACCAAACCATTATTGCTCCTCCGTCAAACACGGTAGTTATCAGCCACCACCCAACCCTATTATCGCCTTTAAATTCAAGTAATCTGTCAATATCAAGTATAAATATACAAACAGTATGTATTTTTGTATATTTATACTTGATATTGACAGATTACTTGAATTTAAAGGCGATAATAGGGTTGAGTGGTGGCTGATAACTACCGTGTTTGATGGAGGAGCAACAATGGTTTGGTGGTTCTCTCAAGTAAGCCACGGTAGCCTTGTCCGTTTCTTAGTCACTCTCGTACACTCTTTTAGTCATTCTCTCGATTCCTATATGTTCCACATGGCCGAACCATCTCAAGGTGTTCCTTTTCACACTTTTCAGAACATCTACATCTACACCACACCTCTCTCGTACTTCCTCACCACTCCTGCTTAAACCTTCCAGCCCGGGTGTCAGTGTGAAAGGACACCACGAAAGAAGGGCAGGAGCCCGGGTGTGCTATTAAAAGGCAGTAAGCTTGAAAGCTTATTAAGCTTGGTCTGAACGCCGTGCGTCCGACGCATGTAAACAAAGCCGATCGTTGCGTCACCGCACCTCCGAAAACAATAAGGAGACGTCGGATCAATGTTATTGTTGTGACGTCAGATGAAATTAGTGTCTGAAAAGCTCCGATATTGTCAACATCGCGTCAAAATTCGCTCCACTGAAATCGTCATCACAACTGAACCAGTTGACTTACAGAGCTCTACTCAACGCCAGTCTACAGATTGAAAACCGCACTACGTTTATAGATGCGTGGGAAATTTCTAGCAGTTAAAATAAACAAAAATACGGTAGCCTAGGCTTAGACGTTTTTCGGCCAGATCGCCCGGGTACCCCGCACTGTCATTCGGAGGGCTAGCCCGGGCCAGGAGGGTTAAAGGGCAAATACAAGGATGTCCGATGTTAGGAAAAGCGGTCCAAAGTTAGGCATATTTGTCCAAACTTTGAATACCAGATAATCTATTCTATGACACACAAGTTTAATGCTATGTTTTTGTGTACTGTTCAGTAGGTACTGTCCCTGGCTACACAATGACATCAACAGGGATCAGGGCGGGTGCCCAACCCTGAAAAGGGTTGAAATAGGGGAGCTATCCCCCCGCCAAAGGCAGCTTTCTAGGGCCTTTCCTAGCTGATGCTGAGAGGATTGGGTTCTAGTCATGTGGTGATGGGCTGGTCTATCAGAGTGAGAACTGAGCGATATCTGCCATACCCATAGCTTACTCTGACTGTTCCTTTTACTTATATATTTTCTAGATCTCAAGTGACGGTGTCTCTTCCGTGGATTGACCTCCCAATCTACCAAGATTGGAAGCCAAAGCGTCACATTTTTCCCTTGCCCCTCAACTTTCTCTTCATAATTGCTGAGGGGCACAGGGCCCTGGGTGGGGCTTTGGTTTCCCGGGCGTTTCCGCACCCTCCTCAGCTTCCCGCCATGGAGTGGCTTCGGTCACCCAGCCTTTATTGTGGTAGGCAGGGAGGGTTCTGTGGGGGCGCTCGGTTATGGCCTTAGCCTTGCTCGGGGCCTTGGGGCTGTTCGGCCAGGCAGTCTGGGGAACAACAACAGGGATCAGTTTGTACCATTCTACAGAGTTATACATTGAAAACCTTCCAAAATATCTGAAATTTGGTAGTTATACAGTACATAAATTTTAAGACCTAGTGCTCCACATGAAGTGCGGAGCACTTTGTGAAAACGGGAACAAATCCATATTGTAAATAGTGGTAACTGGTAACACTCTGAACTTCTTACTTTCACTCCTCACTACATCTATCTATTTACTCAGGCCCAATCCCCACTTTTCCTTTTTGTTTTTTTGTGGGGTGGGGTGGGGGGTACAGAAAACAATGAACACACAAAGACAAAATACAAATTCACACACATCTAGGTCATCCAGGTTAATACATACATAACATTTTAAGATTGAGTGCTCCACACATACGTGCAGTTTCAGTCTCTTGTCCTAATAGCGGCGTTCCAGGCAACCCTGTTAAGGGCTGTTTCACTTGTCCAGTTTTTGGATTTGAGATCGGCACGTCTAGTCCAATCCCAGGTCTTCCTCGGTCCACCCCTTGGTGCAGTTCCCTCCACAATCACAGACCTGCATCTTTTCACCCAATTTTGTTCATCCATTCTTGCCACATGCCCATACCATCCCAGTCTACTTGTACGCATCTCCTCGCTAATACTCTTTTTACCTAAGCGTCTCCTGTAACAAAGCTAGCTATCTTCCTAAACTGAATATAATGACCTAATGATAACCAGAATAGGATAAAGAAAGGTGTCATAGTAACTAAATGGCGAAAAAAAAGTACCAGATTTAACCAGTTTTTATAATTCTTTTCTAAATTTTTCAGAACTAGTGCTGTATCATCTTTACTCAATGTACTAGTCTTTATAAGGGCTTTGCTTCTGTAGGCTAACGTGAAATACTTCATCACCACAAAGGAGTAAACTGACCTCATGTTCTTCATCACTCCACTGGTCCTGTGAAGACTCCCTGACTTTCCCCCGAGCTCCAGTTGATGGGTGGACAGCAGGCTCAGGAGTGGATGGTTGATCACATCCATTCTTCACACTCCCCTGGCTTGATGACTTGCTTTTCCTCTGAAATATTACCATTATAAAAATATTATGCACAGTATAAAGAATAATTATATATTGACATTACATTCATGTACTGTAGATAGAATAATATATAATAATTAATATTGAAATTAAGCCTCATATAATTCATAATGATTAACTAACACTGTATGGTACTACACAATATCATTAATATAAGTCACCCAAATAAAACTCAGATAAATATTAAAGGGAGCAAGACTCACAGGGGATCTTTGGTGTAGTGGAGAGAGACTCGTTCCAGTGTTGACATTGGAAGCTGCAGCTATAGTGGAATCCTTGCTTATTTCCTTGTCATCTCCTCCACCATTCTTCACCTCCTGACCTCCACTTGCCCCATCCTCCAGACCTCCGACCTCAGCCGCTCCTCGTAAACCACTGACCTTATTATCATCACTGAATATAAAGGTGCCACTGTGGTCATCACAAACATGGATGCCAGGCAGTACCTCCTCACCTTCAGGGAATCCGCCAACACCTTTATAGTTGACAGTTTTACCATCCAGAAGCTCAATTGGACAGTGTTTCACCACAAGGTCAATGCGTGTTGAGATGTTTGTCACGTCTTCTCGGGAACTGCAACTCTTGCCACCGATATAAATGTCAGACAACTTGCACCATATGAGTTCATTAGTCTGCCTGTTGATGAAGACAACTAAGTCACCGGATGTGTGTCTAACGATATACTTCAACATCCCAGTCATCCTCTTCAACCCACACATCTGCAACACTTCTGACTGAAGATTGAAGACAGTAGTGCCACGACGGCAGGACTTAATGTCAGCATCAAACTTGGTATGGTTTGTCTTGGGGCTCCCCTGATCAGTGGTTGTGGAGGAAGTCTCATTGTATTCCATCAGTACAGAATGATGACTCGCACAGTTATGTACACTCACCAGTTTTGGGCCACCACATATGTAAGTCATCACAGCCAGAGAGTTAACAACACCCCCATCATGATTCACAACTGCTTTATCCAAGGGAAGCAAGACAGCATAAACATTAACTCTATGTCTTGTTGCTATTCCATCCCATGACTTGAGATCATTTGTGTGTTTATAGTACACACTAGAAAGGCAGCATATAGCAGTAATACTGTCTGCTGATCGCCATTCAATAATCCCAAAGTCATCACGGGTGTGTTTTAGAGTACCTTCCTGAAGTGGACGTCTAAGTTCATATTCAGAAGTAAAGAGATAGGGCACAATCTGATAAGTGACTCCTTTCTTACAGTTCTCTGCTTGCCTCTGCAATTTTTGGTAAGCCAAAAATTTCTGAGAGGCCTCACAGTGACGTGCAAGAGGCAACTGAACTGAAGAGTTTGGCACCTTTGGCTTCACCACACCACCACCGTCACTGCCAGTCGCTGTCTTAGTACTGGTAACATATACTAAGTGATATGGTCTACGTGGTCTCTTGCCACCAGGCTTCCTTGTAACAAGGCTGTGTACTGTCAAGCTTGGTCTACCTGGTTTAGATGCATCAGTCACATTTTTGGCATTCACCTTAAATGTACCTTTGCCAATAACTCTCTTGGGATTCACAAGACTAACAGATAGGCTTGGTCTCCCTGGCTTGACTGTACCAACCGGTCTCTGCCTAGTGGCTGGTGCAGGACCCAACAGACCTGACCTGCCAGGCAGGAATGTACCACTGTCAAACACTTTCCTGGTACCAGATCCAGGAACCAACTGATTTGGCCAATCTATCTCATGTAACCCACTATTAGGAATATGTCTCTGAGTTAGTCCTGGAGTGCAGTTTCCAATCAAAGTGCTGATACCAGCTAAAGCAACACTTAGACTGGAGGAGAGGAACAAGATTTCTCCTTCAACTAAGTCCCCATCAACATATACTGGAGGTATGCTCTCAACAACGGCAAACATTGGAGTTTTGAGAGAGCGGAAGAATACATTGATGCTTTTTTTATCCCTTCTGGTAAAGGCCACATCATAATCATAGGAGTAAAATACCACCTCACCTTCTATTTCAAGACCCAGAAGTTTGTTGTATTCATCATGTAAAGCTGGACCATTGGCAGTGATAATGTAAGGGTCACAGCTGGCTCCTTCTGGCCACATAAACAGTGGGTAGTAATTCATGTAACCATGTTCAAAGTTCTTAGATGCTAATAAACAATAGGTATTTCCCGAGATGCTCGACTTCCTCCAGCGGTACTGTGGTATATCCGAAAGAAGCAGAGGGAAAGGCAGAAAGCTGCAGTGGAATAATGATGTACCACCAGGCATATCCTCAATTTGACCTCTGAGAACAGAATGTGATGCGTCATGTTTTCTGGTCAATTCTTCCAATGAACCACCTGATAAATACTGCTTCAATGTTTGTGGACACAGCCACATACTGTCATCTAGCATAGCAATTGATGGAAGTCTATTAGCAGCAACATTCAGAAGACATGAATCTGAGGGAAGTCCTTGCATGTTGACAACCACGAGTGTTGCTATCCAGGGCGTGTTGCCGTTAGCAGTATAAGGTTCTTTCAAGTGCAGCACAACCTGTGAATATATTGGAACAGACTCACAGTGTTGTCCCTCTGCGGTGTAGACAGCCATGGTGTGTTCCGTTGTGATGGACCTGATCCAACCATCTATTATGACGTCAAACATCAGCAGGTTGTTGTTGCGGCCACGGTAGACTCCTGGTATCTCTGCATAGTACTTGTACTTCATGCTCTGGTTTTGATTGTAAACGGCATGTGGCTTGTTTCCCTGCCAGGAGTATACAATATGTAACTTTTGCCCATTCAGGTGTCCATCAAACCATATAAATGCATCTCTATATTTATCTGCTTCTATGAGTACTCCATTCCTAGAATAGTATGCCTTCTTCCCCAGGTTGACTTCAAAGGGTATGCCATTGATCTTAGTGGCCACCATGAAGTGTTCAAATTTTGTGTGCCAATACAGTTTACCAGAACAATTCTTGTACACTTCTGGTGTCTGACCTTGATTATGAAGTGGTTGAACTTGATTGATAAATGGTAGAACTTGATTGCTATATAAATCAGGAAGTGGAGTTTGGGTTGAATAGACTTGGTTATACATGTTATGATTGGCTCTGAACATTGACTGGATTGTCTTCGTGGATGCATATTGTTTTGACATGGGTATCATCCCCCTTTTGCCTGCTTTGGATTTATTCATGTTCTTGGCTATGAACTGGCCACTACTACCAGACTTCTTTCCTGAGGCACTTCCAGAAGGTAAAGGCCTGGAGGTTTGCTGTTTTTTAAGTGTCACACTTGAGCTTGCTGTACCATGCTTTGCCCCTTCACCTGCCTTAATGTTGTGTTCGTCCCCAGATAACAGAGTACGGATGCTTGTGACGTGTACATCTTTTTCCAAGACTATCAGAGATGCTGACCAGCGAGAGTTGTTTGCACCTTTACAAGATTCTTTCAAGTGAAGAGAGACTTGTGATGAGGCCGGGATAGTCTCGCAATGTTGTCCCTCTTCATTGTACACGGCCTTGGTTGGTTCTGTTGAGATGGATCTTATCTGGCCATTCAGGATAATATCAAACATCATCAGGTCGTTCTTCACACCACAGTAAACTCCAGCTATGTCGTAGTAAAACTTCTTACTTGCGGATTTGATGCATGCCACAGACGGTTTGGTCCCCTTCCACAGTGCTCCGATGTGAACTTTTGTCCTGCTCTCAAAATAAGCATCAAACTGAACTGGTAACTCGTCAGTCAGCTTCTTGGTTTCAGAGATTAATCCATCCTCTATGCAAAATGCTCTGCTGCCGATTGACAACTTTGATGGTAAACCGTTTGTTTTTGTTGCTAGTTTGAATTGACTTGCGCTCTCTTCCCAGTACAAATTACCTTGGCAGTTCTTGAACATTTTAGAGGACTTGTTAGGTTCACGGTTTGAGTCAGCAGCAAACACATTGACCAAATGTTTTTTGTTGCACTTTTGTAAATTACTGAAGTCAAATAAAACTGACGAACCATGATCTGCCACAGATATTTTAGCGTTTGATTCTGAGTAAGCAGAATTATTCTGGCCTGTAGCAGACGTTTTAGTGTTTGATTCTGAATTAGCATCATCATTCTGGCCTGTAGTTGATGTTTTAGTGCTTGTTCCTGAGTTAGTGGCTTCATTCTGACCTGATGCAGCTGTTTCAGTGTTTGATTCTGAATTAGCATCATTCTGGCCTGTGACAGATGTTTTAGTGCTTGATGTGGAATCAGAAGTATCATTCTGGCCTTTGGCAGATTCTGTAATGTTTGCTCCCGAGTTCGTGCCTGTTCCAACCACCACAAGTATTGGTGACCAGAGAAAGTTGCCCTCCATATCAAGAGTTTCCTTCAAGTGCAGACAGACTGGTGATGATAGTGGGATGTTATTACAAACTTGGCCATTACCATTGTACATCACTGTGTTGCAGTCCAAAGTAATGGATTTGATCTGGCCATTCAGGATAACATCAAACATCAAGTGGTTGTCACTCAGACCGCGGTACAATCCAGGAGCGTCATAGTAGTACTTGCATCTCTTGGATTTACTGTAGGCTTCATGTGGCTTGTTCCCTTTCCACAACACTGCACACTTACCGGTATCCTTACTTACTTTCACACCATCATGAAAATCAAACTGAACTGAAACACGCAAGTTGCGGTCAACAAATTCTTTAACTAATCCATTCTCAACAAAAATTGCTCTCCTCCCTATGTATAAATGTGCTGGTAGACTTTTGCATTTTGTTGTCAACCAAAACAGCTGATCTTTCTTGTCCCAATACAGTGTTCCATGGATGCCCTTGAACACCTTACAAGCATTTGCTAATTTAGTTGGGGAAGCCAAAGTACTGGTAAGTTTAGAAGAAATATTTCCTTGAGAGGCTTTATCACTGTTTGTGGTTTTCTTTCCTTCTGTTTTGTTGTCTGCTTTATCAAAACTCCCTGAAGCAGCTCCTGCATGCTTTGATTTGTTTACAGTTCCAGCCGATAAGCCAGACTTGTCATTTGTGTTGTTGTCCACAAGACTGTGAGGTAACTGAACCATAACAGCACTCCACCTTTCCTTCCCATCTGTGTCTTTAGTCCTCCTGAGGTGAGCCTTGACCTGTCCTCCCCTCACTGGTGACACACATTGGTTATCACAATAAAAACTTTCCTGCATACACGGGATGTCTATGGTCTCCTGGTTATCATTCTTGTATGTCAACTTACAACCACCATCACTCAGGACCAGTTCACTCTGGGAATCACAGTGCATGTACAACTGTTCCTTACCATCTGTATAATAACTTCCTACCTTTTGATACAAGGTAAATTTATCAAAGCTTGAGGTGATCCCTGTGTTTTGTGGCTTCATCTCTGACCACAAGCAGGAGCACATGAAGCCATACTGGTATCGGTAACTAGTTTTGTCACAACCCTCAACAGTGACAAACTTGCACACATTAGCAAACAACTCATTACAACCAGATTGACAAAGATCATCAATCGCTTCTTTACTTTCAACTCTTTGGCCATTCTTGAACACAACAGAGTTGGAGAACTCAACTAATTGTTCTTTATCTTGAATGGTGGCTTTAACAAGCCCATGATCATCTTCAAATGACACAAAGTTAACTTTGATGTCATTAAATTCCTCAACAATAACATAGGAGTTAAAATAGGGCTCGATGCTGATGGGGGGTTTAGTGTCCTGCCAAATAACTAGGGCAATGAACTTGGATGTACCAGGAAGAATGACAGCATCAAAACAAACTTCAGATTCATCTGGCACCTGATCCAGTGTGAGAGGTCGGCCACTACACCACACCACACCCACACCAACTGGGCCCCACTCACAATACTCTATTCTGGTTCCCACGAACACCGGGGCAGTGTTGACTTCTGTGACGATGCAGCGTTCACCCAGGATGTTACACACCTTCCCCGTTTGGTTGTACAGGCAGGCAGGGGGAAGAGTGCTAGGCGAGGTAGAGGTAACAGTAATTCTGGGGGTACTTGACACAGTAGAAGAATGGGTAGCTGGTGATGCAGAAGTAATGGTAATTTTAGGGGTGGCAGAGGAAGGGGTGCTTGAATGTGAAGAAGAATGGGTACTTGGTGACATAGGGTGGGTGTCTTTGCTTCGTTCATCAAAGTCCTGTTGATTTACACTGGCCTGTTCTTGAGTTATGATTTCTTCTGTTTCAAAGGTAACTGAAGATGCATCCTGGAACTCTGCCCAATTGACATCATCCTTATTTTCAGGTTGATGTGAGGCAGCGCTGTGAGTTTCCTCATCCGCTGCTTCCATATTAACAGCGGTGTGTTTGGTTTCCTCTGGTTCGGTCATAAACTCTGTCTCTTTGGTCGTCTTGTTTGGCAACGGTGAGCTATTTAGTACCTCCTCGTCCGACACCTCAGAGTTTTGCTCTGTGGAGTCATTGCTCGGGTCAGACTCATGGTCAGCTGATTCCGTGCTTGGATACATGTGCTTCTTCATCCAATTATACATTTCCGAGCCATGCACAAAACCTGAAAAAAAAAGTAAAATTTGGTATGGCAAATAATATTTACAGCAATAAAAGCATACTGTGGTTGCGCTAATAAGTCATGTCTCACCTGTCCTTACATTTGGCTTGCTCTGTGCTGTATTAATGTCTGTCAGATGTTGAATAGGGTGGGTAAGTGTAGGAACATGTTTGTATATTTCAGTCGATATGAAGAAATTAAGCTTAGATATTGCCGATACCAATTATTGATCAAAACATACTTGGTGCCGAGACATCACTTATTAGCGCGACTGTACCGCTTTCAGTATTAGGTGAAATGCTAATACAGCGGTCATCATCGCCACATTAACCTTCGGACCACGGCTAGCTTTGAACTTTCGCACGGTCGCACCACTCAGACCGGGGTAGGTTATTGTATTTTTGTCTGTTTCACTTATTCATATTTCTGCAATGGTATAGCCTACCTAGGTAAATAATTTAGGCCTATATAAAATGTAGCACTCACGGTTAGCTTGAGAATGTCAAAGACTAGAACATGCTACACCATGTGGCTCTTGTTTGATTGTGAAAATATAAGAGTAGTTTTGGTGCGAGCTTGCCTACGCGTCCTTAGCAGCGCGTTCAGACGTCGATTTATGACTTAATTTTGGAACAAAAATGGTAAAATTAGACGGAAACATAACCGTGAGCGTAATGTAAACAAAACTACATTATGCCCGCTAACATAACTATTATCAAGGAATCTTCAGGGATACAAAAAAATAGTCTAGGCCTAATACATACTGTATACAGTAGTAGTAAACAAACTTTGAAATGTGTCTAATAAACCATACAGTAATCATTGGTAATTTATTTGGTTCAATGTTATTTTAATACCACGAATTTTGTTGATATAATTGAAGATAAATATTGAATCTATATGCTCTAAAGATCATAAGAACATTTGTTTTAACCCTCGGCAAAACTTAATAAAAAAGTATGGTACTAAAATGTCTTTTTCGTAACAAGGTTGTCAATACGGTACTTCCAGTTATCGATAGCTCTAAATATCATATGAAAATGTGTTAAACCCTCGGAAAAACCTAATATAAAAGTACAGTATGGTACTAAAATTTAATTTTCGTAACAAGGTTGTCAATACGGTACTTTCCAGTTATCAAAGTACAATCAAAGCTGAAGATTGCAGAGTAAACACCGTAGACTTCATCGACTTTCTTTCACCTTCGTATAATCGACAGCCAATTTATTTATTTATTTTTTTTTACTAAGGGATTAGTACTCAACCAGCGGGGGTGTTGGGGCAGCAGCCCCCACCCACAATACTAGGTTAGGTTAGGTAAGGTTGTTAGGTTAGGCTAATGTCTTTTCAAATCACTATCGGGGGCGGCGTGTCTCAACATCGATCAATAGGCCTAATGGGGAAAATAGGTTTTCCCGAGATTTCTAATTAATTACAAACACTATATATTGATGCAAATGAACATTTTATTTTATAAAAAACACTCGGAAAATTTGTGGTATTAAAATAACATTTTTCCATTTATTTAAAGTCGACAGTTACAATTTCTCTCTCTCGATATAATGAGCTTTAAAGTTATTCATACAATTTTGACACTCTTTTAGTGCGGAAAATTAGTTAACTTAACCTAACTTAGCTTATTTAACCAAACTTCATTTATCTTAATGAATGAAGAAATCTGTGTTGGATGCTAGGGTGTATAGGGGTATTGGAGGGGGTCTGTCTGACCATTATGTAGTAGTAGCTAAAATTAGGATACAAAAGAAGTGGGTGAGGAGAGCTGGAGGGAGGCGAGAGGAAGGTGGAATGACGAGGAGGGTGGAGAGGCTACAGGAGGATATCAAGGAAGAGTACAGGAGAGCAGTAGAAAGACGACTAGGTAGGTTTGACCTGGAAGGTATGGAGGAAGTGGAGGAGATGAGCAGTGTTTAAGGAAGAGATCTGTGCATGTGAGGAGGTGTGTGGAGTAAGGAGAAGAGGGAGGGGAGTGAAGGGTACAGCATGGTGGACAGAAGAGGTAAAAATAGTTGTGGAAGACAAGAAGAAAGCGTATAAAGTGGTTGGGTAGTAGAGGGAATGAAGATTTGGAGAGACAGAAATGAGCGAAATATGTGGAGAAAAAAAAGAGTGGTGAAGAGAGTAGTGAAGGAAAGTAAGAGAAAGGTAGATGAGGAATTTGGAAGGAATCTGAGTGTAAATGTAGGGAGTGTAAGAAACTGTTCTGGAAAGAAGTCAAGAAAGTTAGGGAAGGTAGCAAGGGAAACAGTAAGGGTGTGAAAGATAAGAATGGGCGAGTGCTAGCCGAGAAGCAAGAGAGAGTCGAAAAATCGGAAAGATGGAGGGAGTACTTCAACGAATTGCTAAATATAAGGAATGAAGCGCCAGCAAACATAGTTGGATGGGGTATGGGAGGGAGAAGAAGAGAAGTAGTGGACGAGGAGGTGGGATCAGGAGATCAGAAGTGTGTGAAGCCATGAAAAGAGTGAAGTTGGGGAAAGCACCAGGAATAGATGGAGTGTGTGGGGAAATGCTGAGGTATGGTGGTGAGATACAGTGGTGGTATGTGGGCTCTGTCCAATAGGTACGCACCCAGCCTTGGCTTTATCTTGTGTTTCTGAGAAGTCCTGATAAGTTTTTCTTATACACTAGGCTACATCACAGAAGGTACCTGCAAATAGAAAAAAAATTATAGGCCTAGGCTAGGCTACCAATAAAAGTTGTATACAGAAAGTTTTTATATGCGAAATGTGCAATTGAAAATCGGTACTTTCCTTGACCGATGGTACTTTTATCAGTGTTTTACCCTAATTTTCAATTTGAAAATAGGTCATTAGTCTCCATTAGACCCTTAAAAAAAGTGCAACCCTTAGATTTTCGTAAGAAAACAGTGTTTTTTACACTTTCACTTCTTTTTGTTGCTGCACCTCTTCAATCATACCATGCTAAACTATTGATACCTGATGACATGAAGGCATAGCCTAATGGTTAAGCTTTAGGACTAAGATGAGACCAAATTTAAATACCCAAGTGGTGTCATATCCTGTGGTGAGGTTTTTAAATGCCAATTGCGTACCTATTGGACCGGTGCGTACCTATTGGTTACCTTACCCTGGGCTAGGCTAAATCCAAACACTACCGGTATACCGGGTATAGCCTAGGCCTAGGCTATAGGCCTATTGATGAAAAATAAAAATTTCAGTAATATCAAAATAAAAACCCTGGGAAAAATAGGGAATGAGTTGTGTTACCGGCCGTACGTCGTGTAAACACGCGAGTTGATGTCAAACAGCGGGGGTGTGGGGGCGGCAGCCCCCACCCATAATACTAGGATAGGTTAGGCTAATGTCCTTTCAAAGGGGTAGGCTAGCCTACAGTAAACACTAGGATAGCCTATACCCGGTCAGAGGTAGGTGATACGCCCGATAACACAACTCTTGCCAAAAATAGTGACATCAAAATAAAAAATTTCCCATTTTAGTTTCTACCCATTAGAGTATCCGGTAAGATCCTGTGTAGCGGGACAAACTGTTTTTCAGATGCCTATTTACTAAGAATTGTAAGAAACATTGAACAATATCTTTAACATAACAAAAACCTAACCTAACCTAGTATATTAGTAGACTATTTATGAATGTAGGCTAAAATGTAAAAAAAGGTACGATTTTAGTTACTGGACACCTATTTGACAGGTAGGCTACCACCAAGGATTTAATACATATTTGTTTTAGGTTTCCACGCATCCAACACCAAGCTACACCCTTTTCTGGTCCGGTAATAGTATTGAAAACGATATAATAACTTTTTAAATGTGGTTTTCGACGAGAATAAAACGGCGGCGGGAGTCCGTCGTCGCTTCGGATCGTCGCGGTTTGTTTGCCCAGGACGCTCGAGGTTACGGCCAGCTGTTTTACTTGCCCCCTGCTGGCAACATATATGACGAGTATTATAATTCACGGGGGGGGGGGAACAGAGCCCCCCCCCCCCCTGATAAATCTAGTTATACTACCCCTATTTTGTCACTATTCTGTTGGTACTTATAGGTTAATATTATTAGTAGTAGACTTAGTATGGTTTAATGATGTGCGGAAATGTATATTTGACTTGAAATAGATACATTGAAGTATTACAAACCTTCGCGAACCCATAAACAGGGAACGTGGGCTGGGTTTAGACCGTCGGCGAGACCGGTTAGTTTTCGGTTAGGTTAGGTTAGGCTAATGTTAAAAATACTAAAATGCGACGGTCCTCGGTATTAAACAATGTCACTGTACTGTATATCAAATAAAAAATAAAAAACAACAACAAATGACCTGATGTGGTGATGGGCTGGTCTATCAAGAGTGAGAACTGAGCGATCTATGCCATACCCATAGCTTACTCTGACTGTTCCTTTTACTTATATATTTTCTAGATCTCAAGTGACGGCGTCTCTTCCGTGGATTGACCTCCCAATCTACCAAGATTGGAAGCCCAAGCGTCACATTTTTCCTTTGCCCCTCAACTTTCTCTTCATAATTGGTGAGGGGCACAGGGCCCTGGGTGGGGCTTTGGTTTCCCGGGCGTTTCCGCACCCTCCTCAGCTCCCCGCCATGGAGTGGCTTCGGTCGTCCAGGCTTTATTGTGGTCGGCAGGGAGGGTTCTGTGGGGGCGCTCGGTTATGGCCTTGGCCTTGCTCATGGCCTTGGGGCTGTTCGGCCAGGCAGCTTGGGGAACAACAACAGCAACAAAAACAAATGACCTGAAAAACTCGTATCTGGTTGGTGATAAATTTTTAGCAAAATATATTTTTTTTTGGTTTCCGCATCTGCTGAACCACCCCAAAACACGCCAAAAGGCGTGTTTTGAAGGGAGGAGGTGGTGGGTGGTAGTGCGGGAGGGGTAGTATAACTGTAGATTTACCCCCGTCCCCCCCCCTTCAACCCGTCCTGTATCCCAGTACGGGCTATAACGCAAGTCTATATAAAAAATGTACGGTAAGATTAGGAGTAGTGGGCGTGCCACTACCGACATACAGCATAAATCATCTATAAAACATTAACCTAACCTAACCTAGTACTACATGAATACTAGGTTAGGTTGTTTGGTTAGGTTAATGTTTTATAGATGAGTTATGCTGTATGTTGGTAGTGGTACGCCCACTACTCCTAATCTTACCAAATGTACCCAACAACTGGTTATAAGCTTAGCCATTTTAAGTCGACCACCAAGGTGCCGGGAAGTCACTCCGAGCGTAAAGTAAACAAAGCGATGCTACTTCCACGAACGCAACAGAGTTGTCTTTATATTTCGTCTCATATTATCATTATTAAAGTGTCTCCATTGCTTTTGTATAGAGTTGTCTTTATATTTCGTCTCATATTATCTTTATTAAAGTGTCCCCATTGCTTTTTTAGTGTTTCGTACACCAGAAAAGGATGTAGCTTGGTGTTGGATGCGTGGAAACCGAAAAAAAATATGATAATCTTCAAGGACACTGCATCCGCCTTATTAGAAACAATTTATTAGGGAAAATAGGGACCAATAGACTCGCCATATTTTTCTCATTATAGTCCGCATGGAGGAATTTCGTTATCGACACTTGAAAAAACCCGATTTCACAGAAAAATACACCAAAAATCTGTCAAAGATGTCAAATAGCGGGGGTGTGGGGGCGGCAGCCCCCACCCATAATACTAGGATAGGTTAGGTAAGGTTGTTAGGTTAGGCTAATGTCCGCCTTATTAGAAACAATTTATTAGGGAAAATAGGCACCAACAGATTCGCCATATAGGCTAGTCCGCATGGAGGATTTTAGTTAGGCCTAGGCCTATTGACAAATTGAAAAAATACCCTTTTCACAGAAAAATACACCAAAAATCTGTCAAAGATGTCTAATAGCGGGGGTGTGGGGGTGGCAGCCCCCACCCATAATACTAGGATAGGTTAGGTAAGGTTGTTAGGTTAGGCTAATGTCCTTTCAAAGGGGTATAGGCTAGTAAACACTAGGATAGCTTATAGTGATGGGAATTCCGGCTCTTTCAAGGGAGCCAGCTCTTTCGGCTCCCAAATGGCTCTTAATTTAGTATCACATTGTTTGTATATATAATGAGTCCAAAATTTGCAATATTGCACCATATGTTAAAAAAATGGTTGTAGTCACAATAAATATGAATTCCACAAACATATTTATTGCTGTAAACATCATAAATCATTCTCAATGCCAATAAGATTATGTATATTAAGCATTTACAGTTGGTGAAATTAAATTACCTTTAGGCCTACACATACATATTTTCCATTTGCAGTGTGATTGTAAATAACAAATATAGCTTAATATATAAAACAAAATAGAATAAATCTTAGCTATATCTCTATTTCTTATTACCAGAATTGCGTTATTATTAATAAAACACACAGTAAACGGCTCTCAAATGAGAGCCAAATGGCTCTCATATGAGAGCTGGCTCCCATCGTTCACTTAAAAGATCCGGCTCTATGAGCCGGATCGTTCACGAACGACACATCACTAATAGCTTATACCCGGTCAGAGGTAAGAAGAAGAAGAGTCTTGATGTAGGCTAGTCTCCTTAAATACTACCCACAGGATTATACTGTACCGAGTATCCAGCAAGGTAAGATCCTGTGTAGCCGCTGTAGCGGGTAGAACTGTTTTTCAGATGCCTAGGCTATTTACTAAGAAACTTTGAACAATAGACCTATCTGTAACTTAACCTAACCTAGTATATTATTATTAGTGGACTAAGCCTTAAAGCCTAGGCCTATTTATGAATTTAAAATGTAAAAATATAGGCCTATTATAAGTTTGTAACATTACCAAATTATTGAGATATATGTGCAGGTCCACCCGCTACAGCCTACACAGGATTATACTTCCAGCAATCATAAAACATGTTACATGCCCCTCATTAGGGATCAAGGGATGATTAGCCTAGGCAAATCCTAGAATTTAACCACACTTCTTAAAGCAGACACTGAGACAGGGAGTGTCACTGGCTCACTGCTACTATGCACTGTAGCACATAAGTAGCCCAAGTTAAGGCTAGGCAGTGTAGGCTAATACAGTAGGCACCAGGCACAGTTAAGCCTAGGCTACATCCGTAATTATCGTAATGGCTAGTTATGCATTGCCTTGTCTTTCATAATTCCACCTTAGCCTAACTTCAAATCAGTTCAGTACCGGTTAGGCCTAGGCTTATGTGACCATGTCTAGGCCTACAGGTTAATCTATTACAGTACTGTTGGACATTTAGTGCTACTGCCAGTGTGATTTCTGGGATGTCATAAAACTTGGCGGCCACTTAGTTACCCTGCCGACCAATCAGTGGCAATCACTATCATTATTTTGTTCTCATAGCCTAAACACACAAACCGTTGCTAGGCTATGCTGTATAACTTCTACTACAGTGCATGTGTGATATTTTAAGTGGCCTAGATGATACAATATTAACCTGTTACTGTCAATCATATGATAATTATGATCTTACATGTCAGCCTCTACGCCTCATCGATGGTTTGGACCGGGTTTGGCTTGGAATCATATCATGGGGATGCCGTCAATGCCATGCAGGCGGCGCGGCCCAGGCAGCAGCAGCAGTCAGCAGCACTGTCAGCTACTGGCGAACGAACGAGTCACGCACAGTGACGCACTGCTTAACAACAACCCAAATATGAACAAATCTAATATTTAGGATGTAGCCTTGTCATGTCAGGGGGACCCGCAGAGGCTGCTCTCGGGCAGCATGATATGCGGAGGGTTGTGCAGGGGAATTAGGAGCAAGGAGTAGGATCAGATCAAGGATTAGGATGAGGGAGCTAATGATTAGTGATATCTTATTTCTAAAGGAATCAAGAGTAGGGCTAATAATACTCCCTACCAGTAATTCACCGGAGACCTCTGGTGGACGCTTCCGAAGTAGCGCTAGAGCTACGTCTGTCGACATAAACAAATACTCAACACCTAGGCTATGCGAAGTTTATCACGATTTCTTACGATTCTGCATGTTTTTACTATATACTAGATGGCTACACTAAGTGCTTATAGCCTATAGTATGGTAGGCCTAGTTGTGGGGTAATGCGTCAGCTATAGAAAGTACGACATATAGCTTATAATTAGGAATGATTGATGGAGAGGGAGGGTGAAGAACTGCGGGATATTGCCATTTAAAGGGCCCAGGTCGCTTACTGTACAAACAATGTGTCTGGCGCGGCAACTTCAAGAATTTCTGGTAGGGAGAATTATAACTATGTGAGATGGGATGTAATTCCACTCCTGCATGCTGCGGGGTAGAATGGCTCTGGGTGCCAACAAGCTCGCGGAAGTGGAGGCCATGAGAGGAGAAGCAGGGTGGAGCTCCTTCGCCGAAAGAATAGCGAAGGGGACGCTAAGATACAGCTGGATAAGACTAGAAAGAATGGACGAGAACAGATGGGCACGAAAGGTGTACGAATGGACAACGGAGGAGAGCAAGTGGAATAGGATGATTATGGAATGGGATCCTCGTTCGATCTGCGTATGGTGCTGTTCCTGCTAGGTCTAATCACACTAGATAAATTTAATAACACCACCATAGAAAATGTAAGAGGCTTCCTGGAGAGTATGTGGGTGAAAAGAAACATATAGTGGTAATCTCTAGTGCTTCCAAGACTAGAGTACTGCTGCCAACTTTGGTACCCTCACAAAGTGGGGGACATGGTTAAACTAGAAGCAGCCCAGAGGACCTTCACCAGCAAAATAGGAGGACTGCAGCCCTTCAATTACTGGGAAAGACTGCAGCAGTTGGGACTCTACTCGCTCCAGAGACGCCGTGAGAGATACTAAAAAATCTACGTTAGGATTTGTTTTGTAGCATCTGGTGCCGAACGTGGGCCTGCAGGTGAACAATCACCCCAGAAAAGGTCAGCTATGCCTCGCTTAACCCTTTGGACTACCACAGATCCTTCTTAGACTGCACAAAATCGTCTAAATATGTCTAGAATGAAATGAAAAAGACGTCGCCGGTACAGAAGGGGTTAATCATAGCAAGGGGTATAGCGGGTTCTCTTCTTTATGTTTAGTAGAAGAGGGCAAGGCAATGATTTGGAGTAGTTTAAGGGGAGATAGGCGATTTTAACACACATTTATATACAGAGGCGGGCAGGTGCGCGCCATTTGGCGCTCTGCGATCCGGTGCGCATTACCAATATAGAGGAGCGAGGAGCGGCAAAATTCTGAAATCGGAGTGCAGGCGAGGAGCGCAGCTAGAAATTCGCGCTCCTTTCTGGCGCTCCGGAGGCGATTTTTCCTGTCAACAACAGGTACAAGAACGTCATTATCGTGTACAGTCATCGTACCGTTCGTACGGTGTTACCCGAGCCTGTCTGACTGTCTGATAGTCAAAAGACACTATAGATTTCAGAGACTTTTATCATTTTATGATATCGGAATGTTACTTGAATGTATGGGTGGGAGGGTGGTTTGGGGGATGGTGGGGGGAAGGTAGAATTGACTCGTGTTACAAATATGAAGCCGATTGGTGAGGTAGTTTCGCCACCACAGATTTTATTTGTTTTCCTTTTCTTCGTACGGATACGCTGGAAGTGGGTTGTGGGAGGAAGTTGGGGGTGTGGTGGAGGGAAGGCATAAGGGTAAGGCACTTGTCACACAAATATGGAACCGATTGGTGCAATCGTTTCGCCGCCACAGATTTTTTTTTTTTTTCCTTGTGAGGTGACCGATAGTCAGCGAGTGGGTGGGAGGAGGGGTTTGGGGTAGTGGTGGTGCCGTGGTGGGTATGCAGAAGGGTAAGGTACATGTGGTAAAAAACTAAAAATATGAAAGCCATAGGTGCAGTCGTTTCGCTGCTACGATTTTTTTTCGGCGAGTCAGTATATAATTATATACGGACCTGGCACTGGGCGTGACAACTGACATCTGACAAGACCCTAGTCCCGGCCGTATATATATATAATTATTATAAATTATATACCGTCGGACCTGGCAGTTTCGGACCTAGTTTCTCAGTTTGGACAGTTTCTGTAATTCTTTGTCATATCATAGATATCAATGGACAGTCACAATGTCACAAACTCACAATGATATCAATCATATCATATCATTGACATTTGCAATGATATCAATCATATCATATCATTGACATTTGATTCATTGATATGACATAAAGAATAACAGAAACTGAGAAAGTGAGAAACTTAAACAGTTAAACTTCAGAAAGACACCATGACTTTAGGGTTTTTGAATGTTTTGAATTCTTGGAATTTAGTGAAGTGAAAGACAAAGGACAAAGTGAAGGACAAAGGTAAATAATTAAATAACTTCTAGAAGCTGTTTTGTTTTTTGTTTTTTTATATACCTATTTTTGGGAGCGCGGAGCGCGGAGCGGGAAGCGCATCGGGTCTGCTGACAAAAGGAGCGCGTGAGCGCTGCCGCATTACCTTATGTTACTCAGTTACTTGTTCGTCAAGGGAAATCCACGCAATGCGAGCTAAGCTCATTATTATCGCGCCTCCTTAACTGGGAATGTATTGCGTGAAATGCATGTTAAGTGTTTTATGTACTGTTGGAATGGCTGTGGATGTGTGTGTAGTCTGTATTTTAGCCAATTGGCGCCATTGGAAACGAAGGCTTAGGGTGGATCTGTATGGTACCATTCTCACTATAGACAGTACCGTCTCGCCCGAAGGCTTAGGTAGCCATCAGCTTAGGTGAACCATATGATACCCATCTCGCCTTGTACCATTTTTGCCAACCCCAGATGGGACGTCACAACGTCGTCTACTTATTCCAGGTACCTATTTACAGCTAGGTGAACTGAGGCTAACACATGAAAGGAGACAAGCCCAATTTGTCTCCGCCCGGCCGGGGATTGAACCCCCGACCCCTCGTGTGTGAGACGAGAGCTCTACCTACTAGGCTACGGGCTGTGTCTGATGAACGCGGAGCGCTGCCGCATTACCGGTCCCACCGGAGCGTGCCCACCTCTGTTTATATATATATATATATATATATATATATATATACAGTATATATATAGAGAGAGATCTACATATATAGGATATCAATACACCTTTAGTGATCATAAATCAATTTATTTTAACATACAATGGACAGGAAAGGCTAAAGAGAATACGACACTTATCCCAGATTTCAGAAAAGCCAATTATGGTGGATTAAGAAGAGCCTTAAGAGTCGATCCTATGGTTAAACTATTAAGTGGACCCAGGTGCGCTAATGAACATACTCTCTCTCAGATACCTGTCTTAACTCAGGATAATTTGACAGCTACATATAATAATTTTATTTCTTCACTCCACAATGCGCAAAATATATATATCCCCAAAAGAAAATTTAGATCAACACAGAACCAACCCAAATGGATGAATAATAGACTATTAGACCTTCTAGGAAAAAAGAGAGGAATATATAGAAAAATTAAGAAAGGCGAAATTCACCTACTTGCTTACTATCAGAATCTATCAAGAGAGGTTAAAAAAGGTATAAGGACAGACAAAAGAAATTATGAAATCAGGATAGCCAATGACTCAAAAAATAACCCTAAGGCTTTTTACCAGCTATATAAATCTAAAGTTAGAGATAAAATAGGCCCCCTTAAAACTTTGACAGGAGAAATGACAGAAAATGATTTAGAAATGTGCAGTACATTAAATAGTCAGTTTCTATCCGTTTTTACTAATGCAAATTTGGCACAGATTCCAGAAGTCCGTAAGGTATATAGCGATAGTATAGAAAATAGGTTAAGTACGGTTACTATAAGTAGAAATGATGTGCTTAAGGAAATTGACAGACTGAAACCTCAGAAATCGCCTGGTCCCGATGAGGTATATGCTAGAGTATTAAAAGAATGCAGATATGAGTTAAGTTACCCATTAACATTTCTTTTTAACAATTCATTAGAAACAGGTATAGTTCCAGAAGCTTGGAAGCTTGCAAATGTAGTTCCGATTTTCAAAAAAGGTGATAAATCAATAGCATCCAATTACCGTCCCATTAGTCTCACTTCAATCATAGGAAAGCTACTAGAGTCAATTATTGCTAGGAAAATGAGAAACCACTTAGAAAAATTTAACTTAATCAATTCTTCTCAGCATGGATTCACTCAGGGACGTTCTTGCCTTACTAATTTGCTTAGTTTTTTCTCAGAGGTGTATGAAGCAGTAGATAATGACAAGTCATATGATATTATATATTTAGATTTCAGTAAAGCTTTCGACAGAGTCCCTCATGAGAGATTGATGAGAAAGGTTGAGGCACATGGAATAGGTGGGGCGTTGTTAGGATGGATTAGGTCATGGCTAATTGGTAGGAAGCAGAGAGTCAGCATAAATGGTACTAAGTCAGAATGGGGATCAGTGAAGAGTGGTGTCCCCCAGGGATCTGTATTAGGTCCTCTGTTGTTTATTATATACATAAATGACCTTGATTTAGGTTTAACTAGTAGGATAAGTAAATTTGCAGACGATACCAAAATGGGGAGAAAAATTGATTCAGTTAGAGATATAGAGTGTCTGCAAAGGGATGTAGATACCTTACATGCATGGTCTGTAAAATGGCAGATGAAGTTTAACATTGACAAATGCAAGGTATTAAAGATAGGGAAGATGCATACAAATGTTAAATATAAACTAGCTAATATGGAATTAGAAAACTCAGACTGTGAGAAAGATCTAGGTGTGTTTGTTAGCAATGATTTGAAACCTAGAAAACAATGTATAAGCGTTCGTAACAAGGCAAACAGGATTCTCGGGTTCATATCTAGGAGTGTGAGTAACAGAACTGCTGATGTTATCTTAAAACTTTACTTGTCATTAGTGAGACCCCATATGGATTATGCTGTTCAATTTTGGTGTCCTTATTACAGAATGGACATAGATTCATTGGAGAGAGTACAACGTAGAATGACAAAAATGATCCATAATATTAGAAATCTTCCGTATGAAGAAAGGTTGAAGAAATTAGGCTTACATTCGTTAGAGAGACGCAGAGTTAGAGGTGACATGATAGAGGTATTCAAGTAGGTTAGTGGAATTAATAAAGGAGACATGAAAAATGTACTAAAGCTCAGTGATAGCGAAATAACTCGTACAAATGGTTTCAAATTAGATACATTTCGTTTCAGAAAAGATATAGACAAATATTGGTTTGGTAACAGAGTTGTAGATGGGTGGAATAGGCTACCAAGTGATATAGTGGGATCAAGAACGATAGGGAGCTTTAAGATACAATTAGGTAGGCATATGGACGAGATGGGTTGGGTGTGAGGGGGATCTACCAGGTGTGGGCCAATCGGCGCTCTGCAGACCCCCGTAATCTTGTGTTAATCTCTGACCGTTTTGGTGGGGTCAGTACTCAAGGTATGAGATGGGTCTATAATTGGGCCTTGTAATTGGGGTTGGGTGTGACAGGGATCTGCCTTGTATGGGCCGATCGGCTTTTTGCAGACTCCCATTTCGGTTCTTATGTTCTTTTCACATTAGTAATAATAGTGGAATATCTAATGGCTGTATCTATCACAGGAATCCAAGCGGATAGATAATGGCTTTCCCTAGCTAGAATAGAGCTAGAATAGAGTTGGGGAGAGGGGGTGGGAGGAGATTAAGCATAGAGAAGATAGAGGGGTAGGGGCGCTATTGGGGTTAACACAGGAGATGGAAACACAAGACATGGAGATGGTGAAGAGGATGTTGGAGAAAATGTGGAGGAAGAGAAATGGGTGAGGGGGGGGGTGGGGGGGGGGGGGGGGGGGGAGCGGAGGTGAGGGGGAGGGGGAGGAAGTGAGGGGGGGGGGGGGGTTATAGCAAAACTGTCTCTTAAACTATCCTTCTACTCTAAACTTTCCCTCCTACTAACGTTTCTGAGCCAGTACCGATACAAAGGTCAGCCCTGTGGATCTGCACGGTCTGCGGGCGGGTTCTAAAGAAGAAGAAGAAGCTACATTAAACACCTATAGAGCCTTAAGATACCTTACATCCTATAGTAAATATCAGTAATCCGTAATCAGTAATAATTTCAGTTTGGTTTGTCTATCTCTTATGTCGTATTTAGTAGTAGACATAAGCTTGGTGCTCCCTTCTCGCAGCTTAGTGCTGGTGGAGGGTAGCTTTAAAGCTCTGAACCCTAGCTGGTGCCCCCATGAAGGGAGGTAGTGTCGTGGGTGGTGTGGCGATCACAGGCATTGCATCGTGTCTATTTTCCTCATTCCCAGTTGTTTGGGGTATTTGACTGGGTAGGAAGAGCATGAGAAAAACAATGCATAGAAAAACATGAAACACAGTCTTGGGTTGCGAGTCTCTCGGGACCTCTGTGTCGGTCTGGGTTGTCGTTGGACAATAGGTGTTGTGGGTGCCAATCGGGTCACTGTGTAGGTGTTCGACAGCATAGGAATCTTGAGGGATACAAAAACAGGCCTGGTTCCGTTACAGAGGATGCTTTATTGGTGTTAAATTGTCCTAGCATTACAGCCACATCGTGCAGCCAGCCCAGACCATAATATTGCTGACCGTGCAAATTCGTCATCAGCAGCTCTCCTCAACCTCGTACGAAGATCATGGCAGTCCTTAAAATCCCCAAGAAAACCAGAATCAAAGGCAGTAGATGTTAGTCTGCCATTCCTTAAACTCCCGACATTTGGCACCGTCACTTAAACTCCACAAATACATATAGGTCTGAGCTGGCTGGCACCGTAAGTTGGATGCATTTAATCACATTCAAAGTTCATATTTCATATAAACGATTGTGGAAATTCTTATAAAAGTATAAAGGCACTTAGATATATTAGAGTAAATAAAGATTATTTCTATTTAACCTAGACCTAGAATATAAGGATTGAGGTAATACAGTACTGTATTATTCTACCTTCTCTAAGTGGTTATATAAGAATTGATACTAATGTTAAATGAATGTTCCCTTTGTGCCGTAAGAATAGGGGAACCTGGTGGGGCGCCTTGGTGTTTCTGGTTCCTAGTCACGTGAGCTCCAAGAAACCGATGAAAGCACATTTTTCAAAGGCACAAAGAGGCGAATGTCTGGTAATCTATGGTAATGTTTGGTGATTTTACCAGACAGAAGCAGACAGCCTCCCGAGATTATTTGGTAGTGTCTGGTCAAGACCAGACACTACCATAGACTGTGGGCGTGGCCAACGGTCGGGGGGGGGCAGGGCTCTGATGACATCAGAGGGACAGACACAACCAATCAGAGCCCTGAAAAAGCGGAACGGAATGAAACGATTCAAATATTAGACAACTGAAAGGGAAGAGCTATTGCCAAAACTGCATCATGCATTTACCTCAAACTAATTATTTTGAATAAATGAAAATTATTTGTATACCTACACAGTTGAAAACAATAATAATGTTAAATTAACAAAGCTTACACTGAATTATGATTCTAAATTAGATATATTGAAATATGAAAAGTCCGTTAGGATCAAATTGCCTGTTTTTCAAAACAAAAAAGCTGTCTGGTCCACAGTGTCTTTGAAAAATGCGCTTTCAAGTATCATATCTTTCACTAGCATGACTTTGTTCCACCTGTTTTGAAGGTGATCACTTGCAACACTTAGCACGTCGCCTTACCTGCGGGTGTCTTAATAAACTTACTTCACCGTGAGGGGGACCGTTAGTATTGTCCTTGATTGGCAATTTCTTGGCTATTTCCAAAAAGATGTCATCAACATTCTTGTCAATTTTGGCCGATGTCTCCATAAATATGAGAGAGTTCTCCTCAGCGTAAGTTTTTGCCTCTTCATAGTCTACCATCCTCTTGTTGGGCAAGTCAGCCTTGTTGCCGACCAAGGCTATCACCATATTTTTGGGAGCCTGCTTTTGCAGCTCTTTAATCCAGAACTCAGCACGGAAACATGACTCTTGATTGGTAATGTCGTAGACAACGATAGCAGCCTGCGCTTTTCGGTAGTACAAGGGGATCAAGGCATTGTACCTTTCCTGCCCTGCTGTGTCCCAGATCTCAAATTTGATGTTAGCATCATCCAAACTGATTGTTTTTTCCTGATATGCTGCACCATAGGTGCTGCTTTGATATGGATCAAACTTTCTAGATACAAATCTCATCGCAAGTGAAGTTTTTCCGACGTTGGCTTCTCCCAAAAGTACCAGCCTGCTTGGATGAATCTTGTCTTGGCCGCCCCAGGTGGGTCGCTGAGCGCCGCCCCAGGTGGGTCGCTGAGCGCCACCCTTCTGTGACATCCTCACTCTTGTAGACCGGAGAACAGCTTTGGTGTATCACTCCGCTCTCAAGTCTGCTGCAATAAGAACAAATAAGTTGAGCATGATGCCAATGATATTACCGAAATTGTGGTATGACATTTAGGGAAAACAAGAAAGGACTGATACTAGACTGCCTGATATGGAAAGGTTTAGTTCAGCTTATTTCGATATCAGTAGTAATTTTGGCTCACATTCAAGAATACAGATTTAGGTTGTTAAATGAAGGTCACAACATCAGCTAAGCCGGAAACACACATATATGTTATTGTAATTGCGGATTGTATATGAGGCTAGTATGTACCATAAGTTACCAGATAATCTTTGAGCAATTTTGTGTTAGTTATTCTTCTCTTATTTTAGTTATTCACTTTGAGTTTATATTTCTATGTGTATAAAGGAGACACAAGGCAAAGCTTCCTGTAACAAGTGTCTCCCACAAAGTTGCAAGAGTTATATAGAGCCAAATTCAACGTACATTGGAGTCAAAATGTCTGAACTCACGGATCTTGAAGTAGCTCAAGTCATAGGATGAGGAAAAGGCAGATTGAGGGAGAGAGTTCCAATTAAAGCTTACTTGTCAAGTAGAATAAACTCTGGGGCTGATTAAAACTCTGTTATAACGATATTTGGACAATACTCCACATATTCAGTACTGGAATAACGTACATACATACACATACATATACTCTGGCATATACCTTTTTATTTTTTTTATTTTTTTTATTGGGGGTGGCCGACTCGAGACAGGGAAAAAAAACAAAAACACCCACATCTATGTCGTCCAGGAGAAATACCCAGATACTGGAATAACGTACCAGCAGCTATTTTAATTGCCCGATTAACCCGTCAATCCCAGCGATGGCTACTAGCCGTCAGTAGATAAGTGACTCCCCAGTCCCAGCGACGGCTAGGAGCCGTCAGGAATGTACTTTCCTTGTAACTGCCTGTATCAGGCTGTACATGGTACCACGACCGTTTGAGCACTGCTCTTGATATGGCAACACTTCTCAGCTTATATAAGATCCACTGAAGGGTGGAAGAGCCAGACTTCCTTCATCTCTTGAGATGGAAGGTTGTTCTACCTTGACATTTTGGCCACATTGCTTGGGACTGGGGGGGGGGGGGTCTTTTATTATTGTATCCTCCGGCACAGTAGAGGTTAAGGGGGAGTAATTGTTTTTTCTCCTTCATGTTTAGTTCCATTAGCTTTGAGATTTTAAGACGTTGGTTCCATTTGTTTTACTGTTTTATGAGCTTCACCAATTTACTTGTCAGTATAAATACCTTTCGTACCATTTAGGTGTCGATTATTTCCTGGCGAGCGACAGCGAGCCTGCACTTCTAGGAGAAATTGGCCTTTGGCCGGGATATTTTTCTACCGAAAAATGTACAAATTTATCTTGAAGGGAGACCTAATAAGCGTGACCTAGCTGTCCTAGTGCCTACCACACCTCCATCTAATTGCAATTATTTTACCACTAGCAGGGGTACCCGGCATTGCCCGGGTTTAAATTCTACTACCATAATCACCATCATCAATCACTACTACCACAATCATCACAATACTACTACTACCATAATCACCGGCCTCGACCTCCCTGTGCCTCATTAAACGGCGACCTCGATTTCGGCCGCTAAATGACCTCCGATTTTGGATCTGACCTCATCCGTACCCCCATTTTGGGGGCTGCGAACAACTTTCGTTCCATACACCTTTTCGATCGGAGGCCTCCTGCCCCAAACGGCAATTTTTTTCAAAAAAAA
Organism: Paralithodes platypus; assembly: GCA_032716605.1. NCBI lineage: Eukaryota > Metazoa > Arthropoda > Malacostraca > Decapoda > Lithodidae > Paralithodes > Paralithodes platypus. Next base: position 37,823,029 of record CM064511.1, read on the forward strand.
TCTCAATTTCGGCCTCGAAATGACCTCCGATCGTGGCCTCGCCCCCTCTATGACCTGACCCAGGTCAATTGACACCCACATGCAAAGTTTCAGCTCCCCAGGTCCAAAACTGCGGCCGCCTATTAAGAACACACACACACACAGACAATAGAAAATATTATATAGATGTCATTGTATAGATAATATGATTATGTAAGTTACAAAATTATTAGAGACATTAGCTCACTTTGGACGAGTTGGAAACTATTTGACATGGAAGAGTCCATTACAGTGATGCGGGGAGGACACTACATAAAACCTTCGATATCTTTTTAACGGTTGAGATTTGGACTTTTTGGTATAGAACATATTATGCTTAGAATACCTTGTTTTCTCATTTCCCAAAGTTATGACCTTTCCTCCTGGGACACCTTGTATATATATATATATATATATATATATATATATATATACAGTTGACTCCCGACGTTAAGAACGTCCATTCAGCGAAATTTCGGTTGTACGTTAACAAACTTTATACCGAAGGCTAGCCTAGCCCCAAACCTTCTCAACACTCAAACAACTCAACTTCTAGTGAGGACACTCCTTAATCGTTGTTATTAGTTCAAAATTATGATAGATTCCACATGGTGTTATATAATATATATACCGGTATATATATATCTTTCTAATCTCTGAGTGGGATTCGAACCGCCGACCGTCAGAACGATAGCCGACGCTACACCACGGCAGTCTTAAGACTGCCGTGGTGTAGTTGATTAAAGCGTCGGCTATCGTCCTGACGGTCGGCGGTTCGAATCCCACTCAGAGATTAGAAACATTTAGTGGCTCACGTGTATTTGTGATATATACTCAATATATATATATATATATATATATATATATATATATATATATAAATAGCTAGATAGATAGATAGCTAGATAAATACATAGACTAAAAAATATTGTCAAAATATGTTTTATGTTTCAATTTCTAAACATAGTATTGGATAGCCACATCAATACACCTCTAATAGCGGACATTCATTATCTAAACATAGTATTGGATAGCCACATCAATACACCTCTAATAGCGGACATTCATTATCTAAACATAGTATTGGATAGCCACATCAATACACCTCTAATAGCGGACATTCATTATCTAAACATAGTATTGGATAGCCACATCAATACACCTCTAATAGCGGACATTCATTATCTAAACATAGTATTGGATAGCCACATCAATACACCTCTAATAGCGGACATTCATTATCTAAACATAGTATTGGATAGCCACATCAATACACCTCTAATAGCGGACATTCATTATCTCCCAAGAACTTTTGTGTGAATTCAGCGACTAATTTTAACCCTTTGAGTACCAGCGACTTGTCTTATATTATATTCTAGCTATATTTAGACGATATTATGCAGCTTAGGAAAGATCTGTGGTAGTTAAAAGGGTTGGTTGAGATAGTTTGAAGCCTTATTATTGCTAGGGGTCCTTCCTAAGCTTGCTAAGGCAGCCTCCCAGAAGCTGGGTGTGCTCAACCGCCTTAGGGGGTTCTTTTCCCCTGCACAGCTTCTTGCTCTGTACAGGGGCATAGTGCGTCCTTGTATTGAGTATTGTTCACATGTGTGGGGAGGTTCCTCTCACACCGCTCTCCTAGACAAAGTTGAAAGGAAGGCCTTTCGTATCATTAACTCCCGTCCACTCACCAACTCTCTGCAATCTCTCTCTCTCCGCCGCAATGTTGCATCTCTCTCGCTATTCTATCGCTACTATAATAATCAGTGTTCCTCAGAGCTATCCCAGTGCATACCACCTCCTTTACGTAGGGCACGTGGTACCCGTCTTGCAACTCAATCCCACCCCTACTCTGTGCAACTCTCCAACCCAAGAGTGAAACGTTACTCTCAAACTTTCTTCTACTCAACATCTGAGCTCTGGAACTCTCTCCCAGAATCAGTCTTTCCCTCTTCCTATGACTTAAATTGCTTCAAACTCCGTGTGTCCAGGCATTTTGGCTCGAACGTCCCTTGATTTTGGCCCTGTCACTCTTTCAACTATGGGGGAGGCACTCGCTATAGGCAGTTATGCCTTTTGCCTCCTTCAATCACATAGAAAAAAAAAAAAAAAAAAAAAAAAAAAAGCTGACTATAATCCTCTAATAGTTGCCAGTTATATGATGAATAGGACGTCCCTGGTACTGAACGGGTTAAGCAAGATTCGTACGGTGGCGCTAATAAGTCTTGTCTCATCTGTCATTACGTTCGGCTCGCTCTGTGCTGTATTAATGTCTGTCAGATGTTTAATAGGGTGGGTGAGTGTAGGAACAGGTTGGTATATCTCACTCCAAAAGAAGAAATCATAGGCAAATATTGCTTATACCAATTATTGATCAAAACATACTGGGTGCCGAGACATCACTTATTAGGCCGACTGTACAGTACACCTCCAGTATCGTGATTAAGGGAGCCCACCTCGCTTTTTTCTCTTTCTCTCCCTCTCTCTTTGGCTTGAATCCATTCGGCCCCATTCAGCCTACTGTTTTAAGACGTTTACTCCCAACCAGGTGTCAATATTTTCCTGGCGAGCGGTAGCGAGCCAGCATATTTATATTTTTGTTATGACAGCAAGCTAAATTTGTACATTTTTCGATAGAAAATTGTCTCCCGAAGCCGGTTTTCTCCATACAATGCTGGCTCGCTATCGCTCGCCAGGAATAAATTGACACCTGGATGGGGATAACCGTCTTAAAACAGTTGGGTGAATGGGTCCGAATGGATACAAGCTAGGGAAAGAGAAAAAATTGTGTCATCGTGCTGAAGGAGTTAAGGGGAGACTGACCGTTTGTTTGGTCTATTAATTCATTTATTCATAATTTTTTTTAGTTTCCTCCCTAGACTTCCATCAAGCTTAGAAAAAACACCCCCTAGATAAATTTGTAAATTTTTCGGTAGAAAAATGTCCCGGCCGAAGGCCGATTCCTCTTAAAATTGCAGGCTCGCTATCGCTCGCCAGGAAAAAAACGACACCTAAATGGCACGAAAGGTCTTAAAATTGACAACGAAATGGGGCGACATGTGTTAAAATCGCCAAATTAATGGGCCGAACGTCTTATAATCTCAAAACTAGTGGGGCTAAGCATTAGGGAGAAGGGGGTCCAGAAAAATGATCTGCCTCCCCTTAAACACATGTAATTATTACCATCACCATGGTTTAAGATTTGGGTTGTAGATTTATTTGTTTTAAAAATACGCTGGTAAAGTGCTGCTGCGATCACCTCAAAAACACTGAAGGGGCTTCCAATGTAAATGGATTGGGTGCAAAAGGGAACTGCCGCATGTTAGAGAGCAATAGATTCACGTGTGTTTATTTTCTTATATCAAATGTTTTAATCATGTCCATGTTCCGGGGGGAAGGGCCGGTTTTCTGGACCACTTTCTCCCTTATGTTTAGCCCCATTAGTTTTCAGATGTTAAGATGTTTGCCCCATTAGTTAGTTGATTTTAAGACCTTTTGCCCCATTTCTTCGTCAATATTTAGACCTTTCGTGCTATTTAGGTGTCGATTATTTCCTGGCGAGCGATAGCGAGCCTGCAATTTTAAGAGGAAGCGGCCTTTGGCCGGGACATTTTGCTATCGAAAAATTTAAAAATTTATCTTTTATTTTATTTTATTTTATACTGTCTAGGGGGTGTTTATCTAAGCTTGATGGAAGTCTAGGGAGGAAACTAAACAAATATATGAATACATTAATTAATAAAACGGCCAGCCTCCCCTTAAAAACAGACATTCTCAACTGAACAAGAACAAATGCTAGCAAACGGGCGTTATTGACTTACCAACTATAGTCTATATTTGTCCAGCTGAGGGTAAATTGTCATGTTTCTATCTTTGTGACTCAGCTAGAAGGTATATATAGATTTTGTAGCGAAATATGATGTTGATTGTGAAAACTTGGCATTAATACGACACACAGCCATAGTAGTTTCATAATTATATTTCCACTAAGTATCGAGAAATCAGCTACTAAGGGGATTCAATTGCCGACTTGCGAGTTTCGTTCTATAAGGAAGTTGGAGCTGTAGACAACGATATTTAACACAATTTACAGCAAAAATACGGTCGTAGCACATTATATAAATACATAAAACCCAATTCAACATACTGTTTATCCATCAGAAACGTACATTATTCTTGACTTTCTGTTTAATATCGATGTTCTCGGCTCCAACTTCCTTATAGCCTGAAACTCGCAAGTGGTCAATTTACCATAGGCCTATATTGTATATGACCTTTCATATAATCATACACTTAAGGGGGGTGACCTGTTTTTGTTCTGTCCTTTTCTATCTTTCTCTGGCTTGTATCCATTTGGCCCCATTCAGCCTACCGTTTTAAGACGTTTACCCCCATCCAGGTGTCAATATTTTCCTGGCGAGCGGTAGCGAGCCAGCATATATATATATTTGTTTTGACAGCATGTCAGCAAGCTAAATTTGTACATTTTTCGATAGTCTCTCCATGTGGCTCGCAAACTGGGAAAACTTGACACCTACTGTAGCTGGATGGGGATAAACGTCTTAAAATAGTTGGCTGAATGAGGCCGAATAAATACAAGTCAGGGAAAGAGAGAAAAGGAGATAAAGATAAAATAAAAGAGAGGTAGGTTCCCTTATTAAACATACCTTTATATAATTTATAGGTCGATATGTGCCGCAGCGGAGGTGAATAGTGATCTGTGGCGGCTATATTCTGCACTGATGTTCAAGGACAGTTCACAGTTCAGTTGTTGGTCGGGAAGAAATGTGTTTGCAACGGCGCCTCCCTTTTGTCGTGTTTTGTTTTCTAATTTAACAGTAAAATTTATTATGTGCTATGTGCTGTTTCTTCTGTCTTCTTGCTTGTTTTCCTTTCTTCTTGGTTGTTGTTCTTGTTTCTTCTTTCTTCTTTCCCTTTTTTATTTTCTTTGCGGTTTCTTCATGTGTTGTTTCTTTGCTTTTATCTCTTTCTCCAAAAAACGATATAAGTTACACACTGGCATTATACAGGGTTACCAATTCAAGTCCGCTAGATGTCGGATGTCGGATGTCGGATGTCGGATGTCGTCTCCAAGGGGCAGAACGCCTTAGCAACGGCAGCTCCCTGAAGATTTAAGTTTACTTGATATTTCCTAGTTTGCATTCAATGATTTTTATCTTTCTTAGTTAGATGTCAAACTTTTAATTATTTTTTCTCTCTTCTTCCACATCTTAATTATAAAATCTCCTTTTTCTCGTCTAGATTTTCTTCTCTGAATAAATAATCCCCCCTCCCCCCCCCCCCCCCCTCTATTATCTCTGGCTGTTCTTTCATATTCCAATTATAATGCTACTCTTATTCTTATTTATTTCTAGCCCACATTTTTCTCCTATATTCATTAATATTCTCAGATTTCTTGCTGCATCCTCCGAATTTTCTGCCAACAATACGCCATCATCTGCGTAAAACAGTACTTTTATATTAAACTTATCATTCTTGAATCCTCTTCCCCTTTCTTCTATTTCTTTAATTATTAGATAAGTTATTAGTTTAAAAAGTGTTGTTGATCCAGTAAATAAATGCTGAAAATCGCTACAATAATGGCACAATCTCTACACTACCGCTCTAAATGGATCAAATATACAGAATATGGTTAGAATTAAAGTCGCTAGATGTACAAATTTGCTTGTAGATCGAAGTAAATACCTCAAGATTTAACGGAAAAGTAGCTAAATTGGCAACACTACTGGGATAGTTACCTTGCAAACAGGTAGTGGGTTCCCCAAGGTCAGTAGTGATATCCGCCATAACAAAACACAACATTCTGCTAGATCCGTGCTCAAAAGTAGCTAGATAGTAAGTAAATGGCGAAAATCACTAGAGGGTGCCGTTGTAAAGGCTTATCCCTCAATACTTCATCTGATATTGCCGTAAGCAAGTACAGGCTCGCTATCTCTCGCCAGGAAAAAAATCGACACCTAAATGATAAAAAAGTCTTAATATTGATAAATAAATGGGGTGAAAGATCTTAAAATCGCTCAATATGGTTCGCATCTCCAAAATATCGCTAAAATTCATGCCACTATACCCTGTTTCTTTTCAACTGACGGTAAATTGCAAGGTTACCATCAATATTTCTCAGTTATTTTGTAGTTTTTATCGTCAAATATGGTGCTAATTATATAAACTTGGTCTTGATATCATGCAGAGACATAGTGGTTTCATATTTTCCATTAATTAATTATCGATAAAATAGCTGCTAAGGGATTCAATTTACCGTCAGATGAAATAGAACCGAGTCTACTGTTGTTGTTGTTGTTGTTTTTCCCCAAGCTGCCTGGCCGAACAGCCCCAAGGCCCCGAGCAAGGCCAAGGCCATAACCGAGCGCCCCCACAGAACCCTCCCTGCCGACCACAATAAAGCCTGGGTGACCGAAGCCACTCCATGGCGGAGAGCTGAGGAGGGTGCGGAAACGCCCGGGAAACCAAAGCCCCACCCAGGGCCCTGTGCCCCTCAGCAATTATGAAGAGAAAGTTGAGGGGCAAAGGAAAGATGTGACGCTTTGGCTTCCAATCTTGGTAGATTAGGAGGTCAATCCACGCAAGAGACGCCGTCACTTGAGATCTAGAAAATATATAAGTAAAAGGAACAGTCAGAGTAAGCTATGGGTATGGCAGAGATCGCTCCGTTCTCACTCTGATAGACCAGCCCATCACCACCCGAGTCTACTGTAGGTGTGAACTATTGGCCGGTAGATCGAAATAAACACCTGTAAATCTAGCGGTGAAGTAGCTAAATTGGTCAAACTGCCTGTGCTGCTGCGTATGTCTGAGACCAGAATATTGGAGGGTAGGGGTGGGTGAGGAGGGGGGGGGGGGAGTGAAGGCTTATTAAATACACGGACACATTTGCATTAATAATAGCGGATGGGCGTATGTATTTCATCATTTATATATTATCTTTTTATCATGTTTTAATTTTCTCCCTAGACCTCCATCAAGCTTTAAAAAAAAAAAAAAAAAAAAAAACACACACACACACACACACACATACACATACCAATATTCTCCCTAGACCTCCATCAAGCTTTCAAAACAAAAAAATAAACAAAATAAAAAACACACACACACACATACCAATACCCTTCTTCAAGATAAATATATTTGTACAAGTCCCGGCCTATTCCTCTTAAATTCCTCTTAAATTCCTCTTAAACTGTCTTCGTGGTGCAATGCATAAGTGTGTTGATTTTCGGTGTGAGCGTCCTGGGTTCGAATCCCCGGACTGCCACATGTGTTTGTTAATTTCATTAATCGAGTTTAGGAGTAAAGTTAGTTAGTGGAGATAACATAATAATTACAGGCTCGCTATTGCTCGCCAGGAAAAAATCGACACCAAAATGACACGAAGTCTTAATGTTGACAAACAAGTGGGGGAAAGGTCTTAAAATCGCCAAACTAATGGGCCGAACGTCTTAAGATCTAAAACATAATGAGGCTAAACATGAGGAAGAAGGGGGGCCAGAAAAACGACCCATCTCCCCTTAATGTCTGCCAGATGTTAAATAGGGTGGGTACATTTAGGAACATGTTGTGTTGGTGGTGTAATGGTTTAGACTTTAGATGCTTATGTTCTGGGTGTGGTGTCCCTAGTTCGAATCCCGGGAGGACCATATGCTTTCATTAGTTATTCAAGTACAGTACATTGGGGTTTGTAATTGATGATTAATGTTAAGAACGGGGTGTTACTTATATATACAGTATATCACTCGAAACGATTAAATAAAGATTTAGATATTGCTGATACCAATTATGGATACAAATATACTGAGTGCCGAGACATATAACTTATTAGCCCGACTGTACTTTTTGAATTATAGGAGGTTGGTGTCGGGATATCTGCCTACTGATAATGAACAGGCTATAGTGAAGCTGAGTGATAAAGGAATACAATTAACCCTTTGAATACAGTCGGCCAAATAAGTTAGTTATGTCGCGGCACCAAGTATATTTCAATCAATAATTGGTATCAGCACTCTCTAGGCTATATTTCATCGTTTCGAGTGAGATGTACAGTCAGAAACCGCAGTTTCTGAGACACCTGGATAGGGCCCGGACATTGGGAGCGTATTGTTTCTGGACGACAGCCCACTTTAATATCACAAGGCCGCACACGTACGAACTCACGTTTCGAACCTATAGATGATTCACTCAGTCATATGTAAAAGTATTGTGCTGTTGTTATGCTACAATACGATTCATACTACATAATCTGATATAACAATGAAAAAAATACCATTGTTTGTTATTCCCTTCTGTATCTACATTAAACACGGATAGCTATTGAAGAATTTAGAAAGTAAAGAAACACTACCTAACCGCAGTGAATGGACAGGCATTCGTTTTGTGTATGAGTGCGATTCACCAGGCATCATCCATAGTGATTAATACTAATCACATACCGGTACTCACATAATTAATCCATTTTATATCATGCTATTAACCTTGCTGCACTGTGTAAATATTGCAATATATCAGATACTATAATACTAACATCGAAAAGGTATCTATAGCCATTGCTAAACGTAATATCACGATGCGATGCTTATTATAGCCTTTACCCTTTAGTGTTATATACATGTTTTATTAACTTAATACCGAATATACATAAACCTATCATCGTCCGAAGCATAATTTTGTGTTGCATTATATAATACCCCCCCCCCCATATATCACTAATGATAACTCATTGCCGTTTCACACCTGAATTTCATAACCAGATGATAACATGTAATATTACATTGCATAGTTCGTTGTGTTGTACGTCATGAAGCAGACACTTCTGTTTTCAGTGTTTGTCACCTACTGTAGAGCATTATGTCTATTACAGCACACATCGGTTCACTTACACACACACACTCGACTAATCGTAACTAGCAATTCACGTCATAATTGCCATCGTTACTTTACACAACAACTGTTTATTACACACCAATGCAAGGTAAACACTTACACTGTAATACTGAACATCCTCCTCTTCGAAATGAATACATGTATGCATAACGTGGTCACTGGGAATATGCAAATGAAGACATCTCTACGAGGGGTGAGGAACGAGAGCGCGAACCTAAACTACCAAATTTCGTAACAGCCAATGTAACGAGCCATTCTCGTGGGGCAGCAATTTGGAAGTATTTCTTTCCATTCTTAATTTCTTAAAACCTATGGTAATATTCGTTTCCGTATTTACTGTAGATACGGAAGGGAATGTAATAAAGGTATTTTTGTAATTTGTATATCCATAAATACAGTATATGAATGCGGATCATAGCATAGCAGCAGTATTATCATTTTACATGGCAGATTGAGTGAAGCAACTATTCGTTCGACACGTGTGTTCATAGGTATGCGGCCTTGTGATAGTTAAAGTGGGCTGTCGTCCAGAAACGATGCGCTCCACATGTCCGGGCCCTATCTAAGTGTCTCATAAATTGCGGTTTCTGACTGTACAAGCATATTCCTATCTTTTTACGCCATATTCAACATCTGACAGACACTAATACAGCACACAGTGAACAATACGTAATGACAGCGGAGACACGACTTATTTGGCCAACTGTACCAGCGAATTGTGTTTACATTGTATTCTATAGCTATATTTAGAACGATATTATGCAGCTTAGGAAGGATATGGGGTAGTTAAAGGGTAGGTTGAGAATGTTTGAAGACATATTATTGCTAGAAGTACTTCCTAAGCTGAATAAAATAGGCTAATAGTTGTCAGTAGGCTGAATGGGGCCAAATGGATACAACCCAGAGAGAGAGAGAGGGAGGGAGAGGGAGATAAACAAAAACGAGGTGGGCCCCCTTCAGGGGAGATGGGCCGTTTTTTTGGTCTTTTAATTAATTTATTCCTTTACTTCTTAGTTTCCTCGCTAGACCTAAATAAAGCTTACAAAAACACCCCCTAGATCCCACTTCAAGATAAATGTGTAAATTTTTCGGTAGAAAAATGTCCCTGCCAAAGGCCGGTTCCTCTTAAATTACAGGCTCGCTATCGCTCGCCAGAAAAAAAATTGACACCTAAACGGAACAAAAGGTCTTAAAATTGACAACGAAATGGGGCGAAAGGTGTTAAAATCGCCAAAATAATGGGCAGAAAGTCTTAAAATCTCAAAACTAATGGGGCTTAACACGAGGGAGAAAGGGGACCAGAAAAACGACCCATCTCCCCTTAACACTTTCAAGATTATTACGCATTTTGACAGTTTATTTTGGCTATCATTAGACGATTTTATACACTTTAGGAAGGATCTGTGGGATGATAAAGACTTAGACTATCTCAATTGACCACTTGCGAGTTTCAGGCTATAAGGAAGTTTGGCCTGTATAAATCGATATTGAACACAAATACACTAATTATGTAAGTTTCTGATGGATAAATATTATGTTTAATTTGATTTTGTGTATATTTATAATTACTAACACCGTATTATAGCTGGTTATTCTGCTAAATATCGATGTCTATAACTCCAACTTCCTTATAGAACGAAACTCGCAAGTCGGCAATTAACCCTCTGGCTTCCAAATACCCTTCCTAATATGAATACCATCGTCTAATAACAGCCAGAACACGTAACAGAAATGCGTCATCGTATCTTCTCAGGGTTAAGGACCATGGGGGTGCGCCAAATTTCCTACACCCTGTATACAGCGTATTTCCTACACCCTGTATACAGCGTATTTCCTACACCCTGTATACAGCGTATTTCCTACACCCTGTATACAGCGTATTTCCTACACGTCACATCTACAAATTTAGCAGTTTTTAGTGTAGTGACATATTTCCTACAGAGATACAGCATATCTCCTACACACAAAAATCTATACAGTCACATTTCCTACGCTGCCGTGTATACGGGGAGGAGCCTGTCTGTACTCGGCGCTATATTTTTTTCTTTTTCAGGATCAGTAATACATTTGTACGCGCATTTAGACGCATATAGGAATGAAATACATGGTATAAGAAACCTGTAGGCCACGATAAAATCGGTCTGAATTTAATTACATAAACTTTATATTGTCCAAAGTGTCCCATATTCGTGATATTATATTGGTAGTGACAAACCCATCTTAGACCAATTGGAAAGGTAATTCACCATCGATATACCTAATAGATGTAATATACCTTTTTCATATTATATTTAGGACAAATTGGATTTTCGGTCACGTATGGGATATAATGGATAATGGATAATAACAACTCTGCAAAATGTCCCACTTGTCGTACAATCATTCATGACAGGCTTGAGGTATTCATTTAAAAAAAATGAATGTCCTCACGAAATACAATTTTAACTGGTTTTACAGTTTCATTTTAATAGACATATATTTTTAAAGAGAAATAAAAACATTTCCCACATATATATTCTCCGGCGTTTTGTATTATTTCCTGCATAATGCATAATGCCACGTGATCGCGTTGATGAGCACTGATCATGTGGTTTTACAGTTTCATTTTATAGACTTATCTTTTTAAAGATAAATTAAAAACATTCCCACATAGATATTCTCCAGCGTTTTGTATTCTTTCGTGCATAATGCATAATGCCACGTGATCGCATAGATGAGCACTGATCATGCATCAGAATTGTAGGAGATATGACAGTATAATTGTAGGAGTTATGCCGGATGCACCGTTTGGTGTAGGAGATATGCTGGGTACTCAGTTTTGGTGTAGGAAATGTGCTGGATACTTGTTTTTGTGTAGGAAATATGACAGTATAATTGTAGGAGTTATGCCGGATGCACCGTTTGGTGTAGGAGATATGCTGGGTACTTAGTTTTGGTGTAGGAAATGTGCTGGATACTTGTTTTTGTGTAGGAACTATGACCGACTATGTGTAGGATATGTGGCAGTACTCCAACTTTTGTAGTTGTGTAGGAGATGTGACTACGCCCCAGGACCATAACAGGGTTAACCCATACAGTACCAGTGCCGTCAACTTAACTTCATTCTGGCTACTGTTAGACGATTTTCTCCAGCTTAAAAAGGGCCTCGGGCCATTAAAAGGCTTCCAACCAAATCACTTAATCCTTTTTACTACCACAAATCCTTCTTAAAAGGCTTCCAACCAACTCACTTAATCCTTTTTACTACCACAGATCCTTCTTAAACTGCACACAATCTTCTAAATATAGCTAGAATAAAAATATAAAGACGTCGCCGGTACAGAAGGGGTTAAGGACCCTGGACCCTGGATTATACGCTCATGCACATAAGTTTATGTGGCACTGATCAAGGGGAGATGGGTTGTTTTTCTGGTCCACCTTTTACCTCATGTTTAGCCCCATTTAGTTTTTAGATTTTATGACGTTCAACCCATTAGTTTGGCGAATTTAAGACCTTTCGACAATTTATTTGTCAATATTAAGACATTTCGTGTCATTTAGGTAACGATTTTTTTCCCCTGGAGAGTGAGTTATAGCCTTTAATTTACGAGGCGGCATATTTTTCTATCGACAAATGTAATAATCGACGCGCATGGTTACTAAGGACTTGCCAACACCAAAAGGATGGGCTGGGGTGTTGGCAGTGTTTACAGACCCTCTATTGAGCGGCTAGATCCCCCGACACTGTGGCGACCAGACCTCCTATACAGTAGCTCCTGAAAACACCGGGCCAGTACCACGCCTGCGGAAAACACGATCAAAGAACAAGGGAATGGTGTTATCGCAGAGAGGCTCCAGTCCAGACGTTATTCTCGACTTACAGTGTGCTGGCTTAATAATCCAATAGGGTTGATAGCCTCTGAAGTCCTATTTTAACAAATTTATTTAACACGATCAAAGAAACGAGTGATCTTTTTGTGTACATGAATAATGGTCGCAGAAATGTAAAAGGATCAGAAAACAAAATATTAGATTGGTTCGTATACCGTGCAGATGCGTACAGAAAGACAAACGATCATTAGAACAGATAGGCCTACTGCAAGCACTTTGAATGCATTCGCAGATTTAAGAAAATAAAACCGTAAGATAAATTAACATATTTTGATTTAACGTTAGTGTGCTTTCAAAATGCATGCAGAAAGTTAATATGATTAGAAAGAGATTAAGGGAACTTGTTTGGAAGAGGATTAACCCTCTGACTACAAGAGATCTTTCGTGATTGTTATAAAATCGTTTAGTGATAGCCTAAGTATAAAAGAAACGCAAGCCAGTGTGGCGCATTTGTGGACAAACATATTTACCTCTCCAATCAAGCGTGGATTTCATGACTTTACTAATGATACCACTAGAATATTTATCTCCTCTTAATTACCCTTTAACTCTGAAATTCACTCCTTCAGCACGATGACGTAATTTTCATCATATTCTGGGTACCGTTAGCCGATTGTCATTAGCTTAAACAATCTACCTCTAGGACTCCAAGGGGTAAATACGATATCAATGAACCCCCTGAATACCACAGGCCCTTCTTAAACTGCATACAATCGTAACATTTTAGCCAGAATCAAAGGTGAAGAGGCGTCATCGTGCTGAAGGGGTTAAGAACAAGATGAAGAAGACATCAACCGTACTGAAAAAAAAAACTAAAACTAAAAAAAAAATTATGGAAACTTAATTGAACTGTTATTGTGCATGCAAATCACACTAGCTTAAAAATGAAGTACTCTTGATAGACTTTTTTCGTGTGGCATCAAAATGAAATCTGAAATATAAATGGCTTAGACAAAATAAATAATCTATTTGACTGGTATGCACGTATGCCGTCTAAATGCAGCTCTGCCTTTTGTCTCCCTCATCTACATAGACAAAAATAAAAAATGTGTATGCAAATCTGCAAGACCCGGGATCGAATCCCCGCCACGGCGGACATTTTGTGGGTGTGGTAGTACGTCCTAGCATGTTTCACATGCTAGCACGCAGTCAGGGGACACCCTGACGACGTATACAGACTAAACACACATAACAAAGCCACTCCAACACCCCTTCTCCCCTCTCAACACTCTTCTCTGAGCTAGTGCCTGTATAGAATCGTAAGATTCAGAATCGTAAAGATTCCAGGACGAGCTCAATAACGGCGGATCCCCAGATTGTCCGTGGTGATTGCACCTAAACACATACACAAGTTATATCTCCAGGGATCAACACGTACATTACCAACAAAATTGTGATTGATATTTTCGTATTCCCTGATAATACGTGCACAAAACTAAAAGGACCACAAAATACTGATCTGTAGCCTTGTCTTAAAAAAGCTCATTGTACAAAAACTCGATTGCTTTCATTCGACACATCATTTCAAAAACTACAAAGAATTAGAAGGAAAACAAACACTAAACAAAAACTGGTCTGCTTTCACTTGGAGCCTCACTTTAAAAACATCAAAACATTAGAAAGGAAATTACAATTTTTGTTTTTTGTATATATAATATACCGGTATATATATATATATATACTGTGTATATATATATATATATATATATATATATATATATATATATATATATATATATATATATATATATATATATATATATATGTATATATATATATACCGGTATATATATATATATATATATATATATATATATATATATATATATATATATACAGTATATACCGGTATATTATATACATATATATATATATATATATATATATATATATCATATATATATATATATATATATATATATATATATATATATATATATATATATATATATATATATATACCCGGTATATATATATAAATAATTATATATACATATATACTGTATATATACATATAATATAATACGATTTAAAAAAAAAAAAAAAAAAATATATATATATATATATAACTTGACTGCTTTCACTCGACACATCACTTAAAAACATCAACGAATTAGAAAGAAAATAGATAAAAGAAAAAAACACCACAGAATTAGAAAAAGAATAAATAAAAGACAAATAACTTCACAGAATCAGAAAGAAAATAGATAAAAGACAAATAACTTCACAGAATCAGAAAGAAAATAGATAAAAGACAAATAACTTCACAGAATTAGAAAGAAAATAGATAAAAGACAAATAACTTCACAGAATCAGAAAGAAAATAGATAAAAGACAAATAACTTCACAGAATTAGAAAGAAAATAGATAAAAGACAAATAACTTCACAGAATCAGAAAGAAAATAGATAAAAGACAAATAACTTCACAGAATTAGAAAGAAAATAGATAAAAGACAAATAACTTCACAGAATCAGAAAGAAAATAGATAAAAGACAAATAACTTCACAGAATTAGAAAGAAAATAGATAAAAGGCACATAACTTCACAGAATCAGAAAGAAAATAGATAAAAGACACATAACTTCACAGAATTAGAAAGGACAATTACAACACTTCCCCAGCCTACAAAATGCGTGCGGAAAGGTCAACAGAAGGACCTAGGACATCAACCAGGAGAAAGTGGCAGCTCCCCAGCAAACTGTTAGGGGTTTCCTTCAGTGTGGACGTCGAACCATCTGGGTGAGGCTTATTTTTCTCTCTCTCTCCCTCTCTCTTTGGCTTGTATCCATTCGGCCCCATTCAGCTACCTACTGTTTTAAGACGTTTACCCCCATCCAGGTGTCAATATTTTCCTGGCGAGCGGCAGTGAGCCAGCATATATATATTTTTGTTTTGACAAGCTAAATTTGTACATTTTTCGATAGAAAAATGTCTCTGGCGAAGCCGGATTTCTCCAAACAATGCTGGCTCGCTATCGCTCGCCAGGAAGAAATCGACACCTGGATGGGGATAAACGTCTTAAAACAGTTGGCTGAATGGGGCCGAATGGATACAAACCATGGAAAGATCAACAGAAGGACCTAGGACATCAACCAGGAGAAAGTGGCAGCTCCCCAGCAAACTGTTAGGGGTCTCCTTCAGTGTGGACGTCGAACCATCTGGGTGAGGCTTACAACAACTGTTAAAGGGGGATGGTTCATTTTTTGGTAGATTTTTTTGTTTTGATTGATTAATTATGTTTTTAGTTTCCTCCTTATACCTTCATCAAACTTTAAAAAAAAAAAAAAAAAAAAAAAAAAAGATCCCCAATCTAGATTAATTTGTAAATTTCTCGGCCGAAGGCCAGATCTTCCTATATTACAGGCTCACTGTCGTTCGCCTGGAAAAAAATCGACACCTAAATAGCACGAAAGGTCTTAATATTGACAAAAACATGGGACGAAAGGGTTTAAAATCGCCACACTAATGGGCCAAACGTCTTAAAAACTCAAAACTAATATGCTAAACATGACGGAGAAGGAGGGACCAGAAAAAACGGCCAACTCCCCTTAATACAATGCAATATATTCTTCCTTTTCTAACAAGAACAATTAGTCTGGTCATAGACTACAGTAGATCTGGACTGGGTCTAGATCTACCGTAGTCTATGGTCTGGTATGTTATTGCCAGCCCTACAGCCACACTTTACAGTATATGTAGTATGTATCACACAGTCACACTCTCTACATAAAAACACACATAAACACGCATGTAATTATATACGGTATACTGCATAACACTGTATATGTACAGTCACGAGCATAAGTCCTGCTACATCCATGTGATATCCATATGTGTTAACAGGTGTCGCGGTTATCGTTCCTGAATGAGTGGGTGGAGCTAGGAAGTGGGGATGGGGGCCGGGGAGTGGGATACTAACGTGTGTGTGTGTGTGTGTTAACAATTTCATTACACCTTTGTCTTCGCAAAAGTGCATCATGACAATCAATTGCAGGAAGTAATTTGCCCCAGATATTGTAATGACGATCAATTGCAGGAAGTAATTTGCCCCAGATATTGTATCACTATATAATGATATACTATATGCCGTAGTACATTATTTTCTACATCTCTATAACTAGGTGGTAAAGTATCATACGTTCCTGGGTCTCCCTCCCATTCACCACCCTCTTTTAGTTTTTACCCTCTGTTTCTTATTTTCTGCATACACCTCAACACCAACTCTTACAGCTTGTGGATCATTGTGTCTATGGGCACAATATTTGGAATAGTAGAAATATAAATTATAGTTATTTTACGATGCCATTCATGACAGCAGTGTTTCATACAGTATTGTATTGTAAACCAAATTATGTCTCGCCCCTTCTAGTTCTCTTTTGTTGCCATGGGGGCAAACCCCCCCCCCCCAAGATTTATTGAAATCCTCATATATGTAGACAGCAGGGGGCAAAATCATAATTTTCCCTAACTGACCCTATTATTGGATAATGGGTAAATACTCACTTCCGAAGGTCCTTGGATAATAGGTAAACACTCACTTCCGGAAGTCCTCAATATATAAATCCACTGGATATGAACGAAAATCACGTACACACACAACAAATCAAAAGATGTATGAGAGTTATCCAGCTGAAGACGCCATTGTGGGTACACTAGTCACTAGTCAGCCACCCTCACCTTCTTCTCCAATATATTAAATTATGGGATGTACGCAGCTGCGCGTGACAGGTGATTGGCTAAATGGGTGTGACGTCATCCAGTGAATTCCATTGCTATTGGTTGACTATTTCACATCACTTTCAAGTCAGTAGACATTGTCCAGACATACGACTGTAGCGAAGATGGTGGCCGGGCCGTTTATAGGGAGACTATTATTATCTTATCATACAAATCCCTTAGTATACATTTCAGCTCGTAATTACATATATATCAATGATATATATGCTCTACCGGACCTATTAGGCCTAAAAAGATCGATGAGACTACTGTCGGTCCAAAAGATAACCTATATATATATATATATATATATATATATATATATATATATAGCTCATGTTGCTCTCCAAATCGAGTTATCCCTCACTACATGCGGAGGTGCTAATTGCTAGAGCAAGGGCTCGGGGGTTCATTGGCTGTCCTATGTTTGCTCCACATGTTTCTCCAAAGGCCCAGCACCGAGCATGGAACCCAGAAATTGTCTTCCTTGGGGGGCTCCGCCCCCACCCCCTCCCCCAGGGGGCGAGGGAACAAATTTGTTTTCGCTGAAAACCTATTCTGGCACCCCCTTAGTATGCATGCCAAGTATGGGCTCTCCATCTTGAAAACTGAGGGAGTTGGGGGGGGGGGGCTCCCCCCTCCCCCCCGGGGGATGAGGGAACAACAATATATTCCCTTAAATCTTATTCTGGCACCCCCTTAGTATGCATGCCAAGTATGGGCTCTCCATCTTGAAAACTGAGGGAGTAGTTCGTGAACAAACAGACAGACAGAACCAGGAGTTAGTAAGTGGTCAGGAAACAGGATCAGACTGTTTACATTAATGCCCTAGAGCTTGCCCTAAAGCCTACTATACTCTGTTTCTTTTCATCTGATGGTAAATTGAATCCCTTAGCAGCTAATTTATCGATACTTAATGGAAAAATATTACTCCACTATGTCTCTGCATCATATTAAGACCAAGTTTATACAATTAGCACCATATTTCACTACAAAATCTTCAAAATAACTGTGAAATCTTGATGGGAATTTTGCAATTTACCGTCAGTTGAAAACAAACCGGGTATAGACGGTAATGCTATCTGTTGTTGCTATCCGGCAGAATTGCGTCACAAAGTTGGGGGGTCTCAGTAACCCAATGGCAATAACGACTATTTCTGGTACTTTCCGGGGGTTGGTGGGAGTCTACTAGGAAGAGAGGTAGGAAGATTATGGCTCTAAAACAGAGGAAACGGAGGACTGCAATGTTTTTAGTCGCTGGGATAATCATGGGGAAGAAAAGACGCAGTGAATGGGTGGAATTTTGGTTGCAAAACAAACAATGAGGAACCAATAATCAGTGAGATGCAGAGTGACAACAAACTAGATAGACGTCCATCACTACATTCGGATGACCCCCGATTTGTTCAACACACTGCCATAGTGTCAATTGTTGCTGTGAACTGCCGTTTGTGTGTGTGTGGTGTGGCAGGGACCCATGCAACCAATTCGGATCCCACACGTAACTGCTGACGAGTGGTAGGTAGTTTCATTAGTTAGTTAGTTAAAATAGGACTTCAGAGGCTATCAACCCTTCTGGATTATTAAGCCAGCACACTGTAAGTCAAGATTAGCGTCAATGCTGGAGCCCCCTTTTCGAGAACTCCAGTTCCTTAGTATTGTACAGTCAAATAAAAATAATGTTCACACAATCAAAATAGTATTTCACTTGAACTGAACAGCCCTGGTAAAGGTGGAAGTGTAAACAAAAACAAAGCTGGTTACATGTGAGGGTCCATGGCTGACTCTTGATTGTATTAATTCCGAGAAGTCACAATGAGGACGCTATTCTATTCCAGGGGGTAGAATTCCGAGTAACCACAGGGGAACCACGATATATTAAGGAAAAAACCCTGAGTGCGACCCTATACAGGCAAAATAATAATTCTCCGAAAATCTTGCTCATGATCTGTGTAACTTGACCCCCTTCAGAACCGGTGAAGTGCTTTTCGTTATATTCTGGGAATTATTAGATGATATTATTCGGCTTAGGATTAGGAAGGACCTCGGGGAGGTGTGGTGGAGTGGTCTTGCCAATGGACTGGTAATCCAATGGACCCGAGTTCGAATCCCGATATGTCAATGGGAAGATATTATTGGGATGGAATTTGTGCTGTACCTATTTTCAGTGCATTACCAAAAAGCCCACCGAAACGCTCCCAAAATACCCTCATTGTTTCCTGATTAAATAGCACTGTGTGAATATTCCCATATTCAAAATATGCTATAGGGGGGCAATGCCTAGATGATTTATGTTGTATGTCGGTAGTGGTACGCCCGATAACCCAACTCTTACCGGTTCTTCCTCCCCTACGTCACTTCCCCTTTTCCTTATCTCCTATTGATCGATAGTGGCTGCTGGCTAGAAGGTCTGTGCGTCATGTCAAAAGGAAAAACGGCCGCAGCCAGAACAACCACCGTCTCTTGAGGGGAGATGAGCGTATTTTTTATCATTTATATATCTTTATATTATTGTATTAGTTTCCTCTCTAGACCACCAGTAAACGTAAAACAAGCATCCATTAGATCCTCCTTCTAGATTAATTAGTACATTTTTCGGTATAAATATGTCTCGGCCGAAGGCCGGTTCTTCCAAAATTACAGGCTCACTATCGTTATTAACGCCTTTAAATTCAAGTAATCTGTCAATATCAAGTATAAATATACAAAAATACATACTTTTTGTATATTTATACTTGATATTGACAGATAACTTGAATATAAGGACGTTAATAGGGTTGGGTGGTGGCTGATAACTACCGGGTTTAATGGAGGAGCAATAATAGTTTGGTGGTTCTCACAGGTAAGCCACGGTAGCTTTGTCCGTTTCTTAGTCATTAATGTGTGACTTTAACCTCATGACACAGGGACAAGTGGCTTATTTCTACACTTTTGGTAATGCACTATATTGACGAAAATTAGGGGACGGTGTGAAAAAAGATGTGACAAAATATCATACTGATCCAACTGTTTGTTAATAAGTTATTCCCGAAAAACGATGCCACACGGCCTCTGAAACCCATAGTAAGTGTCGATTTTTTCCTGGTTGCAGTTTAAGAGAAACTGGCCTTTGGCCGGGAAATTTTTCTACCGAAAAATGTATACATTTATCTTGAAAGGGGGGGGGGGGGGATTTTAAGCTTGATGGAGGTTTAGGAAACAAACTAAAAACCTTCCCTTAAAATTACACAGTTTATGGGCACCTGGCTAAGACTGCCAGGGATTAACCTGCTAGACCACATACTAATTATAAGTCCTAATGCACGGTAAATTCTAACTCGTGTGAATGCTACATACCCAGTGCATTTACTACCTATTTCTAACATTTGTGCCATAATACTGAAGAACTTAGTATTCTATAGTACGATTTAATATAACACATAAAATATTACATAGCTTGGATTGATTAGTCAGGTTCTTGTCTTTATTTAAAAAACATTTATTGCAATTCGATCTAGTGCATATATTGCAAGAGAACACATTCATTAGTGTCAGGTATGCCATTATTACAACATGTGATTTTTCTTTTCTTTTCAGGATAGATGACTGGGACCTGAAACTTCGAGACGCATATATTCAGAAGAATTACGAGTTGTGTGAGAAACTGATACAAAAAGTTGACGATGTCAACCAAATAGATGACAACAAATCAACTATATTGCATTTCGTCGCTAAGAAATATGCACAGCACGAGCATCGAATCAATATCATTCCAATTTTACTGCTAGAGAAAGGGGCAGATATAAATGCCAAAGATAAGAACTTGAACACCCCTCTCCATATCGCTGCAAGGGAAGGTCTGTACGAGCTCTGCAATAATTTTCTGCTGTACCGAAGAAAAGGCATGATAGAAGTGAGGGTGGATGAGAGGAATGAACATAACATGACGCCCCTGCATCTGGCCGCGAAGGGAGGACATACCAAACTAGTGGAGCTGTTACTGGACTCCGGTGCTGACCCTTGCCTCAGATCCCGCTGGAAGCAGATGCCTTTACACTTCGCTGCTGAAGGAGGCCATGCCGAAACCTGCCGGGTACTTGCTTTGTATTACCCAGACACCAGAGATGAACCCGAACCAGCGACTCCCATCATGCTCGCTGCTAGGAACGGACATTATCATTGTCTCAAACAAATGGTGTGCATCAAGGACCGAATTAATCTCCACTACAAGGACTCCAACGGTTACACGGCACTCCATGCAGCGGCCAAGAGGGGGTTTGAGAGCGCGTTATGGATTCTATTAGAGATGGGGATTCAGCCTGACGAAAGAGATAAGAGAGATATTACTGCACTTATGTTATCAGTCAAAAGGAAAAAAATAAAGTGCATAGAACATTTACAAAAGGCAGGAGCAAAATTTAGTTTAACTGACAAAGAACACAAAAATGTTTTACACTATGCTGCCATGTTTAATGCTGAAGAATGTATGAACCATCTGTTGCAAGATAGTGAACTGAAAGAGAGAGTGGACGAAAAGGATCACAAACAGAAAACAGCTCTTGCAATCGCCATTGAACATCAGCATTATGAATGTGCTGAGCTGCTGCTATCATACAATGCTTCTCCTACAGTACGAGTGGACGAGACAAATAATTCATTACTTCATCTTGCTGCACGCAATCAGAATCTGGACATACTAAAGCAGTTGGTTAATTACAAGAACATAGATGTGAAACTGAGGAACACCGAGAACTGCACTCCACTACATGAGGCTGCAAAGAGCGGTTCCAAAGATGCGTGCCTGCTGCTGATACGTCGAGGAGCCAATGTAAATGCTGTGGATTTCCATGGCAGAACAGCTTTGTACTGCAGCTCCGAGCAAGGCCACCCTGAGGTACTCCGGCTCCTCCTCAGTAACAAGGCCAGTACGTGTATTGTTGAGGATGACAACAAATGGACAGCCTTACACGTGGCTGCGGGTAACGGCCACCTAGAGTGCTGCCAAGTCCTGGTTCATGATGATAAAACTCTACTGTACAGACTAGATAAGAAGGATATGTATGCCATCAACCATGCCTTTAGAAACGGACACGACGATGTCATTCAACACCTGCTGAAGAATACATCCTGCAAGAACAAGGCACATTTGGAGGCTAGCTTACAGGAGGACATTCACAAGTACTCACACAAGTCAATCAAAAATCAAAAGATGTAAGTTTAATCATTGTTATTTAAAGTATTTATAAACGTAAAAATAATACCCATGTGACAAAAAAAAAGTCTTTCAATGTAAAGACAAACCCGTTTCGACTCTTTCCCTATTCAGGCGTGAATATGGCTTCATAGAGTCGAAGCTATTATTTATAAATACAAGTTTCAGTCAAGTGGGCATAACTTCTCCATTCAAGTTGTTGTTGTTGTTGTTGTTCCCCAAGCTGCCTGGCCGAACAGCCCCAAGGCCCCGAGCAAAGCCAAGGCCATAACCGAGCGCCCCCACAGAACCCTCCCTGCTTACCACAATAAAGCCTGGGTGACCGAAGCCACTCCATGGCGGGGAGCTGAGGAGGGTGCGGAAACGCCCGGGAAACCAAAGCCCCACCCAGGGCCCTGTGCCCCTCAGCAATTATGAAGAGAAAGTTGAGGGGCAAAGGAAAAATGTGACGCTTTGACTTCCAATCTTGGTAAATTGGGAGGTCAATCCACGGAAGAGACGCCATCACTTGAGATCTAGAAAATATATAAGTGAAAGGAACAGTCAGAGTAAGCTATGGGTATGGCAGAGATCGCTCAGTTCTCACTCTGATAGACCAGCCCATCACCACAAGTCCATTCAAGTAATGACGGTATAGTGAACATCCATCGCAATTATATAATTAGATTAGAGAATTGCTAGTGTTCACTAAATGAATAAATAACGTTAGTTTTTAGTGATGCCATTATTGTCACATCGGGTTAATATGTATCGCACTGTGCTTCTATAAGACATATAATGCTAACACAAAATAGTAACGTATTGTCTGATAACATTTATTAACGAACAATTACAAATGTAACTAAATTGATATTTTGATGTAGATCTCATTGCAGCTCAGCATTATAATTAAGACCATTTAGGATAACTACATTCTTACTGATTTATATTAATGATTTTTAAACCAGGTTGCCATTATACGAATGTTCATAAATTGTTTTTGTAAATGTGTGTGTGTGTGTGTGTGTGTGAGCGTGTACTATTTTACCAAGTAAATTATGTATCGCACGATAGTCATAACATTTCCTGCAACATTTATGGGATCAAAACGTTTGCATTGGTATCAAAACATAAAGCGGAAAAAAATATAAAATAAATGTTAAGGGGATAGTGGCTGTTGTTTTGGTATATTTATTCAGTTATTAATAAATTTGTTAGTTTCCTCCCTAGACCTCCATCAAGCTTAAAAAACACCCCTTGACCCCCCTTCAAGATTAATTTGTACATTTTTCGGTAGAAAAATAGTGCGCTCTGGTCACAACCTAGAGGATCTAGGTTTGATTCCTAGGCCGGACAAGACGGAAGAGCAAGTCTTGTAACACCCAATGTCTGCGGTAGTAAATGTTGGTAAAATGTTTCGAGCGTTAATGAATTCCTCTGGGAAAAGTGACGCTTATTAAGAAAAAAGATAATATTATAATTATACCAGGCTTTCAGATTGACATGCTTCACTTTTTTCCAGAAATTCGCTGCAAACCATCATTGAAAGTGATTGGTGGGAGAAAGCCTTTATATCAGGCAAGAAACACGCAAGGGAGGACCACATAAGCAAAAACGTCATAAAAGGACAAGATGGGAAGCCGAGAGAAGGTCCAGGCACTAAGAAGCCAAAATCGCACAGAACCCCCAAAGAAGAAAAAGATGGACTTACAGAACTACACCAGAAGCAGCCAAAATCAACCAAAAGCAGTACCGGTAAGTCTGATCCAGTAGTAGATGAAGAACAGGGAATTGTGCCTGTAGAACTACCCAAGAAGCTGAAGTCACACAGAACCCCCAAATCGAACCAAGTAGAAGAAATTCCACTGACAGAACTAGGCCAGAAGAAACCAAAATTAACCAGGAGCACTAAATCGATCGAAATAGAAGATAGAGAAAGGAAGATTCCACTTTCCGAAACACGTGAGATACAGTCAGAATCACCAAGGCCCACTAAATACCAAGTAGAAGAAGAAGTAGAGGATATTACGCTGTTCAGTCTACAAGAAGATGTAAAGCAGAAAAAGCCCACATCAACCAAGAACCTTACCTCAGACCAACAGAGCCCTAAGCCCAGCTGTAGCCCAAAGTTAGAACAAAGCCCGAGGTTACACCACATCCACATACGAGAACAAAGCCAAAGATCATTTGATAACCTCATAGTTGAGAGCCCAAATACAAAACGGAACCCAAAGGCATACCAGCATCCTAAATCAAGTTACAAATCACAACGGAACTCGAAAGCAAATACCAAAACAGACAGCAGCCCCAAATTAACCAACATCGATCCAAAATCAAACAAAAACCTTAAAGCGACCCACAACCTACTCCCTTGTCCCAATTTCCGAAACCTAATCAAGTGGTACCCAGCCCTCGCCACCAAAGTCATGGACAAGTGTATTACCAAGCCCCGGGGGACATCGAACCTGGGGCAATGCGACTTCAGGATCTTCGAGGACAATTACTACATGAAGACCGGTAAGGATTTTTGAGCTGGCCATTTTCAACATAGATAAATATTGTTTCAAAATCATGTTCTTGTCAATTTGTCATATTCAACAAAATATTTGGCAACAAAAACTGCATAATAGCTGAGAAATGAAGACAGTGTCATGGCAAATTACCGTTAGCTAAGCAAAACATGTGTAGCATGATCTGCTCACAATGGTAATAGTAAAGTAGCACGTGTGTATGAACTCATCAAAGCTTTGGAAATATATGCGGCCCAAATACTGTACACTAAATCCCAGAGGGCTATTTTGATACACGTGATTCCAGGACTGAGCCCATTTGACTATAGGTAGCGTCAACGAACTTGACAATAATCTTGTCCGCTTAACTTCTTATAACTCAAAATGAATTAATGCAATCGGGCTGAAATTCCTCTCATTTGGGAAGAGTCCACCAAGTAATAAGTATAGATATTTACAGCCAGTTTGCTCTAGTCCCTTTTGAGTTACAATGAGGTCAGGGATCGAGCTTATTGTCAAGGTCGTTGGCGCTACCTATAAAACAATCACATTAATTTCCAAGATACAACGGTCATAACAATATTTGACTTAATGAATGTTTTGAGTATCCTAGCCATGGTTCGTATTCTAAGGAAGCCCACCTCGCTTGTTTTTCTCTTTCTCTCTCCCTCTCTTTGGTTTGTATCCATTCGGCCCCATTCAGCCTACTGTTTTAAGAAGCTTACCCCCATCCAGGTGTCAATATTTTCCTGGCGAGCGGTAGCAAGCCAGCATACATATATTTTTGTTTTGACAGCAAGCTAAATTTGTAAATTTTTCGATAGAAAAATGTCTCCGGCGAAGCCGGATTTCTCCATACAATGCTGGATCGCTATCGCTCGCCAGGAAGAAATCGACACCTGGATGGGGATAAACGTCTTAAAACAGTTGGCTGAATGGGGCCGAATGGATACAAGCCAGGGAAAGAGAGAAAAGGAGAGAAAGATTGAAAAAAACGGTGACCCCCTTAAAACCTAACCTAACCTAACCTAACCTGCGAATTCCAGGACTGAGCCCATTTGACAAGACCAGCCACCGTCTAGACCCCGAGGCCTCAGAACTGGCGGGTGACGGACTAGCCTGGAAGCTGGACCACCCGGTAAGCCTCATCCTACAGCACCGTCGTCAGAGCCTACTGGGACACCCGCTGGTTCAGGCCTGGCTGGACTACAAGTGGGATACGTATGCCAGGAAGATCTTTTACGCCACCTTGGTACTCCAAATCTTCTCGGTTATCGTGCTCACTAGATTCATGCTGACGGTCAAGTAAGTACACGCGTTTATTATTATTATTATTATTATTATTATTATTATTCCTGGCGAGCGTTAGCGAGCCAGCATATATATATATATTTGTTTTGACAGCAAGCTAAATTTGTAAATTTTTCGATAGAATTTTTTTTCCGGCGAAGCCGGATTTCTCCATAAATTGCTGGCTCGCTATCGCTCGCCAGGAAGAAATTGACACATGGATGGGGATAAACGTCTTAAAACAGTTGGCTGAATGGGGCCGAATGGATACAAGCCAGAGAAAGAGAGAACAGGAGAGAAAGAGAAAAAAAGACGGTGAGCCCCCTTACATAAATTGGCACGGGTTGTCCTTCTCACAGGGGACAGGTCCGCTTGGGGGCGCTTTGTGTATGGAGTAAGGCGTCCGGTAATAGATAGATAGATAAAGAGATAGGTAGATAGATATATAGATAGTTATATATTACACACACAAGTTATAAAGTGCAGCCGTTTGAAACATGATTAACCTCTTCTGTATCGCGACGTCGTTTTCATTTTATTTTAGCTATATTTAGATTATTTTGTGCAACTTAAGAACGATCTGTGGTAATATAGAGGATTAATTGAGATAGTTCAAAGCCTGTTAATTGCTGGAGGCCCTTTTTAAACTGAACATTATCGTCTAATAGTAGCTAGAAGAAAATATAAAGACGTCGCAGGTACAGAAGGGGTTAAATACTTTTTTTTCAGAAACTGGAGGCACATTAACAAAAACTACACCATGAGCCAAGAAGAATACTGTAACACAAGAACAACAACAACAACAACAACAATACCCTCCCCTTCCACCAACTCGTCCACTACAACAGCTACTACCTCCTCGGCCCACAATGTCACCGGCCCCGATTTATCCGTGTTGACCAATACGCCTGCGGTTCATGTTCTGCACGCGTTGGTGTTGATATCCGTTGTTCTGCAGTGTTTGGTGGAGATCAATAACTTCTACAGGGTAAGGTGCATTTTTGGCATGGTCATTTTTTTTTCACACGTATATTTTACCTACCATCATGACTATATCTCACAACTCATTTCACAACTGTTCCTTTTACTTATATATTTTCTAGATAGTAAGGGCTGGTTACTGACTGACTGACTATTTTACAAGCACGAATTTCAAATCACAGATATTTCCGTTTGATTATTTCAGTATTCCAAAATAAGCTAATTATTTGTAAAAACCCAAGAAGTAATTTGTATGTGCGTGTGTATAAGTATTTGTGTGTGTGGAGTTGTGCGTTTGTGTAGGTATCTGTGTGTGTATGTAAGTATGTGGAAGTGTGCACAAAAGAGGTGGTGGTTGTGTAGATGTACAGTATGTACGTGTATTGTTAGCAACACCATATACTGTATATTATTTAAAGGGCTTAGCATATGTTCTCATCATGACTATATCTCACAACTCATTTCACAACTGTTCCTTGTACTTATATATTTTCTAGATATCAAGTGACGGCGTCTCTTCCTTAGATTGACCTCCCTACTGCCAACCAAATTGGGAGGCAAAGCGTCATATTTTTCCTTTACCCCTCAACTTTCCCTTCATAATTGCTGTGGGGCACAGTGCTATGGGTGGGACTTTGGTTTCCCGGGCGTTTCCGCACCCTCCTTAGCTCCCCGCCTTGGAGTGGCTTCAGTCACCTGTGCTTTATTAGTGGTAAGCAGGGAGGGCTCTGTGGGGGCGCTCCGGCGTAGCCGGATTTCTCCATACAATGCTGGCTCGCTATTGCTCGCCAGGAAGAAATCAACACCTGGATGGGGATAAATGTCTTAAAACAGTTGGCTAAATGGGGCCGAAGGGATACAAGCCAGAGAAAGAGAGAAAAGGAGAGAAAGAGAAAAAAGCAGGTGTCCCCATTAAGCGTGGATGGTGTAGGATTACCGTGTGGATTTTCGGCAAATTCATTGTATTATCATTGTATTATTGTAGCAATAAAATAAACCCAAATTGTTCATAAAGTAACATGTATGTCTCACATAGATTATCATGAAAATTTGGTCATAAATTAACGTTTTTGAGGGTGGGGGTCATCACACTTGGCCCAAAATTCGTAATTTCTATTGTGGTACCAAAATAAGGTACTGGCGAAGTTTCCTCTAACGCCGGCGATTAGTTTTTGATATATCCTGCTGACAAACACACAGACAAACAGAGAGCCAGCAACGATCACAAAATCTCTGTAAATTTTGTTTGGCACAGATTTTCACTCTGGGCCATATAAACTTGTGATGCTTCTTGTTTTCAGTTGCGGCTACAGTACGTTGACAAGACTTGGCTGTTTCTGAGGTTCCCGTGCCTGGTGCTGACCATCGTGGTGCTCATGCCCGACTCTCTCTGTGGTTTCCTGTACGGCATCAAAGCGGTAGGTTCTGGGGCCTATACTTGTTTTCTTCTATACCCGACTCTCTTTTTTTTATGCCCGACTCTTTTTTTATGCCCAAATCTCTTTTATGCCAGACTCTTTTTTATGCCCGACTCTCTTTTTTATGCCCAAATCTCTTTTTTATGCCAGACTCTTTTTGTTATGCCCGACTCTCTCTGTGGCTTCCTGTATGGCATCAAGGCGGTAGGTTCCGGGGCCTATACTTTTTTTCTATTAGCCTATGCCCGACTGTCTTTGTGGTTTCCTGTACGGCATCAAGGCGGTAGGTTCTGGGGCCTATACTTTTGTTGTGTTTCCTTTATTGCTTTGAATGTTGTTGAATTGCATATATTACTTTGATGCATATATTAAGTGATGTTTACTTTATTGTTTTTTATGTTGTTTAGTTGTGTGTACTTTATTGTTTTCTATGTTATTTAGTTGTGTTTACTTTATTGTTTTGGATGTTGAGTCACATTTACTTAATTGTTTTGGACACTGTTGAGTCGCATTTGATTTATTATTTTGAATGTTGTTGAGAGGTCTTTACTTTATTGTTTTGAATGTGGTGGTGTGGTAGTGTGGTGTGGTGGTTGTGGTACTAATATATAAACACTTACAGATTCTGGTGTGGCAGTGTGGTGGTTGTGGTACTAATACATAAACATTTACAGGTACTGGTGTGATAGTGTGGTGTGGTAGTTGTAGTACTATATATAAACATTTAATGATAGTGGTGTGGCAGTGTGGTGTGGTGGTTGTGGTACTAATATATAAACCTTACAGGTACTGGTGTGGCAGTGTGGTGTGGTGGTTGTGGTACTAATATATAAACACTTACAGGTTCTGGTGTGGCAGTGTGGTGGTTGTGGTACTAATATATAAACATTTACAGGTACTGGTGTGGCAGTGTGGTGGTTGTGGTACTAATATATAAACACTTACAGGTTCTGGTGTGGCAGTGTGGTGGTTGTGGTACTAATACATAAACATTTACAGGTACTGGTGTGGCAGTGTGGTGGTTGTGGTACTAATATATAAACACTTACAGGTTCTGGTGTGGCAGTGTGGTGGTTGTGGTACTAATACATAAACATTTACAGGTACTGGTGTGACAGTGTGGTGGTTGTGGTACTAATATATAAACACTTACAGGTTCTGGTGTGGCAGTGTGGTGGTTGTGGTACTAATACATAAACATTTACAGGTACTGGTGTGGTAGTGTGGTGTGGTGGTTGTAGTACTATATATAAACATTTAATGATAGTGGTGTGGCAGTGTGGTGTGGTGGTTGTGGTACTAATATATAAACCTTACAGGTACTGGTGTGGCAGTGTGGTGTGGTGGTTGTGGTACTAATATATAAACACTTACAGGTACTGGTGTGGTAGTGTGGTGTGGTGGTTGTGGTACTATATATAAACACTTACAGGTACTGGTGTGGCAGTGTGGTGTGGTGGTTGTGGTACTAATATATAAACATTTACAGGTACTGGTGTGGCAGTGTGGTGGTTGTGGTACTAATATCTAAACATTTACAGGTACTGGTGTGGTAGTGTGGTGTGGTGGTTGTGGTACTAATATAAACAGTTACAGGTACTGGTGTGGTAGTGTGGTGGTTGTGGTACTAATATATAAACACTTACAGGTACTGGTGTGGCAGTGTGGTGTGGTGCTTATGGTACTAATATAAACACTTACAGGTACTGGTGTGGTAGTGTGGTGGTTGTGGTACTAATATATAAACATTACAGGTACTGGTGTGGTAGTGTGGTGTGGTGGTTGTAGTACTAATATATAAACATTACAGGTACTGGTGTGGTAGTGTGGTGTGGTGGTTGTAGTACTAATATATAAACATTACAGGTACTGGTGTGGTGTGGTGGTTGTAGTACTAATATATAAACATTACAGGTACTGGTGTGGCACTGTGGTGTGGTGGTTGTGGTACTAATATATAAACATTTACAGGTACTGGTGTGGTAGTGTGGTGTGGTGGTTTTAGTACTATATATACAAATTTAATGATAGTGGTGTGGCAGTGTGGTGTGGTGGTTCTGGTACTATATATAAACATTTACAGGTTCTGGTGTGGCAGTGTGGAGTGGTTGCTCTGGTACTGGCCTGGTTGCTCTTCATCCACATCGTCAACCAGCTACCACAGTTTTCCATACTCGCCGTCGTCACTTGGGACTTCATGGTGAACTTCATGAAGGGGGTCATCGTGATTATCATGTATATGTACATGTTCGCCCTCGTGTTCTACGTCCTCATGGAACCCGCGCCAGGTTTTAAGTCTCCGAGGAAGGCGTTGATGAAGATGTTAGTCTGGCTGGTGGGAGACTATGCCTATGATGACAATTTTCACGACAACTTGGACTATCCTATCTTGGCCAATGTTCTCTTTCTGGTGTTTATATGCACTTTTGGAGCTCTGTTTGTGCAGCTGATCAAGAGTCCCTCATCAGACGAAAGCAAACTAGAGTATTTTAAGAAGGTGAGAATGGCTAATATTCTACTGAATATCGACGTATGTCTCCCTTGGTCCTCAATCAAAAGGAAACATGTTATTGCTAGACTGATAATGCACAAGAAAAAGTCCCAAATATTTGTTTATCTAAGGCAGTGTTTCGTCCATCTTTTTAAGCGATCAGAGTATTCATCAGAACCCGAAACTCCACAAAAAGGAGATAATTTAGAAGGCTTTACTGATGAAGTGGATGATGGTGTAAATATAAAAACCCTCCTAGAAGAACAAGCCAAAAACACAAATGAGATCCTGACCCATGCTAAGCAGTTAATTGAGGCTTTTCAAAAATTACACGAGGATATGCAAAAACATCAAATTAAATCTTACAAATCAGTCCATCACGAAGGAGTGCAGACAAGCGAGTTTGAACAAACTCAGGAGAAATCTACTGAATAAGAAGTTGGTCACTAGAAGAACTAGGCCGAACACAAACTTGGCCTCAAGGAGAGCCTATCGTAACCTAACCAAACCGACTCCTCTCGCTTACCAATAAAGGTTGATTTCTCTAAGACCCGGTTTTATGCGGCAACTTCTCCCAGAGATAGAGTTCTCTTGATACCGATTGAACCCAGCGAGCAAGTTTAAAAGGAAAAGGGTTCATATAAACCACTTGTTTTAAAGGAATATATTTATAGATATTAGGCAAAATGTAGCAGACTAAGCGCTTCTAAGCTTAAGTGTTTCATGAAAGCAGGGGCTCATTTAGGCACATCCATATTTTACTAAATATATAACAAATACAACGCCAAACTCATTCTAGTGCGACCGCGAAAGTTGAACATGAAGTAAGAATCGCTAAACCAAAGGTGGTCCCGAGTTGTTGAAGATATGACATGACTATTCGGGAAAATGGTGGTTTCTGGCATCTCGCCACAAAGTGCTTTCTGTATTAAGGATACCAACCCACATTTCTTTTGTTTCTGGTAGTAGCCATTCGACCTCATTCAGCTTACTGTTTTTAGACGTTTATCCTCATCCAGGTGTCGATTTACACCTGGCGAGCGATAGCGAGCTAGCATATTTTGGATTATGTTTTAGACAGCTGACTGAATTTGTAAATTTTTTGGTAGAAACATTTCTCCGGTGAAGTCGGATTTTTCCATAAAACGATGGCTCGCTATCGCTCGCCAGGAAAAATATTGATACCTGAATGAACCAAAACCCGCAAGCTTATGTATGCGCTAAAGTGTACGCAATGGTTTCGCTCCAATACTTTCACTAACTGATACTTTTAATGGCATGTTCAAACTAAATGTATATTTAGTCGAGTTACATGTGCCGAAATAATCACAAAACAGGCTTAGCTGGGATTTTGACAATCCCTTATAAAGAGTAATGTGTTCAGCCAAGATTTGTATGATGAATCTAGTCAAGCAAAACTTGACTTAAAGTGGTGGGCTGGATCTGTCAGAGTGAGGGTTGGTGTCCTCTACTACCCATAGCCGGTTCTGAGTTTACCTTTTTCATAATTCTTATTTCTAACTCTTTTCCTGAGAGTGGTGAAGGCAGTGGGGCCATAATGGTGTGCCCCATGGTTCCCTAGTGTCTTTTACTCTCATAGCCCACTGGCACAAGTCGGCCTTTTTCTTTCTGGCATAAGGATACGGCGACCTCACCGCCCGTGGCGGGCGGTGGGGTCGCCGCATCCTTATGCCTTGGTGGTACAATCAGCTTCTGGAGCAGTGGACCACTGGTTCCTGTGCTTGGTATGTTTCCAGCCCGGGCCCCACTGGGGTAAATAAAATAGCAAAACAGTGGTGGAACTGCCATCCGGGTGAGGGACTGCTGTGGGTCTGCTCCTTCAGTGCTAAATGTCATAATCCACTTAGTGGAAATGGCACTGCAGTGGGTCAGTGGGGGCATGTCTGGGAGCCCGGAAGCAGTTTCTGCCATGGCCATCCCTTTTGAGGGCGCTTCCTCTGGAAGCGGGGTGTCGGATTGATGATGATGATTTGACTTGCATAATGCCTTCATAAGGTATTGATATGCCCTGGAGAGGGGGGGGGGGGGATTATTGCTTCACCTTTCCAGTCCCTCCTTTACTTTACTTGTGTTGTTGCCACTGTACTGCTCCTGACGGGTCCTTGATGTTTGGGCCTCCTGTAATGTTGAGGGCCGCTGGTACTGGACATGCACCGTGGTAGGGTATATTGGTGTATGGAATAATCTCCCACGTCCTTCAACTCAACAAAAACAGCAACAAATATGTGTGTGTGCCGAGGCCCAGTCAACAATGGCTATAAGCCAAACTCTGAAGGTGGTTATATATACAAATAGTGTAATGATAAAAAATATATATATATTTTAAAAGTATAATTTCGTATATTAATCTAAGAGTTGGCAATTGATTGAAAACTTTAATTTCATCCTGAAGCCTAGACCCAAGCGAGAGGGAGACCCTGATTACAGAGGTAATTTGTGCTCCAGCTATAGGCAGAGACTTGATCGGTACACTGTAAACAAGTAGGCTGATACAAAGCTTTAATAACAATGTTAAGCATTTTGTTATGATTTTCGATTAGATTATATAGAAGTAACAGACACCGAAACAAAATGAGAGGTTCATACAGCCACTGGAGTATTTGTCCGCTTTGCCTAATTACAGCCGTGAGTATTAAATAAGTTACGCCATTTTCAATCTAGTTCTGAAGCATCTAGGATATAATAAAGCAGTTAAATGTATCTTCTGTGCTTGATACAACTGCCCTCATCTGCGCGCGGGCAGACCTAGTGTATATGGACCAGGAGTAATGGACCTTGGTTGAACCCACCCCCAGACTTTATAGTATGTCGTGTTGTTGTGCCAAATGATAATTAGTCATTGTATACCATGAACATTTAGTTGTATTTTTGCAATGTTTTAATATACAGTATATAGTTAACTAATGCCAAATGGTATTTCTGACTTTGATTTCTCCTGTGTAATTATCTGTAATTTTCAAGTATGAATTAATTTAAAGAAACTGCAATAAAGCAACCACGCATATAATTTGATTCAATCGTCTCAGGTCATCTTGTAAGTAAAGAGTAATAAGTAAAATGCATATAGATTGCCGATATTATTGATTTGCAATTAATGTTAATGAACCTGCTTGGAGGGTTGGTAACGCTCACAGCTAGCTCGCGGCAGAACACCAGTTCGATTCTCGGTGATTGAATGTCTTTTTAACACTCATCTCCATGGCTTGCAATCCCGTTGTGCAATTGCAAACGTCAGAGGTGCTGTAGACCAGTGTCATATTTATGATGTGAATGCTAGAACCTGATGAGCAAGACAGAGTTGTTGTTGATGTTCCCTAAGCTACCTGGCCAAACAGCCCCGACAGAGTTGATTACACCGGTTACAGACAACACTCATAATCACAGCCTTTCTAACATTACGATAACGCTTAACATGCACACATTATACACAACAATGGGCGGTTGGGTTAGCGAGAAACCCTCCGAAACAAGCTATAGAATCAAACGGGTTGCTTCGGAACATGGAGGCGATTCATTCACTTTACACGACTACCCGTTACTCTTCAACAACACAAAAATCAACCCTTCTCCTTCTTTCAATATTCTTGGTGTTTCATTTTCTTCCATATTACCACTCTTGCTAAAACAGCTTCCCAGGAATTAGGTGTCCTCAACCGTCTCCGTGGGTTTTTTACCCCACACAGCTTCTTGCTCTGTACATGGACACTGTATGCCCATGAATCGAGTACTTTTCGCATTTGTGGGGAGGTTCAACACATACTGCAGCACTTCTCGAAACGGTAGACTCAAAAGTATATCGTCTTATCATCTCACGTCCTATTGCTAATTCTCTATAATCTATCTCTACACGCTGCAATGTTGCATCTCTCACTCTTCTACCATTATTGCAATAATCAGTGTTCTTCAGAGCTTTATCAGTGTAGGCCTATACCTCCTCCCTTACGGAGAGTAGGTGGCACCCACCTTTCAACACACTCTTCCCCTTATTCTATCCAACTCTCTAACCTAAAAATGAACCGAGTTTACCAGTCTTTCTTCCATTCAACAAGTAAATTCTGGAAACTTTTCCCTCATCCTAGGACTTAAACTGCTTCAAGTTTTGTGTGTCCAGAAATGATGACATTAATTTACCTTATATTTGGCTCCGCATAATTTTGTTTTCAAGTTTGGGGGTATACTTGTTACAGGTAACTTTGCCTTTTCTCCTTGTTACATATAGGAAAATCAGACCGTGAAGCATTGACTATATAACTTAATTTAATACTAAGAACAATAGGCAGGGTTGGGCTAAATTATACGAACATGTAATGATTATTAGTATATATTTCAGTTTGGTATAGAATAACTTTCCCCAGTATTAGTTTGTTGTCCTCTAATTAGTTAAGAGGAGACGGTCGTTTTTCTGGTCCCCTTTCTCCATAGTGTTTAGTCCCATTACTTTTGAGATTTTTAGACGTTCGGCCCATTTGTTTGGCGATTTAAAGACCTTTGGTCCCATTTTGTTATAAATTTTAAGACCTATCGTGCCATTTAGGTGTCGATGTTTTCCCGGCGAGCGATAGCAAGCCTATAATTGTAAGAGGAATCGGCCTTCGGCCGGGACATTTGTCTACCGAAAAATGTACACATTTATCTTGAGGGGGGGGGGGGGGGGGGGGTGTTCTAGGGGATGGTTTTCTAAGTTTGAGGGATGTCTAGCGAGGAAACTAAGAATTTATGAATTAATTAATTTATAGGCCAAAAAAGCAGTCCATTTCATTCCTTCTTCATATTATGGTCTTCTGTACGAGAGCCTCCCCAACCAGGACCATTGCCGAGAAGAACGACCCGCCAGCCAGAA